>JARQOC010000006.1:347348077-347948077 GCA_033576535.1 Allobates femoralis | reverse complement strand
TGAAGACCCGGAGCAGCGCGGTGGCCGAGAAGCGGAGCGGCGACGGCGGCGGCGGCAGCAGCAGCGATAAGTATACTGACTTCTTCCTTTACAGGTGCAGCAAGGGGGGCCCTGGTTACCACGGGGGGGCTGTATATACGGGGGGCCCTGGTTACCACGGGGGGGCTGTATATACGGGGGGCCCTGGATACCACGGGGGGGGCTGTATGGAAAGGGGGCGCCATACTGTGAGGGATGGGGGGGCTGTATACCCCGTGCTGGGGGGCTGTAAGGCGATATGCACTGCTCCCCCCGCGGATGGGCGGGGGATGCAGTGCATATCATGAATAAGTTATGAGCGGCTCCACGTCACGAGCCGCTCATATTGCAGCCTTCCCCCCACCTCCTCCAGCCTCCTCCTGCCTCCTCCTGCTCCCGGACACAGCCCCCACGTATATGACTTGTGTATAAGCCGAGGGGGGACTTTTCAGCCCAATTTTTGGGCTGAAAAAGTCGGCTTATACACGAGTATATACGGTATCTATTTTTTATGATATACCTATTATGCTGTATATATATCTATCTATTTATATTTTTATCTATTTATCTGTTTTTATCTGTCTATCTATCCTTTATATCTGAATTTGATTCACTATATTCACTATATTCACTATATTATAATTATCTTGTCCCTCTCCTGTCCCCACCCGGTCCTCTTCTGGCTCGTTTACTCACTTTTGTGAATCAGAATTCCTTCTTTGGAGCCTCCAGGGCTCCCTAGGCCTAAAATGATGTCTTGTTGTGCGTCACCCAATGATGTCATGATGTCTCTTGGGCCCTAATACGTATCAAAGTAAGGTAATTTTTCATCAGAACAAACCACAAGTATTCAGATGAATTCAGGAATATTCAATTTGTTATCAACGGCAGCGCAGAAAAAAACATTTTTTTCCCTTAAAGGACACAGGCAGTAACATATGGGCAGACTGACAGGACTGTCAACCCAGCAGTAAAAAACAGAAAGAGGGCACCATCCATCATCTCAGCAGGAACTTGCCCAGATGTTGTCAGTAATGCATACAAGCATGTGGAGGCCATAGACTTTGAGTCACATTATGAGTTCCCTTGATCTGCTTTGTATAGCACAAGTGATCAGAAGATTGCAATTTCAAGTTCCCAACGAGGATTATTAAATATAAAAAAGGAGAAAAATGTAAAGACTCGATGTCACACATATGGATCTTTAAATGCTTGGCACTCCACAATGTCAACAGAAAATTAAGAACCTTCCTCAGAAACTCAATGGCGCTATGGAGGACAACACTGAAAGTCAACTCAAGACAACTAGCACAAGTGTCCATCAAATGCGGCATATACCAAGGTGATGCACTGGCCCAATTGTTGTTTTGCATAGGCTGGAACCCCCTCAATCAGATAATTACAGAGTCTGGCCAAGGATACAAGTTCAACAGTGGAAGCACCATCAGCCACTTGCTCTACATGGATGTGACTAACTAAGGGTATGGGGACTCGGGTATTTGGGCCCTCTGCTGCGGTAGAGATGTCACTGGTGGCCTGCCCAGACCCGTGGCTCTGGTGGTCAACTAAAAAGGGGTAGTTGAAATGGGAATAAAAGTTTAAAAGTTTATCATGACGCCACCTGCAGATTCTGGTGATGTAGCACTAGCGCCGCTTCAGACCTCCGGAAGGCGATGGTACAGAAGCCGAGATGGTACAGCTCCCTGCAGGTAGAGCTGGCCCTCTGGGGCAGGGAGGCACCTGCAGTGATGGAGGTGCTGATGATGAAGATAAGAAAAATGCAGTGCAGCAGTGAATAAGCACACGGAGACTCTGTTACTCTATCAGGATACTTTACTGGAACGATGCTGATGGTAGTACAGTTCCCAGAAAACAGCCGTTGTGAGGATAGCCAGTCGGGTAGTCACAGTGGGCTGCAGGATCCCTTGGAGTCTCCTGTGGTATGCCTTCCTTGTTTCTAACCCGTGTTCTGCTGCTACTGCCAGTCTGGGAACAGCCTGCTTAGTACCAGGCCTGATTGGGTTGCTTTCTGAGTATCTCAGCTTCCCGCTCTCTTCTCTCCTGCACTGGATCTTGACCCCGGTGGGTTATCCTGGTGTGACTGGTTTCCTGTCTGACAGGGTGTCGGGGCCGGTAGACGGACCCACGACCTCCGGTGTTACGGCTCAGGCGCTGAACTTCCTGTGCAGCATCTTCAGAACCAGTGCTTCGGTAAATGGACCAGGGTTCCCTCCCTGAGTATGGACACTCGAGGGGTCTCCTTCTTCAGTCGGGGCTGCCTGTCCTCTCTCTCCTGGCCCCCTCTCTGGAAGTCTCCTTTCTCTCTCTCTGAGGCTCCCCGTGCCCGTCTTTCCTCAATGCTGAGTAAAACTCACAGTGTGTCTTCCCTCCTCCCCTAACTCCCCCCTAGGGTACGGGCCCAAAACCATCTATTCTAGGTGGGTGTGTGGGAGTGCTAGGATGGGATTCTCCTACAAATCCTACATTCCACTGTGACAGGGATAACCACACACTCATTTATGGGTGCAGTACCCCAACTGTGATGCCTGACCAGTGGGGCGCCACATTCCCCCTTGGTGGAATACACTCGTCCGCGAGTGTGGTTAATTGGGGTACTGGTAGAGTGAAGTTTTTCTTTTTCATTGAACAATAACAATAACGGGTAACATATTTACATTTTCAAGCATTGTTTTTCATGCCTTTGTGGGAGGCACCAAACTTAGAACGTTGCATAGTATATAAAAGAATAACAATAAAAAAACATTAACAGGGGATTCTTCGGCCTCACGGGGATCGGTAACTGCGCGGGCACAGCGGTAACTATTGTCCTGCACAGTCCAGTGTGTCTTATCACCGCTGGGCCGCTTGGGTTAAACATTATTTTTTAACAGGGACTGAGTTCTCATAAAAGTTTATGAGGCTCAAAAAAGGGACAAAAGGACAAAAAGGGCGGTCAGCACACATTATGCACACTTCAAAGAAAAATGAAAACTATGTTCAAGTTCTTGTTGGAAACAGCACCTCAAAGGTGGGCAACTCTTATGGCAAACCATCCCATGGGTCCAGCATGCCGCTTGTAGGTAACCTGGTCTCCACGGTACAGATATCGATCCGGGTGACCGCGACATAGATGGGGCTGTACATCTCATCGTCCCACAAAAATATCGTCTTTTATGCCGGTTTCGCGTATAAACCCCACTTGTCCCCATAGCGGAACGACACAACAGTACCTTTCTTTCTCAGTTCTGTAGGTAACGTGGATTATAGAGGGGCTTCGTCTCTTGAATGACGGCACTCCATTTCAAGTCACTACCAGTCCTTCCGGCAGCGTTGTCGGGCCGCCTGGTCCTCCTCACTGATCTGGGGAACACTGACCTGGGGAGAGTATGCTGGAGGTGAAGGGCTGGTTGCTGGGGTATCCGGCACAGCACGGACATTGGCGTGGAACCCTTGCGGGGCCCCCCATCGGTACTCCCAGGCACTTCACCACGCTGCCTCTGGGGTGTTGGCTTCGGTGGCTCCAGAGCCATAGTCCGGGTCATCCGCGTCGGGATCCTCCTCCATGGAACCGGTCGAGTCGTCGTCCCCTTCCTTGGCCTCGACGATAATGTCCGGTTTCTGGTCAGATCCAGTCGCGTCCTGGACTTCAGGGGTGTTGGAAGGGCTGGCTGGCGGGTTCACGGGGTCGTCCGTCTGGACCCCTGCCTCCTGGGTCTGCATGGGTGGTTTCGCTGCCAGGACCTCCTCCACAGCTCGTGCAATGGCCGCTGCCTCTTTTGCTTCTCGGTCCACCGCCCGAGACATCAGCTCTACAGCCCAGTTGGCACTCCGGCTGTGGACCACCCACTCCATTGTCCCGCAGCTCTCGGAAAGCCTCACTCAAGAACTCTGCATCTCCCTCGTTGGTCAGGAGGGAGACTGAGTCCAGGTCCCCGTGGGCAATGCGGGCCTGCTGTTCCACCTTGCCCATGATGTCTATCCAACGGGTCGCCATTGCACCGGGTATTACATGCTGTTCCTCATGTCCTTATATTCTAGTTTGTCCCTTGTTGGCTTTTTGGCGGTTCCCCTCGGTCACTTCCTTTAGCCTGCCCCCTTGATTGATTGGTAGCCATAGGGGCAGGCAAACAGTTTCGCGCCTCTGGCTAGGCCCTCCCATTGCAAGAGGCTGAGGCACACCCCCGGCCTGCAAATTGTTCTTTTACATGGTTAAGCCACCATCTTGGGGTTCCCGGTAAAATGGCGGGAACCCATTCTCCATGCCGTATAACGGCGGCGAAAGTTCTTTTCGGTCAAAAAGTTCAAAGTCCAAAGGCACACAGTACCTGGTTGTACCAGGCACGCGATCCTGTTTGTGATGCCAGAAATTGACTAGCCCAGAGTATGGGGACTTGGGTATCTCGGCCCTCTGTTGCAGTAGGGATGTCACTGGTGGCCTGCCCAGACCCGTGGCCCTGGTGGTCAACTAAAAAGGGGTAGTTGAAATGGGAATAAAAGTTTAAAAGTTTATCATGACGCCACCCGCTGATTCTGTTGATGTAGCACCAGCAACGCTTCAGACCTCCGGAAGGCAATGGTACCGCAGCTGAGATGGTACAGCTCCCTGCAGGTAGAGCTGGCCCTCCGGGGCAGGGATGCACCTGTAGTGATGGAGGTGCTGATGATGGAGATAAGCAAAATACAGTGCAGCAGTGAGTAAGAGACTCTGTCACTCTACCCAGGTACTTTACAAGCTATGCATAGAGTAGGGCCTGTTGTACCTCAAAGTATACTTGCAGTCCGAGCTACAGCACCAATACCAGATTGTAATACCTGTACCCCTTGGGCCTGTGGTTGCTTGTGACGCCCATGAGAAAGGGGCCCACTTTGATGAGCGAGAAAACACTTCAGTGGTTGCAAAGGACCATGTACTGCTCTGTTATGGGTAAGATGGTGAATGAGGTGTGCCATTAGTATTGAGCATTAGGGTTAAGTAAGAGCTCTGAGCAGAAAGCACACAGACCATTTAGACTTTTGATCTGTAGGAGTTACTCAATATTGAATAAGTGTAAATAGGTTAACTCTACATGTGGTTGCTCTCACTGCCTAGTAATGACTGAGCATTTCACCAAGTATGCAGTGGCAGTACCAATCAAAGATCAAACAGCTGAGTCTGCATCTAAAGGGGTGTGTTGCCATTTTATACAGGTGTTTAGGTGTCAACAAAAAATACATTAAGATCAGAAAGCATGCTTCCAGGGTGTTCTGATGAAGGAATTGTAGCGGCTGTATGGCATAGAACAGTCGAGAACGACATCATACCATCCACAGAATAATGGGGCTTGTGAGTGTTTCAATTGACCTTATTGCAGATGTTAAGGATGCCAGAGAGTGGGCAGCAAGCCCGCTGGCCTGAGTACCTCCCTGAACTGATGTGGGCCTACAACAACCGAGTACATAGTACTACTGGATAATCCCTGCACATGTTAATGTTTGGGAGGTTAGGTAGGTACATTGAAGACCTGATTATGCCAGACCCCTTTGTGAATCCACCTCGTGCCTCGTCTGAATAGGCTCACAAGCATCAACATTGGCTAAGAATGGTACATCAGGTGGTGGGTGACCGACTGAACCAAATTGCACACCAGGATACATGCCCTGTGCAAACTGAACCCTTCTCTCCAGGGCATATGGTACTGGTGATGGTCAAGCAGCAGTCTTGCAAGTTTATTGACTGGTGGGAGGCGACACTCTATGTAGTGAAAAGGCGGGTAGGTCCTGAAATCCATGTGTATGAAGTACAACTTGTGGGGATGTGTAGCCAACACATAACCTCCATTACAATGTTTCAGTAGTGTTGATTTAAAGACCCGGTATCCAAACCCAAGATGCCAGAACCCACGCCCAAAATGGCGGGACCTACCAGTGACATTGAGTGCTAGACTATGCCAGCTCCTGTGCCTGTCTTCCCTTCTCTTAATGTAATGTATTATTGCCACTAAGTGAAAGTGCTGTCTGACCTATGTTTCCTTGTCGAGATAGTGAGCAGGGGCAGGTGCTTTATTCGGCTGTTGAGCCTGTATACCCCTGAGGTCTCCGGTGAAAGTCCTGATCCTTCCAGGCATCCCGCAGCTGGCCTCAGAAGAATGACCCGAACCACTGCCGGTGTGCCTCTTCAACATTATGCGCAAAATGACTTTGAGTGGGGAGGTATGTCAATGATATCAACCTACAGTCGGGTGGCATGTGGGAGTGTACAGAGGGTACACCCTAGAGTGACTACTCCTAGTCTCCAAGGGGACTCATGTGCAACCCAGATAAAAAGCTCCGACCAGGAGCATCTTGGGGTGAGAGAAAACCCTGTTTGTAAATTGTAAACTTGTAGCTGCAGACTGTCATTGTGGTGGTCATCCCTGGTTGGATTGATAGACACGGTGTGCAAGTGCTTTGGACTGAGAAGGAACCTCCCTCAAGTAGAAGCAGTTATTGTGCTACTAGAAGGAAGGGTGACTTTGAGGACGAACACTTCAGGTATTGCTGGTGGGGTTTTGGACAATTCCCCCGAGTGGATAGACTATAGTGTATAGAAGTGCCATGCTTTGCTTGTGTGCATGTGAGACAAGACCTCGGATTACCTCATTTCCCCTGTGGATTACAACAAAACCATGAGTCCCCAAGCTCGGGCCCCACACATGCACTTTTTGGTGTATAAAAGTACAGGCACCGCGTTTTGGCACTAAAGGCGCAAAGTTAGGTAGAAGCTTTTTTTTCACATGCCTTTGCCAGACTTAACAAAAGACTCTAATGGTAGCAAAAGCTCAATACATGGGTATCTCTCCTGTTAGGGTGTAAATGTTTGTGTATATAGGTTTGTTATGTTTGTGAATCAATGTGCTAATCGAGAGACTTCTCCTGGCGCACACTCATAGAATTTAGATTGTTTTGGTAGCAGTGTGATTTCATTCAGTTCCAGTTCCTGTTCACGATAGGCAAATTGTTCCAAAAGTCCATGATACAACTGAGAGAGTCATTGGTCATTGGATAACAATGGGAAGAGGGAGTAACACATTAAATAGGGGCAATTGGGAGTAAGCACATTAATTGATCTTAAAAGCACCCTTTGTGTACTGGCAGTAAGCCACCAGAAACAACACAGTACAACAAGGAAATTTAAAAAAAATAAAAAAATAGATTACTTATAAAAACTTGCTTTGAATATAAATATATATTTATATATAGTGTCAAAAAAGGACCTCAGGTGTTTGACATCAAGACCATAAAAACAATGTGGCTAGAAGGTTGGAGGAGTGTTTAAACTAGGGATTGGGGGGGAGGGTATTCATTGTATAGGAGGGGAAGATAGTGTAAACAGTAACCTGGGCACAAGTAATAAAATTGGGGGTGGCATGGGGGTGGGGTTAGAACAGTCAATCTAGTAGGAAGGAATAGAGGTAAAGAGAGATGCATAAAGTGCATGTTCACTAATGCCAGAAGCCTCACCAACAAAATGGAGGAATTAGAATTGATTTTGTTGGAAAATAATTATGACATGGTGGGGATTTCGGAGACTTGGCTGGACGAGAGCCATGACTGGGCTGTTAATTTACAGGGCTATTGTCTGTTCAGAAATGACCGTACAAATAGGCGAGGAGGAGGTGTATGTTTATACGTTAAATCATCCTTAAAACCCATCCTGCATGATAATATAGGTGAATCTAATGGAAATGTAAAGTCCCTGTGGGTGGAGATAAGGGGAGGGGGAAAAAATAATAAATTACTGATAGGGGTTTGTTATAAGTCCCCAACAATAATGGAAGTGGAGGAGAATATCCTCATAAAGCAAATAGATAAAGCAGCGACTCAGGGAGAAGTCATTATTATGGGGGACTTCAACTACCCTGAAATACATTGGGGATCAGAAACCTGCAGTTCCAGCAAAGGTACCGTATATACTCGTGTATAAGCCGACCCGTGTATAAGCCGACCCCCCTACTTTTGCCCCCAAAAACTGGGAAAACTTATTGACTCGCGTATAAGCCGAGGGTGGACCCCAGCACAGGTATACAACCCCCAGCAGTGAGGTATACAGCAGCCTCCCCAGTGGTAGTATACAGCAGCAGCCTGCGACCATCGGAGGAACCCGGAGGAAGACGGAAGACGATGGATGAAGATGGAGGAGCGGCGGCGGGACAGCGGCAGCGGGACAGCGGAGGGATAAGTATACTAATCTCTTCCTTTACAGGATTACGGCGGGGGGGGGCCTGTATATAGATCGGGGCACTGTATACTGTATACATTGTATACAGTATACAGTGACTCGCGTATAAGCCGAGGGGGTAACTTTTCAGCCCAATTTTTGGGCTGAAAAACTCGGCTTATACGCGAGTATATACGGTAATAAGTTTTTGAAAACTATGAGAGACAATTACCTTTCACAACTGGTTCAGGACCCAACAAGAAGGGGGGCACTGCTGGACCTAATATTAACCAACAGGCGGGACCGCATATCAAATATACGGGTTGGAGGTCACTTGGGTAATAGTGATCATAACTTAATAAGCTTTCAAGTATCCTTTACTAAGACGTGTAGTAGAGGGGCTACAAGGACACTAAACTTCAGGAAGGCAAATTTCCAACGGTTGAGATATGATCTTAGTGCAATAAACTGGGACGATGTCCTGAGACATAAAAGTACACAACACAAATGGGAGATGTTTATTAGCATCCTGAATAGGACCTGTGCACAATATATACCCTATGGGAATAAGCATGCTAGAAATAGGAGGAAACCACTATGGCTAAATAAAGCGGTAAGAAGTGCAATATGTGACAAAAAGAAAGCATTTAGGGAATTAAAGCAAGTAGGTAGTGATGAAGCATTAAATAAATACAGAAAATTAAATAACATTTGTAAAAAGCAAATCAAGGCAGCAAAGATTGAGACAGAGAGACTCATTGCCAGAGAAAGTAAAAAGAATCCCAAAATATTTTTTAACTACATAAATAGTAAGAAACTAAAAAATGATGGTGTTGGCCCCTTTAAAAATAGTCTGGGTGAAATGGTGGATGAGGATGAGGAAAAAGCCAATATGCTAAATGACTTTTTTTCAACAGTATTTACACAAGAAAATCCCATGACAGACAATATGATCAGTGATAACAAAAAGTCTCAATTAAATGTCACCTGCTTAACCCAAGAGGAAGTACGGCATCGTCTAAAAATCACTAAAATTGACAAATCCCCGGGCCCGGATGGGATACACCCCAGAGTGCTGCAGGAATTAAGTACTGTCATAGATAGACCATTATTTTTAATATTTAAAGATTCCATAATAACAGGGTCTGTACCACAGGACTGGCGTATAGCAAATGTGGTGCCAATATTCAAAAAGGGGACAAAAACTGAACTTGGAAATTATAGGCCAGTAAGCTTAACCTCTACAGTGGGTAAAATCCTCGAGGGTTTTCTAAGAGATGCTATACTGGAGTATCTGAAGAAAAATAACCTCATGACCCATTATCAACATGGTTTTACGAGGGACCGTTCCTGTCAAACTAATCTGATAAGCTTCTATGAAGAAGTAAGTTCTGGACTGGACCAAGGAAATGCAGTGGATGTGGTGTATATGGACTTTTCAAAAGCTTTTGATACGGTGCCACACAAAAGGTTGATACATAAAATGAGGGCAATGGGGATAGGGGAAAATATGTGTAAGTGGGTTAAGAACTGGCTTATTAATAGGAAACAAAGGGTGGTTATTAATGGAACACACTCAGAATGGGTCACAGTTAACAGTGGGGTACCACGGGGGTCAGTGTTGGGCCCGCTTCTATTTAATATATTTATTAATGACCTTGTAGGGGGCATACAGAGTAGAATCTCAATATTTGCAGATGACACTAAACTCTGCAGGGTAATCAATACAGAGGAGGACAATTTTATATTACAGGAGGATTTATGTAAACTAGAAGCTTGGGCTGCTAAATGGCAAATGTGCTTTAATGGGGATAAATGTAAAGTTATGCACTTGGGCAGAGGAAACAAAAGGTATAATTATGTGCTTAATTGTAAAACAATGGGCAAAACTGTCACTGAAAAAGACCTGGGTGTATGGGTAGATGACAAACTCACATTTAATGGCCAGTGTCAGGCAGCTGCTGCAAAGGCAAATAAAATAATGGGATGCATTAAAAGAGGCATAGATGCTCATGAGGAGAACATAATTTTACTAGTGCAACCACACTTAGAATACTGTGTACAATTCTGGTCTCCGGTGTATAAGAAAGACATAGCTGAACTAGAGCGGGTCCAGAGAAGAGCGACAAAAGTCATTAGAGGACTAAGGGGTCTGCAATACCAAGACAGGTTATTAAACTTGGGGTTATTTAGCTTGGAAAAACGAAGGCTTAGGGGTGATCTTATAATAATGTATAAATATATGAGGGGACAGTACAGAGACCTTTCTAATGATCTCTTTACTCTTAGGCCTGAGACTGGGACAAGGGGGCATCCTCTACGTCTGGAGGAAAGAAGGTTTAATCATAATCACAGACGCGGATTCTTTACTGTAAGAGCAGTGAGACTATGGAACTCTCTGCCACATGCTGTTGTAATGAGTGACTCACTACTAACATTTAAGAAGGGCCTGGATGCCTTTCTTGAAAACTATAATATTACCAGTTATATATACTAGATTCTTTGATAGGGCGTTGATCCAGGGAATTAGCCTGATTGCCGTATCTGGAGTCAGGAAGGAATTTTTTCCCCCAATGTGGAGCTTAGTGTTGCCACATGGGTTTTTTTTTGCCTTCCTCTGGATCAACATGTTAGGCTATGGGTTAAACTAGATGGACTTAAAGTCTTCCTTCAATCTTAAAAACTATGTTACTATGTTACTATGTTACTATGTAATGTAAAAAATCATCAGTATTATATTCTATGCAATGTTAAAATAAACATATGTACTTGAAGAATTTTTGGATAAAAAAAATGGCAGTAAAATACCCTAATTGACAACATTATCTAGTTAAATTCAGTCCTTCTTGGGTTAAAGTGCCAAGTTTAAAAATCCAATCCAGCTTTCTTTATTGATGAGACTGCCATAACGGTCACAGTCAGAGACAGTGTCCATCACCTGATCAATTATGGTCAGTTTCAAAACTTTTGTATCTTTTTGATGAAAAGTGCTGAAGTGCTTAGAGATACTATGTAGTTGGTATCCTGAACGTATGTTGTGACGATGCTTATTGAGATTAGCATGCATCGTTTGTATCGTGAGACCTACATACTGCAAGCTGCATGTACACATACGTGGATTGGCAGCTCACCTGACAATTAATAGCAAAAGTTTCACCTGTTGTTTGAGATGGAAACGAAATAACCCAGTTAGTGATTGTTCCACAACATAGGCACTTCGGGGTATTACATGAAAAACAATAATAGCATGCAGAAATTCTCCTTTCTTAATTTTAGATTTTAAAGAAATATTACTGGGCAATACTAGATTACAAAGGATCCTGTTTCTTCTATAAATTATTCTCGGTTTATTGGAAAGATGATTTGAAAAAACGGGATCAGCTTTTAAAATAAACCAATATCTGCTAAGCAACTTTAGTATATTTGCACGTGATTGGTTGAAAGGGGTCACTAGACTCCACTCTGAATACTCAGTAGTCTTCTCATTAGTAGCCTTAGGAGACAGGATCCTATCAATACAGAGGTCCTGCGTCAGGTGTTTAGTTTTGCATCTATTAATAATAATTTCTTAGGATAACCCTTCTGAATAAATCTCTTCTTAAGAATATCAGATTGTTCAACAAAGCCATAATCTTTCGTGCAGTTTTTTCGGACCCTCCAGTACTGACCATAAGGAATATTTGTAATCCTCTTAGGGAGGTGCCCACTGTCGAACCTGAGATAGCTGTTAACATCTACAGACTTAAAATATTGTTGAAGAATCTGATATTGATTATTGAATGCATTTACTGTATATACTTTTCATTAGGCCAACATTTATGATTTAAAAATCATTTCAGTTAGTCTTAGGCGGCCGTCACACGCAACGATTTATTGCCCGATATCGTTTAAGCGATCTCCTTTTTGATCGCTTAAGCGATATCGGGCAAGAAATCGTTGCATGTAATCAAGCGATTTACGATGTGAAATCGCTTGATCGTGACATCGCTGATCTGAGCTCCGGAGCTCACATCTTGCGATGAACGATGTCACGATCTGCTTCATCGTGGTGTATGACACCACGATGAACGATATCCCAGCGCAGAGCCTATGCTGGGAGATGGTAACTATGGTACACGTCGGGTAACTAAGCGACGCGCGGCGCCTAGTTACCCGATGTGTACCATAGTTACCAGCGAGATCGCGGATCCACATCGCTGGTGAGTCTGTCTGTGTGACAGCTCACCAGCGATGTGAGTGATATTGTAAGCGATTGCGCGTGCACGTGATCGCTTACAATATCGCTAGAGATATCTCAGCGTGTGACGGCCGCCTAATATAATATTCTAATTTTCTGTGAAAATGAATTTTGAGTTTTCATTGGCTCTAAGCCATAATCATCAAGATTAACAGAAGTAAACACTTGAAATAGATCACTCTGTTTGTAATGACTGTATATAATATATGCGTTTCACTTTATGTATTGAATTACTGAAATAAATTAACTTTTTGATGATAGTCTTATTTATTGAGATGCACATGTATATCCTAACTTCTACCATCTCTGCTTTTACCATTAGTAAATTGATTTCTGACTTCACCTCGGTTTGGATTCACTGAATCCTCAACAAACCCATCGGTTCCCACACTGTTTCCCTTGTGAAAATGAAAACATTAACATATTGCTTTAATAAGGTAGCAGGAGCAGGTTTAGACATGAATGTGAAAAATGCAATTGAATTATGGAATTGCTCGAATATACTACAATGTCACACTAGGAAGGATTCTTTAGGAGATGAACATAAGACCAGTTCTCAGTCTTAACGCACATTTATATCTTTTAAACTGAGGTATTGAATAGGTGTGCTCCGCTGAACATCAAGAAACCTTTTACTGCCAACAAAGTTTAATCAGTCCCCTCAAGTAATTGATAGGTAATTGTTGTTGATTCCTGGAAAAATCTACGCAGGGATAATTCTTGGAGCCGACGGACCAGGAGAGAGCTGGCTCGTTTCCTCATTGTTGTACCAGTGCCAAAGAGAGAACATTTTATGGCTTATTTTGAGAGTCTCATAAAATAGCTTCCTCAGAACTTCCCCTTATGGATTTATTTAATCCATTGTAGCTTTTCCTGAACATGGTGGGAATTGCAGATATCGCCATAAAAGATTTATTTTTTTTTTTCAAAAAAAGAAAAATAACTCACTAAGCGTAGATTAATGCGTATATTAGTTTTTCATTCATTTGCTCATTTGTAAACTATCTTCTTTAAAAACAAAAATATAACTCATAATAATGACTCCTGAGTAGAGCAGTATATGCTACAGTAGCAGTGTCATTGCAGACATACATCAGCTTTATCACATAACATGAAAGGAGTATACTTCTGCTACAGAGGAATCAAAGGAAGTCATGACAACTACAAGTGACTGGCTGTGAAAGTCACTGATTGGCTGCAGTGTCAGGTGAATGATTGGCAAGACTTCATCACATCCGGTCTGACTGAAACTGGTAGAGTAGCAGTGCTGGAGTGAAGGTTAGCACATTTCTGCTCCAAGCATTGCTTTTTTTTCTTTTAAATGATGGCTTCCCATTGGTATCTTTAATGGGAATCTGTCATCAAGTATTTGCTATGTAATCTGAAGACAGCATGATGCAAGGGTTAACAGAGATTTCAATTATGCCTCTCTTATCACACTTCATTGTGTTGTTCACCTGTAATATTTATTTTAGCTTCAGGAGATTATCATTGCCAGACTAGGTCAGCTAGAGCTCAGCTAGTCCGGCACACCCCCTGCTGCGATTAGCAGATCACTGTCAATAAACTTTGTATATAGGGATCTTGGTGTGAGCTGAAGCAGTTTTTTCAGCTCAGGTTCTCATTACAAGAAACAGAGGGAAAAGTGTTTCAGCTCACCAAATATTCATCCAATTGAGGTTAGTTAGTAGGGTGCAGTGCTCAGACATGGAGATCCTGAGCCGACTGCCAGGTGAATGAAACATATACACCAAAAAAAAGGAGAATTCCAGGTAAGATCAATATGGTGTGTTAGCTAGAGGAATATTAGGCTATGAAAAACCTTTATCCTTAATGGTACCTTTACACGCTGCTACCGAAGGTTAGAAACCACCGGGTGTTGGAGACAATTGTACCTTAGGGCGCCTTTCCACTGGCGTTCCCCTCCACAGCGTTCTGCGGAGGGGAATCGCCATGTGTGCGCAGCGGCCGCCAGCTCCTATCTTTAGAATGGGAGCGCACGGTGCTGCGCTTGACAGCGCATGACCGTGCGCACCCATTCACTCCCATATGTGATCTGTGCGCAGGCGGATTCCTGTGCACAAATCACACACTCCCGCCCGCACCAGGGACGCAACATGTTGTGTCCTGGTGCGGGCAGGAGTGTGTGATTTGTGCACAGGCATCCGCTTGCGCACAGATCACATATGGGAGTGAATGGGTGCGCACGGTCATGCGCTGTCAAGCGCAGCACCGTGCGCTCCCATTCTAAATATAGGAGCTGGCGGCAGCTGCGCACACATGGCGATTCCCCTCCGCAGAACGCTGCGGAGGGGAACGCCAGTGTGAAGGCGCCCTTATACCGTCAAAACACCGCGAGGTAGTGGCGTGTAATTCAGGTAGCACCATCTCGTCTCTGTGGACACCTGTCTTTCAGCCTTGCTCAAAAACAAGGTATAAACTGTATGGTAGCAGCGTGTAATCGGGGCACAGGTACTGTATTTGAGTAACCTGGGGCGTGCTACAGCGTCATGTATACCACGCCCCATCAGCTATCATTGGTGAGGAGTACTGTGTACCCATTGGCTGTCCCTGTACAGGGCAGCATATTTAACTAGATGACCAGTCACACTACACATTTGCTATAGCGTCATGTATTAGCCAGCCTCCCTGCGCTGGCTGGCCAATCATGATGTTATTGCTTTGTCCAATCACCGTACGAGCGTCTCGTAATCCACAACTCTGGCACGCTTATGTGTTGTCCCTGCTGCCCCAGGTCCTCCCATATTCCCTTGTGGTAGCGGTGTGTAAATGAGGGAAAGTGCTCTACAGAAAGTAACCTGCGGCACCCGTCGGTGATTCCAGGGATCAAAAACTCCTACTGTGGAGCACCTTGTAGTGGCGTGTAATTGCGGTATCAGGTACCGTTAGGAACCGTTGAAACGTGCGCGTGCACGTGCGACACCCGTTGGTTTCTAACCTTCTGTAGCGGCGTGTAAAGGTACCATTATTGTACCTTCATAAAAACATCTTGCTTACACCATTTCAGACCACAGAGGGTCCTTAGTCATAGCAAATATCAATACATACACAGACAAAATTTATACAACAAGGAAGGATGCATAATACCCTCAATCACGATGAGACTATAATTAATACCTCCTTCCTTTTTGTATACATTTTGTCTGTGTATGTATTGTTATTATTGTTATTTGCTATGACTAAGGACCCTGCCCGGTCTGAAGCAGCTTAAGCAAGATGTTTTATGAAACTACAATAAAGGATAAAGGTTTTTAATACCATAGGTGTATCAGGTTTTCATTAGCTGTAAGCCAAAATCATCAACATTTAGAGAAATGAACACTTGAAATAGATCACACTGTTTGTAATGACTCTATATAATATATGTTTCACTTTATGTATTGTATTACTGAAATAAATGAACGTTTTGATGATATTCTAATGTATTGAGATGAATGTGTACATGTCATTCTGCTCAGGTTATCATTCTCTGTACCAGGCTGACGACAGATCAGGCTGAATGAAGGACAACAGGTTTTGTAACAAAAGTTATGTTATTAGTCTTGCTTTCATGTTTTCGGTAAAAAAAGATCTATGAAACTAAGTCTTGTCAAAATTTGGGAAAATGTTCTTATATTCACTTAGATATTGATTAAAATTGTATGTTTTAAAAGGGGGTGTAGTTATGTATGCCCAGCACTGTATGTGTGCATCAACAGAAGGCTAAAATATTTTTCACTGAGTTTGGATCTGTTCTGAAATTCAGGACTTATATCTGTTACTAGTTGTGTGTATTTTTTAAGCAAAAAAACAGAATATTCCTATTCTTAAAATGTCTCCTGGTTACAATAGTAAGGAGAACATAACGGCATAAGCAGAATTGTACGTCAATAATGTCCATCTAAAAAGCATTACAGAAAAAAGCAGCTTTGTCCTAAGCAGCCTCTCTTCCCCATAAATGATAGGTTTGTGACATGCTGATCATCAGTATTTTGTGTCCGTGCTGCCGCCGCCTTGTATCATGGGGACCAGCTGCATCCTGCAGTATATTGGCAAGTATGGCTGATTTTTTCTGTGATTTTTTTTTCATGTCCTTTTTAGTGAATTTCAATGGGATCCATCGAGCAGCAATGGTGTGTGTTGTGCAACAGTAATTTAATGTATTCCGGCACTCCAAAAATGACCAATGAATGGTGAAAAAAAAAGTTCTTCTATTGAAAAATCAACACTGTGACAAGCAGTTATCCATTGTTGTGCAACAGACATTACAGAGCATTGTGACATCCATACTAATTTTACATATTTTGCCATTTTAACATTGAAAAGATTAATGTTATATACCGTATATACTCGTGTATAAGCCGACCCGTGTATAAGCCGACCCCCCTACTTTTGCCCCCAAAACCTGGGAAAATCTATTGACTCGTGTATAAGCCGAGGGTGGACCCTAGCACAAGTATACAGCCCCCAGCAGTGTGGTATACACCAGTCCCAGAGGTAGATACAGCAGCCCCAGTGGTAGTATACACGCAGCCCCAGTAGTATATACAGCCCCAGTGGTATATACAGCTCCAGTGGTAGTATAGACGCAGCCCTAGTAGTATATACAGCCCCAGTGGTAGTATATACAGCCCCAGTGGTAGTATATACAGCCCCAGTGGTAGTATACAGGGCCCCAGCAGTATATACAGCCCCAGTGGTTTATACAGCCCCAGTGGTAGTATACAGGGCCCCAGAGGTATATACAGCCCCAGTGGTAGTATATACAGGGTCCCAGCAGTATATACAGCCCCAGTGGTTTATACAGCCCCAGTGGTAGTATAGACGCAGCCCTAGTAGTATATACAGCCCCAGTGGTAGTATATACAGCCCCAGTGGTAGTATACAGGGCCCCAGCAGTATATACAGCCCCAGTGGTTTATACAGCCCCAGTGGTAGTATACAGGGCCCCAGAGGTATATACAGGGCCCCAGAGGTAGTATATACAGCCCCAGTGGTAGTATATACAGCCCCAGTGGTAGTATACAGGGCCCCAGCAGTATATACAGCCCCAGTGGTTTATACAGCCCAGTGGTAGTATATACAGCCCCAGTGGTAGTATATACAGCCCCAGTGGTAGTATACAGGGCCCCAGAGGTATATAGCAGCCCCAGTGGTAGTATACAGGGCCTCAGAGGTATATAGCAGCCCCAGTGGTAGTATACAGGGCCCCAGAGGTATATAGCAGCCCCAGTGGTAGTATACAGGGCCCCAGAGGTATATAGCAGCCCCAGCGGTAGTATACAGGCATCCCCAGTAATGCAGGGCCCCCCCAGCGTCTCTCCGGTCACCTGTAAAGGAAGCTATACTTATCACAGTGCTCTGTCCGCGCCCGCTCGCACCCGCTGTCAGCAGCCGACCGGATCCTCCATCTTGCGTCTTCTTTCTTCCTGTTTCCTGTGCTCGTCGCAGGGAATGACGTCATTTCCCGCGACGAGCACAGAAACAGGAAGAAAGAAGACGCAAGATGGAGGATCCGGTCGGCTGCTGACAGCGGGTGCGAGCGGGCGCGGACAGAGCACTGTGATAAGTATAGCTTCCTTTACAGGTGACCGGAGAGACGCTGGGGGGCCCTGCATTACCGGGCATGCGGGGGCTGCTGTATACCGATGTATACATCGGTATGTACCGATGTATACATCGGTATACAGCACTGACTCGCGTATAAGCCGAGGGGGGTACTTTTCAGCCCAATTTTTGGGCTGAAAAACTCGGCTTATACGCGAGTATATACGGTACCTTATTTTTTCACTTAACAATACTGTTGACATTATGACGTATAAGGCACTGTGTACACAGTGTATTTTTATTGCGTTTCTTTATGGATTTCTTAATGCAGTTTTGTCACAAAACTGCAAGCAAATTCTTATTCCAGCAAACCATTTGGAATCTATTATTCCTGCTCATTATAACAAATTCAGCCTTTTATTTCTGCCATTTGGTGTGGTTTTATTAATTATTCTTTCCATTTATCCTTTGGCCTAGGACAACTCATAAAGTCCCATGGATTCCAGTACCACCTGTACGCTGACGCCACGCAGATCTACCTCTCTGGCCCAGATGTCACCTCTCTGCTGTCCAGAATCCCAGAGTGTCTATCAGCCATATCTTCCTTCTTCTCCTCTCGCTTACTTAAACTAAATGTAGACAAAATTGAAATCATCATCTTTCCTCCATCTTGCGCACCTCCCTTACCTGATCTATCTATCACTATCAAAATAAAAGATATCACACTTTGCCTTGTACCTGAAGTCCGCTGCCTTGGAGTAATCCTTGACTCTGCCTTATCCTTCAAACCACACATTCAAGCTCTCACCACCTCCTGCCACCTCCAGAATCCATCCCTTCATCAACCCTCAATGTACTAAACTACTAGTGCATGCCCTCAACATCTCCCGTCTTGACTACTGCAACCTCCTCCTCTGTGGCCTCCCTGCTAACACTCTTGCACCTCTCCAATCTGTCCTCAACTCTGCTGCCCGACTAATCCACCTCTCTGCTCGCTATTCCTCCACTTCTCCCCTCTGCAAATCCCTCCACTGACTCCCAATTCCCCAGCATATCCAATTCAAACTAACATTGACGTTCAAAGCCGTCCACAATCTGTCCCCCCATATATCTCTGAACTATCATCCAACTTGTAATCTTCAATCCTCCCAAGACCTCTCCTATCCTCCTCACTTGTACGTCTCTCATCTAACCACCAGCAAGACTTCGCCCAAACATACCCCATCATATGGAATACTGCACCTCAAAACGTCCGAATATCCCCTTCACTTGGAACTTTCAAGCAGAACCTGAAAATCCAACTCTTCAGAACAGCCTACAGCCTGCAATGACCACAGCGCCACCTCACCACCACTGGACCCAGCGCTCCACCACTACTGGACTCGGCACTCCACCCCCACTGGACCTTGCGTTCCACCACCACTGGACCTGGTGCTCCACCAACACTCGAGCAGACCCAACCTACTATTTCCCTCTCCATTGTCCTGTAGAATGTAGGCCCATAAGAGCAGGGTCCTCTTTCCCCTCTGTACCAGTCTGTCACTGTTAGTTTGTTCATTGTATTTTTAACTTGTTTGTATGTAACCCTTTCTCATGTACAGCACCATGGAATCAATGGTGCTCTATAAATAAATAATAACAAAAATAATTATGTGACATGGTGACATGCATGAGGACATACATTTCTATTTTGCGCAAGTGGGCATGCATTACAGGGGCAAATGCATGCCCACTTGCGCAAAATAAAAAAGTTCACTTTTTATTACCCGATAACCGCTTACAGAAAATCAAAACATATATCAATTGTAATACTGACCATGCTATGTATTGTACAAAGTGCTCTGAGTGCGTTTTGAGATACAGTATATAGGTTATACCACCAGAACAATTAAAAGAAACCATAGCAGAGTATATTTCTAGAACTACTAGCGGCAACAGCTCCTATTCAGGAGCTTCAAAACACTTTGTCACTAAACATCAAAACAATATTAAAAACGTTTAGTTTTTTTTTGACTGAAAATGGTTAATCCTCCCACACAAGGAGGTAACTGATTCCTCTGCTTAATATTGCTGGGATCATTTGGATTTCTAACACGTGCAGCTCTCCACACTCATATACATATATATACTAGTTCATCTCAATGAATTAGAATATTATCAAAAATCTATGTAATATTGACATTTTTCAGGGCGTCTCTGGGGGCCCTCAAAAAAGTTGACTAATAAATCAATATTATATTCACATCCTTGTCCCTTCCTCTAATAATGTCCTCTTCCCTGGTCCTTTTCTGTAATAATGCCCCTATCTTGGGCCTTTCCTGTAATGTTCCCATATGTTTTGGTCCCCATATATCTAGCGGAATATGTCAGCGCAGTTTTTTACCTTTCATCCTCCCTACTTTAATTTTCTGTGATAATGACATTTACAGAAATAAACACTTGAAATAGATGACTCTGTAATGACTATATATTATATGCATTTCACTTTATGTATTGAATTTCTGAAATAAATTAACTGTTTGATGATATTCTAAATAATTGAGATGCATTAATATACATATATGTCTCGCCCTTGGTGGGGACCATGCGGTACTCAGAACCGGGCCCTCTCGTCGTCTGAGGCTGTGGGATGTCATGGTGGCATGACCCGGTCTGTGATCCCCTTGTCATGCGAGCAGTTAAAAAGGGGCTTGGGAAAAATGGATAAAAATAAAATAAAACAAAAATAAAAGAGTATCATGACGCCACCCGTGGAATGCGGCCGGTATAGCCAATGCTGCATTCGGAATCTCTGGGGATGATGGGAGTAGCAGCGAGGATAGAATAACTGAAAGACACAAGGGTAACAGTCTCCTTTACCTTTAAGTCAGAAGCAGGTTCATCCAGTGCTGTTAGGGATCCGGAGCCTGGAAGCAAGTTGGGCCTCTCCACACCTGGCAAGTTCTGGGGCCTCCCTCTTGCGCTGTTCTCTGTGGGCCCTGGCTTCCAGAAGCTGTGCTAAGACCCTCTCCTCAGTTGTTTGTCTTGGCCATGTGACAAGCGGCTTGAGCCCTTTCTGTGTTGCTCTCTTTCACTGCGCCTCCTGAGCTCTTTAATGCGGCTGTGTCTCCTGGCCTTTTGGTGGGCGAGCAACTTGGAATTATCCACCCTCTGGTGTTGGCTGCTGGGCATAAAGCCCCTTGCAACCTTGGACTCCGGCGTCCGTACTGCACTAGGTGCTGGGGCGAGCTGGCTCTGCTCCACTCCCCACACCTTTTCTCCACTTCCCTCAGAACCTCACCTACTGTCCCTCACGCTGGCTAGTCAGTTTCCTCGAATGGGCCTAGCAGGGCTCCCGATCGTAGGATGTCTTCTACAGTGCTCCTAGGAACTGAACTGCCTGACTCCGCCCTCAGACCAGAATTTATAGGAGACCTGCCCTGAACTCGGGTGTAGAGCTCCCCCTTCTGGCCTGGAGTTGAGAAGGTGTTGTGCATGTGTTTAGCCTGAGGTGGGTACCTTTCCTTGCTTCCAAGCTTAATATTGTAAGGTTATTCCCTGTAGGGTATATATAAAAAACAAACATGGGGCGCCAATCTAAGCGCGTTACCAATGTAACTCTGGTGCCCTTTTAATGAAATTTTATGCACTCACCTCTTGCCATGAAACTTCAAGCATATGGTTTGATTTTATGATTTTAAGAACTTCTTGTCCACTCAAAACATGCGAGAATATAAAAAATGGATACCACGCGTTTCGGCGCAGACAACTGCCTTCCTCAGGTATCTATATATATACATATGGAAGTCTGTTCTAACACCCGACTATATATAAACTAAGACAGAGAAATTGGTCCCACTCTATAGAAAAGTTTAATAACAAGATAGATTTGGAGTTAGTTTGTTAAATATGGAGGACAAACGAGGAAAGTCTTTCAGACATTTTTACAGCATATTTAGAAAATCAGATGTACACATGTAGATAATACATCTGGATAACCCATTAGATCTATAAGAGCATGCTTGCATTGAGATGGCAGTACCTCAATAGAAAAATGGTTTTAAAATTAATAATGATGTTGTTTTATTATGAAGACATAGATTTTAATGTATTTTATTGTATTATTTTTTATTGTGTTGTTTTATTATGAACATACAACTTTTATTTTTTACTAATTTTTATGCACTTAAATATAAGAAATAGAAATATACACTTTATTTATATGTCGGGCCCCACGGGACGGGGGTACTCGGTACCGGACCGGACGGTGCCGGGGAAGGGTGGCTTGGTCCGGACCGTGTCCCTGGCTCGGCAAATAAAGGGGGAATTATTTACAGGGGAAATGTCACTCGTGACGCCACCCACTTGATGCGGCCAGTGATGGGGGCTGCCGCTGCTGCAGAACCTCCGGGGGTGATGGAGTGGCAGCGAAGATGGTATAGTTCCAGTGGGAAGAACTGTGTCCCCCGGGGCAGTAAGGGTTAAGTCTATGGTGAGGTTGTAGCACACTTACTTGCAGACGCTGCAGGGATCTCTCCTCCTGGCTGGTGCTGACAGGCTTGTAGCTCTGCAGGTGGGAATCTGCTGCAACCTGTGTGGGAAGAATGGTCTGCAGATTGAGACAGACAAGAGAGGCCAATTCAGGGTTTTCCGTGTCTTTTACTCTTTGTTTCCTTCAAGCAGTTTACAAGTCATTTGCAGTTCTTTACAAAGTCCAAGCACAGTTCTCAATACACGGGCATATTCTCCCTCTCCGGGTTCCCTTTGCTCTGCAGCCAGGCCTCCCTCTCCGTGACCCCTCACACAGTCTGCAGTGTCCTTTCCGGGCTATTGTATTCTCTTTACTCCGTGTTGTGCGACACTGGACAGTATGGCGGTGACTCGGGCTCCTGTGAGTCCTAAGTGTGTCACTGAGCTGCCTGTCCTTAAGGGTAGGGATATCAATCTGGAACTCAGACCCCTCGTCGTGTTGTTTGGGGATACCGGGTGAACTACAGTGCCCTCTAGAGCCGACACTCTACTCAGCCCAGCCTCCAGCAGTCCTCAGCACGAGGCTCTACCAGGCTCTCTCCTTCTGTTCATTTCAGTATTCTAGGAGGGCTACTCCGCTTACAGTCAGTGGCTTCAGCTGCTGTCTAGGGCACGGGTTCCACCGTCCCTCTCTGTTCTGTCACACTCCTGGTGGCATCAGCGTCAGACAGGCTTTCTCTCCCCTCTGGCTCGCACTGGCTCAGTACGGATTCTGCGCTCCTTGGCCTTGCACTCACAGGACGTGTGATTGTCTTTCTGTCTTTTCAGCTCAGCTCACATCGGCCTACTGCCTTCCTTCACTTCTCCCCCTTCCTATATACTGTCAGTCACCTGACTACGTGTTTGCCCAACCCACTCCTCTGATCCACCACCCCTCAATCTCATAGAGCATCTAATCTCAGGGCTGGATGTTAACTCCTTCTACACGTGGGTTGTGTGGGCTGTGAGGGTGTTGGTGTGCAACAATGTCCTACCTGCCTGGCTGCAGTTCCCTTTTGTGGCCTCCTGGACCCAGGGGCGCCACATATAGATATAGAAAAAAAACAGAGGTCTCCCAGAGAATTAAGGAGAAGCAATCAGGGATTTCTCATTAACCAGGCAACCTGACCTAGCACTTAGCATAATGAGGTTAATTATCTAAGAGCTCAGACCCTATATAAAGAGAAAATATTAGTACACATGTATACCTGAGGAAGGCTTATCCTTACTGTAAAGCCGAAACGTGTTGTATGTTCTCCACTACATTACCAATGGAATAAATTACTTCTTTGGAAAATAAGAAGAATTTGGATTGTGTCATTCTGGACCTGGGAGCGCTCGTCTATACACCAGATAATCTCTTTCTGTATGCTACATACAGTAATTGCACTTCATGCTTTGTTTAATAGTGGTGAATGAGGAGGTGTAACTGCCACGCTGTCGGAATAATCCACTCCAATAAATGTGAAGGATGACTTTAATTCTTTGTGTTTTAGGGCTAACACTTGCCCCTTCTTCAGGAAAGTCACATGCTTTGTGGAACTGATATATATATGTTTTTCTAACCTTTTGTGTTGTTTTCTTGCATTGAAGCTTTAATTAAATAGCATTTTTACGATGCTCACTAGAGTGCACTGCTATTATTAATATAGCCCTCGGTCTTTTTATGTATTTGTGTTTTGCTACGCAGAATGTAGAAGCAAGGAACTATGTGTAGCTTCTGCCTGTTAATTTGTTATATGTAGTTATCTAGCGGGTTTAGCACATGTATTAATAAAGATGAATCTTTGTTTTTAGATCTTTCACATTCAACTCCTTTTTTATGTTTTATCCTATATAAACAAAAGCTTCAACACACAGCTTTGCGTGATTTTTAAGTAATTCTTACTCGAGTGCTTACATTTCAAATAAATGTAATTATTACATATATTAACCACCTCCATTGCCTACTAATCCCATGTGCATCTTTAGGAAATCCATAAAACGTTATAGAACAAACCAGGAAATTGTTCTGTGAGCATGAAGAAAATCCAATTGTTTTGGCAAAAATGAGTATTTCCCAATGCCTTATATTTCCTCCAAAGTTTCCACTCTGCAAACAGTAACAATAAATGTTTTCTCCAATACAAAACACATTGCACAAACTCTCTATAATTGCAGAGGTTTAGAGCTACAGAATAAGGACAGGTTCATGTAAATAGCAATTGATAAAACAAATAATAAAGGCTTTGCCAATAATCGGAAAATCATGTTAACAATCAGAAAGTCTTCTTTTCAAACCCAGCTGAGGATATGTGAACTTGGCATCTTTTTCAGGCATCACAAAAGCACCCCAAAAAATAAGCATATTATGTAGAAATATAAGGGCTTGTTTTTTTTCCGGAAGACTTGTACTTTTACTGACATCATTCATTTTACCACATAGTGGAGAGGAAAATGGGAGAAAAAATTCCAAGTGCAGTAAAATTGTAAAAAAAAAGTGCAATTCCACGATTGTTATTTGGCTTTTTTATTTACCATATCCACTACAGAGTAAAACTGACCTGACAGTTTGATTCAAGTTTGTAGATACCAAACATGTATAGTTTTTTTTATTATTTAAGTGGTGAAAAAAATTCAGAATTTGTAAAATAGAAAAAGTTGCGCTTCTGTCACCATTTTCTGAGACGCGGAACAGTCTCATTTTTCATGATCTGGAGCCGTGTGAGGATTTATTTTTGCATCCCAAGCTGACGTTTTTAATTACGCCATTTTGGTGTAGTTGTGATGTTTTGATCACCTGTTCTTGCATTTTATTTTCAACATGTGCAGGGAAAGAGGTGGGCTCAGCATGTGTACCCACATCCAAGCTAGGGACATGACCAAGGATGTCCTTGGTCATGAAGATGTTAACCTCTTTTGGTTTCGAAAACCCTGAAGCGATTAAGACTTGACATACCTATTTATTTATTTTTTTTGGATATTCAGCTTTAGAAACCCATCTTTGTACTTCATAGTTCACATAGATTGAAAAACGTTGGTGTTTTAGGCCCCATTCACACACTGCTTTTTTTGCTGCGTATTTTTAAGCACAAGCTCATCACCAAACCAGGAGTGGGTGATTAAATATATAAGTGGAGCACTTGTTTCTATTAGACCTTTCCTCTGAGTGTGCCACTCCCGGTTTTGATTGTTCCACTCCTGGCTTTTTTTTGAGCTTGTGCGTAAAAATACGCAGCAAAAAAAGCAGTGTGTGAATGGGGCCTTAGGCTGGTTTCACACTGCAGGATTTTCCCTGATCAGGTTCCATCCGGTTTGTGCGCCAAAACCAGGAGTGTCTTCAAAACTCAGAACAGGTGTCAATTTTTTAATTATAGTTTTTCTCTGCAAATTCCACTCCTGGTTTTGGCACACAAACTGGATGGACCCTGATCAGGGAAAATCCTGTAGTGTGAAACCAGTCGTAGGCTGGCTTCACACCGCAGTGTGATCAGGTCCAGGACTGTACGGTGTAAACCTGACAGCCACGGACTCGTTTTTGCTGTTATGCAGCCATATGGGGCCAGATGGAACCAGATGGCAGCTATGTGCCATCCGGTTTCCATCTGTCTGGGAGGATCCGGGTGAATTCAGATTTTCCTCCCGGACACAAAAATGTTGCTTGCAACATTTTTATGTCCGGGGTGAAAATCTGCCCAAATCGGATCCAGGGCGATACGGCGCTCCCTAACATGGGAGACTATGGCACCGGATCGCCCCGCTCCGAAAAAAACATCGGATCCGGGAACCAGACACCAGCGGCAGATGTTTAGCAGCGAGCACTGCTAAACTTCAGCACCACCAGCTGTCCCCTGCTGAGCCATCAGGACCGTGGCTAGCTCCCCGCTAGCCGCGATCTTGAAAAATCAGCAGCTGCAGCTACAATCATCGGAAGCCGACTGCAAACTGTACTGGAGGGCATATTTGCCTTCCAATTCTGTTTGCAAATCGGGTCTGGGGCTGTCCAATTCACATCGGACAGCCGCAGACCTGATCCCACCGCGGTGAGAAGCCGGCCTTTCTGAAGCGGCTTCTTCTGGGAAAACACTGCTGCTCCTGTGTCTGAATGATACCATGTGCACATACCTTAATAGAATTGGAAATTAAACAGAAATTAAAGAAAGAACAACTCCAGTTATTGCCGAGAAAATGGGACCTGAGGTCTCGTTTTTGTCTGGAGAGACTCAGCTATAACCAAATACACTCATTTTCTGGTTTCCAACAACCTAATTCACATTAATGGGTTATAAAAGTAACTATTGAGCACACATAGTCAATGGCTCCAATTCATCAAGGCTAGAATTGTTCATGCCATTCTTGATAAGCGCTTGCGCTGAAGTCCGAGTCAGCTGCTTCATTAAAATGCACACATCTCTTAATAATTCAAGCGTTTTTGAAAAGTGGCGATCATGATAACAGGAGTTACATTTATGGTGTAAGGTACACAATAGCAAATAGAATCACGCAAACAAACTTACAAGAGACAAACATATAGCAAACTCAATAATGGCCTTTGGGTTTTAGCCACAAAGATTATGGTGTCGCACCTTATATTAGAGTTAGCAGCAGACTCATTTACAATCTACGCTCACCAAATTCTATACACTTATAATGTCAGAATCTGCCAACTCACAGCAGAGAAAAAATAAATGGAACAATGTCACCAATCCATTGTGGCTGTTCCATGTAAGCTGATCTCATAGTCATGTAGCTTCACTAGATCCAAGTCCCACCATCTTGTGTGTACCCAAAACCTGGAAAAGCTTAGTCAACTAAGCTCCCTTTATAAAAGTAACATAGCACACACATGGGCTATGGCTCCAATTCATCAAAGCTGGAATTATTCATGCCATTTTTTATAAGCACTTGTGCTGAAGTCAGAGTTAGCTGATTCATTAAAATGCACACATCTCTTAATGAATCAGGCATGTTTGAAAATTGTTGTGTATGATAACTGAAGTAGGATTGGTGGTGTAAGGTACGCAATAGCAAATCATAAATTAAAAAAGCATGCATTGCCACACTATACTGTCTACCTTGTCTGGAGAAGCTGGCTAAAACTGGCGTGAAAACAGCAAACGTTGCAAAATTTCTAAGCAATCGGCGCTGAATCATGCTCTGCTTCATTATATCACAGTACATGTTGCGCATTCTTTGATCCATCAATGAACTGTTGCTCCCCACAGCCCGCAGCACTCATGCAGCCCAAACCATGACACTCCCACCAACATTCTTGACTGTAGGCTGGACACACTTTTCTTTGTACTCCTCACCTTGATGCATTCATACACACTTGACACCTTCTGAACCAAAAAGGCTTATCTTGATCTCACCAGACCACATTACATGCTGCCAGTAATCCATGCCCTTAGGCTGGCTTCACACTAGCGTTCCCCTCCGCAGCATCCTTTGGAGGGGAACCGCAAGCTGAGCACATACACCGCAAGTTCCTATGTTTAACATGGGGACGCGGGTGTATGCGCTCGGGTGCAGATTGCCATGCGCACCCCGTGCGCACCCATTCACTGCCATGTATAATTTATATGCATGCGGATGCTTGCGTACAAATCATACATTCTCGTCCGCACCAGGAACGCGACATGTCGCGGCATACCACGGGTACCACCATACCACCTGGCATTCACTTGCAGCAACCCGCAAAGCTACCTGTTTCTTTAACAACTGTTGCTGAACTGTGGACTTGTATGCTGATGACTGTTTACAGTAAAGTACCTGGGAGAGTTACTTTGCCTCCGTGTCTTTGTGCTGCTGCAGAGTTCAACCTCTTTACTTACTCCGCTGCCCCGGAGGACCAGCTCCACCTGTAAGGAGCTTTACTACCCCTGCCACAATACCATCACCCTCCAGAGGACTGTGGCGGTGCTGGTGACCCATCATTGGGTACTACAGGTGGCGTCACGTGACAACAACATACTCTTATCCCCTGTACAGAACCCCTTATTGAAGTATCACCCAAGCCACGGGCTCAGGCGCTGCCACCCGTGACATCCCCGTGAAACACCCACTGAGCCTGATACCCGAGTACCTCAGGGCCTGGGGCTCAACAAAAGGAGCAGAAGTCAAAGGAGCAAGCTCTGGTGGGGACATGACACATCCATTTTCCTATCAACCCAGACCAACTTCCTTGCCCCTTCTTAAGAAAAATATTCCCATAGCATGATATGCCACCACAATGTCTGACAGTGGGGATGGTATCTTCAGGGTGAATTGCAGTGTTAGTCTTCAGCTACACATAGTGTTTTGCATTTAGCCCAAAAGTTCTACTTTGGTCTCATCTGACCAAACCACCTTATCCATACTTTGGTCTCATCTGACCAAACCACCTTATCCATACTAGCTGTGCCCACACATGGCTAATAGTTCTCTTGTGGACAGACTCTCCCACCTGAGCTGTGGATCTCTGTTGCTTCCCCAGAGTAACCATTAGCCTTATGGCTGCTTCTCTAATTAATGCTCTCCTTATTTGGTGAGTTTGGTCAGTTTTGGTGGTTGGCCATTTCTTGGTAGGTTTGCAGTTGTGCCATTTTTGGATGATGGATGGAACAGTGCTCCGTCAAATGTTCAGAGCTTCAGCTAATTTTTTATAATCTTCTCTGTTTTGCTCTTCTCCACATTTATCCCTGACCTGTCTTTTGTATTCCTTGGTTTACACAACGCTGTTTCTTCACTAATGTTCTCAAACAAACCTTTGAGGCCTTCACAGAAAAGCTGTTGTTATACTGAGAATAAATTACACATAGTGGGACTCAATGGACTAATTACCGTATATACTCGTGTATAAGCCGAGTTTTTCAGCACAAAAAATGTGCTGAAAAGTCCCCCCCTCGGCTTATACACGAGTCACTATACGGCTGAGTGTGGGGGGGGCCGGTGTCCGGGGGCTGGAGCAGGCGGGGGGAGGCTGTAATATGAGCGCCCGGGGCCGCTCATTAGTGCAATGCAATATGCACTGCATCCCCCTGTCCATCAGCGGCAGGGGGAGCTGTGCATATTACATTGCCCTCCCCCCGCCGTGGTAAATACAGGCCCCCGCTCACCCCCCGTGGTAAATACAGGCCCCCGCTCCCCCCCCCCGTGGTATATACAGATCCCCGCTCTCCCCCGTTGTATATAAAGACCCCGCTCCCCCCCTCGTGGAATATACAGGCCCCCACTCCCCAAGTAGTATATACAGGCCCCCCGCGGTAAATACAGCACCCCCCCGTTTCCCCCCGTGGTATATACATGCCCCCGGTAGATGCCGCACACCTGTAAAAGAATCGCTTTCATACTTACCCTCCTCACTGTCATCGCGCTCCTCCGGTCTCATTCCCGCTTCTACCAGGCGGCCGGCGCATCCACAATGACGTCATTGTTTCTGCGCGGTCACATGACCGGGTAGAAGCAGGAAGGAGACTGGATGGAGGACGCGCGATGACAGTGAGGAGGGTAAGTATGAAAGCGATTCTTTTACAGGTGTGCGGCATCTACCGGGGGCATGTATATACCACGGGGGGGGCCTGTATTTACCGCGGGGGACCTGTATATACTACTGGGGGAGTGGGGGCCTGTATATACCACGAGGGGGGGAGCGGGGGGGCCTGTATTTACCGCGGGGGACCTGTATATACTACTGGGGGAGTGGGGGCCTGTATATACCACGAGGGGGGGAGCGGGGGGGCCTGTATTTACCGCGGGGGGCCTGTATATACTACTGGGGGAGTGGGGGCATGTATATACCACGAGGGGGGGAGTGGGGGCCTGTATATACTACTGGGGGGAGTGGGGGCCTGTATATACTACTGGGGGGAGTGGGGGCCTGTATATACCATGAGGGGGGGAGCGGGGGTCTGTATATACATCGGGGGGGGGAGGCGGGGTCTGTATATACCATGGGGGGGGGGAGAGCAGGGGCCTGTATAAACCACTAGGGAGGCTGCTGTATACTACCACAGGGGAGGCTGCTGTATACTACCACTGGGGAGGCTGCTGTATACTACCACAGGGGGGGGCTGCTGTATACTACCACAGGGGGAGGCTGCTGTATACTACCACTGGGGAGGCTGCTGTATACTACCACAGGGGAGGCTGCTGTATACTACCACTGGGAGGCTGCTGTATACTACCACAGGGGGAGGCTGCTGTATACTACCACAGGGGGAGGCTGCTGTATACTACCACAGGGGAAGGCTGCTGTATACTACCACAGGGGAAGGCTGCTGTATACTACCACAGGGGAAGGCTGCTGTATACTACCACAGGGGGAGACTGCTGTATACTACCACAGGGGAGGCTGCTGTTTACTACCACAGGGGAGGCTGCTGTATACTACCGCAGAGGGAGACTGCTGTATACTACCACAGGGGTAGACTGCTGTATACTACCACAGGGGAGACTGCTGTATACTACCACAGGGGGAGACTGCTGTATACTACCACAGGGGGAGACTGCTGTATACTACCACAGGGGGAGACTGCTGTATATTACCACTGGGGAGGCTGCTGTATACTACACTGCTGGGGGCTGTATACCTGTGCTGGGGTCCACCCTCGGCTTATACACGAGTCAATAGGTTTTCCCAGGTTTTGGGGGCAAAAGTAGGGGGGTCGGCTTATACACGGGTCGGCTTATACACGAGTATATACGGTAGGTGACTTCTGGAGGCAATTGAATTTTATTTAGGGGTATCAAACTACAGTGGGCTAAATACACAAATGCAGATCACAATTTTTAGATTTACATTTTTTAAATATTTAGAAAACCACGAATCATTTTGTTTACACTTCACAGATACTACTTTGTGTTGGTAAATCACATAAAATCCCAATAAAATACATATAAGTTTATTGGTGTAATGTGAAAAAATCTGAAAAAGTTCATGGAGTATGAATTTCTTTTTCAAGGCACTGTAAAGGTACCTTCACACACAGCAATATTGCTCGGCAATTTCACTGGCAATTTGCTGGTTGCAGTGAAATCATGGACACATTGTTCTATTTTGTTGCTGTGTACAAATGGAACAATGTGTCCATGGTTTCACAGCAACCAGCAAATTGCCAATGAAATTGCCGAGCAATATTGCTGTGTGTGAAGGTACCTTAAAAATACAAAATCAATGGGAGTAAAAACATTAATCCAACCCACCATAGAGAGTAGTAATGTAATATACGACCAGATCTTCTTGCTTATTTTATCTATTAAATTAGTAATATTCAATCGGATAAAAACATCTTTAACATAAACAAAAACATTTAAATTAAGATACTAAGTAGAACAGTCAGACTATCAACTTATCTAAAGGGTTGGGAATGCGCAAATAGGGTCTTATCCTTTATAGACAGGTGTAATATAGTAATATTAGAATTGCTCACCTGGAATGGTTGTGTAGCACACAACCAGTGTAATCACTCAAAAGATGCAGCTGCTGCAGGGACTGTACTTCCACAGGTTACTGCGTTTCTTTAATCACAAGTTTTTCGGACGAAGTACCTTTGTGTCCGCGCTGCTGCCAGGAAGATATAGACACACCAACGACACTGGACAATTTATTTTCCGACGCGTTTCAGAGCCACATACCGAGCTCCTTTCTCAGGGATCACTAACTCTCTTAACCTTTTGGCCCTCACTGAAACCTGGATCCAGGACTCAGACACTGCTTCCCATGCTGCTATCTCCTACGGCGGTTTACACTTCTCTCATTCCCCGAGACCTGGAAACAGACGTGGTGGCGGAGTTGGCCTACTCCTGTCCCCACAATGTACTTTCCAGGTCATCCCCCCCGCTCCATCACTCTCATTCCCTTCTTTTGAGGTTCACACCATTAGGCTGTTCCGTCCCCTCCCCCTCAGAGTAGCAGTGGTATATCGCGCCCCACTTCCTCAACCTCTTCTCCGCGTGGCTGACGCATTTCCTGTCCTCAGAATTACCAACCCTCATCCTGGGAGACTTTAACATCCCCATAAACAGCCCCAACTCCACATCTTCATCCTAGCTCCTATCTCTAACCACGTCACTTGGCCTCTCGCAGCTCTTAACCTCTGAGACACACAAGGATGGTAATACCCTTTGACCTGGTCATTACCCGACTCTGCTCTACCTCCTCCTTAGACAACTCATCTCCTTCTCTTTCTGATCACAACATTCTCTCCTTCACACTCACAAACCCTCGCCCATCACAGCATAGTCCGACCTATCACACATTCCGAAATCTACAGGCCATCAATCCTCATGCATTCACAGACTCTCTTCTCTCATCACTGTCCCCAATCTCCTCCTTCTCCTGCCCCAATCTGGCTGTGAATTACTACAATGAGACTCTCAAAAGTACCCTGGACCAAGTAGAGCCCCTCACCCTCAGAACCTCCAAACACAGAGTAAAACAGCCCTGGCTCACATCACAAACTCAATTCCTCCAGCGATGCTCTAGGAGTGCCGAACGCCTATGGAGGAAAACTCGCACACCAGAAAACTTTATCCATTACAAATTCATGCTCAAAATCTACAACTCTTCCCTTCACCTCGCCAAACAGACCTACTTCACCACCCTGATCTCCTCACTAGCCAACAACTCAAAGAAACTCTTTGACACCTTTCACTCTCTCCTCAGTCCTAAAGTGCTGGCCTCAATCACTGACCTCTGTGCTGATGATCTGGCCTCTTACTTCACGGAGAAAATAGAAAACATCCGTCAGGAAATCAGCTCCCAACCTTCAAGTGTTTCTACTCCCATCTGTCCCTACATCCTCTCTGGCTCACTCTCCATTTTTGACCCAGTCACAGAAGAAGAAGTCTCCAGGCTCCTCTCGTCCTCACATCCCACTACATGCACCTATGACCCCATTCCCTCACACCTACTACAGACCCTTTCTCCAGTGGTCACCACTCACTTAACCACAATCTTCAATCTCTCCCTCTCTACTGGCATCTTCCCCTCCTCCTTCAAACACTCTATTATTACTCCAATACTAAAGAAAACGTCCCTTGACCCATCCTGCACAAATAACTACAGACCTGTCTCAAATCTCCCCTTCATCTCAAAACTCCTGGAGCGCCTGGTCTACACCCGCCTCACCCATTACTTCGCCACTCACTCTCTTTTAGATCCATTGCAGTCTGGCTTCCGCCCCTTACACTCTACAGAAACTGCCCTCATCAAAGTGACCAATGACCTTCTGACAGCAAAACGTAATGGTGACCATTGTCTGTTTATCCTTCTTGACCTCTCTGCGGCTTTTGACACTGTTGACCACCATCTCCTACTCTCTATGCTGCACTCCATTGGCATCAAGGACACGGCTCTCTCCTGGTTCTCTTCCTATCTTTCTGACCGCTCTTTCAGTGTATCATTCTCTGGCTCTACTTCCTCCCCTCTTCCCCTCACTATTGGGGTCCCTCAGGGCTCAGTCCTTGGACCTCTTCTCTTCTCTCTCTACACAGCCCCGATCAGACAAACCATCAGCAGATTTGGCTTCCAGTACCATCTCTATGCTGATGACACACAACTATACACTTCCTCCCTGACCTTACTCCTGCTCTAATACAGAACACCAATTACTGTCTAACCACAGTCTCCAATATCATGTCCGCTCTCTATCTGAAACTCAACCTTTCCAAAACTGAACTTCTTCTGCTCCCACCCTCTGCCAACCTCCCTAAACCTGACATCTCTCTCTGGTGTGCGGCACCACGATAACACCTAGTCAGCAGGCTCGCTGTCTCGGCGTTTTGATGGACACTGATCTCTCTTCACCACATATATACAAACTCTCACCCGCTCCTGTCGCTTGCACCTGAAAAATATTTCCAGAATTCGCCCTTTCCTCACCATGGAAACAACTAAAACCCTCACCGTGGCCCTGATTCATTCCCGCCTTGACTACTGTAATTCTTTATTAGCTGGCCTCCCCCACAATAAGCTTTCCCCTCTCCAGTCTATCTTCAATGCAGCAGCCAGGATTACCTATCTAGCAAACCGTTACTCAGATGTTTCTGCTCTGTGCCAGTCACTGAATTGGCTACCCGTACACTATAGAATCCAATTCAAATTGCTCATTGTCACCCACAAAGCTATTCATGGTGCGGCACCTCCTTACCTCTCCACCCTCATCTCTGTCTACCACCCCACCCGCCCCCTTCGCTCTAAATGCGACCTCAGACTAACATCGCATTAATCCAAACCTCCCATTCCCGACTCCAAGACTTTTCTCGAACTGCACCAATCCTCTGGAATGCTCTACCCCAAGAATTTAGGACCATCCACAACTTGCATAGCTTCAGACGCTTCCTAAAAACACACCTCTTCAGGGCGGCCTATCCTTCTCCCTAACAGTAGTCATTTAGACATAAGATATTCATTGTTATAAGCCCCTGTACTTTGTGTTCCCATCCCGTCTTAGATTATAAGCTCCTTCGAGCAGGGTCACCTTTATTTTTTGCCTTTTTATTGAATTTCCTAAGTTGATTCCATGTTTATTGTATGTAACTACTGTTCTGTATTACCTACCACTCTGTATTGTATATTTTTCTTATATGTACCATTGTACTGTAAAGCGCTGCGGAATATGTTGGCGCTATGCAAATAAAGTTTTATTATTATTATTACTATCAACTGGGATATTCCTGGGAACAAAATTGCCCTGGTAGGAATACTTTTTCAAGACACTGTACACATGTATTTACAAAGAGACCTATACTCCTATTATGCAGCATGTTTAAAGGGGAATTCTGGGGAGATAAAAAAATTGTACTGTTCCTGCCCTCTTACATGATTTATAGATCACGTATAAATCAATAAAAACATATCTGCTCCTCAGCACTCACCCCTTCTTTCTGGGACAGAGAAATTCACCCTAATGCTTCAGCAGAGAGCATGAGATGTGTCGAAGGCATGGATCCTGGGCGCTCCAGGATCATCTTAGATTCCTTCCCCCTCATACTTCTGTATGAATAGGGGGCGTGGCAGGTGCATGGCCGCCATCCCCATGGTCACTCTACAATCCAGGCCCTGAAATATCATCCTATGTAATGTAAGAAGAAGTGTTTTCTCCCTTCAAATAGCAATTATGTCACCAAGCAGATATAAATAAATGCTGTAATCTTCTGCTGTACAATGATATGATGAACATAATGTGTCATGCAAAGCACTACATTGATTGATTCAGCACTGCCTTGGTCTCCCACCCCATTCTCAACTTGGTAGCTTCCGGTCCCCTGAAACTTTAGCACTATGCATGACTGAATTTCTCTGTCCCCGAAGGGAGGGGTGAGTGCTGAGGAGCAGATATGATTTTATTGATTTATAAGCGATCTATAGATCCTAGAACTGTAGTGGACAGCTCTACTTCATCATGTAGGAGGGCAGGGATTATACAAAATTTTTTTATCTCCCGGGAGATCCACTTTAAGGTCAGATTTGCTGTCTTTGTCATTATTTCATATATTTTTTTGCCCTGCTTATGAACCCATGTAGCTGCGCAGCAATAAGGTAGTAATAAATAACCATACAAATCTACTATTCAAGAGTCTGAAAAAGCTTTAGCTGAAGCCTGTTTTCACCTTGAAGTTACATTTTTCCCAGAAACATGTCACTTTTGACAAAAAATTTTAATTTTTACAAAGGTAACAGGAGACCATACAATTTCTTGTGCAACTTCTCCTGAATACATTGATTCTCAATACGTGGTGGAAAACTAATGTTTGTATGCACGTTTGAAGAATCCCTGACATGCCAAAATAGTGGAAATGCCCACAAGTGACCCAATTTTGAAACTACATCTTTTGAAGAAGTCATCTATGAGTGTAGTGAGCATTTTTAATCATCCCGAATTTAACAGAATTATATAACATTGGGGTGAGTAAATGAAAGTTTCCCAGTTTTTTCAATAAAACGTTGCTTTGGTCCCAAATTTTAAAAGGGGTAGTAGGAAAGAACGAACAATAGAATTTATTATGCAATTTCTCCTATGCCAATATGTGGTCAAAATCCACCTTTGAAGAACAGTGCAAAGCTCAGAAGTGAAGGAGTGCCATATTGCAGTTGGAATGGTTTGAGGGTGCTATATCACATTGGTAGAGCCCCTGAAGTGCCAGAAATGCAGACCTCCCCATAAGTCACCCAATTTTACAATGTATAGCACACAATAAATTCCTCTAGGGGGGAAGTGAGCATATTGACACCACGTGTGCCTCACAGAATTTTATACCCTTGGGTGGTAAAGAAAGAATAATTAAATTTTTACCACCAAAATGTTGTTTTAGGCCCAAGTTTAAAATTTTTATAATGGCATCTAGGAAACAAAATGAACCACACAGTTTGTTGCATCATTTCTACCCTTCATGTAATTGGGAACTACTTTCCAGACACAGTGGAAAGTTCAGAAAGGAAGGAGCACCATATTGTAGTGTAGATTTTGATGTTATGCTTTACGGGTGCCATGTCATATTGGTAGAGCCCTTGAGGGTGGATGTAGGTCAGTGAAAATGATGCACCCCGTGGGGGCTGTAGGGTACTCGGAGCCAGGTCTGACGTTGTCGTCGGGGAATAGGATGTCACGGTGGCATGACCTGGTCCGTGGCCCCGGAGCGGTCAATAAAAAAGAGAATATAGTTTTTGTTGCTTTTAGGGGGATTACTGGACGTGGGACCTGGGATGACACTTGTTCTCGTGACACCACCTATGGGTTGCAGCTAATGATGGCCACCGCTGCAGTACAGTTCCTCTGGGGTTGATGGCAATGCAGCTAAGGTGGTAAGCCCTCCATGGGGAGAGCGAACCCCAGGGCAGCAGATGTTACTGGGTGAGTTAGTACTGATGTTACAGCGCAGGGCTGATGGTGCTGCAATTAAGTTCACAAACACAGCAGGGTGCAGTCTCAAGGTCTTAACTCACAGCCTGTTGTCCCGAGTTTCAACAATCGTCAGTGTAATGGCCCGCTGAGCGCTGCGTTCTTGGAAGAAGGGATCCAGCTAACTCCCGGGTAGCTTGGTGGCACTTAACCGGTACCCCCTTTCACTGTCCTCTCACGGTCTTCTCTCTCTGCGCTTGCTTAGCCCTCCTGCCTTGCATCTCACACACAGAGCCCCGAGCCAGTGGACACGGGCGTTTATAGTGCACCTTCTCTCAGTCCCTTGGACCCTAAGTGGACACCTTTTCGGTGGGTGAGTGTGGTTTCAGCTGCGGCACTTGGAGATCCTGCAGCCTCTAGGTTGCTAGCTGAGCCTGGTCATTCTCCACTAGTCTGGGGCCAGTCCCCTTACACTGCGGCCTGGTCCCTCCACACCGTGTCGGTCAATGTGGATGCGGGCACCCCAGGTGGACTGCTCACTACCCAGGCCCCTGGGACCCCTTCTGTCTTCTCGAGCACCCTCTCTCTCAGGTCTTGGGACAAGCTCCCATTGGCTCCAGTCCCCAGGACGTCTTGTACTAGCTCTTGTCCTTCTTCTGACAGACTCTCTGACCCTCACAGACTCCTGCAGCTCTTGCTAGCCACACACCAACTGTCTTCTAGATGTTTCTACTCGTCTTTTATACTATCTGTCACGTGCCTTACGTCACTAATGCGCGTCCTCCCTGACTTCACTTCCTCCTGGGTGCACCCCTAAACTCTGCTCTCCACCCATCCTTCTACCTTGGTTCCTCCCCTCCAGACAGGATCAGGGACTGTGCTCTCCCTTAGGAGCAATCTCGCCCTAACCCTGACCTGGAGTGGTGTGTGTAGGCCTGGGTGTCTGGATACCGGTCAGTGTCCCCTCCTTAGGCTACTTTCACATAACGATTTTTGTAAAATCCGATGCTGTCCGATATAAATCCGACAGCATCGGATTCTTCTGATGCCTGGAATCGGATGCCAAATAGGCATCCGATTCCGACATTTTATCTGATGCCCGCCCTCCTGTCACCTCGCTCCCTGAGCTGTCACTGTCTCTCCCCCGGTACTCCCGCTTCTCCCCCCTACTTCCCAGTCCTCCCCTCTTCACCCCTGTCTCTCTTCTCTGCTCCCCCCGTCCTCCCCTCTTCTTCCCCGGTCCTCCAATGTGGTCCCCCGGTCCTCCCATGTGTCCTCCCCCGGTCCTTCAATGTGGTCCCCCAGTGTCCTCCCCGGTCCTCCAATGTGGTCCTCCATGTGTCCTCCGGTCCCCCCATGTGTCCTCCGGTCCCCCGGTCCTCCCATGTGTCCTCCTCCACTCCTCCAATCTTTTCTCACCTGTCCACGACTCCTGCACGGTCCCGCGTGTCTCCGGTGTCTTGCTGTTCTGTGCTGCCAGGACCTCGCGTGACGTCACAATCACATGACTGCCGGTTATTGGTTTCTGGCGGTCATGTGATTGTGACATCACGGCAGGTCCTGTCAGCACAGACAGCAAGACACCGGAAAACACCGGAGACGCGCGGGAGACGCCGGGGGCCTCGTGGACAGGTGAGCATAGATTTTTTTAACCCCTTACTTCACTTTTAGGAGCTATTTTAGTGTACTGAGCATGCTCAGTACACTAAAATCGGTCCGAGGAGACATCAGATGATTCTCGGACCCTGCTCCATAGGACCCCTTGCTAAATTGATCGGGTCGGATCGGATGTGCACTAAATGGCATCCGATTTGGTCCGATCCGATTCTGTCAGATTTTATTTTCGGTGCAAAAATCGGAGCATGCTCCAATTTTTGCACTGATAAAAAAATCGGACAGAATCGGATCGGACCAAATCGGATGGCATTTATTATTATTATTATTATTTATTTATATTGGTTCCATGGCGCTTTACATAAGAAATGGGGGTAACAAAAACAGGTACAGTACATATGAACAATCAAGGCTTGCCGATACACGATGGTAGAGGGCCCTGTCCACGAGGGCTCACAGTCTATAGGGGTGGGAAGGAACGATAGGAGGGGAATCGCCAAGCGTGTGGTGGAGCGGCGCTGGGTCTCATCGTAGATTGTAGGCTTATTCGAATAGATGAGTTTTCAGGTTCTTTTTGAAGCTCCTACGGGTAGGCGAGTGTCTGACGTGCTGGGGGAGGGAGTTCCACAGTTTAGGGGAGGCGCGGGAGAAGGTTTGTAAGCGGTTGTGGGAGGATGAGATGAGGGGGGAGGAGAGGAGGAGTTCTTGTGAGGAGCGTAGGTTGTGTGCGGGTTGGTATCGGGAGATCATGTCGGAGATGTAGGGGGGAGACAGGTTGTGGATGGCTTTGTAAGTCAGGGTTAGGATTTTGAAGCGAGATCTTAGGGGGGTGGGGAGCCAGTGAAGTGCCATGCGGAGAGGGGAGATAGGGGAGTAGCGAGGAGGCAGGTGGATTAGATGGGCAGCTGAGTTTAGGATAGAGCGGAGGGGTGCAAGGGAGGAGGCAGGGAGGCCGGTGAGCAGTAGGTTGCAGTAGTCCAGGCTGGAGATGATGAGGGCGTGGACGAGGGTTTTGGCAGTGTCGTGACCAAGAAACGGGCGTATACGTGAAATGTTCTTGAGCTGGAGTCGGCAGGAGGTGGCGAGGGCTTGGATGTGGGGCTTGAAGGAGAGGGAGGTGACCCCTAGACACTTTGCGTGGGGGACTGGGGAGAGGGAGCAGTCATTGACTAGGATTGACAGGTCTGGCAGAGGGGGAGAGCGGTTGGGGGGGAAGACAATGAACTCTGTTTTGTCCATGTTCAACTTTGAGGAAGCGAGCAGAGAAGAAAGATGAGATGGCGGACAGGCAATGGGGAATTTTAGACAGGAGGGAGGTGATGTGAGGCTCGGAGAGGTAGATCTGGGTGTCGTCGGCGTAGAGATGGTACTGGAGGCCATGGGACTCAATGAGTTGACCTAGGCCAAGGGTGTAGATGGAGAAAAGTAGCGGTCCCAGTACCGATCCCTGGGGAACGCCGACAGTAAGGGGGTAGGACGAGGAAGAGGTGTGGGAGTGGGTGACGCTGAAGGTGCGGTCCGTAAGGTATGAGGAGATCCATTCAAGGGCGAGGTCGGTGATACCAAGGGATTTGAGGATTTGTAGTAGGAGGGAGTGGTCAACTGTGTCGAAGAATTTAGTGCACATCCAATTCGGTCCGATGCCCATAGGGCTGCATGGGGGCAAAAATCATTCGTTGCTGTCGATTTTTATCGGACAGCATCGGAAATTAAAAATCCGTAATGTGAAAGCAGCCTTACTCGAGACTGGGGTACTACACCTCTGGCTGGGGTGCAGTACCTCTGTGGTGTTTGGATCCGCAGGGGTGCCACAAAACTTGCAAATCTGCCAGTGTAGTGCTTTTGCAGTGCCCATACATTGTGCCTAGATCGAGCTTCTGGCATAGAAGCATCCAATGAAATAAGTAGGCTCTCCTCACTACAGAAATGCAAAACATGTGGATACTAAATGTGGTTTATGCACACTGTGGGGTTCAGAAAGGAGGGGGGCATTTGAAGTTGGGAGCACAGATTTCTATGGATTTCGTTTTGGGGGAGGGCATGGTGTTTTTGCAGAGCCTTTGTGTTACTAATAACATGGAAGCTCCTATATTCCCAATAACAGATGACAGCTCTGAATGGAAACATTTTTTTGGGTGGAATGAGTTGAAGCTTTTATTGGGAACATTTTACATGACAATTTGGATCACATTTAGATAAACATGTATCCAGTTTACATCTAACTCTCCCAATGATGTGATTGAACCCTGAAGGGATCTGTTCATTATACTGAGGCAGATTGAGATACTTTGGACTCTGATCTCTGTCCAGCAGTACCCATCTTCTCAGAAGTGTACAAAACTAGTTGACTGCATTTTTATGAACAGTTAAAAAGATAGACATGTATTTTAGAGATTTATATGTAAACCTCAATGTAATTGCTCAGCGCAGAGCACATGATAAATGTAACCCTAGCGTTACTGCAATCTTTGAGATTCAGAATAAACAAACCAACAGTAGATCAAGAATTTCTTTTATTTTTTATGCTGTCACGAGTAAAAGTTAAAGGAGGTTTTATTCTTCTTTGAGTTAGTTACAGTGATACCAGGTTACAGTGATACCAGGTTAATTTCAGGTTTTTATGTTTGGGTACTATCATACACTAAAGCAATGCTTTAAAAATGTTTTTGCATCAACATTTTTGCGAGCTATACTTTTTTCATCTTTCTGCCAACAGAATCATGTGAACACTTTTTTTTGCAGGATGAGTAGATGTTTTTATCTCTAACATTTTTGGGCACATATGAGGTATTTTGGTCACTTTTTCTTACAATTTTTAAAAGGCAGAAAGACCATAAAACAGCAATTCATGAATTGCTGTTTGTTTTTATTTGTTATTATGCCGTTCACCATGCACTAAAATTTATAACACGGCTCTAATTCTCGGGTCAGTATGATTACTACGCTACCACATTAATATTTTTTATTACTTTGCCTATTTCACATAAATAAAAACTATTTCCTAGAAAAATAGATTTTGCATCGCTATATTCTGACAGCAATAGCTTTTTTAATTTTACGCTGATGGAGCTAAATAGGATAAAATAATGTTTTCAGGGATCCAATATTTGTTTACATTTGACTTAGATTGCTTTTTATTACACTTTTTTCTGGTAATTTGGTGAAAAAGCCTAATTTTTGCCTCTTTTTTATTCATATCTTTAACTAGTTAAAAACTTAATGGTTTAAAGGAGTGTGCCAGATTTATAGATCAAGTCATTACAGATTCAGTTATAAGCAAGTATGTGTACTTTTTGTTTACTTTTGTTATTGCATAAATATTTGTATTGAATGGAGCCACATTTTTTCTTCTTCATGTTTTTTTTATATTTTTACTTTTTTTACTATGGAACTCTTATTAGTTTGATCACTGATCTAATGTATTTCACATGCATTGTAATACACGGTGGGCCGTTTATATGGATGCACCTAAATAAAATGGAATGGTTGGTGATATCAACTTCCTGTTTGTGGCACATTAGTATATGGGAGGGGGAAAACTTTTCCAGAAGGGTGGTGACCATGGCGGCCATTTTGCAGTTGGTCATCTTGGATCCAACTTTATTTTCTTCAATGGGAAGAGGCTCATGTGACACATCATACTCATTGAGAATTTCATAAGAAAAACAATGGTGTGCTTGCTTTTACCATAACTTTATTCTTTCATGAGTTATTTACAAGTGTATGACCACTTATAAAATGTGTTCAAAGTGCTGCCCATTGTGTTGGATTGTCAATGCAACCCTCTTCTCCCACTCTTGACACACTGATAGCAACACCGCAGAAGAAATGATAGCACAGGCTTCCAGTATTCTTGTTTCTGATGCTGCACATCTCGTATCTTCACACATAGACAATTCCTTCAGATGAGTGATGAGGCAAACTTTTTTGTGAATGATGAAGATAACAAACAAAACCACCACTATTGGTCTGACACTAACCCACAGTGGATAGATCCCTCCAAGACTGTTGGAACACAAAAATTGATGGTATGGTGTGGTTATATGGGGTACAAAGATAGTGGGGCCATTCTTCATCAATTGAAACCTCAATGCTACTGAATATCTGAATCATGTAGCAATTTCAGCACTTTGAACACATTTTATAATTGGTCATAAACTTGAAACTTGTAAATAACTCATGAAAGAATAAAGTTACATTAAAACCAAGCACACCATTGTTTTTCTTATGAAATTCTCAATAAGTTTGATGTCACATGACCCTCTTCCCATTGAAAAAAATAAAGTTGAATCCAAAATGGCCAACTTCAAAATGTCACCACCCATCTGGAAAAGTTTTCACCCTCCCATATACTACCGTGCCGCAAACAGGAAGTTGATATCACCAACTTTTCCCATTTTATTTAGATGCATACATATAAATGGCCCACCCTGTATATTACACCTTTCAGCTTTTAGCATGGTCTAACAGGCCATCATAGCTGACAGATCAGGAGGTCATTATTTGACAAATAAAAAAGCCAAGAAGCCATCGCTGCCTGTGGTTAGCATGCAATACAAAAAGTGCATATGCACATATTAATTTCTAACTGTACTTTAAACTGAGACATTTAGCAAACAATTGATCAATTCTTTGAGCTACCCGTCACGTCATGGCATTCTCAAATGGAGCAGTCCTACTCTACATTTTTTATATACACTGTGCCATTACGGCCTCCTGAAAGCATTAAAAGCAGGACCACATTAAATGCACATGTACCTGAAACATTTCTGAACTACCCCCATGGCGCCAGAAGGGCAAGCGCCGCTAAAGCAGACCAGGTCCGGACATAACATCCGGACATTATCAGATCTGACCCCCACACTGCCAGACCAGCAACCATGGATGAGGGTAGAACTGGCCAAAACACAGTGCAACAATTAAGCAGAGCCTATGGCCAGGGTGTGGCCGCTGTATGTGTGTACAGCAGCCTAGATCAATCACAATAAAGACAGATAGAATGGCATGCATAACCAAGCACGCATGGCAAAAAGTCATTATTTGACCTCCTACTGTCATGTAAACCAACGCGTCCATGTGATCACGTTGCGTAGGGTCCGTTTGGGTGAAAGAGGGAGCCTACTCCTGCACTCAAGTTTCTAAATGATGCGATCGCTATTGATTGTGGCATTTAGAGGGCTAAACAGCTAAGGGTGGTGCGGGCAATGGCCCCTGCTGTGACATCCGGAGGTCGGTTATCACTTAAGCCAAGCTTCTGGCAGTGATCGTGTGTGCACAGTTTCTGGTACATACAATGTTTGGGAAGGTGCTAAAATAAGAGCCAGTTTCTGGAATGTTTTAAAAACAAAACCCAGAAAATAACAGGTACAGCGGATCTTATTCATCTAGATAAAAAAAAAAGACTGTAAACATAGATAATTTCTTTAAAAAAATATCTGTCCTATGTGGGTTATTAAATAGTGTACAAAAAGTAAGACGTCAATATTTCATGTCTCAACATTTGCTAGAGGTAATATATCTATAGTACAACAGTTGATGGATCATGACACCATTTGTTTTATGTTGTTATTATATGGAATCCAGCGTAAATGAAACACTTTGTCCAAAAAGAGAGACATAAGTACGGTACCAAACAAAGTCTATGAACCATGTTGAACTTGGAGGCTGTGCAGAATCATGATACGCTCAAAAGGCATAAATTGTACGAAATTTATCTGTTAAAAGCAATTACCAGATTTATCTAATCTGAGGACAGACTTTATATATTAAACTTTTTGAGGGTTTTTATTTTCTCTTTAAGTTTTTTAAATGGCTTGCTGGGGAAAAACTGCTTCTAGTGGAATCTGCTCCGAATTTGATACATCAAGTCAAAAGGCTGACATTGATGGCCACTTTACACAGCACGATATCGTTGTCCAACAACGATAAAAAGTCACGTGGTTCGGACGTTGCCGCCGATATCGTTTGTGCATTGTGTGGTGTAAATGTGCAATTCGATGCAAGAACGATGCCAAAACAATATCGGGGGAGAATTGAGCAGGCTCTCCAACTGCCAGATATTGGCTTGACGATCTGGCAGGATCGTGCTGTGTGACAGCGCAAAGTACAATTTGGAGCGCAACTTCCCCTATTCACTCCCATGTTAAATGGTCATTCCCTGGGTCGCTCGTACACAGCGCAAAGGAGAGGGCATAGACATCGCAGTTGAATAGCCTGCCGATATCTCCCTGTCTAACATCTCCTATGCGATCTTGGACTAGTGCCAAAAACGTGCGCGCTCTCGTGCCGTTGTAGCCAATATCGTAACGATATTGGGACGTGTAAAGTGGCCGTGAGTTTTTTTTAGGAGGGTTCCAACCCAGGAATCTGTCTATAGAAAGGCTGCAAAACTACCCCATAATATTGTCATAAATCACAGCAATATCAAAATAGCATTGCGGTGTATGTTTGGTATTATGTCACTCCTTTCTGAACCCTGAAGTGGCTAAAAGAAATGAGATGCTCATTCCTCTCCTAGTGAAAGCTGCCCATTCTCTATATAATTCACATTATTATAAACTAAAAGCTGTTTCAGGTCAATGACCACTTGCGTATTCCTAAAGCAACATCACATGAGAAAACGTGAAGACTACGTCAGCCTCTTAAAGTCCACAATCTTGTTATTACTTTATACTACTATCAGAAAGTTGGTGACAAATCCCCTGTAATAATGTAATAAATCAAAGAAAAATGTTGTCTTCAGAGCTAATTTTCTAATCTATCCCTAATGGTACCTTTACACGCCGCGACGGCAGGCTGGATACATCCCGCTACTTCACGTGCACGAGCACGCTCAAACGGTTACAAACGGTCAACGCATCACCTTTACACGCCGCGACAAGATGCCATTATGGTACCTTTACACGCCGCGACGGCAGGCTGGATACATCCCGCTACAGGCTACAAATGTAGCTTGTAGCGCCAATGTAGCCCGTCGTAGCGGCGTCTGAAGACGTGACGCTACAGCCGGCAACAGATACATCTGTTTCCTAGCTCTGCTCGAAAACTGATGGCTACAACGCCGATGGTAGCGAGCTGTATCGGCGTGTAAAGAGGCAACGGAAGGGAACTCGGGACAGCCTGCGATGTAGCTGCAATGTAGCTAAGGCGTGACCCTGGCTCCGTGTTACCGCGCCCCATGTGTGATCATTGGTGGAAGCTGCTGCATGACGATTGGTAGTCGCTGCATAGGGAGGCATATTTAAAGGAGCTGACGAGTCACACTACACAATTGCTCGAGCATGCTGTATTACTCAGCCTCCTGCGTTGCCTGCCCAATCAGGATGTTATTGCTTCGTCCTATCAGCGTACGGACGGCTCGTAATCCACAATTGTAGCACGCCTATGTGCTGTCCCTGCTGCACCAGGTACGCCCATAGTAGCTGGTTATAGCGGTGTGTAAATGAGCTACAGCTGGCTACTTGAGACACCCGGCGATGTAGCTAGCTATAGATGTTGCGTGGCGTAGCGCATCTTGTCGCGGCATGTAAAGGTGATGCGTTGACCGTTTGTAACCGTTTGAGCGTGCTCGTGCACGTGAAGTAGCGGGATGTATCCAGCCTGCCGTCGCGGCGTGTAAAGGTACCATAAAAGATGCAATGTGTGAATTATCGGCATGATTACTATATCATTCACAACTACTATGTTATGCATTTCCAACAATGAGGAACTAGATTTATAAATAGTGTTGCTTTTTGTCTAGGTTTTCTGCAGGCTAGTTTGAGATATATTTTTTTTTTCATTAGGATGCCTCATTGTTCTGAAATATGCTGATGGGAGCGTGTGCCATTTACAGGCCAGCAAGTCTAAAAGTACTGAGGAAGGAAATGGATCCGCCCAGTAACAAAGGAACAGTTTGGAAAAATTTAGATTTTTTTTCCAGCACATGTACATCCAGCTTGTGAACTAAAAATGTTAGGTACATGAATAAAAGTATGTTTCAATTTCTTTGTTCAATTTTTTTTAATGAAAATTAGAATGTAATTTAAGTTGCCAACTCTTGATGCCATACAATGCAAACAGTTCTAAAAAATTACTGATTTATATATAACTGGTTTATAAAAGGAACCTGTCACTGGGATTTTATACTCAAAACTATTGACATGTATATGCAAATTTGCACTTCAGTAAGGAAGAGGAAGAACTCCAGTGCCACCTTTAAGTGGCTCCTCAAAATCATAATCGCTTTCCATCAAGCTTTTTAATATGACTAAGGGATTTGTGCCAGATCAGAACCCCAAACTACAGACGCTGCGTTTCGGGGTAACTGCCCCTCATCAGTGTAGTGTGTGGGATATTCTGATCTGGCTGTGTGGGTGGGCTAAGACGAGGTCTGGGAACTTGCTATATACCTAATGGAGAGGAGATTTCCTGCAACCATGAGAAGACAGTTTAGTAGGTAAGGAGATTTGCAGCCACAACCCTCCTCTAGGAAATATGCACTTCAGTAAGAAAGTGGAAGAACTCCAGTGCCAACTTTAAGTAGCTCCTCAAAGTCATAATCGCTTTCCAACAAGCTTTTTAATATAACTAGGGAATTTGTGCCAGATCAGAAACCCAAAATACAGACGCTGCATTTCTGGGTAACTGCCCCTCATCAGTGTAGTGTGTGGGATATTCTGATCTGGCTGTGTGAGTGGGCTAAGACGAGGTCTGGGAACTTGCTTTCTACCTCATGGAGAGGAGATTTCCTGCATCCATGAGAAGGCTGATGAGGGGCAGTTACCCCGAAATGCAGCATCTGCAGTTTGGGTTTCTGATCTGGCACAAATCCCCTAGTCATATTAAAAAGCTTGTTGGAAAGCGATTATGACTTTGAGGAGCTACTTAAAGGTGGCACTGGAGTTCTTCCACTTCCTTGCTGAAGTGCAAATTTGCATATTTCCTAGAGGAGGGTTGTTGCTGCAAATCTCCTTAGCTATTAAACTGTCTTCTCATGGTTGCAGGAAATCTCCTCTCCATTAGGTATATAGCAAGTTCCCAGACCTCGTCTTAGCCCACTCACACAGCCAGATCAGAATATCCCACACACTACACTGATGAGGGGCAGTTACCCTGAAACGTAGCATCTGTAGTTTGGGGTTCTGATCTGGAACAAATCCCCTAGTCATATTAAAAAGCTTGTTGGAAAGCGATTATGACTTTGAGGAGCTACTTAAAGGTGGCACTGGAGTTCTTCCACTTCCTTACTGAAGTGCAAATTTGCATATTTCCTAGAGGAGGTTTGTGGCTGAAAATCTCCTTACCTACTAAACTGTCTTCTCATGGTTGCAGGAAATCTCTTCTCCATGAGGTAGATAGCAAGTTCCCAGACCTTGACATGTATATACAGATATCGTAAAGCAGAAAAAAATGCATACCTTGCTTGTAGATATCCATTTTGCTGTTTTAGGATTCACTCACATCTGCGTATAAATACACCAGGTGCAATCCTATAAAAAATAAAATTCATTCACACCAATGTTAAACAATCAGGCAGTGCTGTTTTGAGAGTCTTTCCTTGTGTATATTGGATGAGTTTTGTCAACGAGTACGAGAAAAACCACAGATGTCACATGAACTCTCTGTATGTCATCAAATGTTTACACCAATAAATAAAAAATATCACAGGATGTTCAAGCATCCCATCACAGGAAGTTAACATACAGGGAAGTATTTGCACCATCCCCTAGCTGAGCCAGAGCTCGGGCAAAATATCTGAGTGGGCCCCTAACAAGGTAACCATGTGCACAACTACAATGGCACAGCCTAATCATAGATATAGGGGAACCTCAGCAGATGAGTGCGCTGTTACTGAAAATCACTATAAATACTTATTGATGATATTACCACCATATGGTGACTATACTTTTAGGGGCGTACAATGAAAACATGAAGCCCCACTGAGGCCCCACTAATTGTCCCCAACACACACACCAAAAAATGACAGCCCTTACAAAGCAATTCTCCTATTGAATCCCATAAATTCCCTTTCATTGCACCCATAAAGTATGATGCCAGAAAAAGTGCCCCACAATCATTGTGTGATACACCAATAGTTAATTCTCCACAGTACCCTCTAAACACAGTATGATGACTCTACTGAGTCCCCAAAACTACCCCTGCAATGAATGGTGACCCCAAAACAGTAATGATCCCCATCTGTGGCCCCCATACAGCCCTCCATGCAGTATAATGACCCCACACCTCTTCACACTGTATAATGGCCCTCAACAAAGCCCTCAAATTGCCCTCCATAAAGTATAAAGGCCTCATCATAGTCTCCAAATATTATAACAGCCCCACAAAATGTTTTCATGGCCCCCACATACCCTTCCATATATTCTAATGCACCACTTACCACTATAATCCTCCATATATTATAATGCACCTCCATATTCCTTCATAGATTATAATAATGCAGCCCCCATAACCTTCCATATATTATAATAGGCCTCCACATTCTTCCATAGATTATTATAATGTAGCCCCATAGCCTTCCATATACTATAATGCACCTCCATAGATTATAATGCAGCCCCCATATAGTATAATGCAGCTTCCATAGACTATAATGCACCTCCATAATCATCCATATAGTGTAATGCTGCCCCCATAGCCTTCCATACATTACAACACACCTCCATATTCCTTAATAGATTATAATTCAGCCTCCATAGATTATAATGTACTTCCATATATTATAATGCACCTCAATAAATTATAATGCACTCTTCATATATTATAATGCAGCCTCCATATAATATAAGGCACCTCCATATACTGTAATGCAGCCTCTATATATGATAGTGCAGCCTCCATAGATTATAATTCAGCCTTCATATTCCTCAATATATATAATACCCACATAGTTTAGTAGTATTTCCCCCATGAGCAAAAAAAAAAACAAACCAAGACACATATACTCACCTACCGTGGATCCTAAAAAGTCCACCAGCAGACAGGACCAACGCGGAAATTTAATTGTAGCAGGGCACGCAGACTCCCAGGGTGATGACATCATCATGCTGCACCACAATCCGCTGCGCCTCTGATTCTCCATGCTCCCACTGTCCTGTAGACGACAGGCCTGAATCGACCTGCAGCCTACAGAATGGAGAGCGATAGATTAGGGATATTGAGTGTCCCTGCTCTACTATGGAAATTTACTATATTGCGCACAGCACACGCAGATACAGTTGAAAGTAGTCTAGCTTCAGGTGGACATCTGGGATTACTGGGCTTGGTGCAACCACCTCCTCTGCTCCCCCAGTAGTTATGCTACTGACCTCCACCTAATGTGATGGCTGAAGCTTCTTCTCTATGGTAAGGCTGCAATTTTAGGTGATATTGATCTTGGCTGTAGGCTGGGAATAGATTTAGAGTGCATACTATCCCTGTAAGAGGCAGGGAACACATGCATGTATGCCTTAAGAATGATGCCAGGAGATCTGCGAGACATGCACAGGTCCCTAGAGTTTAGAACTGGGGAAGGAGCAGGGGGAGAGCAGACCGACTGTGTTGGTGAGTACGACGGCGTCCCTGACGAGACACAATTGTGTAGGGTGACCAGTGTTATACATAAGCTATTGATTTACCAATGTGCCAAATATGGTGCGGGTTGGTTTAGTTGTTTGGCCATGCATAAAGAATGGACAATAGACAACAGTCATTCATTTTTATATAGAGAGAATTGTACATTTTGGGCCATTTATATGGATGCAAATAAAATGGGAATGGTTGGTGATATCAACTTCCTGTTTGCGGCACATTAGTATATGGGAGTATATATAAGTGCTTCTTTAAGTTGAGTAATTCTGTTTAGCTTTCTGTATATGCGCCCCCATGACACAATTGTTTGTTCTTGAAAACACATTTTGTTTTGACAGAAAGTTTTCAATCTAGGCCAAAAGCAAGTTACAGGGTTGTACCCACAATATCAAGCATAGATCAATGGCTAAAATATTAAAATAAAGTTAAATGCAGTCAATTTTAAAGAGTGCTTGCTGCTCCAGATAATACATTCTGAAAACCTTGTGTCAGAGACTAAGATTAAGGGCTCTTATTTCACTGATTTAATATGCCAAATATAGCTCTCAATAGAGTGAATATTGATGGGATATCTTTGTATAAATGTTAATATATAAGAGTTATTCCTCAAATAATCCAAAGACAATCTCAAGAACAGAGCTCTGGACTGCGAGAACGGTTCTCGCTAAGAGGTTGGAGAATGGGCTGGAGAAAAATCTCCATAAAGAAATGTATATGCATCACTCGGCACCATATCAGCCTCTTCATCAAGCCAGTAGCATACAGACGTGAATAAAATTGTCTCTAAGCTTCTGTCAGCGTAAGAAAAAACAACGATGGTCATAAAAATAACTTGACACTGACAAAACAGGTTTTTAATTTAGATTTACTCAATATTAACTGATATCAACAATATCTAATTGAAATAATTTTCTTTGAATTATAGATCAACAGGAAATATTGAAAAAAAAAAACATTGAAAATGGCCTGGACAAAATGTTTGCACTTTTAATATTTTGTTGCATAACCTTTTTCAACCCTGCTGTTTTGTTCAAGTATACTATACAGTTATAATGTTCGTTGACTGGACCTTTTAAAGTCATGATTTTTAGGTAATTTATGTGTTTTATTTGGATACCTGTTGCATTATTATAGGGTATGTGTGGCACCCCAGAGTCCAGGTGCCACAATGGCATTGCCTCCCTCAGGGGGCCATGTCATGCTTGGAAGCAAGGGAAGGTACCCACACCAGGTAAGCCCACAACACTCAACACCTTCCCAACTCCAGGCCAGAAGGAGGAGCTCTGAAACCCGAGTTGAAGGGAGGTCCCCTATAAATTCTGGCCTGGGAGCGGGTTATGAAGTTCAGTTCCTAGGAGGACTGTGAAAAGGTCCCGTGGACTGAAGCGGAGTAAGGTTCGTCCTGGAACGGAGACTAGCCAGCGTGAGGGACTCGTAGGAGAGGGTCTGAGGAAGTGGAAAAAATGGTCTGGGGAGTGGAGCCAGTTGCCAGGCCCACCCCAGTGCAGAAGCAGACCCCAGAGTCCCAGGTTGTTAGGGAATCTAGGCCAAGCAGCCAACACCAGAGGGCGGGAGATTCCAAATCGCCCAACCACAACGAATCCCAGGAGGCACAGCAGCGCCAGAGAGCTCAGGGACAGTAACCAAAGGAGTGGTACCCGGGAAGGGCTCGAGCTGCCTGCCGTATGGGTGAGAGATTGTACGCAGGAAGAGAGAGGGTTGTAGCTTAGCTACAGGCAGCCAGGACCCAGTAGTGCAACAGGGAGGCCTCAGAACTCACCAGGTGAGGAGAACCCCAACCTGCTTCCAGGACACCCGAACTTCTAACATCTCTTGTGGACGGTACCCTGGACAAACCTGCTACTTCTACTAGTAAAGGTAACGGAGACTTCAACCCTTGTGTCTGTCATTCTGCGCGCCCTCAGTCCGGCACCCCCAATAGCCTACAACCACCATAGACTTCTCCGGTTGCCCTGGGCACCGCTCCACCCGTGAGGAGCGAAACCATCACCCCTACACTCCCATCATCCCCAGAGGTCCCGTACTGCAGCCACAGTCACTAATAGCTGCATACCACGGGTGGCGTCATGACAACCATCCCTAAACCACTAGTCCAGAACTTTTAAATCTGACTCCCAGGGCTACGAGACCGTGCCTCGACCCACGTGACTTCCACAGCAGAACAGCGGGCCCGCTTCCAAGTACCTCACAGTCTCGGGGCACGTCATATATGAACATGGTTGTTCATAAACAAATGAAAAATGAAATAAAAAACGTAATTGTTATTTTTTTATGTTAAAAAATGTTACATGACCTTATTGCAATATTCATGCATATTGCACATAAAAAAATATTCTTTATATAACTGTAAACTATAACTAATAACATCAAACTGTATTTAAATATTTTTTTTTTTTTTTTTAAAAAGAACAAAAACTAAAAAGTTCATATATTTCTATATAAAAAGGTACCGTATATACTCGTGTATAAGCCGACCCGTGTATAAGCCGACCCCCCTACTTTTGCCCCCAAAATCTGGGGAAACCTATTGACTCGTGTATAAGCCGAGGGTGGACCCCAGCACAGGTATACAGCCCCCAGCAGTGTGGTATACAGCAGCCTCCCCAGTGGTATATACAGCCCCAGTGGTAGTATCCAGCAGCCCCAGAGGTATATACAGCCCCAGTGGCAGTATCCAGCAGCCCCAGAAGTATATACAGCCCCAGTGGTAGTATACAGTAGCCCCAGAGGTATATACAGCCCCAGTGGTAGTATACAGTAGCCATAGAGGTATATACAGCCCCAGTGGTAGTATACAGTAGCCCCAGAGGTATATACAGCCCCAGTGGTAGTATCCAGCAGCCCCAGAAGTATATACAGCAGCCCCAGAGGTATATACAGCCCCAGTGGTAGTATACAGCAGCCCCAGAGGTATATACAGCTCCAGTGGCAGTATCCAGCAGCCCCAGAAGTATATACAGCCCCAGTGGTAGTATACAGTAGCCCCAGAGGTATATACAGCCCCAGTGGTAGTATACAGTAGCCATAGAGGTATATACAGCCCCAGTGGTAGTATACAGTAGCCCCAGAGGTATATACAGCCCCAGTGGTAGTATCCAGCAGCCCCAGAAGTATATACAGCAGCCCCAGAGGTATATACAGCCCCAGTGGTAGTATACAGCAGCCCCAGAGGTATATACAGCCCCAGTGGCAGTATCCAGCAGCCCCAGAAGTATATACAGCCCCAGTGGAAGTATACAGTAGCCCCAGAGGTATATACAGCCCCAGTGGTAGTATCCAGCAGCCCCAGAAGTATATACAGCCCCAGTGATGTCAGAGCAGGCCGCGCTGTGATTGGCAGCACCCGTGACATGTGATCACGGGTGCTAGCCAATCACAGCGCGGCCTGCTCTGACATCACTGGCCGGGGGCGGAAAGAAGAAGCAAGATGGCAGCCCCCATGATGGAACCGAAGGAGGAGGAACCAGGAGGAACCACAAGGCCCAGCAGACCGGGAACGGAGCACGGAAGACACCGGAAAGCACTGCAGAACGGGGGACAAGGTAAGAAATACTGCGCAGCGCCCCCCCCACCCCCCGCGCCCCCTCCCACCATAGGATTACCGTATTGACCCGTGTATAAGCCGAGGGGGGGACTTTTCAGCCCATTTTTTGGGCTGAAAAACTCGGCTTATACACGAGTATATACGGTAAATAAGGTTCAGGGTACTAAATTTACCATTTGCATTTGTCACAAGTATAATTTACATGTCTTTTGCAAAAGTACTTTGGACAACTGCAATATATCACATTTGTTTTGTGATTACTTGATGTTGGACAGAAGGTGCATCATTTCCATTTTAGACTGGTTGCGTTGCTGGTGGAGGCAGTGGGTATCGTAGCAGTGCTGGTGGAAGCTGTTGGTTCACTTTCTTCAGTATGCCTTTGTATCTTTTGGACAATGGCTGCCGCTCCATCATCTCTGTGTGTTACTTTTCTTTCTTTGATATATGGGCTAACCAGTGATTTTCCCAATTCCTCTATAAAAATTCTTCTTTTAGGCTGGGGTCACACATAGAAATCCGTTTTTGGAAGTGATCTCCATGACCAATCCGTTTTTTTTGGGTGCTTTTTGAGCCTCCTACACCCCTGAACGTTTTTGGACTTAGTCATTTTTTGACCAGAATTCTCAAAAAAACGGATCCGTTTTTTAAGGCACCCCAAAAAACAGATCCGTTTTTCCATAGGGCCCATGTTAAAAAAAAAAAAATTATTATTTTTTTTTTTTTTTAAAACGGACCCCAAAACCGTTGCTAGCAACGTTTTTGGCTCAAACACAGACATAGCAATGTTTTTAAGTGCAGAAAAAAACGGACAGGGTGTTTATTACATCCAATCCGTTTTTCTATCAGTTTTTGGACTTGGAAAAAAAAAAATGACAAAAATGTAGCCAAAAACGGACCAAGGGCCTATGTGTGACACTAGCCTTATTTAGTTTTTTGTTAAAATTTTGATCTATTTCACGCTACAACACGAATGCATTGTATGCCGACACATCAAGAATGTTGTAAAAAAACAACCATTGGCCATTGATTTGTTTTGGATTTAGAGGTGTAAGCGCCTCAAGGTACCTTTACACGCCGCTACAGGATGGTGGAAACAACTGGGTAGATGAGAGAAATGTATCTTGCACCGCCAAATCAACACGCGGTCGCGGTGTGTAAAGACGGTTGTTGCCACCCGTCACTTGAGGCACCTGTTTCAGAGCAGAGCTCAAACACAGGTTGATTTCAAGGCGATGGTTACGACCTGTATCGGCGTGTAAATAAGGAACAGGAGGGTTGATTCAACACCTTGCTATCTACCTGGGGCATGACACAGGCTCCGGGAAACCACCCCCCTTCAGCGATCATTGGAAGCTCCTGCGTTACGATTGGTAGTCGCTGCATAGGGCGGCATATTTAAGGAGCTGACCAGTCACACTACACAATTGCTCGAGCGTCATGAATTAGTCAGCCTCCTGCGCTGGCTGCCCAATCATGATGTTATTGCTTTGTCCTATCAGCGTACGGAATTCTCGTAAGCCACAATTGTGGCACGCCTATGTGTTGTCCCTGCTGCCTTTGTTCCGCCCATATTACCTTGTTATAGCGGCGTGTAAATGAGGTAAGGTGAGCTACAGAAGGTAACTTGTGGCACCCGGCGGTGTATCCAGAGATAGATGTAACCTACCGTAGCGCACCTTGTTGCGGCGTGTAAAGGTGCTGCGGGTACCGTTTTCAAACGTTTGTGCGTTCTCGTGCACGTGAAGCACCCGGTTGTTTCCACCATCCTGTAGCGGCGTGTAAAGGTACCTTATGAGTTGATCTAGAGTATCAGCTGCCCCTTTTGTGGCATTGTAATGTAAAATCATGTCCGGCTTTCTGTCATCTCGATAACTGATTGCACTATCAGGGTACCTTTACACGCGGCTACATTTCTAGGGTGGCTACAGGTAACTTACTGGTTGCAGTGAAATCATGGAGACAAGGTTCTATCTTGTTGCTGTGTACAAATGGAATAATCTCTCCATGATTTCACTGCAACCAGTAAGTTACCTGTAGCCACCCTAGAAATGTAGCCGCGTGTAAAGGTACCCTAATGGTGCATTGTGCTCATCAGAAAGACCCGTTTGTGTTTTTTGGGAACGTAAGAAACTACTGTTGTATCCTCAGTAAAATAAAATATAGAACTAGAAACATCTCTCTTACTGAGGATACCTTGCGGCAGTTCTGGCTTAATTTTTCTAACCGTACCCAGCATGGTAATTTTTCTTTTCAGCAACATCTGCCGTAGTTGGTATGATGTGAAAAAATTGTTGCATGTAACAATCTGCAGTATCGTGATTTGAAAATGTATGTATGTGTAAATCTGCACAGACCAACAGGACATACATAAATTGCTAAATAGTAGTAGATGCAATAGATAGTCCAAAATGAGATTATAACTTTTATTTTACTCAAAAAATAATAATAATTTTTATTTATATAGCACCAACATATTCCGCATCACTTTACAATTCAGAGGGTATACGATACAATACAATAATATATAATAAAATACAATATAACAGTACAAATATAATACAATACAAACCATATGAGACAAAAAGTAGATAAATGCATCACTGAGCACATTAGGAGTGAGGTCCCTGCTCACAAGCTTACAATCTATGAGGAAGTAGAAGAGACATAAAAAGGTAATAGTAACAAATGCTGTCATATATGCTCCAGGTATCAATATAATAAAGAGGGGATTAACATAACGCTGCATAAACCGTTCACCAGCCAGGATCTGTACAAGAACAGATAAAGTGCTATAAAATGCATGGAGGTGTAGAAAGATGATACAAGAGGCCAGATTTGTAGAAGGACAGGATGGGAATATTTACATAGATGAAGTAGATAGATACAATACAATAATTAAGGCAAAAGTAAAGGTGACCCTGCTCAAAAGAGCCAACAGTCTGCAACAGGACTGGGGTTACACAAGGTACAGGGGCTTTTTACAGTGATGGTCCAGGCATCTTGAGGAAGTGGGGGATAGAAATAAAGTTACATGAATGGTCATCAGACATCTATGTAGAGCTTTTGGGTTTGGTGGAGTTTGAAGAAGAGATTCTGTACAGAGAGATGGTACTGTATATAGCCCAATTCACTAGGGACTTCTATTAGGGAGCATGATAGGACGCCTTAAAAAGATGTGTTATTAGGGAATGTCTGAAGCTGTGCAAGTTGTGCATAGTCCTGATTTCTCCCCCATACAGGCTCTCTGCCCCCATATAGGTCCCTGCTCTCCCCCATATAGGTCCAGCCCCCTCCCCCATATAGGTCCATGCTCTCTCACCCATATAGGTTCTCTGCCCCCCCACCCCCATGTCCAGTTAAAACAAATAAATGTAAAAATATACTTACCTAGCGCTGCAGCCATTCCCGCGCTGAGTACCCGACGCCTCGGTCTTCGGCTGTCAGGCCCAGATGAGCACGTCACATGTTACTATGTCGCGACTTGATTATTCTAGGCTAGGACGGTGAGCGCTGAGAGTCTATACAGCAACGAGAGTTCCTGTGTAGCGCCGGCCATGTTATTTTAATTGTAAGTACATGTGTGCTCACAATTGAAATAAATCAGGGAAGTGCGACGGGGCTAGGTAAATGGCCTCAGGGGCCGGATGTGGCCTGCGGGCCATAGTTTGGGGACCCCTGCTGTAGTGTATAGGCAGCCAGTGCAATGACTGGCACAGAGTGGAGGCATCTGAGTAACGATTGGCCAGATGGGTGATCAAGGCTGCTGCATTAAGGATGGACTGGAGAGGGGAAAGTTTAGAGAGGGGGAGGCTGATTAGTAGAGAATTGCAGTAGTTAAGGTGGGAATGGATCAGGGCCATGGTAAGGGTTTTAGTTGTTTCCATGGCGAGAAAGGGGCAAATTCTAGAGATGTTCTTCAGGTGCAAGTGACAAGAGCGGACGAGAGATTGTGTATAGGAGGTGAAGGAGAGATCGGTGTCAAACATAACAGCCAAACAGCGAGGCTGCTGCCTAGGTGTTATCGTGGTGCCGCACAGAGAGAGAGAGATGTCAGATTTAGGGAGGTTAGTGGAGGGTGGGAGCAGAAGTTGTTCAGTTTTGGAAAGGTTAAGTTTCAAATAGAGAGCAGACATGATGTTGGAAACTGCAGCTAGACAGTCATTGGCGTTCTTTAATACCGCAGGGGTAAGGTCAGGGGCTGAGGTGTATAGTTGTGTGTCATCAGCATAAAGATGGCACTGGAAGCCAAATCTGCTGATGGTGTGTCCAATCAGGGCCATGTAGAAAGAGAAGAGAAGAAGGCCAAGGACTGAGCCCTGAGGGACCCCAATAGTGAGAGGAAGAGGAGAGGAAGTGGAGCCAGTGACTGAAAGAGGGGTCGAAAAGATAGCAAGAGAACCAGGAGAGAGCGGTGTCCTTTATGCCGGTGGAGTGCAGCATAGAGAGTAGGAGATGGTAGTCAACAGTGTCAAAAGCTGCGGAGAGGTCCAGAAGAATAAGCAAAGAGTGGTCACCATTACGTTTTGCTGTCAGAAGATCATTGGTCACTTTGATGAGGGCGGTATCTGTAGAGTGAAGGGGGCGGAAACCAGATTGTAATGGATCTAGAAGAGAGTGAGCAGAGAGGTAACGGGCTTGACGGGTGTAGACCAGGCGCTCCAAAGTTTAGATATGAAGGGTAAAAACAAAGAGGGTTGCGCCACCTGTGTATAATAAGGATAGGGTCGGTTGTGCAGGCTCTCTGCTCACCTGATCCTGTTGTGCCGACCGCACAACAGGTGGAAGAATTGAGGAACGGTCTAGGGTCTTCCGCGCTGGAATGAAGGGTAGATTGGAAACTGGTCTGTAGTTATATGTGCAGCATGGGTCAAGAGCAGATTTCTTTAATAATGGAGTAATGATAGAATGTTTGAAGCAGGAGGGAAATATTCCAGAAGTGAGGGAGAGATTGAACATTTTGGTTAGGTGAGTGGTGACGACTGGAGAGAGAGAGACTGGAATAGGTGTGACGGAATGGGGTCAGCGGTGCATGTTGTGGGACGAGAGGAGATGAGGAGCCTGGAGACTTCTTCTTCTGTGACTGGGTCAAATAGGGAGAGTGAGCCGGTGGAAATGTGAGGAAGAGTGGGAGTAGCAGCGCTTGGAGGCTAGAAGCTGATTTCCCGGCGGATGTTGTCTATTTTCTCCATAAAGTAAGAAGCCAGATCATCAGCACAGAGGTCAGTGATGGGGGCCTGCACTTTAGGACTGAGGAGAGAGTGAAATTTGTCAAAGAGTTTTTTTTGGATTGTTGGATAGTGAGGAGACCAGGGTGGTGAAGTAGGTCTGTTTGGCAAGGTGAAGGGCAAAGTTGTAGGTTTTTAGTACGAATTTAAAAATGGCTGGAGATTAATATAAAAGGCTATCGGTCATTTTTGACCAAACAGTACAAGTGTAAAAAAATATGTGGAGCAAAAATTAAACAAAAATAAAACTACCCATAGAAGAAACCCCTCAAATGAAAAGTCACAAGTTTCAGAACTGCATAACGAATATTTAAAAATTCTAATTTCAAATTCAGTCACTTTTGACCGAACAGAACAGCAGGGTTATAGAGTCACTGTAAACAAATGAGTTCTGTAATTCTCAATGAGAATTCTGCACATGGCCACATGTATTTTGGCCTCCTACTCACAAGCAAACTGTTCTAATGTCTAAGCTGTGAAGGGTGCCTTTTCCAGACTGCATGTTTCAGGTCCTTCCACAGATGTTCAATAGAATTTAAATCAGTGCTCATAGAAGAGTCCAATGCTTTGCTGTTAGTCATTTTTTGACGTTTTTAGTTGTGTGTTTTGGGTCATTATTAGTGTTGAGAGAATAGTAAAATATTTGGGTTTTGTACAGATTACCTGTTACTATTCCAGTCTTCGTCATAAATAACAAACATAATGCTAGTCAATGGGGAACTCAAGCATTTTCTGGAAGATTTCCCAGAAAAATGCTCGAGTTCCCTATTAATTTGCATTAGTTTCATTATTTGTGACAAATACTGGAATGGTAACAGGTATTTGATATGAACCGAAATATTTTACTATTTGTTCAACACTAGTTACTATCCTGTTGGAGGAGCGTTGACCTGCAACTCAGATCAAGCTTTCTGACACTGGGCAGCACCTTTCACATCAGAATACCTTGCTAGTCTTGCTAATTGTCACTTCAGTGAGGAAGTGAAAAACTCTAATGCCACGCAATAAGGGTAGCAATCCTCAAAGTCATAATCAACTCATAATCAAAGTCATATTAAAAGGCTTGTTAAAGAGTCGATTATGACTTTGAGGATTGCTACCCTTATTGGGTGGCATTAGACTTTTTCACTTCCTCACTGAAGTGACAATTTGCATATTTCCCAGAGGATCATTGTGGCTATAAGTCTCCTTATCAGTTCTCCTTATGCCAGCAGCAGATTCCTCTCCATAAGGAGAATATCTAGTCCCTTAGACCTCGTCTTAGCCTCTCATACAGCCAGATCAGAATTCCAACACACTGCATTGATGAGGGACAGTCACCCCGAAATGCAATGTCTACAGTTTGGGGTTCTGATCTGGCACAAATCCTAAGTAATAATAAAAGGCGTGTTAAAGAGTCGATTATGACTTTGAGGATTGCTACCCTTATTGGGTGGCATTAGAGTTTTTCACTTCCTCACTAAAATGACAATTTGCATATTTCCCAGAGGAGTATTGCAGCTATAAGTCTCCTTATGAGTTCTCCTTATGCTGGCAGGCAGATTCCTCTCCATAAGAAGAATAGCTAGTCCTCAAGACCTTGTTAGTCTTGAAATTTGATTGTAATCTGCACACATTCAAAATGCTTGTGCCAGATGCAGCAAAGAAGGCTCAACACATAACCGAGCTGCCTAATGTTTCACAGTAGATACAATGTTCTTTTCTTTGTATGTTACAGTTTTGCATTTTTGAACATAGAGCTGATGGGACTTGCCAAAAACACCAGTTTTGTCTCATCTGTCCAAAGGACATTCTTCCTGAAGCTTTGAGCTTTGTCAATAGGTATTTTGGCAAAATAAAATCTCGCTATTTTTCAATTTCTTTCAACAGTGTCTTTCTGCACGGTCAATTTCCATAAAGTCCACTTTGGCATAGACATTGACACTGATGTACCTTGACTTTGGATCACCTCTACACTCTTTGAAAGTTGTTCTGGGCTCCTTGGTTAACATTCATGCTATCCATTTCTTCAATTTGTCATCAATTTTCCTCTTAAGGAGATGTCCAAGAAGGAGGAACCGTATGAACCTTAAACATCTGAATACTATGTTTAGTAGCAAGAACATCAGGCTGTTGATAGTTTTAGAGCCTTTATCTTTAGCATGTTTGTCTATAATTTTCTTTGTAATCTTCTGAGACGCTAGCATTCTTTTGTCTCTGTGCAGTGCCCTGCCCCCTCACCTCTTCAGCTGGCCCCACTCGCGGCTGCCGAAGCAGAGAGGGTGGCCGGGACTGACATCTTCAGTGATGTCAGCATCATACAGGTTTGTACTGCACATGCACATGCGCAGTACTAACAGGAAGTCACCGCACAACGCACCAGCAGGATTTGAAACTCTGAGTTGCTGCCCATGTCTAGTGAGTATGATGTCTGTCTGTCTGTGTGTCTGGCAGTCTGTCTCCTGTTCCTGGCTCCTACAAAGCACCATACTGCATATACAAGTCCTGTATTACAGTGTGTCTGTATATACTGTATGTATATAGTGTGGATCTGTGTGTACAGTATAGTGCTGTATATACAAAATATAGTGCCAGCATGGAGAGAACTGAAATTTGCTTTAATACGATGAAAACTGATGGTAAGCCATGAATGTAAGCATAAGTGTTTCCGTATTTTCTGTCAGTGGCGTATCTGGAGGGGGCTGGCGGGGCATCTGCCCTGGGCGCAGCAGACAGGTTGTGCCATCAGTGCGATCAGATCGGCAGGGTTGCAGAGGCGGCAGAAGGCTAGTGTAAAGCACTCCACAAAGAAGCTGAAGACACAGTGGATCAATGTAATTACTGAAAGGGGAGGGGGTGGTGAGTGTAAGAGGACAAATGGGTATGGGTGTGTGTAAGAGTTGCGAATGGGGGAGAGAGGGTGGGGGCAGTAAATGTGAACCAAACAGGGGGAGAGGGTTGGGGATGTAAGAGGAGCAATTGGGGGAAGAAGGTGGGGGCAGTAAATGTGGACCAAACATGGGGAAGAGGGTGGGGGGAGAATACGTGAACCAAACAGGGAGGAGAGGATGGGGGGGAGAATATGTGAACCAAACAGGGGGAGAGGGTTGGGGGTGTAAAAGGAGCAAATGGGGGGTGAGGGTTGGGGATGTAAGAGGAGCAAACGGGGGAAAAGGGTGGGGGCAGTAAATGTGAACCAAACATGGGGAAGAGGGTGGGGGGAGAATATGTGAACCAAAGAGGGGAGAGAGGGTGTGGGGAGAATATGTGAACCAAACAGGGGGAGAGGGTTGGGGGTGTAAAAGTAGCAAATGGGGAGAGATATGAGGAACAAATGGAGGGAGAGGGTGGGTGCTGTATGTGAAGCAAATAGGGGATAGGGTGGGTAGAGTATAAGAAGTAAATGGGGGAGAGGGTGAGGGGTGTATGAGGAGCAAACAGGGGAGATGGTCGAGGGTGTATAAGGAGCAAATGGCGGTGTCACGTCCTACTGACCGACCCCACACGTAGACCCACTGGACCGCGTAAAGCGGATGCTGATACCGGGTGATAGAGAGGCGGACAAGTACCGTAGAGTCAACAGGTTTATTAACAACAACACAAGACCCCACGCCCCTGGGGAGAGCCACAAGGTCGCAGCACTGGAAACCCACCGAAGGAGGCCCCGGAGCGCTTAACCCCTATACAGGGGTCCCGCCGGTACCAACCTCGGAGGGGCCAATGAAGCGGACACGAGTGTTCAACCGACCCCAGGCGACGTGGTAACAAAACAGCAACCGAGTATACAACAAGGAAACGGGAAACCGGCAACACGGGGACCAGGAATACGGGGAACCAGGAACACAGGGGATCCAGGAACACGGGGGATCCGGAGCCAGGCTTGAAACAGCGATCAGCTTGGAGAGATCCAGGAAACCAGCCAGGAACATGGAGGTCAGCAAGGAGCCGGCAGGGCAGGAATCTGTAGGAAGTAACACAGAGAATCAGGTAACAGACCAAATAAGGAGCAACCTGACCAGACCAGTAATGGCAGCTCCACTAGGGAGAAGTTGCCCTGGCCCCGACTGACTGGAAACAGGAAGTTTATATCATAGCAGGGCAGTCCTGATTGGCAGGACACAGAAGCATGGTGATTGGCTGAGGGGAGGAGCATGCTCCCTGCAGTCTCTCCAGCAGAAACAGGTTTGGAGATGCAGTTTCATGTGCTCAAGCAGTAGCCCCGGAAAGGGAGGAGAAGAGCAGCGCTACTCCAGCAGAGGGCGCTGGAACCCTGCGGCAGACCCCCGAGGGGGTAACAGGCGGGAGAGTTTGGGGGAGTGTATGAGGAGACAGCATGCGGAGCAAACGAGAGATTTGAGGACAAAGAATACAGAGTGAGGGGGTGATGGGTATGGACACAGTATGTGAAGGACAGTATGCAAAGCATGAGGGTAAATTTGAGGATCCAGAATAAAGTGAGGGAAATATGGCTGCAGAATAATATGTGGAGTGAGGGGGGATGGCTGCGGCACAGTATGAGGAGTGAGGGGGATTGCTGTGGCAGAGTATGTGGAGTGAGGGGGAATCGGTGTAGACACAGTATGAGGAGTGAGAGGGTATGGCTGTGGCACAGTATGTGGAGTGAGGGGGATGGGTGTGAACACAGTTTGTCGAGTAAGGGGGGATTGCTGCCGACATAATATAAGGAGTTAGGCGGAAGGAGGGTGTAGACACAGTATGTAGAGTAAGAGGGAGATGGGTGTGAACACAGTATGTGGAGTAACGGAGGATGGCTGACTGCACAACGTGTGGAGTGGGGGGAGTGAAGTAGCGAAGAAATAGTAAGGGATGAGAAAAATGTAAGGAGGTACAGAGCTGAGACTGAGTAATATGGGGCTGTATGGAGAGGGGGCAGCATGCATGAGCATTATGAGGCCAGGAGGGGACAGTATGCAGGGGAGGAGTAGTTTGATGAGGGAGAGTAGTATAAACAGTGTGCAGTATATGGGGACACATTGATGGGGTTCTATGCATGTATTTCTGTACTGATAAGGTTTTGACATAGTGTTCCTGTACTGATGAGGGTTCTGGTAATATAGTTTTTTGCTGTTATTGGTTCTGATACTGTATACATGTAATAATCCATATTTGTAAGATTATGTTAGACATGGCTATATTAATAAAGTTTTGTGCCATCTGACAATTTAAGGTTTACTATTCTTTATTTGTTAGAAGCATTAAAGCGGTTGTCCCAAGTTCGTGATGAGTCTGCAGTCAATCTATGTGTCACTCTATGTGACTGCAGACATCTGAATTCTCACAGTGCGCACACTGCATTCTGTCAAGATTCATTGGTGCCGGCGGAGATAGTTGGAGGTCACGTAACTGCAAGTATGCAATTTACATACATGCAGTTAAGTGCAGACTAGACATGCGAGGCCTTAATCAATGAAAATGAATTGAGTGAGGCTGAACACATCTAGTCAGAATGTGACCAGAAGTATATAAATCACATACTTGTGCTCACATGACCGTCCAATACTGCCATTAGCACGAGAAAATTCTGAAAGTGTGCAGTGCACATACTGTGAGAATTCAGAGACTTGCAGTCACCTAGAGAGACTACAGACTGTCATCTCAAACCTGGACAAGCCCTGTAATTATTAAGCACTGTAGCCCAATCCTAAAACATGTAATATACTCACTGTCAGGACTCAGCTCTGCTTGCAGGTTTCAACAATCATCACATGGTCACTCCACTCATATGTGCTTTTCATACTTACGATTATGTGGAAGCTTTTCTTCCTGCTTCTCTGATATTCACTGAACATTGAGAGAATTAGGTAGAGAAGCTTGTCGGCATGTGACTGTAAGTGTGAAGATTGCACATTAATAATTGGTCACATGACGGATTACTCAGACCGTGGGGGCTGGTGGTGGGGCGGGGAGGGCGGGGCGCAAAACTGAATTCTTACCCCAGGTGCCAGAAAACCTAGATACACCTCTGCTTTCTGGTACACTTTGTCATGAGTTTCAATATTCATTTCTGAAGGCCAAAATCTACGATTTAATTACATGTACGATAACACACAAGAAGTGGATTGTCAAAAATAGCGATGGTGCAATCATAAACATTTACTTTCATTGTATTTTAATAACTTTTCACTGCACATTTACAAACTACTGCCCCCTGGTGATGCATAGACTGAATAGATCACAACATTATTTTAGTAAAAGTTCATGTCAGCATCTTGCTTCCATCTGTTCTTACCAGAAAATCATACTCAATAAATCACAGGAAACTGGTAAAACATTTTCAAGAAATCACAGCTTATCTTTAAAAAGGCCATTCATTACTCACTCAAAGTTTCAAGAACATGTTTTAAATGGCGACATCAACTTTTAATTATTGTTACACTCTCACACTAAATGACAGTTAATTAGAATTAATCAAAGTAAATGCTACTGGATAACAAATAAAAAATATGATAAGACTCCACTATGCTACAGCAGGGATTACAGCTGTACATTTGGTAGCAGGATTTTTTTTTCTTAAACAGGGCTGTGGAGTTAGAGTCGTGGAGTCAGTATCATTATAAAATGAACTCTGACTCCAAAAACATATAATAAATTGGATACAGGACTTCACTGCATATGTGCTGAATATTTCATCATAAGAATTTGGAAAAATTAAAAAATGTTCTATAAATGTCTATTCTTTTCCTGATGTAAGGATCTAGGCTTTCAGTTGGGATGAATGTGTGTTGCACTTTATCTGCATGTTCAGTAGTGAAGCTCCTTAGCTACACATCAGAGGAAAAAGGATTTTCATAAAGGAGTGGAAGAACTTGCTGTTTTGCCTGTCCCAAAGAGGAGGTTTAATCACAGATGGCATTGCTGCTTCAATGTGAAAGAGAGAGACATTACTATAAGAAAATACAATTTTTCTGGCAGGTGTTTATGTTGACCAAAGTCATCGTATTTTACTGGATGATCAACAGCTTACTAAAGGTAAAGAAAATCTGACTGAGGTAGCAGTTAGGATGAGAGGTCTACAGATCTGTCAAGAAGCAAGAGGACTTGGGTGATGTCACTGCTACGGCTACCATATCTTCAGCGTCATCAGATGAGAAGTTTAATTTTGAAAGGTATTTCAATGACATAAAGCAGGCACAGCATTGCCACAGGGAACAAGATTCCACACCCATAGTAAACAGATTGATAATATATCAATTGTTTAGTATAGTGATTTAAACATTTGAGCTGGCAGGTGGAGAATTTTGTTGTTATGTTCTTTGGATTTGCTGGTAGGAGGCCTTGGGGAAGTACCGTGTATATTTTCCCCCTAATGGTTTTATTGTATATAGACCATGTTAGGTTAAGGCTCAGCACTAAATCACTACCTCATCCAATGGCTATTATCTGAGGGGAAGAACTACACAGAGAGTAGGTACAACCCTTTTTTGGGATGTTTACTATAAAAAGTTAAAAAGTTGTGAACACATTAAAATTAATTTTGATTATATTCGTGTAGATATTACTCTTACCCAAGGATGTTCTCTGGGCTTCGCCTACAGCGTACTATGTCACAAATCATTACTGACGGTTTCCAAATCCAGCTATGAAAAATGGAGAAATATTTAGATATCTTTATGTCGTTTCAGTGCTCCAATATTGTGTGTGGATCCATTCACTGGGATATACTACCACAGTGCTGTAATTACTGTTATACAAGCCTGTATTTCTGCTGCTTTGTACTTAGCTTGTATATTGATGTTTTGTGTCTGAAATTATTAGAGAAAATTTCTTAAATGTAAATGGTGGTTGTGCTATTTCAGAGTGTGTTTACCACCTTCTAGTTATACCTTTATAATTGTAGTTATACAGTGCTGGGGTGGTTAAGTATTTCTTGTAGTGTCTCTTAGGTGGAGTCCATCTCCTCTCATATACTAGGTATAGCTGTCTGGATTCCATTTGGAATTAAAGATAAGGAATCCCGCTGGTGCTGCAATTGTATCTGTACATTTAAATATATGTGTTACACTTTAGAAGCTGTTGCAAACGTAATGATGTTACAAACAGAAAATGTGCTTTACCCTACCTTATTGTGGTATATCTATTCTCCGTGTTCCTCCACCTGGTTTCGTCCTGACTGCAGCGTCTCTATGCGAGGAGGACGCTGGAAATGCTCGCCGTGGCCAGCGGTCATGCACTTCCTTGTTCCCGGCTGGTCAGCTGACGTGTACGTCACAACATACATCACAGTCATGTGTCGGGTGTGGGTGGAGGGTGAGCGGAGCTTAGGGGAGTCTGCTGTAGTATCCGAGGCTGACTGTCAGGCTAACACCAACATGTTTCGAATTAACAAGGACTGGAAAATGAACCGGAGCTTATATAGGCAGGAAAGCAGGAACACATGGACAGGAACAAGGTAGCAGAAAAATAGTTATGGCAGGAAAATAGTGGCACTCATGAATTTCATTTAAAACTTCTTATTTCATCAAATAAAACAGTTGCAGGCAGCAGAATGTGGTGCATTGTCCACGGACGACAGCTATTTTGTGCTATGCTAGCACTTCTACGGGTCCATTATAATAATGTACCCGTAAAATCGCTGGTATAGCCACTCTCTACCCAAACATCCACCAGAAAATAAATGAAGGGGCAGACTCTCTCTCTAACGCATCTGCTGTTTCCATCTAAATAACAAGAGTTGTTCAAAACGCAAAAAATAAATCTCCTATTCGTCATGCTTCATGACAACAGCCTTGCGTTTCCCCAGTTCCATCAACATGTATTACCTCTCAGAATCTATTAGTATCACTAACACAACGGTACAACATTATTTTAAATAACTTTCTAATAATTAGATGTGCTCTAGGTAAACTGCTACAAAAACCCAGTCCTTATATCAGTGCATTATCCTCTGGTAGAGTAATATGAGCTACCATGTGTAAAGGAATATGTTTGTCTTGTTGTAACTCCAATAATAGTTTTCTTCCCAAAGGAGTTCATCTAGACATTAGTTGACAGGCTGGTAAAAGTAACAGATACTGATTTATAATAATTAGTGTTTCTGAGAAACAGAATCATACAACATTATGGAGGAATTAAAAATAGGAAACAATATAGTGTGTTTTCTATCTACACTATGTACACAAGTACTAGACAAGCAAGTACTTTTTCTACCATATTATCAATTTTGCGAAACTGTGTAAACTTGAATGCTTATTAGATAACGCAGATCAGGCTATCCGTATTTGTGTAATAAGGGAAGATATAGCTTAAGGATATCAACATCCTTTATCATGGTCTGCAGAATTGTTAGGCAGCTTATTTTCCTCAGTAAAAATCAGCCAAAAGGGAGGAATTAGTCCTACCAGAAACTGTATTTCCAGGAGTCTGTCATGACAGCACATCTGGAGATGGTCCCTCTTATCCTCTATAAGGACAGGAAACACACAAGAGGTTATAAAACCCTCCCACGCTTACCCCTCAGTAAAATTTCAAGTACCACTCCAGGATGGATACAACTCAATTTTATTGAATTTCCATATACAGATGTTAACTCCACACAAGCATAAAGAATTTAGGGGAGGGATATGAGGGTGCTGTCATGATGGACTCCTGGAAATACAATTACCGCTAAGACTAATTTCTCCTTTACAGGACGTCCCTCATGACAGCCCATGAGGAGAATACCAAAGAAATTGTACTAGGGAGGACAATTGCCTGGGGAACTTTCCTTCCAAAGGCAGTCTGACACTCAGACAATTCATTCACTTTATAGTGTCCGTAAAAAGCGCCCAGACCAGATTGCCACTCGAAAAATTTGGTCCTCAGAGGCTTTTGCCCTTTCTGCCCAGAAAGTGGAAACTGCCTTGTCAAGTGTGCCTGAATCACTTTGAGTGGAGATCTTCCTTATTAAGAATGTGCCAGGCAAATTGCGGACCTGATCCACCTAGTCAGGGTCGATGATTTTTTTAAATTATGGGCCTAAACATTTGCTCTGCATTCGAGAACTTAGCTATCCAAGAGTGACTAGCTGAAGACAAATTGAAGAACACATTAGTGCTGAGATCTGAATTCTCAAGGTACTTGGTCTCAGACCTTTATGAAAAACCACTTTTTAAAAAAATCAAGGAATTTAGGGATATCCAGATGGGAGGGATGTAGGACCAATTTGCTATGTTTGGAACAGAATTTCTCCCAGGCTCTATTATAAATGGCTAAGGTTACTGGCTTCCTGCTCATTTGGATGGTAGAGATGACCTGTGACCATGGTTGTTTTAGATCTCGATGCAGTAGCAGACCCTGGCAGAAGGTTGTCTCGCAAAGGAGGCAGGTTAAGTTATTCTAGTGTACTGGTTCAGCAGAAAAAAAACAGCTCCTTTTCGTCCAGAAGGGAACAATTTGAATCACCTTTGCCTGGTCTTCCTCAATACTCTATTGAGTATTTACACAAGAAAATCCCATGACAGACAATATGATCAGTGATAACAAAAAGTCTCAATTAAATGTCACCTGCTTAACCCAAGAGGAAGTACGGCATCGTCTAAAAATCACTAAAATTGACAAATCCCCGGGCCCGGATGGGATACACCCCAGAGTGCTGCAGGAATTAAGTACTGTCATAGATAGACCATTATTTTTAATTTTTAAAGATTCCATAATAACAGGGTCTGTACCACAGGACTGGCGTATAGCAAATGTGGTGCCAATATTCAAAAAGGGACAAAAACTGAACTTGGAAATTATAGGCCAGTAAGCTTAACCTCTACTGTGGGTAAAATCCTAGAGGGTTTTCTAAGAGATGCTATACTGGAGTATCTGAAGAAAAATAACCTCATGACCCATTATCAACATGGTTTTACGAGGGACCGTTCCTGTCAAACTAATCTGATAAGCTTCTATGAAGAAGTAAGTTCTGGACTGGACCAAGGAAATGCAGTGGATGTGGTGTATATGGACTTTTCAAAAGCTTTTGATACGGTGCCACACAAAAGGTTGATACATAAAATGAGGGCAATGGGGATAGGGGAAAATATGTGTAAGTGGGTTAAGAACTGGCTTAGTGATAGGAAACAAAGGGTGGTTATTAATGGTACACACTCAGAATGGGTCACAGTTAACAGTGGGGTACCACAGGGGTCAGTGTTGGGCCCGCTTCTATTTAATATATTTATTAATGACCTTGTAGGGGGCATACGGAGTAGAATCTCAATATTTGCAGATGACACTAAACTCTGCAGGGTAATCAATACAGAGGAGGACAATTATATATTACAGGAGGATTTATGTAAACTAGAAGCTTGGGCTGCTAAATGGCAAATGCGCTTTAATGGGGATAAATGTAAAGTCATGCACTTGGGCAGAGGAAACAAAAGGTATAATTATGTGCTTAATTGTAAAACACTGGGCAAAACTGTCACTGAAAAAGACCTGGGTGTATGGGTAGATGACAAACTCACATTTAGTGGCCAGTGTCAGGCAGCTGCTGCAAAGGCAAATAAAATAATGGGATGCATTAAAAGAGGCATAGATGCTCATGAGGAGAACATAATTTTACCTCTATACAAGTCACTAGTGCGACCACACTTAGAATACTGTGTACAATTCTGGTCTCCGGTGTATAAGAAAGACATAGCTGAACTAGAGCGGGTCCAGAGAAGAGCGACAAAAGTCATTAGAGGACTAAGGGGTCTACAATACCAAGACAGGTTATTAAACTTGGGGTTATTTAGCTTGGAAAAACGAAGTCTTAGGGGTGATCTTATAATAATGTATAAATATATGAGGGGACAGTACAGAGACCTTTCTAATGATCTCTTTACTCTTAGGCCTGAGACTGGGACAAGGGGGCATCCTCTACGTCTGGAGGAAAAAAGGTTTAATCATAATCACAGACGCGGATTCTTTACTGTAAGAGCAGTGAGACTATGGAACTCTCTACCACATGCTGTTGTAATGAGTGAGTCACTACTAACATTTAAGAAGGGCCTGGATGCCTTTCTTGAAAACTATAATATTATCAGTTATACATACTAGATTCTTTGATAGGGCGTTGATCCAGGGAATTAGTCTGATTGCCGTATCTGGAGTCAGGAAGGAATTTTTTCCCCAATGTGGAGCTTAGTGTTGCCACATGGTTTTTTTTTTGCCTTCCTCTGGATCAACATGTTAGGCTATGGGTTGAACTAGATGGACTTAAAGTCTTCCTTCAACCTTAAAAACTATGTTACTATGTTACTATGTTACTCTGAAAATTATTGGAATTGGTGAGAAGGCGTATGAGAATTCCATGTCTCAGACATGAGCTAGAGCATCTACTTTGTCCGGATTGTCACTCGGGTTCATAGAGAAGAAACTTCTCACTTTCGCATTTTTCCTGGAGGTGAATAAATCCACCTGAGATATTCCCCATTGTTGGGTCAGTTGTTGGAACACCTCTCCATTGAGTTCCCACTTTGAAGTTTCTGCCCTTTGTTTACTGATTAAATCTATTTGGTTTTCTGATCATATCAGATGAAACACTGTATTGAATAGCAACGTTACCTCTACCCAATGAAAAAAAATTGTAAGTGAGAGACTGTAAGGTTACTGTCACACTTGGCGATGCACCAGCGATCCCGACAGCGATATGACCTGGTAGGGATCGCTGGTGCGTCGCTGTGAGGATTGCTGGTGAGATGTCAAACAGTCAGATCTCACCAGCGCCTTAACAACGATCTGGAATGATACAGAGGTCGTTGGGAACCTGTTTCTCAGATCTGTAGTATTGAGGTCGTTGTCCCTGTCAAACACACCAATGCAAGCTGCCCAGCGGGACCCCAACAATCAAAAAATGGTCCAAGCAACTCTGACACGACCAGCGATCTCACAGCAGGGGCCTGGTCGCTTCTAAGTGTCACACATAGCGAGATCGCTGGCGAAGTCGCTGTTGAGTCACCAAACTTGTGACTTAGAAAGCGATCTCGCTAGCAATCTCGCTTAGTGTGACGGGGGCTTAAAAGAAAATGCCTCAGGCCACCCAAATAACGAATGTAGGACACCACTGTGATTTGTCCAATAGGATCTTTACATGGTGGTTTCTGAGAAATATATGACACCCCCATAGTACTTTCGTTTCTGCACTTAGTTCCCTGGAATTTTAAGACCTGATAAAAATCAAATGTCCAATAAGTTCTGTTTCACTTCACAACAATATATCTCAAAACCATCTGTGATGCCTCACACTGGGACACACTGATGATACATGAAACTACAACAATTTCTCATACAAAATCATGTTTATTTATTAAAATATGTATAAAATTACAATTTATTTAGGAATCAATACAAGCTACAATTATTTATAAAAATAATTATTCCATAAAAGAATTACATGGGTACACTCCACCACTACAGTTAGTTAACCAACAGCATATGGTAGTTTTCCAAACTATATACACATAGTGATACCAAGTAAATAGGTAATTAGCTATTCCTACCAACAGTCCTGAGCATTCCTCCCATAAGGCTGCAAAACACTTGTAGTTATCAGATTACTGCTGCTTTGCTTATGACTCACCGTAGCCGGGTTCTGCACATCGCAGGAGTCTGCTTCTCTTTGACACAGAACCGCGCCTGCGGCTGTGGGGCCCGGTGGTCCAGATCAATGGGGGAATGGTTGAACAGTAAGGGGTTAAATCTTTTGTGACGCCACCTGTGAGAGTTCCGGTGATGTCCACCGGCGCTGCTTGGGCCTCCGGGGGATGGAATGCAGCAAGATGGGACGCTCCCCACAGGATGAGCAGGAGTCCCCGGGGCCTGGAGCTGCACAAGATGTTGTGAGGCAGCTTAGTTCTCTTTGGTGGCTGGGTAGCTCTCACAGCTCGGTTCCAGTAACCGGTTGGTAAGGGAGAGAGTTAGGGTAACTCTGGTGTCCTTGAGAGGTGCTTTCTCTGTCCTCTGACCCCAATTGCAAGGGTCTCTCACTGGGCAGGTGTGCTGGTTTGGGCCTACTATGGCTCCAGAACCGGTGATTGCACATGTCCTGCAGCTCTTCTACCGTCTGCACACTCTGGTGTTTCTCCCTCCAAGACCCTATTTATAGGGGGAACTAGCTCAAAGTGACCAGTGGAGCTCCCCTAGAGGCCTGGGGTGAAACAGGTGTTAAGGGTGTACTAAGGTGTTTTCATTTGTTTATGAGTGTTGCTTTGCTGTTACTACTCCATTCATGTACCAAGGGTTCTGTAGTGCCCAACAGGGTGCCAGGGTGCCACATTCCCCCTTAGTTAACTTCAGTTCTCCCGGACTGAGCAAAAAGTTTTTTTTACATTTTACCACTAAACACTTTTATAACATTCAATAACAGGCATTTACAGAGTCTTAAAGAAAAGTACAAAAATCACTAAAAAGAAAGGGAAAAATATGAAAAAGGTGAAAAACAGTCCATACGGCACTAGTCCATCTGCCGCAGGCTGGAAAAGGTAAAGTTTTCGTCACACAAGTCCTGTGACAATTGTCCAAAGTTTATGAAAAAGGGAAAAAGGGATAAAGTCCAGACATACACAGGTAGACATTTTTAAACTTTATACATTCCCTACGGGTGTCTCTGCTTGGGAGGCCGGTCTAACCTTTTCACCGTACCAGGCACTTTCTGTCCCCAACTTAATATACTTGGGACAAGGCCCAGTTCTTCCACCCTTCTGTACACTACTTTTTACAGTTTTTGAAACCAGTTGCTATTTACATTTATTAACAGGTACTATATTCCACTACATTTTAAACCCATTCTCCAAATTTGTTTGGGGGTTGTCCTAATGTACTACGTGTGGATCTGCGTAGTGTGGGTGTCTCAAAAGCTGTGTCTGTAGTGCACAAACTGGTTGGTTCTCTACTTCTGCTTTGTGTAATGCAATAGTAAGTACGTAACCTATCTACTGGACTTTCCTCTGTAGGTAGTTGTGTAGGAATGTCTTCTCTTACTGTGGGACTAGCAGACTCACCGATTACAGGAATCTCAAGTTCCAAAATAACAGGCTGCATCTCTTGCACTTGAACTTGTTCTTGTTGAACTTGTTGGTTTGGAATTGGTCAACTTTCTACAGGCTGGTAGAAATGCATAACTGGTATGATGAATGCACCATTGCATTGTGGCCAATCAGCTGGTAAATATCCAATGTCTGTATGGACTAGGTTTTCTTTTTGTTCTTCACTTGTAGTTACTGCAGGGTAACTGGTTACTTTAGGTTTTAATTGTGCTGGACATTTTTTTAAATGGTCCCTTGATACAGTTGCGAAGGTAATTCCTTGATCTTTGCTGATAACGCAAGTTTTGGAATTGTCATATTGTGATGGCATGATGGTGTAGGGTTCAGATTCCCAATTGTCATCCAATTTGTTTTTCTTTTTCTTTTTATTAAGTCACCTGTTGCAAAAGGTTCAGCTGAGGCGTGCTTGTTAAAGTCTTTTTCTTGTTTGGTTCTGCTGATGTTCAGGTTCCTTTCTACGCTTGCTTGTACTTTGTGGTACTGCTCTTGGCGTTGACTGATACAATCTTCATCAGAAGAATCTTGTGTGGGTTCGATGGTTCCCATCTGTAAGTCAATTGGTAATTTACCTGGTCTTGCTCGCATCAAGTAAGCAGGTGTATAGTTGGTTGAACTGACAGGTATGTGGTTGTAGATGTCCACAAGATCTGAAAGTTTTTCAGGCCATTGATTTCTCTCTTCCACTGGTAAGGTCTTGAGCATGTCAATGACAATGTGATTCATCTTCTCACATAAACCGTTGGTTTGGGGATGATAAGGTGTGGTCCTAATCTTTTCACACCTGTATAGCCCTAGAAATTCTTGAAACAGAGCTGATTCGAAGGCTGGCCCTTGGTCAGTCAAGACTTGGTCTGGATACCCATGGGAGCGACAGAAGTAACTCTGGAACGCTTTGGCTGCTACCTCTGCAGTTAAGTCTTTAACTGGAACTACTACCAGGAACCTTCAGTAGTGATCAACAATGGTGAGTGCGTAAGTGTACCCGGTGTGACTTGGGGTAAGCTTCACGTGATCGAGAGCAACTATTTCAAGGGGTTTCATGGTAGCAATTGGCTGCAACGGAGCTTTCTGAGTTAAATGGTCTTTCCTTCGAAGGTGACAGGGTCCACAGTTCTTACACCACTTTTCAATTGAACCTTGCATACCGACCCAGTAGAACCGATCCTTCAGGAGTCTCTCCAGCTTCTTCCATCCAAAGTGTCCGGCATCATCATGGTATGCTTCCAGGATCATTTGGACTTCAGTCTTGGGAACTACAATCTGCCAGATGAGTTCGTAGGTTCTAGGATTTAGATACCTTCTGCATAGTTTACCTTGGTAGACGAACAACCTCCCCTTCTCTTTCCGTAGGCGTTTAGCATTTTGAGAGGCATCAGGGTCCATGCTGGCGTGTTCTTGAGTAATCAGCTCTCTTACCAGGCTGACATCTGGATCGTTGGCTTGAACGTCCTTCCAATGATTGTGAGGTAAAGGGTTCACAATCCTCTCTACACGTTTCTGGTTCCCCTGATGACACGTTGCTGTACCCGTACGGTGGAAGGCAGGTAGTTCAATCTCTTCCAGGTCATCTACGTCTTCTCCTCTTCAGGAAGGTTAGGCATTCTGGACAGGGCATCAGCATTGCCGTTCTTGTGACCTGCCCGGTACTTTACAGTGAAATCATAGTTTGAGAGTCTTGCTACCCAACGCTGTTCTAAAGCTCCCAGCTTTGCAGTCTCTAAGTGGGTTAGAGGGTTGTTATCTGTGAAAGCTGTGAACGGGGCGGATGCCAGGTAATGCTTGAAACGCTCTGTGATTGCCCAGACCAGGGCCAGGAACTCTAGTTTGAACGAGCTGTAGTTCTCCGGGTTCCTTTCCGTGGGACGGAGCTTTCTGCTAGTGTAGGCTATCACCTTTTCCTTCCCTTGTTGACGCTGGGATAGGACTGCTCCTAAACCTTCATTACCTGCATCAGTATACAGTAAAAACGGGAGATTGTAATCAGGATAGGTCAGGATTTCATCTCCAGTTAACACATCTTTCAGCTTCTGGAAGGATTGTTCCTGTTCTGGTCCACAGTCGAACGGGGGTCCCCTAGTCTTGCCGTTTTTGGATTGACCTACTAAGAGATCTTGCATGGGTGCTGCTATCTTGGTATAGCCTTTGATGAATCGTCGGTAGTACCCGACCAGTCCTAGAAATTGACGTACCTCTTTGTGAGTAGTTGGTGCTGGCCAGTCCTTGATGACGGTTACTTTATCCGGATCAGGTGCTACGCCTTCAGCGCTTACCACGTGTCCTAGGTATTGGACCTTAAAGATGATGGGAAAAAAGGTGTGTTACGGTCCGCGCTGCTCCAGTTCAAAAATACTCACAAGAGTGTCAGAGTTTCATCAAGCAGATTCTTATTCTTTATTCTCCTACTCCAACGCGTTTCGTTCCCTGAGGAAGGTGCCAGGTGGGGCCCCGAAACGCGTTGGAGTAGGAGAATAAAGAATCAGAATCTGCTAGATGAAACTCTGACTCTCTTGTGAGTATTTTTGAACTGGAGCAGCGCGGACCGTGACACACCTTTTTTTCCATCATCTCTCTGGACTTACCACATGTGAGTGGTCGGTGGAAGTCCTGCGGCAGCTTGGAGTACTGATGCTCTTTAAACAAGTTGTGGGGATCACAACTGTATAAGGTGAGTGGGTCCATATCACCACCTTAGTATCTTGGAGTGTCTCTAGTGATAGGGCACTATTGTGCCTCTTGTCCCCCACCCCTCTTGTATTTATAAGGTATTGGACCTTGGGTTTCAGCAGGTGGCACTTGGACGGTTTTAGTTTCATCCCGTACTTGGACAGTGACTCGAACACTTCACTCAGGTGCTGCAGGTGATCTTCATAGGTCTGGGAGTATACAATCAGATGATAGGGAAAAAATGGTGTGTCACAGTCCGCGCTGCCACGATCATCCACTCCAAAGAAAACACGTGAAGATGGAACTTCCACGAAATACTTTATTTCCTCCTGCCTCCTACGCGTTTCGGTGCCCTCCTGGCACCTTCCTCAGGTATCCCTGAGGAAGGTGCCAGGAGGGCACCGAAACGCGTAGGAGGCAGGAGGAAATAAAGTATTTCGTGGAAGTTCCATCTTCACGTGTTTTCTTTGGAGTGGATGATCGTGGCAGCGCGGACTGTGACACACCATTTTTTCCCTATCATCTGATGTAGCTCCACACTTGTGTGGACGGTGGAAGTCCTGCAGCGGCTATCTGGTAACAATCTTCATTTAACGCCTTCAAGCCAGTTGTGGGTTACACAACTGCCCCAGGTGAGTGAATCCCTATTTTCACCGCTTACATACTCAGTGCCACATTGATAGGGCACTATTGCGCCTCTTGTTCCCCCTCCTTTTTTATCTTAATTGGGAGTATACAATGACATCATCAAGGTATAACAACACAGTCTCAAAGTTCTTGTGGCCCAAACAGCACTCCATCAGCCTCTGAAATGTTCCTGGGGCATTGCACAAACCAAATGGCATACTGTTGAACTCGCATAGGTGTCGCGAAGGCTGTCTTCTCACGATCCTCCTCTGCAATGGCAACCTGCCAGTAACCACTAATAAGATCTAATGTGGAGAAGTAGTTGGCAGATTTGAGTGCAGCTAGTGACTCTTCTATGCGGGGTAACGGGTATGCATCCTTGTGTGTGACTTTACTGATATGTCTGTAGTCTACGCACATCCTCATACTACCATCTTTCTTTTTAACCAGGACTAGTGGTGCTGCCCAGGGACTACAGCTATCCCTAGTGACTCCTGCATTTTTCATGTCCTGAAGCATCTGTTTTGCTTTTTGGTAGTGTGTGGGTGACATAGGCCTGTACCTTTCTTTGATAGGTGCATGGTTACCTGTGGGGATATGGTGTTGTACCCCTTTAATCCTCCCAAAGTCGAGTGGGTGTTTGCTGAACACTTGCTCATACTCCCGAACTACCCGGTATACTCCATTTTTCTGATGAGAGGGTGTGTTGTCAGTTTCTACACTGAGCTCCTGACACCATTTCTCTAACTGATCTTTGGAGTGAGGGGGTTCATCAGTGACTGTTTGGGAAGAGGATTTTACATCAATTACAGCATCATCTTTAACCTGGTACAATTTTGCGACAGTTGCATATCTTGGCAGTCTGACTTCGTCATCACCATAATTTAATATGCGTACGGGGACTCTCCCTTTTCTCACATCAACCAACCCTCTGGCTGTCAAGAGCGTAGGACTACTATTGGACATTACAGGTTCTACTACAGCTTGGTAGTCCTGCCCTCTGAGGCCTATGGCTTCTCAACACCAGATAATCATTTCACCTCTGGGTGGTACCACAATTGGAATGGGATCTGTGACCCATACTCTGCCAATTTCACCATTTGACAATGTTACCTGTTGTTGATATACCAGAGCTCGGATCTGCTTTTGGATAGCTCTCCTCTCTCTGGGTTTACCAGCTTCAACACTCCATTGGAGTAAGAACAACACTTGATCGATGCATTTAACCATAACATTAGTACCCAGTATTACATGTGGATCCCTGTCGTTTGGTTTGTCCTGAACCACTATGATTTCCTGGTTCTTCAGCTGCACCCTCCCCACCTTTACTGTGGCTTCCCATTGTTCCTCTACTGTAACTATTATACCATTAGTGGCTTCAATGTTCAGATCAGGGTGAGGGGGCTCTAGCTTAACATCTGGCCAGAACCGCTTGTAAAGGATAATCGAGATGGTTGTCACCTGGGAGCCAGTGTCTATCAAGGCGGAGGTAGCGATGCCATCGATGACGATTGGTAGGTATGGACAGTCTCCTACGTACTTGTATTCCCAGTTGGTCCGCCCGGATAGTCTACTCCTGGGGTTGGCCCTTCTTGCCCAGGGGTTGCTCGTTTAAAGGACGGGATTGCTGAGTACGCCCTCCTCTGTCACTCTGCTGACTGCGCGCAGCGTCTGTCAGGGCTGCGACGATCTGCAGGTTTTCCTCGCGGCAGCTGTGTCTTTCTCTTCATCCACGGGACGTCGTCGGGGTTGTCAGCGAGCTGGATCTTGTGCGATGACCTTGTATCTGTCTTGGGTCTTCTCCCAGCTTGTAGCTTGGCCATGTCCTTCATCAGCTGCTCTACATTAGCACACAGTTGCTCAAACCAGTCAGGTGTTGTAGTCTGTGCACTAGACTGGACCGCAGGGATGGGAGATGCTGCTGCCGTCACGGAAGGGGTGTCGGTACTCTGCGGCTGTGAAGCGGGATCGGGCACTGCGGAGAGCCGTTGTCCCCACACTGTTAAGTCTCTCAAAGTGTCAAACTCTGCGCCAGGATTTTGTATGGACCACCAGCTTGCTTGCTTTCTATCCTCAGATAGTCGGAGTCCCACAATAAATTGTCCGATTAACGCTTTGTTCTCATCTCTGACACCATCAGGATCGACTTGCTTTAACAGTCTTAGTGCCTCTTGTAATTGCAGTGAATAATCCAGGGCACTTTCCTGTGCCCCTTGGTTACAGTGGTAGAATGACAGTCTTAACTCAGCCTCAGTATGACGTTCAAAAACCCGGGTTAACTTAGCGAATATCTGCTCCACAGATTCCTGAGTTTCTATAGACCAGTTTCGGCTCTGCAGCTCGGCTGCGCCTGTTAACTGTCCCATAATAACTGAAGCCCTCTACTTACCGGTCATAGCGTACATGTCCAGTGCTTGGCATATCTTCCTCTGGAATGTCTCCAAGGTACTGGGTGTACCGCTGTACTTAGGTAACCAGGCCGCATTCGGAATGTAAGGCAGGGATATCGGTATAATCGGAGCGGGTTGTTGTGGCATACCGCTGGCTTGTTGCTGTCCATCCGGAGGTATGTTTAGCTGTTGTTGCGGAAGCACCGCACCGTCGGGATCCGGGTTACTCTTCCTCGCTCCCCCTTAGTTAAGCGTGGCCAGTCCTTTCGGTTTCAAACGGAAGTGTCGGCCTCGCGGTGAGGAGTGAGGCACCACGGGAGTTTCCGGTTCCTGCTGCGTTCAGGGGAAGTCATCAGAGCGTGGGGGCGGGGCCTATCTTCGCGCCCTTTGCCTAGGAACGCCCCTTCTTTTCCCGCCTTTCGCGCAGCATTGGCGGTTTAAATATACAGTTCGGTATTTACAGTCATTAAAATAGCACACAATACCCGTTAAGGAACGGGCCTGCTCGTATCCTGTTTGTGACGCCAAATTCTGACTCACCGTAGCCGGGTTCTGCACATCGCAGGCATCTGCTTCTCTTTATCATGGAACCGCACCTGCGGCTGTGGGGCCCGGTGGTCCAGATCAATGGGGGAATGGCTGAACAGTAAGGGGATAAATCTTTTGTGACGCCACCTGTAAGAGTTCCGGTGATGTCCACCGGCGCTGCTTGGGCCTCCGGGGGATGGAATGCAGCAAGATGGGACGCTCCCCACAGGATGAGCGGGAGTCCCCGGGGCCTGGAGCTGCACAGGATGAGAGGCAGCTTAGTAATACTGCTGTTAAGTCCAGGAATCAAACGCAGACACATTAAAGTCTTTTGGGTACCTTTAAGGTACCTTTTAGGGATGGGCGAATCTACTCGCTAGGACTCGTTACTCGGCGAGTAGTAAGGGACTCGCAGGACTCGGTAGTCTGCGAGTTTCCCAGTGATTACTCGCACGAGTCCAATGCAAATCAATATCAATCCTAGTTTTGTCAGAAACGCTGACAAAACTAGGATTGCTATTGTTTGCATTAGACTCGGCTACTGTGCCAGTGATAGCAGGGAAACTCGCAAGTAACTGCTGTTTCTTTGCGAGCCGAGTCCAGCTGTCTTCTCTGTGCAGCTCCAGGGTCCTAGAGCCTGCCTGCTGCCTGATGTAGCAGTGCTGAGATTGTTCTCAGTCTGCTCATTCCCTGTTCATAGACATCTATATTTATGCACAGGGGATGTAGCAGAGAGGACATCGCGTTTTGGACTGCGTCGGACGGAAGAGGATTTTTTTAATTAAAGATGGAGTCCCTAATGGCTTTTTTTTTTATTTCAAATAAAAAATTTTCTCTGTGTTGTGTTTTTTTAACCCTTTATTGGAGATTCTTAGTGGCTGGGTCAAACGTAGCCTGACATTAAGAATCTCGGGCTTAATACCAGCTTGTATAACAAAGCTGGTATTAACCCCTTTATTACCCAGCGTGCCACCGCCACCAGGGCCGCTGGAAGAGCGGGGTTCAGCGCCAGAGGATGGCGCTTCAATGAACGCGCCATCTTCTGGGGCGGCTGCGGGCTGCAATTTGCAGCGGGGGGTGCCCAGAAAGCTTGGGCATCCCTGCGCTGCGGATTCCAGCCCCCAGCTGCTTAGCTGTACCTGGCTAGACATAGAAATTGCGCGGAGCCCCACGCATTTTTTTTTTTATTATTTAATGAATTTCAGAGTCAGAGGCTCAGAGTCAGAGTCTCGGAGTCGGAGTCTCCTCAGAGTCGGAGTCTCAGAGTCGGAGTCTCAGAGTCGGAGTCGCCTCAGAGTCGGAGTCGCCTCAGAGTCGGAGTCACCTCGGAGTCAGAGTCGTCTCTGAGTCGTCTCGGAGTCGAGTCGGAGTCGTCTCGGAGTCGGAGTCGTCTCGGAGTCGGAGTCGTCTCGGAGTCGAGTCGGAGTCGTCTCGGAGTCGAGTCGGAGTCGGAGTCGTCTCGGAGTCGGAGTCGTCTCGGAGTCGTCTCGGAGTCGGAGTCGTCTCGGAGTCGAGTCGTCTCGGAGTCGTCTCGGAGTCGGAGTCGTCTCGGAGTCGGAGTCGTCTCGGAGTTGGAGTTGTCTCGAGAGTCGGAGTCGTCTCGGAGTCGGAGTCGTCTCGGAGTCGTCTTGGAGTCGGAGTCATCTCGGAGTCGGAGTCGTCTCGGAGTCGTCGTCGTCTCGGAGTCGTCTCGGAATCGTCTCGGAGTCGAGTCGGAGTCGGAATCGTCTCGGAGTCGGAGTCGTCTCGGAGTCGGAGTCAAAAAAATGCGTGGGGCTCCGCGCAATTTCTATGTCTAGCCAGGTACAGCTAAGCAGCTGGGGGCTGGAATCCGCAGCGCAGGGATGCCCAAGCTTTCTGGGCACCCCCCGCTGCAAATTGCAGCCCGCAGCCACCCCAGAAGATGGCGCGTTCATTGAAGCGCCATCCTCTGGCGCTGAACCCCGCTCTTCCAGCGGCCCTGGTGGCGGTGGCACGCTGGGTAATGGCTTTTTTTTTTATTTCAAATAAAAAATTTTCTCTGTGTTGTGTTTTTTTAACCCTTTATTGGAGATTCTTAGTGGCTGGGTCAAACGTAGCCTGACATTAAGAATCTCGGGCTTAATACCAGCTTGTATAACAAAGCTGGTATTAACCCCTTTATTACCCAGCGTGCCACCGCCACCAGGGCCGCTGGAAGAGCGGGGTTCAGCGCCAGAGGATGGCGCTTCAATGAACGCGCCATCTTCTGGGGCGGCTGCGGGCTGCAATTTGCAGCGGGGGGTGCCCAGAAAGCTTGGGCATCCCTGCGCTGCGGATTCCAGCCCCCAGCTGCTTAGCTGTACCTGGCTAGACATAGAAATTGCGCGGAGCCCCACGCATTTTTTTTTTTATTATTTAATGAATTTCAGAGTCAGAGGCTCAGAGTCAGAGTCTCGGAGTCGGAGTCTCCTCAGAGTCGGAGTCTCAGAGTCGGAGTCTCAGAGTCGGAGTCGCCTCAGAGTCGGAGTCGCCTCAGAGTCGGAGTCACCTCGGAGTCAGAGTCGTCTCTGAGTCGTCTCGGAGTCGAGTCGGAGTCGTCTCGGAGTCGGAGTCGTCTCGGAGTCGGAGTCGTCTCGGAGTCGAGTCGGAGTCGTCTCGGAGTCGAGTCGGAGTCGGAGTCGTCGTCGTCTCGGAGTCGGAGTCGTCTCGGAGTCGTCTCGGAGTCGGAGTCGTCTCGGAGTCGAGTCGGAGTCGGAGTCGTCTCGGAGTCGTCTCGGAGTCGGAGTCGTCTCGGAGTCGGAGTCGTCTCGGAGTTGGAGTTGTCTCGGAGTCGGAGTCGTCTCGGAGTCGGAGTCGTCTCGGAGTCGTCTTGGAGTCGGAGTCATCTCGGAGTCGGAGTCGTCTCGGAGTCGGAGTCGTCGTCGTCTCGGAGTTGTCTCGGAATCGTCTCGGAGTCGAGTCGGAGTCGGAATCGTCTCGGAGTCGGAGTCGTCTCGGAGTCGGAGTCAAAAAAATGCGTGGGGCTCCGCGCAATTTCTATGTCTAGCCAGGTACAGCTAAGCAGCTGGGGGCTGGAATCCGCAGCGCAGGGATGCCCAAGCTTTCTGGGCACCCCCCGCTGCAAATTGCAGCCCGCAGCCACCCCAGAAGATGGCGCGTTCATTGAAGCGCCATCCTCTGGCGCTGAACCCCGCTCTTCCAGCGGCACTGGTGGCGGTGGCACGCTGGGTAATAGAGGTTAGGGCCAGCTTTGTATTATCAGCTGGCCCTAAGCCCGAAATTTTATGGCGGACACGCCAATATTAGACATGACCGCCATGAATTTCTATTAAATTGTTTTAAAAAAAAACACAACACAGAGAAATTTTTTTATTAGAAATAAAAAAAAAAAGCCATTAGGGACTCCATCTTTAATTAAAAAAATCCTCTTCCGTCCGACGCAGTCCAAAACGCGATGTCCTCTCTGCTACATCCCCTGTGTATAGATATAGATGTCTATGCACAGGGAATGAGCAGACTGAGAACAATCTCAGCACTGCTACATCATCTCTGTGCACAGACATTCATGTCTGTACACAGGGAATGAGCAGACTGAGAACAATCTCAGCACTGCTACATCAGGCGGGCTCTAGGACCCTGGAGCTGCACAGAGCAGACAGGACTCTTCTCTTATCTGTGCGAGTTTCCCAGCGATTACTTACAAAGTAAACGAGTCCAATGCAAATAAATGACAAAACTAGGATTGCTTCAGGCTGAAGCTTCCGAGACACATCTGCGATTTGTAAATCTCACACTACTTGCTATTACTCGCTTCCCCATTCATTAACATTGGACTCGCTAGACTCGCAACGAGTAGCGAGTCCTGGGCTCGGACTCGCTAGAGTCAAGCGATTCCGAGTAATTTAGGATTCGCCCATCACTAGTACCTTTACACGCCGCTACAACAGGGTGGAAACAACCGGGTTTATGAGACAAATGTATCTTGCACCGTCAAATCAACCCGAGGTAGCGGCGTGTAAAGTAGCTTGTTTCCACCAGTCACTTGCGGCACCTGTTTCAGAGCAGTGCTCTAAAACAGGTTGATTTCAAACCGATGGTAACGGCGTCTAAATACGGTAGGGTAAGGTTTTTTCGCCACCTAGATAACTCCCCCGGGCGTGAAACAGCCTCCGGGAAACCACCCCCTTCAGCGATCATTGGTGGAAGCTCCTGCGTTGCGATTGGTTGTCGCTACATAGGGCGGCATATTTCATGAGCTGACCAGTCACACTACACAATTGCTCGAGCGTCATGTATTAGTCAGCCTCCTGCGCGGCCTGGCCAATCATGATGCTATTGCTTTGTCCTATCAGCGTACGAACGTCTCGTAATCCACAATTCTGGCACGCCTATGTGTTGTCCCTGCTGCACCAGGTCCTCCCATATTACCTTCTGTTACGGCGTGTAAATGAGGTAAGGTGCTCTACAGAAGGTAACTTGAGGCACCCGGCGGTGCATCCAGAGATAGATTAAACCTTCTGTAGAGCACCTTGTAGCGGCGTGTAAAGGCGGTATCGGGTACCGTTTGTAACCGTTGGTGCGTGCTCGTGCACGTGAAGCACCCGGTTGTTTCCACACTGTTGTAGCGGCGTGTAAAGGTACCTTTACTGATGGAAAGCAGGTACACTCGGACCGGGATAGTGAGGTTGACACTTCTGGAGTTTCACAGCAAGCAGTGTTAGGCTTCCTTTCTCTGTCTTCTCTAGTGAGGTCGGGTAGATGTGGAATCCTGCCTGGACCGGGTTGTGCGTTCAGTGGAACGTGCTTCACCTGGGCAACTGCACTGAGGGCACTGTTAAAGGGTTAAGCAGGATCAATACTCTTCCCTGGGCTCTCGTCGGTAGGTGCTTCAGGTGAACAGGAGGCTAAACTTCCTGTTAGACGTGCTGGTTCTCTGTGGTGGCTGGGTAGCTCTCACAGCTCGGTTCCAGTAACCGGTTGGTAAGGGAGAGAGTTAGGGTAACTCTGGTGTCCTTGAGAGGTGCTTTCTCCTTTCCTCTGACCCCAATTGCAAGGGTCTCTCACTGGGCAGGTGTGCTGGTTTGGGCCTAGTATGGCTCCAGAATCGGTGATTGCACACGTCCTGCAGCTCTTCTAGCGTCTGCACACTCTGGTGTTTCTCCCTCCAAGACCCTATTTATAGGGGAACTGGCTCAAAGTGACCAGTGGAGCTCCCCCTTGAGGCATGGGGTGAAACAGGTGTTAAGGGTGTACTAAGGTGTTTTGATTTGTTTGTGAGTGTTGCTTTGCTGTTACTACTCCATTCATGTCCCAAGGGTTCTGTGGTGCCCAACAGGGTGCCAGGGTGCCCCACTTACCTATATATCACTTGTACCAAACTAAATCCAAGCTGTCCTGCAGAGTGGTCCCACCAAATCCTCCAACGCTCATTTCAATTTTGCATCTTCCTCAGGGTGTGCTGTTATCTAATTTCACCCTCTTATACAGCGCCCTCCTAATGGGAATCATGCCGCCGCTGTGAGTGATTACCGGCGCATGACATCTGGGAATTACTCCCCTAGTCACCTGACTTCCGCTATCCGATCTGTGAAGCGCACGCACCATATCTTATGCTTGCCAGCGCTGGCATAGTGACCAGACGCCGGAAGTGAGGAGTTTCCCTACCGGTCATGCACACTTCCTCACTGCAGTGGTGATATTCACTATCTCCCTGTCAATATAATCAATTGCGATATGTATCTTGGCGAATGTCCTTGGCTTAAGGTGACCCGCACTAAAGTGACAATGCTACTATGAATTAATAATGAATTTTCTAAATTACCCTCAGTGTTTGACAATATCTATGGAACATACTTGTTAAAGTGACAGTGCTAGCAATTCTTAAGGAGGACCTGTCACCAAACCAGGCATGGTGATGTAATTACAGCACTGGATGCAGCATGTCTGCAGCATCCAGGCAAGGGGTCCCCCAGCACTTGAGCAGCCCTGTACCCCGAGATAATACACTTAGAAAACTCAAGTTCTGAAAAAAACAACAACTATGTTTAATGCTGCTGAAGAGGGAGAGAATGATTGGCAGCGGTGGGCAGATTAAACATGTGGGGGGTGTAATCTGCCCTTCGGCTCCAGCCTCTGGCCACCTCCTTAATGGCTGCAGCATGTAAGTTTTCTAAGTGTATTATCTCGGCGTACAGGGCTGCTCAAGTGCTGGGGGACCCCTTGCCTGGATGCTGCAGACATGCTGCATCCAGTGCTGTAATTAGATCACCATGCCTGGTTTGGTGACAGGTCCTCTTTAAAGGGAACCTGACCCCCCAAACTGACCCCCCCGCATCTTAATACCTGTCCCTGCACCCCCTCTTATCATTTCTAGCCATCCCTTTTGCAGAAAAAATCGATTTTGTAAAGTAGAGAAAAGTTTATATTCACCTCGTCCTGTGTGAGTTCTCTGTTTCTGAATTAGTCTCAATAGGCGTGCCTGTCTGCTGCTCCCTTGTAAGTATGCACGCCCCTCTCAGTTTGCTGCCTTGCTAAGAGCCTGGCCGCGTCATGAAAGGGGCGGGGCTAAATCGTGTCATGCCAGTAGCCCCGCCCCCTTTCATGACGTGGCCAGGCTCTTAGCAAGGCAGCAACCTGAGAGGGGCGTGCATAATTACAAGGGTGAGCAGACAGGCCTGCCTTTGAGACTAATTCAGAAACAGAGAACTCACACAGGATGGAGGTGAATATAAACTTTTCTCTACTTTACAAAATCGATTTTTTTTCTGCAAAAGGGGTGGCTAGAAATGATAAGAGGGGGAGGAGGGACAGGTATAAAGATGCAGGGGGGTCAGTTTGTGGGGTCAGGTTCCCTTTAAAGTGCCAGTGTTAAATTACATAAATCACAGCAAGCAATACTGTAGTTACAAATTCATATCTTTCCTATAGTGACAAAAAGTATGATGCAAATTCAACAATGTGCTAATACATAAAACAACAATACATTAATTACAAATTAATCCTCATTGTAATGACAAAGTTACAGTACAAATTCAATAATGTGCAAATACATGCAAACACAGATACAGTGTTCTTCCCCTCATTATATTTAACTGCATTGCCCACTTCATATTTATCACCAATGACCTCTAATAAATACATTTGCCTAGCCAATATTCTTTTCTTCCACCCCCCTACTATACAGATTATTTTACATATCCACAGCAGACTATATGGTCACTCATCATTTTACAATACAACTATAACTCCCCATATGTATTTTATCTGGTCCACCTCCACCCATCATATAATAACCTATCGTATAATAACCCATATAACAATACTTCTTCCCAAAACGTGTAGTCTTGACGATGGTGGAACAATCCAGTCATGGAAGTCATGCGCCAGTAATCACTCACAGCAGCGGCATGATTCCCAACAGCACACCCTGAGGAAGATGCAAAATTGAAACGTGCGTTGGCGGATTTGGTGGGACCACTCTGCAGGACAGCTTGGATTTAGCTTGGTACAAGTGATATATAGGTAAGCAAAGCAGCAGTAATCTGATAACTACAAGTGTTTAGCAGCCTTATGGGAGAAATGCTCAGGACTGATGGTAGGAATAGCTAATTACCTATTTACTTGATATCACTATGTGTATATAGTTTGGAACACTACCATATGCTGTTGGTTAACTGCAGTGGTGGCGTGTACCCACGTAATTCTTTTATGGAATAACCATTGTATAAATAATTGTAGCTTGTATTGGTACCTGAATAAATTGTAGTAATTTTATACATATTTTAATAAATAAACATGATTTTGTATGAAAAATTGTTGTAGTTTCATGTATCATCAGTATGTCCCAGTGTGAGGCATCACAGATGATTTTGAGATATATAATTTTAAGACATGGCCTGAATCTCTGGTGACTATCTCCCTTGTTGGTACTGATCCCCCACTTGGGCCCTCTAAGCCTACTGGCTTGTGTCAGTGGTCCCTGTGACGCAGGAGGAGGAAACTTAAGGAATCCCCCACAGAAGATTTTCTGGGAGAATCTACCAGTGCAGAGAATTCCTTACTCTCTGGGACAGAGTAATCTTTTTGCCTAGAGACAATTTCTGTTTGTCTCAGGCTGACATGACTACTCACTGAAGATCTTGGAAATGGAATTGACACCAACGGATGCTGGGAATGCAGAATGTCATCACCCCTAGGATACTCTTGGCCGATCTGTTTGTACACTACCTTTTCAGTTGAAAATACTGGATGTTGTTTCTGCCTATCACTTTTTTTGGAAGAAACAATGACCACTGCTGGGAACCTAATTGAAGCCCTAGGAAGATCTTCCAGGTGGATAGTTGTAAGTCCAGTTTTAAGTTATGCACTTTAATGACCTCAGTGCCATTGCTATGGCGACCCATCATTGCCATGGTGATCGTTTGTTGCCATGGTGACCCACCATTGCCATTGCGACCCAAAGTTGCCATGGTGACCGTTTAAAGCGAACCTGTCACCCCCTCCAGGCATCTAAAAATAACATAGCCACCTTCTGCAGCACTAAGGCTGCATTCTGACAAGGTGTCTATAGCATTTATGCACCCTTGATTCACTGAAATAAAGACTTATATAAAATCTGTTTCAAACCTGACCCAAGACCGGGAGGCGGGTTTTCAAGTGTCTGTCTCCCTCCTCTGTGGTGTCAGTCATCACTCTCTGCTCTCTGTGCGCCGCCTCCAGTGCCATCTCCCTGCATTAGAGTTTTGTCAGCTCTGCTACAACATAGAGCTGCTGGTATAGGAGACCCCACAGTAGTAAATCTAGCAGGACGATCCTGAGCAGACAAAGCACTGCCTGCTACATAGCAGCCCTTGAGCTGAGCTGTCAGCAGTGCAGCAGAGTTGAGTTTGTGCTTTAGATCAGGGGCTGAGGACGGAGCAATGCTGCTGGGTACAAGAAACTGAAAGTGAAAACTGCTCAGCTCAAGGGCTGCTACGTAGCAGGCAGTATCCTCCTGCTAGATTTACTACTGTGGGGTCTCCTATAACAGCATCTCTATGTTGTAGCAGAGCTGACAAAGCTCTGTAATGCAGGGAGATGGCCCTGGAGGCGGCACACAGAGAGCAGAGAGGGATGACTGACAACACAGAGGAGGGAGACAGACACTTGAAAACCCGCCTCCCGGTCTTGGATCTGGTTTGAAACAGATCTTATAAAAGTCTTTATTTCAGTGAATCAAGGGAGCATAAATGCTATAGACACCTTGTCAGACTGCAGCCTTAGTGCTGCAGAAGGTGGCTATGTTATCTTTAGATGCCTGGAGGGGGTGACAGGTTCGCTTTAAGGCAATGGCGAATCATCGTTGCCATGGTAACCCATAGTTGGTATGGAGACCCTCTTTTGCCATGGTGACTAACAGGTCCCATGGTGACTGTTGCCATGGTGAACCTACTTTGGCATGGCGATCGTTTGTTGCCATGGTGACTTTCCGTTGACATCGTGACTAGTGATGAGCGAGCATGCTCGCCACTACTCGGTACTCGCACGAGTATCACTGTACTCGGACTACTCGGCGAGCACCGAGTAATCTCGAGATACTCGTGCTGTGCTCGTGGTTCTCATCCCTGCATGTTGGCGCTCTTTAGAGAGCCAGCCCACATGCAGGGATTGGCTGGCAGACCACTGCAATGCCACAGCCCTGTTAGTTGTGGCATTGCAGTGATTGGCCGGCCTGCACAGCGTGACCGAGCCTTTATAAGACCCGGCTGCGCTGTGCTCTGCACACAGCCATCCAGACAGTGAGTGTAGGGAGAGTGTCTGCTGCTGCTTAGGGACAGATTTGCAGCCCTCATAGGTAGATCCGGAGCAGGGCTGCAAACTGCTGCTGACCACAACAGTCCTTCTCAGGACTAATCTAGGAGGATATAGGCAGGGTGATCCAGATCGGAGTCCAAGCTTTACAGTGACCAGAACAGTCCTCAGGAGATTGTTGGAGCTGACTAGCTGTATACAGGCAGGGTCTAAAATCCAGCTTTCCTGTGACCAGAACAGTCACCAGACTGTTAAAATTGACTAGCTGTATACAGGCAGGGTCTAAAATCCAGCTTTTCTGTGACCAGAACAGTCACCAGACTGTTAAAATTGACTAGCTGTATACAGGCAGGGTCTAAAATCCAGCTTTCCTCTGACCAGAACAGTCACCAGACTGTTAAAATTGATTAGCTGTATACAGGCAGGTTCTAAAATCCAACTTTCCTGTGACCTGAACAGTCACCTGACTGTTGTACTTGATAGCTTTATACAGGTTAGGGTCTAAAATCCAACTTACCTGTGACCTGAACAGTCACCTGACTGTTGTACTTAATAGCTTTATACAGGCAGGTTCTAAAATCCAACTTTCCTGTGACCTGAACAATCACCTGACTGTTGTACTTGATAGCTTTATACAGGATAGGGTCTAAAATCCAACTTTCCTGTGACCTGAACAGTCACCTGACTGTTGTACTTAATAGCTTTATGCAGGCAGGTTCTAAAATCCAACTTTCCTGTGACCTGAACAGTCACCTGACTGTTGTACTTAATAGCTTTATACAGGCATGATTCTAAAATCCAACTTTCCTGTGACCTGAACAGTCACCTGACTGTTGTACTTGATAGCTTTATACAGGTTAGGGTCTAAAATCCAACTTTCCTGTGACCTGAACAGTCACCTGACTGTTGTGCTTAATAGCTTTATACAGGCACGGTTCTAAAATCCAACTTTCCTGTGACCTGAACAGTCACCTGACTGTTGTACTTGATAGCTTTATACAGGTTAGGGTCTAAAATCCAACTTTCCTGTGACCTGAACAGTCACCAGGCTGTTGTCGCTGTATACAGGCAAAATGCGCAAGGGCGTTGGCAAGGGACCAGGAAGTGGACGTGATGGTGGTGCAGGCAGAGGCCGAGGTCGTGTGCAAGCACTATTTTCGCAACAACAAAGTGGCACATCTACTCGCTCGCACGTCCTGTCCCAAATTCTTGGGGCTCGCAGCAGTACACCGCTCTTGAACCAAGACCAGTGTCAACAGGTTGTCACTTGGATAGCAGATAATGCTTCAAGTCAGATGGGCACCTCCACAAATACCCTGTCTTCCACACGGTCAAGTGTCAGTAGCCGTGATACTGCACCGCACATTTCCCAACCTGATCCTCCTTCCTACCACCAGGCCGAGTACACGTCCATGGACATTACTGATCCCACACTAGGACACTCGGAAGAGCTGTTCACGTATCCATTCGCAGAATCTGGCCTCTCGCCAGCTCCTGTTGAAATGGTTGATGAGATGGTATGTACAGATGCCCAAATATTTGAGCAGCCACGTTCTCACGAAGGGAACCTTGGCAACGTGTCTCAACAAGGCGTGGACGATGATGAGACACAATTGCCAGGAAGTCAGGAGGAGGATCAGGGTGCGGAAGAGGAAGACGACGTGGTGGATGATCCAGTAGCTGACCCAACCTTGTGTGACGACCATCCACCGTGAGGCCGAGCTGCTGGTAGGCAGCACCCCGAGAAACCCCGAGACCCTTAACCCCTATACAGGGATCTGGAATTACAGCGGAGCCCAGGGGGTAGCTGCCTATATGAGCAACAGAGCCGGGAGGTCGCCAGGGGAAAATCAAGACCCGAAAAACGAAGTCAGAAGTCCGAGTCAAACCGAGAGGCAGCGAAGGTACAAAATCGTCAGGCAGTAGCAGAGTCAAAAATCCAGGCAAAGGTCAAGGGCAAAAACCAAGAGGGCAGCTGAGGTACAAAATCAATAAGCAGAGGCAGAGTCAGAAATCCAGGCAAGGTCAGACACGAAACTAAACACACACACTATCACTGGGGAACCAAAACTATATCTGGCGGCCTGCAAGCCAGGCTCCAATGTACTTGAAGGGCACGGCTACCTCCCATAGGCTGGAGCTCACAACCTGATGACCTCATCCGGACCGCCCCTAGATCCAGGCCAGATGGAGATGCACGACTGGCTCCACCCACGCCACCTCTGACAGAAGAACGCAGGCTGCGCCTAACGGACACCTCTGCAGGGCCCTTTCCTCTGCGACCAACACCACCCAGAGGGGAAACACAGCGGCGCTCAGTGACAGAGGCAGACGTCGCGGGAGCAGTTCCATATGAGGACAAGGCCCTCCTATCACCGGCGCCACCAGCAGAAGAAATCCGGCTCCTCCCAGCGGCCGAGGCAGGAACACCAGCCACCGAGTCCAATGGCGATGTGACACCTAGCAGGAGGATATGCAGAGCGAGGACAGCAGTGCACAGGGGGAGAGAGGCGTAGCATCCCAACAGGCAGTAAGAAGCAGGGTGGTGTCCGCAGGCAGAAGGCAGGCAACCGTTCCCGGAACAACAACACGACACAAGGTGCCTGTGCAAATGTTAGGTCTTCGCGAGTCTGGCAGTTTTTTAAGTTGGCTCCAGATGACTCTAAAAAGGCCATTTGCAACACCTGCCATGCCAGCATCAGCAGGGGTACAAAAACTAGCAGCCTGACCACCACCAGCATGATCAGGCACATGTCAGCCAAGCACCCGACTTTGTGGGAAGTACAACAGAGTCGAGGAGCGGTGCTTGCTGATGTCACTGCTACGTCTTCGCGTGTTGTGCGTGCGAGCCAATCCCCTGTCCATGCTGGCCGCGAACAAGCCTCCGGCCCTGCACCTGACGTTGCCCATGCACAAATAACACCACCATCAAGCACGTCCTTGTCCCAGCGCAGCTTTCAATTATCCATTCAGCAAACCTTTGAACGCAGGCGCAAATACGCTGCCAACGCCCCACATGCCACAGTCCTAAATTATCACATTTCACGACTGCTTGCGCTAGAAATGTTACCTTTCCGGCTGGTGGAGACGGAAGCATTCCACGACCTGATGGTGGCTGCTGTCCCACGTTACTCGGTCCGCAGCTGCCACTATTTCTCCAGATGTGCCGTCCCCGCATTGCATAACCACGTGTCACAAAGCATCACACGTGCCCTGAACAACGCTGTTTCAGCCAAAGTCCACCTAACCACAGACACGTGGACAAGTGCTTTGATGGCACACTGGGTTAATATTGTGGAAGCTGGGACCCAGTCTGAGCGAGGGAGGGGAACACGTCCTTCCCACACCAAGGATTGCAGGCCCAACCTCAGTCATGGTTTCACCCAGACTCTACAGCTCTGGAATGTCATGCTCCTCAGCCTCCTCTCCTCCTGCGCATGCTCGTCCACTTTACCCTCCACACCAGTCCCAAGCTGGGAAGCACTGCAGCACTGCCTCTGCGAAGCTAATATGCATAGGTGACAAACCCCGCAATGCAGAAGAGGTGTGGACAGCTCTGAAACAGCAGGCAGATCACTGGCTCACACCTCTGAACCTAAAGCCAGGAAAGGTCGTGTGTGACAATGGCCGGAACCTGGTGGCAGCTTTGAGGCGAGCCAGCTGTCGCATGTTTCCTGCGTGGGCCATGTGCTCAACCTGCTGGTTCAGCGGTTTATAAAGTCATACCCAGAGCTGTCTGATCTGCTGGTAAAAGTTTGCCGCCTGCCTGCACATTTTCGCAAGTCACCTGCTGCTTCACCGGCCTTGCCGGCTTTCAGCGCCGTTTGCGTCTTCCGGCCCACAGACTGGTGTGTGATGTCCCCAGCGTTGGAATTCAACTCTGCACATGTTGGTCAGGATATGTGAGCAGAAGAGGGCAGTTGTTGAGTACCTGCATCACCTAAGCCGTCGGGAAATGGGTCAAACTCCACACATAACACCTGAGGAGTGGAGATGGATGTCGGACCTAATGTACCGTCCTCCAAAACTTTGAGGACTCCACCAATATCAGGGCGCGGAATGACGCATTGATCGCGTCAACAGCCCCACGCTGAACCGGTCCGAACAAGAAGCGGAGGAGGCAAGATAGGAGCAAGACATTATGGTGTGGTGATAACACACAGCCAGCTCATTCATCACAACGTGCAGTGGAGGACTATACGAGGAGGAGGGGAGGAGGAGGAATGAAGACATGAGCAACTCTTGCCAAATTGAGCATATGACATGACACCAGTCTATACCTCGCTTAGCGTGGTGGCCAGAGGTAGGAAGATGTAGGGAGGAGGAGGACAGCATGTTCAGCATCGTGTTGGTCTGGATCTGAAGGATGGCTGTTAAGAGTCTGGCGCACATGGCTGACTTTATGGTAAGCTGCCTGGCTTGTGACCCTCGCGTTCAGAACATCTTGGCCGACAATCAGTACTGGTTGGCAACACTCTTAGACCCACACTACAAGGAGAACTTTATGTCTCTCATTCCTGAGGTGGAGAGGTCAGCCAAAATGCTGCAGTTACAGAAGGCCATAGTCACGGAAAAAGGCAAAGCATTCCCCTCACAAAACGCTAGCTGCATAGGTCAGGAATCGGTGGACAACCAAGGCGTACGGCCGAGAGAGGCACAAGTCCAATCCGCCAGAGGTAGGGGAACAGTCTTTACAATGTGGAACAGTTTTCTCAGCCACTCACGTACCACAGCCCCAGAGGTGCGGGGTAGTGCCACAAGAAATGCTAAGTTTGGCCAGATGCTGAAGGAGTACCTTGCAGATCGAACAACTGTACTGCGACATTCCTCTGTGCCTTACAATTATTGGATCTCCAAGCTGGACACATGGCATGAATTGGCTCTCTACGCCTTGGAAACCCTGGCCTGCCCTGCCGCTAGCGTTTTGTCAGAGCGTGTTTTCAGTGCCGCAGGTGGAATCATTACTGATAAACGCACCCGCCTGTCAACTGAAAATGCTGACAGGCTGACTCTGATCAAGATGAACAAGGGTTGGATTGGGCCAGACTTCACCACACCACCAACAAATGACAGCGGAAGTTTGTTCTGGGAATTTGCCATGTACCTCCACTCACCCATGGGTACACACTTCTGGACTTTGGCTAATCGCTGGACTGCTCCTCCTTCTCCTCATGTGCCACCATGATGACCGTTACAATAGTTAGGCTGTTGTTTCAGGTATACCCCCAGTGGTAAATTTTTTTGCCCATTCTTTTAGAATGGGCATTACAACGACAGGAGACCCACTCCATTTCAATGGGAAACATGTTTTGAGGGCCTCCTGCACGTCTCTATCCAGGGAGAATGTGGAGCCTCCCAATTTTTGGCTGCCCTGCCAAAGGGCTATACTCCAATACACCCACTCCAGGTTTACAGGCCCTCATGCATGTCTGTATGCATGGGTCATTGTTGAACCTCCCAATTTTTGTCTGCCCTGCCAAAGGGCTATACTCCAATACACCCACTCCAGGTTTACAGGCCCTCATGCATGTCTGTATGCATGGGTCATTGTTGAACCTCCCAATTTTTGTCTGCCCTGCCAAAGGGCTATACTCCAATACACCCACTTCAGGTTTACAGGCCCTACTGCACGTCTCTATCCAGGGACAATGTGGAGCCTCCCAATTTTTGTCTGCTCTGCCAAAGGGCTATACTCCAATACACCCACTCCAGGTTTACAGGCCCTCATGCATGTCTGTATGCATGGGTCATTGTTGAACCTCCCAATTTTTGTCTGCCCTGCCAAAGGGCTATACTCCAATACACCCACTCCAGGTTTACAGGCCCTCCTGCATGTCTGTATGCATGGGTCATTGTTGAACCTCCCAATTTTTGTCTGCCCTGCCAAAGGCTATACTCCAATACACCCACTTCAGGTTTACAGGCCCTACTTCACGTCTCTATCCAGGGACAATGTGGAGCCTCCCAATTTTTGGCTGCCCTGCCAAAGGGCTATACTACAATACACCCACTTCAGGTTTACAGGCCTTATGCATGTCTCTATCTAGGGACAATATGGAGCCTCCCAATTTTTGGCTGCCCTGTCAAAGGGCTATACTACAATACACCCACTTCCTTACAATGGGCACTTCAGGTTTACAGGCCCTCATGCACGTCTCTATCCAGGGGCATTGGTGAACCTCCCAATTTTGGACTGCCATGGCAAAGGAAAATACTACAATAGACCCAGTTCCTCAAAATGGGCACATTATGTCAAGACAGGGCTTCATGTACGTCTCTTCTCAGGGTCATCGGAGTGCCGCACAATGTTTTCACGTAAAATCTTTCATGTAATCACAAAAGGTAACATACACCAGCTGTATCTCACTATTGGGTATGTGCCCTTAACATTTCCACCATGAATATTCATTTTGGTGTCATTTTGGAAGGTTTTCTGGTGACTCCGTAAAATTGGCGTGAAACTCGGAGAAGATTGTTCACAGCTGTGACTTTTGAGTGAGAAATGCTTCCAGGGGTCTTCCCCATGGTTGCCATGTCATTTCAGCACTCTTCTGAGACTTTTGTGACATTTTTAGGGTTTCTACATGCTGCCGGCAGTCATTTCATAAAAATACTCGGGTCTCCCATAGGATAACATTGGGCTCGGTGCTCGGGCCGAGTACACGAGTATCTTGGGATGCTCGGCCCGAGCTTTGAGCACCCGAGCATTTTAGTACTCGCTCATCACTAATCGTGACCCGTCATTGCCACGGCAATCCTTCGTTGCCATGGTGACCGTTTGTTGCCATGGCAACCCACCATTTCCATGGTGTCCCTTTGTTGCCATGGCAGCCATCAATGCCATGGCGATCCTCCACAGCCAATACAACCCTCCATTGCCATGGCAACCCATAGTTGACATTGCAACCCAGTTACAATGGCGACCCATCATTGCCATGGCAAATCACCTTTCCCATGGCAACCCATCATTGCTAGTGCAACCCTCCGTTGTTATGGTGATTGTTCATTGCCATGACGACCCTTCATTGCTATGATGACCTACCCTTGCCATGATGGCCCTTCCTTGCCACGGCTACCCATCTTTGCCATGGAGACCCACCATTTCCATGGTGACCCTTTATTGCCATGTTGATCGTTCATTGCCATGGCGACCGACCGTTGCCATGGTAAACAACCATTACCATGGCATCTCACCATTGCCATGGCAGCCCATTGTTGCCATGGCAACCCACCATTACTATGGTGATTCTTCGTTGCCATAATGACCTTTTATTACCATGTCGTCCTTTCATTAACATGGCAACCCATCGTTGAAATATTGACCATCTGTTGCAATGTCGACCCATCGTTGCTATGGTGATCCTTCAGTGCCAATTCGACCCTCCATTGCTATGGTGACCCATTGTTGCCATGTCAACCGTTTAATGCAATGTCAACAGACCGTTGCCATGGCGACCCATCATTGCTATGGCAAATCACCGTTGCCATGGTGACTGTTGCCATTGGGACCAACCATTGCCATGGCGACCCCACATTGCCATGGTAACCCATCGATGCCATGGCAACCCACCATTGCCATGGTGACCTGTTGCTGGCTGCCATGGCAATACACCGTTGCCATGGAAAGCAATCGTTGCCATGGCAACTGACCGTTCATTGCCATGGCGACCCACTGTTGCTAAGGCAACCCATCATTCTCACTGCGACCTCTTGTTGCCATAGCAGCCCATTATGGCCATGGTGACTCAAAGTTGCCATGATGAACGTTCCTTGCCATGGCAAATGCTCTTTTCCATGGCGACCCCCATTGCTATGGCAACCAACCAATCATTGACATGGCGACCAACCATTGCCATGGTGACTATTTGTTGCCATGACATCCCATCATTAACATAGCAACCCATTGTTACTATGGCAACCATCTGTTGCAATGTCGACTCATCACTGCTACTGCGAACCTGTTTCCATGGTGACCCATAGTTGCCATGGCAACCATATAATGCAATGGCGAATCACAGTTACAATAGTGACTGTTGCCTTGGCGACCAATCGTTGCCATGGTGACTGTTTATTGCCATGGCGATCCTTCGTTGCCATGGCGACCATATGTTGCTATGATGACCCTCCTATGCCATGGCAACACACCTTTGCCATGGCGACCCATCGTTGCCATGGTGACCCACCATTGCCATGGCGACCCACTGTTGCTATAGAGGACTCACCGTTGCCATGACAACCCACAATTGCCATTGCGACTGACCATTGCTATGGCGACCCTTCCTTGCCATAGTGACCTTTAGTATCCATGATGACCCACCGCTTCCATGGTGGTCGTTCATTGCTATGGCGACCCTTCCTTGCCATAGTGACCTTTAGAATCCATGGCGACCCACCGCTTCCATGGTGGTCTTTCATTGCTATGGTGACCCATCGTTGCCATGGCATCCTTCCATTGCCATGGCAACCCACTGTTGCCACAACGACTCATCATTGCTATGGCGATGATCCATGGCCACTCATCCTTGCCATGACGACCCAACATTGCAACTTGCTATTGGTATGGTAACCCATTGTTGCCATTGCGACCCCCCATTGCCCTGGTGACCCACAGACTACTGTGCTGAGACATCAGAGCATAGTCACAGCAGAAGAATGATGAGAGGGAGTGCTCTGCTCTCACATCATTCTGACATGTGCAATGACGGATGGGGGGGGTCGTGGGCGGTGCCTGCACTGGCACCGGGCCCCTGACTCATGTGCCCCATAGCGGCTACGTGGTCTGCCACCATTGACAGTACATCACTGCTCCCAGCCCCCTGCTTCTATTATAATCAACTCCATGACCACATGGACTCAAAGGGAACCTCTCACGTTAATTAGGGCTTTAATTAGTCAAGGGGGGTGTTAGTTTGTTCAGTCCACCTAGCATCTTATCACTCCCTGTGGACGTGAGGACATGCTTTACATAGCATAGTCATCGGCATCACTGTATTAAGCCACACGTGTGTGAGGCTGTGTATCCCTCACCATTGAGTTTCTCTGTTACAATTGATTCCCTAAATTATACATGTCTTAATTATATTTTTGAAAACACTCTTTTTCCTTCCGTCGCGTATTCTGCAAACTGACCACCTTATCTGCAGCCTGTTATATAACCAATATCTGTTAAGGGCCTGTCACACGCGTCAATATCGCCTGCACGATATCGGCTGCACGTGACATTGCAGCGATATTGACGCGTGTGACATACTGAATCAACCAGCGATAAATCGCTGGTTGATGATCGCCAGGTTTTAGAACCTGCTCTAAAACCTGGCGATTGTCGCCCGGTGGACACGCAGCATCGCTGCGTGTGACACCGGGAGTAGCGATATTCCAGCTCCCAGCGCCTCTCACAAGCGCTGGGAGCTGGTAACTAAGGTAAACTGCGGGTATCTAGGCAGCGCGCGCTGCCTAGATACCCGACGTGTACCTTAGTTACCAGCCTCCTCCGCTCCGCTGTCCCTGTGCCAGTGTGGCAGAGGAGAGGGGGTTAACCAGGGAAGCTTCCTGCTTCCCCCGGCTGAGCCCGCCCGTCCTCTCTCTGCTGCTGCTCCGGCTCACAGGGGCCCCGCTGGACGCAGGTTAGCCCTGCAGGGGGGTCCCCAGCCGCCCCCCATGTCCCTGTGCCAGTGTGGCAGAGGAGAGGGGGTTAACCAGGGAAGCTTCCTGCTTCCCCCTGCTGAGCCCGCCCCTCCTCTCTCTGCCGCTTCTCCGGGGCCCCGCTGGACGCACGCAGGTAGGAGCCGCGACCTGATAGCACCCCCCCCGTGGTCCTCACCACACCTACACTGATAGCACCCCCTCCCCCCCTTTCTCAAACCAGGGCCCCCCCTCAAAGGCTGCACCAGGGCCCCCGGGCAGCAAGGTCCGCCCCTGGCTCACCGGCTAGTATCTAAGGTACACAGCGGGTAACTAGGGTCCCTAGTTACCCGCTGTGTACCTTAGATACCAGCCGGTGAGCGGAGGAGGCTGGTAACTAAGGTACACGTCGGGTATCTAGGCAGCGCGCGCTGCCTAGATGCCCGCAGTTTACCTTGGAGACCAGCCTGCTCCTGCTTCCAGCAGCCTGGCAGCGGGAGCAAGACATCGTGGAAACGATATTTAAATCGTTTCCACGATGTTTCTGGTCAATTGATCGCTGGTGAGTCTGTCTGTGTGACAGCTCACCAGCGATCAGCCGTCAATTGACGCGTGTGACAGGCCCTTTAAACTTTCTAGAAGCATACTAGTATTTAAAGTGGGTAATGTAATTATCTACCATGTGATAAGCAACACATTATAAATACAAGTCTTGTAGATGACTGGCAGTGTTTAACGTGTGTAATGTAATTATCTACCTTGAGATGGCCAACTCATTGTTCCTAGAGTCTTGTAGATGACTGGTGATGTTGACCATGTGTAATGTAATCATCTCAACTCTTTTTCTTAAGGTCCTGTCACACACAACGACACTCCAGCGATAATGACCTGCCGGGATAGCTGGAGCGTCGTTATCTGGTCGCTGGGGAGCTGTCAAACAGGCAGATCTCCCCAGCGATCAGGGACTTGGGAGCCACCTCCCACATCGCTGGAAGCGATGTTACCAGCGTCCTCCCTACTTACAGGCTGAGCTAAGCTGGTAACTATGATAAACACCAGGTATCCAGGTAGCGCTCGCTGCCTGGATACTCGGTGTTTATTATAGTTATCAGTGTCCTCCCTGCTTAAAGGCAGCACTAAGCAGGGAGGACGCTGGTAACTATGATAAACAGCGGGTATCTAGGCAGCACGTGCTGCCAGGATACCCGGTGTTTATCATAGTTACCAGCGTCCTCCTGCTTAGCGCTGGTAACCATGATAAACACTGGTAACTAGGCAGCGCGCGCTGCCTAGATACCAGGTGTTTACTATGGTTACCAGCCCTGTGAGGTCACTGATCGCTGGTCTCTCGCTGTCACACGCAGCGATGCGTGCTGACCAGCAGGAGACCAATCATCAAAAATGACCCAGAGCACTTTGCAGTGATCAGCAACCTCACAGCAGGGGCCTGATCGCTGCTAGATGTCACATATAGCGACATCGCTGGGGAGATCGTTGTAACGTCAGTTACAACGATCTCACTAATGATCTCGTTATGTGTGACTGGGGCTTTAGGAAGCTCAGAGGAATTAATCCTTTAAAATTCCTTTGAATTAGTATGGGTATTGCTGATGCTATGTAAATTACTTCAGCCATCATTGTTTGTGGTTAGGGTGTTTTTACGAAATGTCTAATTGTCTATACTAAACCCTCCATGACCCTTTTCTGCAAACATCATTTAAATGAACCTTGTCCAGACAGCTTGAGATCCAGCCAATGAGAAGACAGTTTTATTCCACGAATCGTGAAGTCCCCAATATCCTGCAATGAGGGCTGAGGATATACAGTTGTGGCCAAAAGTATTGACACCCCTGCAATTCTGTCAGATAATACTCATTTCTTCCTGAAAATGATTGCAATCACAACTTCTTTAGTATTATTATCTTCATTTAATTTGTCTTCAATGAAAAAACACAAAAAGAATTGTCCTAAAGCCAAATTTGATATAATTCCACACCAAACATAAAAAGGAGGAGGACAAAGGTATTGGCACTGTTAGAAAAATCATGTGATGCTTCTCTAATTTGTGTATTTAACAGCACCTGTAACTTACCTGTGGCACCTAACAGGTGTTGGCAATAACTAAATCACACTTGCAGCCAGTTGACATGGATTAAAGTTGACTCAACCTCTGTCCTGTGTCCTTGTGTGTACCACATTGAGCATGGAGAAAAGAAAGAAGACCAAAGAACTGTCTGAGGACTTGAGAAACCAAATTGTGAGGAAGCATGAGCAATCTCAAGGCTACAAGTCCATCTCCAAAGACCTAAATGTTTCTGTGTCTACCGTGCGCAGTGTCATCAAGAAGTTTAAAGCCCATGGCACTGTGGCTAACCTCCCTAGATGTGGACGGAAAAGAAAACTTGATGAGAGATTTCAACGCAAGATTGTACGGATGGTGGATAAAGAACCTCGACTAACATCCATTTTGGAAGAATGTTCTCTGGTCAGATGAGACAAAAGTAGAGCTTTTTGGGCAAAGGCATCAACATAGAGTTTACAGGAGAAAAAAAGAGGCATTCAAAGAATGGTTCCCTGATGTTTTGGGGTTGCTTTGCTGCCTCTGGCACTGGACTGCTTGACCGTGTGCATGGCATTATGAAGTCTGAAGACTACCAACAAATTTTGCAGCATAATGTAGGGCCCAATGTGAGAAAGCTGGGTCTTCCAGCAGGACAATGACCCAAAACACACTTCAAAAAGCACTAGAAAATGGTTTGAGAGAAAGCACTGGAGATGTCTAAGGTGGCCGGAAATGAGTCCAGACCTGAATCCCATAGAACACCTGTGGAGAGATCTAAAAATGGCAGTTTGGAGAAGGCACCCTTCAAATATCAGGGACCTGGAGCAGTTAGCCAAAGAATGGTCTAAAATTCTAGCAGAGCATTGTAAGAAACTCATTGATGGTTACTGGAAGCGGTTGATCGCAGTTATTTTGGCTAAAGGTTGTGCAAACAAGTATTAGGCTGAGGGTGCCAATACGTTTGTCTGGCCCATTTTTGGAGTTTTGTGTGAAATGATCAATGTTTTGCTTTTTGCTTCATTGTCTTTTGTGTTTTTTCATTTAAGACAAGTTAAATGAAGATAATAATACCAAAGAATTTGTGATTAGAATAATTTTCAGGAAGAAACTGAGTATTATCTGACAGAATTGCAGGGCTGTCATTACTTTTGGCCACAACTGTATAAGAAGACCTGTTGATTAATCAGGGTGATTTTGAGATTCTGTCTAGTGACCTCAGTCTAGGGATTTCGGTCCCGGCTAGAGGTGCACTGGACTTGATACACTTGATAGACTGTGAGCCCTCGTGGACAGGGTCCCTGCCCCTCCTGTACCTGTACGTCCCGATCGCCTAGATTTAGTGTACTTGTTCTTGTCTCCCTCATCCTCATGTAAAGCGCCATGGAACCTAATGGCGCTATATAAATAAATAATAATAATAATAATAATAATAATACAGGCAGCTAATCTAGGATCTACGGACCCGATTAGCCGGCCATAACCCCTGGCCCAGGCATTATGGTGCCGACCGAGGGGATCAGAACCTGGATTATAATTCTACAAGGACTTTAGCATCGAATGTTTGGATTCAACTGGGATAATAAAGACTGCATAAGGACGCAACCCAGGTTGGGACGATCCAGGCACCTGGCTACAGACTTTGCTGTGCTATATTCTAATCCCTGGTGAGCCAGCAGAAGGGTGAGACTCGGTTGCCTGTTACATTTTGTCTTTTGCTGGTTATGTGTTATATGTTGTTAACTGTTTGGGGAACCAATAAAGCCTTAATATTGTGGTTCCCTCACCCTGTGTTGTCTGAGTAGTTTTCCGCCCACAGTTAAGGAGCTCGGGCGTTCAGTTTGGGGATGAGCCCTGGTCCAGGCTGTTTTGCTAAAGGCGGCTGGGCCAGTGGACGAGAGCACCCACTGACCCCGGTCTCCACAGGTGTAATAAAGGGGGAGGGGCTAACACAAGGGAGCTGATATTCAGCCTGATGAAGAGGCCATAGTGTTTCAAAAGCTTGCTTTGATTACCATCTTTAATTAAACCATTAAAAGGTATCAACCACCGAGGACTCTCAGATTCTAAGAGTTTTCAATCTACTGGCTAACACGGTATAAACATTTTTTACCTGCACAGACCAGTTTGCTCTGGACATATTGGTTTACTATGAAGTTCTTATGTGTATGTTTAAAATAAGGAAAGCAGATTTTGGGACGTACTAAAAAGAATGAAGAAAAGGAATAAATAAAAAGAATGAAGATAATAACTTATTACAGAAAGATTATGTAGATGTATAAAAGGTTTCTTGAGTATCTTAGACATGGAATGAACACATATCTCATATAACCAGGTGTATATTATGTTACCTGAGCATTATAGGTGTGGAATGATGATGAAATATCTGTAGATAATAGAAGGATGAACACATATCCCATATAACCAGGTGTATATTATGTTACCTGAGCATTTTAAGTGTGGAATGAACGTAAAATATCTGTAAATAGGAAAATGAACATATACACATGGTTATATGGGATATATTATGTTACCTGAGCTTTATAGGTGTGGAATGAAGATGAAATATCTGTAGATAATAGGGGAATGAACATATACACATGGTTATATGGGATATATTATGTTACCTGAGCTTTATAGGTGTGGAATGAAGATGAAATATCTGTAGATAATAGGGGAATGAACACATATCCCATATAACCAGATGTATATTATGTTACCTGAGCATTTTAGGTGTGGAGTGAACATGAAATATATGTAGTTAATAGGAAAATGAACACATATCCCATATAACCAGGTGTATATTATGTTACCTGAGCATTTTAGGTGTGGAATGAACATGAAATATATGTAGATAATAGGAGAATGAACACATATCCCATAAAACCAGGTGCATATTATGTTACCTGAGCATTTTAGGTGTGGAATGAGGATGAAATATCTGTAGATAATAGGAAAATGAACATATACACCTGGTTATATGGGATATGTGTTCATTTTCCTTTTATCTACAGATATATTATGTTCATTCCACACCTAAAATGCTTAGGTAACATAATATACACCTGGTTATATGGGATATGTGTTTATTCTACTATTATCTACAGATATTTCATGTTCATTCCACACCTAAAATGCTCAGGTAGCATAATATGCACCTGGTTATATGGGATATGTGTTCATTCTCCTTTTATCTACAGATATATTATGTTCATTCCACACCTAAAATGCTCAGGTAACATAATATACACCTGGTTATATGGGATATCTGTTCATTTTCCTATTATGTACATATATTTCATGTTCATTCCACACCTAAAATGCTCAGGTAACATAATATACACCTGGTTATATGGGATATGTGTTCATTCTCCTATTATCTACAGATATTTTATGTTCATTCCACACCTAAAATGCTCAGGTAACATAATATACACCTGGTTATATGGGATATGTGTTCATTTTCCTATTATCTACATATATTTCATCTTCATTCCATACCTAAAATGCTCAGGTAACATAATATATACCTGGTTATATGGGATATGTGTTCATTCCACTATTATCTACATAAATTTCATCTTCATTCCACACCTAAAAAGCTCAGGTAACATAATATACACCTGGTTATATGGGATATGTGTTCATTTTCCTATTAACTACATATATTTCATGTTCACTCCACACCTAAAATGCTCAGGTAACATAATATACATCTGGTTATATGGGATATGTGTTCATTCTCCTATTATCTACAGATATTTTATGTTCATTCCACACCTAAAATGCTCAGGTAACATAATATACACCTGGTTATATGGGATATGTGTTCATTTTCCTATTATCTACATATATTTCATGTTCACTCCACACCTAAAATGCTCAGGTAACATAATATACACCTAGTTATATGGGATATGTGTTCATTCCACTATTATCTACATATATTTCATGTTCATTACACACCTAAAATGCTCAGGTAACATAATATGCACCTGGTTATATGGGATATGTGTTTATTCTTCTATTATCTACAGATATTTCACGTTCATTCCACACCTAAAATGCTCAGGTAGCATAATATGCACCTGGTTATATGGGATATGTGTTCATTCTCCTATTATCTACAGATATTTTATGTTCATTCCACACCTAAAATGCTCAGGTAACATAATATACACCTGGTTATATGGGATATGTGTTCATTTCCTATTTTCTACATATATTTCATGTTCATTCCACACCTATAGTGCTCAGGTAACATAATATACACCTGGTTATATGGTATATGTGTTCATTCTCCTATTATCTACATATATTTCATCCTTATTCCACACCTATAGTGCTCAGGTAACATAATATACACCTGGTTATATGGGACATGTGTTCATTCTCCTATTATTGATGTATGTGGCTTCTGGTGTGAGTTGTGTGTCTATGTGTGTGAGTTGTGTCTTCTGTGTTTGAGTTGTATGTGTCTTCTGTGTGAGTTGTGTGTCTATGTGTGTCATGTGTCATGTGTCTGTGTGTGATGTGTCTGTGTGTGAGTTGTGTCTCTATGAGTTGTGTCTGTGTGTAATGTCTCTGTGTGTGAGTTGTGGGGTGCAGAAGGACAGAGGAGCAGCAGGAGGGACAACGTGAGAAGGACAGGGGTGCAGGAGGACAGAGGAGCAGCAGGAGGGACAGAGGAGAGGAGGACGGGGGTGCAGGAGGACAGAGGAGAGGAGGACGGGGTGCAGGAGGACAGAGGAGAGGAGGACGGGGGTGCAGGAGGACAGAGGAGAGGAGGACGGGGGTGCAGGAGGACAGAGGAGCAACAGGACGGGGGTGCAGGAGGACAGAGGAGCAGCAGGAGGGACAACGGAGAGGAGGACAGGGGTGCAGGAGGACAGAGGAGCAGCAGGAGGGACAAAGGAGAGGAGGACGGGGGTGCAAGAGGAGCAGCAGGAGGGACAGATGAGAGCAGGACGGGGGTGCAGAAGGACAGAGGAGAGCAGGACGGGGGTGCAGAAGGACAGAGGTGAGGAGGACGGGGGTGCAGGAGGACAGAGGAGAGGAGGACGGGGGTGCAGGAGGACAGAGGAGCAACAGGACGGGGGTGCAGGAGGATAGAGGAGCAGCAGGAGGGACAGCGGAGAGGAGGATAGGGGTGCAGCAGGACAGAGGAGCAGCAGAAGGGACAAATGAGAGGATGACGGGGTGCAAGAGGAGCAGCAGGAGGGACAGGAGAGGAGGACGGGGTGCAGGAAGACAGCCGAGCAGCAGGAGGACAGGGAAGAGGAGGACAGGAGTGCAAGAGGAGCAGCAGGAAAGACAGAGGAGAGCAAGACGGGGGTGCAGGAGGACAGAGGAGAGCAGGACGGGGGTGCAGGAGGAGAGGAGGACGGGGGTGCAGGAGGACAGAGGAGCAACAGGGCGGGGGTGCAGGAGGACAGAGGAGCAGAAGGAGGGACAGCGAAGAGGAGGACAGGGGTGCAGGAGGACAGAGGAGCAGCAGGAGGGACAAAGGAGAGGAGGACGGGGGTGCAAGAGGAGCAGCAGGAGGGACAGATGAGAGCAGGACGGGGGTGCAGAAGGACAGAGGAGAGCAGGACGGGGGTGCAGAAGGACAGAGGTGAGGAGGACGGGGGTGCAGGAGGACAGAGGAGAGGAGGACGGGGGTGCAGGAGGACAGAGGAGCAACAGGACGGGGGTGCAGGAGGATAGAGGAGCAGCAGGAGGGACAGCGGAGAGGAGGATAGGGGTGCAGCAGGACAGAGGAGCAGCAGAAGGGACAAATGAGAGGATGACGGGGGTGCAAGAGGAGCAGCAGGAGGGACAGGAGAGGAGGACGGGGTGCAGGAAGACAGCCGAGCAGCAGGAGGACAGGGAAGAGGAGGACAGGAGTGCAAGAGGAGCAGCAGGAAAGACAGAGGAGAGCAAGACGGGGGTGCAGGAGGACAGAGGAGAGCAGGACGGGGGTGCAGGAGGAGAGGAGGACGGGGGTGCAGGAGGACAGAGGAGCAACAGGGCGGGGGTGCAGGAGGACAGAGGAGCAGAAGGAGGGACAGCGGAGGACAGGGGTGCAGGAGGACAGAGGAGCAGCAGGAGGGACAAAGGAGAGGAGGACAGGGGTGCAGGAGGACAGAGGAGCAACAGGAGGGACAAAGGAAAGGAGGACGGGGGTGCAAGAGGAGCAACAGGAGGGACAGAGGAGAGCAGGACGGGGGTGCAGGAGGACAGAGGAGAGGAGGACGGGGGTGCAGGAGGACAGAAAAGAGGAGGACGGGGGTGCAGGAGGACAGAGGAGCAGCAGGAGGGAGAGGGGAGAGGAGGACAGGAGCAGCAGGAGGGACAAAGGAGAGGAGGACGGGGTGCAAGAGGAGCAGCAGGAGGGACAGGAGGAGAGGATGAGGTGGAGGACAGCCGAGCAGCAGGAGGGACAGGGAAAAGGAGGACGGGGGTGCAGGAGGACAGAGGAGAGCAGGACGGTGGTGCAGGAGGACAGAGGAGAGCAGGACGGTGGTGCAGGACAGAGGAGAGCAGGACGGTGGTGCAGGAGGACAGAGGAGAGCAGGACGGTGGTGCAGGAGGACAGAGGAGAGCAGGACGGGGGTGCAGGAGAACAGAGGAGGACGGGGGTGCTGGGGACAGAGGAGAGGAGGAAGGGGGTGCAGGAGGACAGAGGAGAGGAGGATGGGGGTGCAGGAGGATAGAGGAGCAGCAGGAGGGACAGAGGAGAGGAGGACGGGGTGCAGGAGGGACAGAGGAGAGGAAGACTGGGTGCAGGAGGGACAGAGGAGAGGAGGTCGGGGGTGCTGGAGGACAGAGGAGAGGAGGATGGGGGTGCAGGAGGATAGAGGAGCAGCAGGAGGGGCAGAGGAGAGGAGGACAGAGGAGAGGAGGACGGAGGTGCAGGAGGAACAGAGGAGAGAAAGACGGGGATGCAGGAGGACTGGGGCTGTGGCTGGGGCTGAGTGTGGTGATAATGGCGGCTGTACCGTGTGTCTGCCTCCATGCAGCTGCCACCACCTTCCTGTGTTGGCAGGGTATGGCATGCTGGGAGTTGTAGTTTTTCTGCCTGTCCTATATGATTTCTGGGCAGTGTGTTGGGTGCTGGGAGTTGTTGTTCTTCCAGGTGGGCTCAGTGTTGTCCCGCTGCCCGTCTGTGGCCTGTCTGTCTCTTCTGGGATGTCCTCAGCTCTGTGCTGTACACAGTGTACCACCATCTCCCCAGCTCCGTGCTGTGCACAGTGTACCACCATGTCCTCAGCTTCGTGCTGTGCACAGACAGTGTACCGTACACTGTCTGTGCATAGCACAGAGCTGGGGAGATGGTGGTACACTGTCTGTGCACAGCACGGAGCGGAGGATATGGTGGTACACTGTGCACAGCACGGAGCTGGGGAGATGGTGGTACACTGTCTGTGCACAGCACAGAGCTGAGGATATGGTGGTACACTGTCTATGCACAGAGCTGAGGACATGGTGGTACACTGTGCACAGCACCAGCATAGAGCTGAGGACATGGTGGTACATTGTCTGTGCACAGCACGGAGCTGAGGACATGGTGCTACACTGTCTGTGCACAGAACGGAGCTGGATACTTGGTGGTACACTGTGCACAGCACGGAGCTGAGGATATGGTGCTACACTGTCGGTGCACAGCACGGAGCTGAGGACATAATGCTATACTGTCTGTGCACAGCACGGAGCTGAGGACATGGTGGTACACTGTGCACAGCACGGAGCTGTGGACATGTGGTACACTGTCTGCGCACAGCACAGAGTTGAGAACATGGTGCTACACTCTCTCCCGCCGCCTTAAAATTGGTCAGCTTCTCATCCAGGAGAGTCAGATGAGTGTCATCGGTTTTTGGTCCATTTGGCATCCAACTGCTGTGCGAGTGTCCGACATTTCTCTCAGATCACATCCGTGTGCAATCTGTTCTTTCCTCAGCAGCTATTAGTGTAGAATCATTTACAGGGACATTTTACAGTTGTCTCAGCTGCAGAATGATAATGTATCCGTGAAAAAAACTGATGCCTCTCGGATGGTTCGTGTGCTGTCAGTGTGCGGTCCGTGATTTTGTCGGACCCATAGACTTGCACTGATGAATCTCGCACGTGAATAGCAGACTGTCGCAGAATGTTGCGACTTTTTTCTCATCCTCAATTTGGATGAGAGAAAAGCGTTCGACGCTCGTCAGTGTGCTCTCAGACATTGATTAACATTGGTCCGAGTGTAATGTGATGAAATCACACATTGCACTCATCCGAGTTTCACTCCAGTGTGTCCGTACCCTAATAATAAAATCCATATAGTAATCCTACAATGTCTGCTGGACATGGTATGGGGAGGGTGTATGGCTCAGTTAGTACACTCCATACTTCTTGTTATTAACCAGTTAATGCTCTCTTGTCCACCGCACTGCAGTGTAAAAAGAGGAAGACAACGAGACAGGCAGCAACATGGCATCAGAGAGCCCCTGACCTCGAAATAGAAGATCCTCAGATCCCGGTATTGTGACATATTAAGAACAATATCCTTTGCACTTATATTACACTATGAACTCCACAGCACTTTACATACATCATCAACACTGTCCCCATTGGGGCTCACAATGTAAACATCCTATCAGAATGTCTCAGTAGTGTGGTTGCACAAACCTTTTATATGTACTACATGATGAAATGTGGGCGGGAGAAGCTACATGAAGCATGGGGGGGGAAGGCCGCGACTGGGGGGAAGATTGGCCGTGACGGGGGAAGGGGCTGCAATGGGGGGAGGAGCCATGATGGGGAGGGGCCGCAATGGGGGGAGGAGCCGTGACGGGGGGGGGGGGGGCGTCTGCTGACAGTGCCTAGGGCAGCAGGAACTCCAAATACGGCCCTGGCGGTGAGGGCACAGCTCAGGCAGAGTTGAAGGGGTGAGAGGCAGAGCTGCGGCGGACAGGGCAGAGCTGCGGTGGAGAGGGCAGAGCTGCGGTGGAGAGGGCAGAGGTAGAGCGGAGAGGGCAGAGCTGGGACGGAAATGGCAAAGCTGTGGCAGTGAGGGCAGAGCTAAGACAGAGTTGAGGGCAGAGCTAAGGCGGTGAGGGTATAGCTGGGGCAGAGAAGGCAGAGGTGGGGCGGAGAGGGCAGAGCTTGGATGGAAAGGGCAGAGCTGGGGCGGAGAGGGCAGAGCTTGGACGGAAAGGGCAGTGCTGTGGCGGTGAGAGCAGAGCTTGGACGGAAAGGGCAGAGCTGTGGCGGTGAGGGCAGAGCTGTGGTGGTGAGGGCAGAGCTGGGACAGAGTTGAGGGGGTGAGGGCAGAGCTGGGGCAATGAGGGCAGAGGTGGTGCGGAAAGGGCAGAGCTGGGGGTGACGGCAGAGCTGGGACAGAGTTGAGGGGTGAGGGGCAGAGCTGGGGAGGTGAGGGCAAAGTGGGCTGAGAGGGCAGAGCTGGGGAGGTGACGGCAGAGCTGGGACAGAGTTGAGGGGGTGAGGGGCAGAGCTGGGAGGTGAGGGCAAAGCTGGCTGAGAGGGCAGAGCTGGGGAGGTGAGGGCAGAGCTGGGACAGTGAGGTCAGAGCTGGGACACTGAGGGCACAATTGATGGAGGAAAGCTGAAGCTGTGTGGGCACAGTTGGGGCGGGGAGAACAAACACCTGAGAGGGCAGTTGAGGCGGTGAAAGCACGGCGCCGGCACAGCCTCTCCATCTCATACCTGTACCGCTCACATATCACAGTTACCCAGGCAACAAGACCTTCCCGCTCTCCCCTGTAGCTCCGCCCATTCCCTCACTCTCCACCAATTAGCTCGCAGCGTCGGGGCGTGAAGTAACTCGGAACCAGGAACCTTCTATCCGCTGCGTTTTCTTGTCTCTGCCCGGAAGAGATTTTCGGTGGCGCCGCAGAGATGGGTTTCGAGTGGCCTTGGCAGTATAACTTTCCCCCGTTCTACACGTGAGAGACCTCCTTATTATGTGGGTGAATGTACTGCATGACAGAGGGGAACATTTAGGGGAGAGCACCCAGTGCCATAGAGGTGCTTCTCTAAATAGTTCCGGTAGAAACAAGGAAGTGGTGTCTGGCTTAACTCCTTCATTGCTGGGTGAACTTAGTTTCTGTGTGACATTATGCAGTGAGCTGTGCTTCTCACACTGTGGCTATATGTACTGTAGTAGTACAGGCTCCACTTATACATTATCTGTCATTATTACTTTATATGTCCAGATACACAGGGATCCCAGTATATAAAGTGCTGTGCCTTAGAAGTACACGGTGAGGGCTCGATGATCACAATTACTGGCAGGTATATACTTCATAATACATATCCTGGGGACTGCACACAAGTATTGATGCCATTGTCAGAGATGTGTTCTTATGCTTACATGTAGCCGCTTGTTTCCTCAGAACAGTCACAGAGCACTAGACATAAACTTTAGATGTGTCATCGATAGGAAAATTACATTACGGACACCTTTGTACACTAAACTTAAAGGAAATCTGCAAGTTTATACTGTTACAAAAGTAATTGAACTTTATTCTTCCCAGGAGCCAATGGTTTTACTTCATGCAGGAGTACCTGAAAGAATTACAGTCACCATTCACAATAGTGAGCCTGAGTGACATCTGACGGCCCTGAGTGACATCTGACGGCCCTGAGTGACATCTGACTGCCCTGAGTGACATCTCCCTGCCTGAGTGACATCTCCCTGCCCTGAGTGACGTCTCCCTGCCCTGAGTGACGTCTCCCTGCCCTGAGTGACGTCTCCCTGCCCTGAGTGACGTCTCCTGCCCTGAGTGACGTCCCGGCCCTGAGTGACGTCCCCCGCCTGAGTGACGTCTCCCGGCCCTGACAGACATCTGACGGCACTGGTACACTGCAGAGAAAGCTGTTGGTGCCGGGTCGTGCTTATAACATGACTCACAGTGCTGCGATCACTGATTGTACTTGCATATACATGCACACTTTGATTTATGAACACAAGTACTCCAATATTGGTGTAAACCCTAAAAACTTAAGGTTCTTAGCTTTCGTTGATCAACGCATGCAAAAGCTTTCCAACCACGTTAAGAAATACCTTTTGCTTTTTTTTTATAGTGAGTCCGTTGCTCCAGCACAACTGTATAACTGAGAACTGTTGGCTCCTGAGAGGAATAAAATAAGTTTTCTCCTAAGGCTGGGAGTAGCACTTTCAATATTGCTGTTAAGCAGATTATTCCTATATCTGCTTATATACCGTATATTATTATCTGACATTACAGGTTCCCAAGCAGGATTTGGTGCCTGGTCAAAAAACGTCAAGTTTTTGTCATTATTTTATTCTCCTGAGTATTTTTTTTTTTTAACGCGTCATACAGTTCCAGGCATGTGCATCTTTATATTTAGTGCTAATATGCATGTGTCTTTACAAGTGGGCAAACTGTGGATAGGTAATAACTGTCTATTGAGGAGTATTCCCTTTTAGATAAGTATAAATATGCACTTGTTACATGTTCCTGCCTATGTTCCTAACATATAGAATTGAGGAGAATCTGTCTGTTGTCTTTATATGTCTCATATAGGTCCATTGAATTAATAATAATTCTGTGACAACTTTTTTCAAAACTGAGGTTTCCTGGAAATAGCTATAAATATATTGACATCTGAATGTTAACATTCCCCTTGTCAATCGGTTGTTTCGGTACAAATGATAAAACCTGGAGCACTTATTGAGCAATATGTAGAGACAAAACTTGTTGACAAGTGAATAGTTGTCTTGTGGGGTCTGCCGGACCTGGGCTTGTCAAACACATCCCAAGTCTCTTCAAATCTTTTTTTAATTCTTTGTACTTGACGCTGAGACACATTAAAGGTGCCAGACACCTCTGCAGTGGATCTGGTCTTCAGCCTCTTGATAATCAAGGCTTTTTTCGCAGGGTGGATTTTTGGCATGTTGTCAGAGCTCAAGTTGCAGTTCAAGTGAAGGTCTGGGGTGCTGGGTTTCTTTTTATACACACCCACTAATTAACCGATCACAGGTGAGGATGTAAACTAGGATTGGGTGCATTATATGACCAGTCGACAAAACTGTTGTCTTGCCAAAATCTGACCATTCTGTGTTCATTAAATGATAAATATTTCAGCATTGATGCCAATTAATATTTTCTTAACCTAAACCACATTTGGGAGGGTTTCGGCTTTCAAAAAAATAATTAATAAAACCAATGGATGAATTTAACGTCCGGTTATAAGCTTTTATTTACATAACATGGATAAGCGACATAACTTTTGTCAGGGACTGTGTAATTGATGTCAGTGGGAAAGTTGAGCATTTTTCTTGAAGATCTTTTGGAAAAATGCTTGCATTTCCCATTGACTTATGGTATATTATACTCGAGTTGCATCTGTTCTGCTCGTTTCGAGTACCGAGCACTCAATCAGGGTAGTACTCTCTCATTCCTAGAAATAACATCTCATTGTCAATTTTATTATACACTACCAGGAGATCTGATGGATGTGCAGCACAGTTAAGGTACCTTTACACGCCGCAACTGCGTGGTACCAACTGCCTGGCAATGGGGATTTTTGTGCCTGTTGCCTTGAAATTGCTACGAAATGGCGGCGTGTAAATTGGGAAAGTGATCGGGTTTCTCGCAGTTGCTTCGGATACCTGTTTCCGAGCCTTGTTCAAAAATCCAAGGCAACACAAAGGCACAATTGCCATGGTAGTAGCGTCTAAACGGGGCACAGGGATGGAATCAGCGTCGCCTAGTGATTTCCCTGGGGTGTGCCACAGCCTCATGGATACCGTGCCCCATCAGCGATCATTGGTGGGGCTACTGTGTTACGATTGGCTGTCCCTGCACAGAGCGCCATATTTAAAGAGCTAGCAAACGTGAGATAAATGCGCATAGGGTCTTATCCTTTTTTAAAAGTTATATCGGTGTAAATTAATAACTGCTCACCTGATTCAGTTGTGTCACCCACAACCAGTATAATCGCCTGTAAGATGGCTTATAAGATGGCTGCTGCAGGGCCGCACCTTCACGATAAACGTGGAAACAGGAATGCTGTAATAGGAACAAATGCTGAAATGCCCGCGCTGCCAAACAGGAATCACCAGGAAACGAAGAGTTAACTGGGCAGATTTTTTTCTTTATTTCATCTTACGCGTTTCGGAGCCTCTATCCGAGCTCCTTCCTCAGGGAACAACGTTGTTCCCTGAGGAAGGAGCTCGGATAGAGGCTCCGAAACGCGTAGGATGAAATAAAGAAAAAAATCTGCCCAGTTAACTCTTCGTTTCCTGGTGATTCCTGTTTGGCAGCGCGGGCATTTCAGCATTTGTTCCTATTACAGCATATTTAAAGAGCTGTCCATTCACACTCCACAATTGAAATGGCGTCATGTATTAGCCAGTCTTCCTGCGCAGGCTGGCCAATCATGACGCTATTGCGTTGTCCAATCAGCGTATTAGCATCACGGGATACACAACTCTGTCACGCCTATGTACTTGCGCGAAAGATGTACGCCCATATTCCTTTGTGGATAGCGGTGTGTTAAGCGGCGACGGTATTCAACAGCAAGTTATCCGCAGGATCTGTAGGAAATTCCGGGGAACTACGATACCTTCAGTTGACAATGCAATGACAGCGTGTACATGTGGCATCGGCGATCGGTATCAACCATCAAAAACGTGCGCGTGCACGTACGGTTGATACCGGTTGCCAGGCACAGTGGCGGTGTGTAAAGGTACCTTAAGCGTTTTAATAAAAGACATGTCATTATAGCAGTCAGATCATTTTTAATATTTTACTAGTATATATAATAATACATTTTATTTATATAGCGCCAACATATTCCACAGCACTTTACAATTTAGCTGGGGCATTAGATAGATTGAAATAATTATACAAAGTAACACATAGTTCACAAGATACATGAAGGGTGAGGGCCCTGCTTTAAAGCTTAAAATATATAAGGACATATGGAGACACAGTAGGTAGGACATGGTTCTAGGGTCTGGTCCAGACATCGTTATGATAAATAGCAGTTTTTATATGCTTATATATAAGTATATAAGTAGCTTATATGAAGCTACTTGCTCAGCCATTGCAGTCTCTGTGCACTAGCGTGCTATTGGTTTTATGGAGTATGTAATGGCAGCTGAATAGGAAGAAGCAGGTTGTAATGCACATTTAGAAGAATGGATGAGTGGAGAGGGGAAGGGTAGGTTAGTGAATTGAGGTGATAGGCTTCTCTAAAGCGATGTGTTTTTAAGTCATGCTTAAAAACATGGGGGCTAGATGTTAGTCGCAACATTTGGGGTAGTGCATTCTATGGCACTGGCGCAGCACTAGTGAAATCTTAGAGACATTAGACAGAGATGAGGGATGAGATGTAGGGGGCGCAGAACCATGGAGAGTTTTGTGGGTGAGAGGGAGAAGTTTGTATTGTATCCTGTAATGGACGGGTAACAAGTGTAATGACTGGTATAAGGCGGAGGCATCGGTGAAGCAGCTGGATTGAAATATGACCCTGACTGCTGTGTTTAAGGATGGATTGGAGAGGGTTAAGTTTGGTTAGAGGGAGGCAGATCAGTAAAATATTGCAGTAGTCCAGATGAAAATGAATAAGAACAACAGTGTTTTTGTAGTTTCAAAGGTGAGAAAAGGTTGATTGTAGATCTGTTTTTAAGGTGCAGGTAACATGAGCTAGTGAGTGACTAAGTGTAATGGATAACGAAAAGTTCAGTGTCAAGTATGACCCCAAGGCAGAGAGTCTGCTGCTTGGGATTTAATGTTGAACCATCAAAGGTAATTGAGATGTCGGGTATAGGTCATTTAGTAGAGGAGGAAACACTAGAAATTCCGTTTTGGAGATATTTAGTTTTAGAAAGAGGGAGGTCATGGTGTGAGAGACAGGGGACAGATAGACCCTTGTATTTTGTATTAAGGTGGGGGGTGATGTCAGAAGTGTATACCATAATTGTGTATCCTCAGCATAGAGATGGTATTGGAATAGGGGGAGTGTACAGAAAGAAAAGGAGGGAGCCCAGCATATGTCTCAATGGGAAATTATTTGACAATGATTGCTCTCAATTCATACCTATACTTTGTTTTGTTTTTTGCAGATTACAACCTAATGTTGATACCCGACAGAAGCAGCTTTCAGCTTGGAGTTCACTAGTTCTGTCTTACTGCCGACATAACAAGTTATACACTATGAATGTAATGGAAATTCAGGAGAGCCCCTTGTTTAACAATAAGAAGATACAAAGTATCCTTTTTGACATGAACATGATGCTCAAGCAGTTCTGTGTATGGAGGTGGCCTGAAAGCACCTTTCACTAAATTTTTCATTTTGAAATGGAAATCTGATGTAATAGGGGCTTCAGAGCAGAGTAAAATGTTTTGTTTATTTTAATTTATTTTTTCATTTTATCTCTCCATTGCAGAAATTTTGACAATTAAAGTATTTGACTCCTATTGTGTTAACACTCACTTCTACTTAAAAAAGTTATCAGACAATTTTCACTGGGGACGTGTGTATTTTCTCCCTTTATGAATATGACCAATCATATGCAGACAGCAACACAACAGAAACAAAACACACCCACCACAATAGCTTAGAGCAGGTTTGTACGATGTAATGATACAGATCTGACCTGCTGTTCAAACCCTCCTGCATGAATCAGTGTAGGGGAAGGGGCAGTGCAGCTGAGTTTAGCTGGGTCACATTACAATCCGTTCTATTAGTTCTCCTGATTACCAGGGCTATGGAGTGGGTAAGCCAAAATCTGACTCTTTAGTTTCCCTGATTCCAACGCCACCAAAATGGCACCGATTCAGACTCCACAACCAGGGCTGTGAAGTCAGCCACATATCCGACTCCAACTCCTCAATTTTCCTGAATCCAACTCCACCCAAGATGGGCACCAACTCCGACTTCACAGCCCTGCTGATTACTGACTGTGTGAGTGATCAGATTTATGTCTGCTGCTTTGCTGAGGCGACTTGTAATTTCTCTGCTGTGAGGTGAGGGCTGTCGTTTTTGTCTAACTAAGGCTGCTTTCACATAACGATTTTTTCAGTTCCGATGCTGTCCGATAAAAATCGGACAGCATCGGACCGATTTTCGGACCCCATGCAGGCCTATGGGCATCGGACCGAATCGGATGTGCACTAAATGCCATCCGATTTGGTCCGATCCGAATCTGTCCGATTTTTTTATCGGTGCAAAAATCGGAGCTTGCTCCGATTTTTGCACCGAAAATAAAATCTGACAGATTCGGATCGGACCAGATCGGATGGCATTTAGTGCACATCCGATCCAACCCGATCAATTTAGCATGGGGCCCTATGGAGCAGGGTCCGAGAAAACATGTGATGTCTCCTCGGACCGATTTTAGTGTACTGAGCATGCTCAGTACACTAAAATAGCTCCTAAAAGTAAATTAAGGGGTTAATAAAAAAAAACAAAACTATGCTCACCTGTCCACGAGGCCCACGTCGTCTCCCGGCGTCTCCGGTGTCTCCAGGTATCTTGCCGTCTGTGCTGATAAGACCTGCCGTGATGTCACAATCACATGACTGCCAGGAACCAATAGCAGGCAGTCATGTGATTGTGACATCACGAGAGGTCCTGGCAGCACTGAGACAGAACAGCAAGGCACCGGAGACGCGCGGGACCGTGCAGGAGTCGTGGACAGGTGAGAAAGGAGAGAAGGAGAGGAGGACAAGAGGAGGAGGACAAGAGGAGGAGGACGCATAGGAGGACCGGGGGCCAAGAGGGGAGACACAGGGGATGAGAGGACCGGGGCCAAGAGGTGAGACACAGCACCGGGGGCCAAGAGGGGAGACACAGGACCGGGGGCCAAGAGGGGAGACACAGGACCGGGGGCCAAGAGGGGAGACACAGGACCGGGGGCCAAGAGGGGAGACACAGGACCGGGGGCCAAGAGGGGAGACACAGGACCGGGGGCCAAGAGGGGAGACACAGGACCGGGGGCCAAGAGGGGAGACACAGGACCGGGGCCAAGAGGGGAGACACAGGACCGGGGCCAAGAGGGGAGACACAGGGGATAAGAGGAAAGGATCGGGGGCCAAGAGGGGAGGACCGGGCGATAAGAGGAGAGGACAGGGGCCAAGAGGGGAGACACAGGGGATAAAGAAGAGGACCGGGGGAGAGACTGACAGCTCTCAGGGAGCGATCTGACAGGAGGGCGGGCATCCTATTTTCTGTCGGAATCGGATGCCTATTTGGCACCCGATTCCAGGCATTAGAAGAATCCGATGCTGTCCGATTTATATCGGACAGCATCGGATTTTACAAAAATCGTAGTGTGAAAGTAGCCTAAGGAGTAACCTCTCTGTTCTGAACTGCTCCGGTGTAAGATGTATCAACACTTTGTTCCGCTCTCACTGCAGACTGAGTACAAGCTGAGCTTAAAGGGGTTGTCCGGGCTTATTTTTTATTTCATATTTATATCTAGGCTGCAAAATGTTGACAATCTGCAATATACATGTTGTCAACATTTTGCAGGGTTTCCTAGATATAACACATTTACTGATGGCAGAGAGTGTCCAGGGGGTGTGATTGTGCATGCTGGTCGTTTACACCTACTCTAGCACAATCACACCCCCTCCCCTATACCTAGTATGGCCAGCCACCCCCAGGCCATACATGCCCGCCCCCTGCCCACTAAACACTATGTAATGAAACCACCCCCAGGGCTCCTACAGGCCGCCCCAGCCCCTAAATCACCACCCACCCTCTGCAAAACAGCGGTCCCCAGTGCACTGATACAAGGTGCCGAAACCGCTGCTGTGAAAGCGATTCCGGCACACTGTGTCAGTGCAGCAGGGGACCCGCTGCATATCTGTGCCGCTCACCCGACATTGTCCTGTGCAGCCGGTCCGCCCTGGTCCCGGTCATCTGCAGGCGGGCTCTCCACACTGCAGCCGAGCTCCACACTGCAGCCGTATCTGTGCTGTGTGTGTGGAGCGGTGCCCGGCGCCTGATCTCCCCAGACCTCCAGTACCATAGAGCAGAGGCTGTGGAGCGGTCCTCTCTAAACCGCTCCACCAGCTCTATGGTACTGGAGGTCTGGGGAGATCAGGCGCCGGGCACCGCTCCACACACACAGCACAGATACGGCTGCAGTGTGGAGCTCGGCTGCAGTGTGGAGAGCCCGCCTGCAGATGACCGGGACCAGGGCGGACCGGCTGCACAGGACAATGTCGGGTGAGCGGCACAGATATGCAGCGGGTCCCCTGCTGCACTGACACAGTGTGCCGGAATCGCTTTCACAGCAGCGGTTTCGGCACCTTGTATCAGTGCACTGGGGACCGCTGTTTTGCAGAGGGTGGGTGGTGATTTAGGGGCTGGGGCGGCCTGTAGGAGCCCTGGGGGTGGTTTCATTACATAGTGTTTAGTGGGCAAGGGGCGGGCATGTATGGCCTGGGGGTGGCTGGCCATACTAGGTATAGGGGAGGGGGTGTGATTGTGCTAGAGTAGGTGTAAACGACCAGCATGCACAATCACACCCCCTGGACACTCTCTGCCATCAGTAAATGTGTTATATCTAGGAAACCCTGCAAAATGTTGACAACATGTATATTGCAGATTGTCAACATTTTGCAGCCTAGATATAAATATGAAATAAAAAATAAGCCCGGACAACCCCTTTAACAGAAACAAGTGTGATACTATCATCTCCGGACAGGCAGTGTGGTGAGAGGTTCTCTTGAAAATTTAAGATTTAGTTTATAACGAGGTTGACAACATCACTACTTAAAGGGGTTTTCTGAATACCAAAGTTTGCTTATTTTTCTAATACAAATTAAGTCTGTCACAACAGAGGCAGAGAAGTGGTGCTGGCTCAGATAATGTACTGAGACATATCCCCTTTTAAACACATGGTGACATGGAAGTGGGGAGTGGGAGCTCTAGTTTAAGTTTGTTCTTCAACTGAATAAAGCTCCATTGCTCTAATATATACAATTTGGTTTGTTGTCTCACCTCTACAAAATGGAATCTGAAATATATACTTCATTTACCCTTGACATTGTCTAGGAAAGCTGTCCTTGGAGTCTGTGCAGGTTGTCTTAGAGGAACTCAGGAAAAAAGGTGTGTTTTGTTTTTTGTTTTGTTTTTTCTCACTTTTCATAAGTCTAGCAAGACAAAAGGCCGCTTTACACGTCACGATATCGCAACGCAACTACGATAAAAAGTCACGTGGTACGGGCATTGCAGTCGATATCGTTCGTGCGTTGTAAAGGGGCAACGCAACTCAAAAACGATGCTCTTCAACCGTGCAATATTGGGTATGCAATTTGGCAGTATCGTGCTGTGTGACAGCGCAACTACGATTTGGAGTGCAACTTCCCCTATTCACTACAATGTTAATTGATCGTTCCCTGAGTTGCTCAGACACAGTGTGAAAAAGGGGCGTACAACATCGTAGTTGCGTTGCTTGCCGATATCTCCCTGTGTAACATCTCATATTTTATTTTGGACAAGTGCCAAAAACATGCGCGCTCCCGTGAAGTTGTATGCAATATCGGAACGATATTGCGACGTGTAAAGCGGCCTAGAGAGGTGTTCTGTGTTTCTCTGCACACTTCTTTTTAGCAGAAACTGCTTATTTTTAAAGGCTGTGGTATACAGAACACTGACATTTGAATTGTATATTTGCTTACTGAATGCAACATTAAGTGACTTGCTAAATAGTGTTCATTATAAAAATGTAATTAAAATTTGCTCCTGTAGAGTCTGTAACGTTATTCTGATGCTTCTCGGTACTCATTCAGAGATGAGTTCTTCTCTTATGAGTGCTATCCTTGTCTTTACAGATATCACTCATGCCTATAAGTGTATGGGGTTGTCTATGTTTTGAGTGAGGCCACACATTAATTTCTGAACTTGCGTATGCACATCGCATGCTTGCGGTCACAGACCTCCTTTCCCAGTGCTGACACCGGTGAATCTTTACAGCGCATGCGTGCATTGTGAGGCTTCAGAAATCTACAGTCACATAGTGACTGTAGACTTGTGAATCTAGACCATACAACCCCTTTGTGACCAAAGACATATATATACGTCCTTGACCATTTCCCTCCCTGATGCGAGCTCACGCCCTCAGCTTGCTTCCTCCCCCACACATCTCAGCTGATCTCATCAGCTAATATGTGTAGCTAACAGCACTGATCCGATGATTAAAAGCTGACAGTGTGATCCAAAGCACCATGGCAGGGATTGCGCCATGCCCCGCCGTGATCGGAGGTCCCGTGAAGCAATGACAGGACCTCCACTGTTACCTTGACAGCCCCGGGGTCTTGTGATGACCCCGTAAAGCTGTCTGCAATGACTTCCTGCTGGCAATCTCACAGTGACATCACCAGCAGAAAGTGATCATTTCGACTGTTCCGATGAGCTACTCATCAGAACATAGAAGTGATCAGTGTGCAGCACTGAGGCCTCCTAGTGGGCCAAGTAAAATACAGGAAGAAAAAAAAATCAAGTTCAAATCGCCCTTCTTTTTTACCCCACTAAAAATAAAACTATTAAAAAAAAACATAATTGGTATTGCTGTGTTCAAAAATGCCCTATCTATCAAAATATAAAATTGAATCAGATCTGTACACTGTGTAACAGGAAAAAAAGTCCAAACGCCAGCATTACATTTTTTTGGGTCGCCACAACATTGCAATACTGGCAATCAAAACATGACATTTACCCAACAATGGTATCATTAGAAACGTCAGCTCAAGCCTCATAAAATAAGCCATCACACAACTCCAGATCCCAAAAAATGAAAACGGTACAGGTCACGGAAAATGGCGCAAAAGTGCAATTTTTTTTTCTTTAAAAACTTCAGATTTTTTTTTTCACCACTTAGATTAAAGTACCGTATATACTCGCGTATAAGCCGAGTTTTTCAGCCCAAAAATTGGGCTGAAAAGTACCCCCCTCGGCTTATACGCGAGTCAGTGCGGGGGCTGCTGTATACAGCGGTATACAGCAGCCCCCGCATCCCCAGTAATGCAGGGCCCCCCCCCTCATGCTCCGGTCACCTGTAAAGCAAGTTATACTTATCAGTGCCCGCTGCCGTCCGCGCCCGCCGCTGCCGACATGCGATCCTCCATCTTCATTCATCTTCTTCCTGCTCTGTGCGCGTCGCAGGCAGTGACGTCATTACCGGCGACGCGCACAGGAAACAGGAAGAAGATGCATGAAGACGGAGGATCGGGATGTCGGCAGCGGCGGGCGCGGACGGCAGCGGGCACTGATAAGTATAACTTGCTTTACAGGAGACCGGAGCATGAGGGGGGGGCCCTGCATTACTGAGGCTGCCTGTATACTACCACTGGGACTGCTGTATATAGGGGCCCTGCATTACTGGGGCTGCAATACCACTGGGGCTGCTGTATATAGGGGCTGCTGTATACACCACTGGGGCTGCAATACCACTGGGGCTGCTGTATATAGGGGCTGCAATACCACTGGGGCTGCTGTATATAGGGGCTGCAATACCACTGGGACTGCTGTATACAGGGGCTGCAATACCACTGGGGCTGCAATACCACTGGGGCTGCTGTATATAGGGGCTGCAATACCACTGGGGCTGCAATACCACTGGGGCTGCTGTATATAGGGGCTGCAATACCACTGGGGCTGCTGTATATAGGGGCTGCAATACCACTGGGGCTGCAATACCACTGGGGCTGCTGTATATAGGGGCCCTGCATTACTGGGGCTGCAATACCACTGGGGCTGCTGTATATAGGGGCTGCAATACCACTGGGGCTGCTGTATATAGGGGCTGCAATACCACTGGGGCTGCAATACCACTGGGGCTGCTGTATATAGGGGCCCTGCATTACTGGGGCTGCAATACCACTGGGGCTGCTGTATATAGGGGCTGCAATACCACTGGGGCTGCTGTATATAGGGGCTGCAATACCACTGGGGCTGCAATACCACTGGGGCTGCTGTATACAGGGGCTGCAATACCACTGGGGCTGCAATACCACTGGGGCTGCTGTATATAGGGGCTGCAGTACCACTGGGGCTGCAATACCACTGGGGCTGCTGTATATAGGGGCTGCAATACCACTGGGGCTGCAATACCACTGGGGCTGCTGTATATTGGGGCTGCTGTATACACCTCTGGGGCTGCATATACCTCTGGGGCTGCATATACCTCTGGGGCTGCTGTATACTACCACTGGGGCTGCTGCTGTATACTACCACTGGGGAGGCTGCTGTACACTACCACTGGGGAGGCTGCTGTATACCTCACTGCTGGGGGTTGTATACCTGTGCTGGAGTCCACCCTCGGCTTATACGCGAGTCAATAGATTTTCCCAGGTTTTGGGGGCAAAAGTAGGGGGGTCGGCTTATACACGGGTCGGCTTATACACGAGTATATACGGTAAAAGCATACATGGTTGGTGTCTATGAACTCATACCAACCGAGGCATCATACCAACACGTCAGTTTTACCATATAGTGAACATGGTGAATAAAAAATAAACATATAATTGCACTTTTTTTTACAGTTTCACAACACTTGAAACTTGTTTCCCATTTTCCTGTACACTTGACGTAATTCAAAAGTACAACTCATCCCACAAAAAACAAGCACTCGTATGTCTATATTGATGGAAACATAAACTAGTTATGGCTCTTGGAAGAAGAGGAGGGAAAAATGGAAAATTGCTTGGGGATGCAGGGGTTAATATATGAGGGTGTGTTCATTAAAGATTTCCCCTGACCCATTTCTATTTATCACAGGATGCTAAAACTGCACATGTGTAATGATATAAGTCTCTATAGGTTACGTACCATTTACAACTCTGACCTGATAACAGTTTCTCTTTTACAGAGATGCTGGAGTGGTGTGAGGTGTGATAATGGAATACAGGGTGGAATACAGAGCAGTCATCAAGTTCCTTTCCTTGAAAGGTTTGTTAATCGATAGCAGAATGGGATCAACATGGAATTAGAGCTGTTTGCACCGAAGTTTGACCACATTTGAAACGACGATGCTGGTTGTTAAATACACAATGGGGAATCGTCACCATAAACCTCTTTCATCTCATCGAACATCTCTCTTGGTGTGCAGCCTTTCAAGTAAAGAACGTGATGACTGCTCTGTATTTCATTGGCTCTATTATCACACCTCACACCACTTCAGCACCTGTAAAAGAAAAACAGTTATCTGTTCAGTGTTGCACATTGGCAGGTAACCTATAGAGAATTTTATCATTACATGTGTTTCAGCATCCTGTGATAAATAGAAGTGGGTCAGGGGAAAACTTTAAATCGCCCCTCGTAATTTCACAGTAAAACCCTTTAAATGCAAAAACACTCATACTTATCTCAATTGGTGAAAGTATATCTTGAATAACATGGTATACTGCATTCTTCATTTTAAATGCATCTTCAATTTGAAAATTAAAACAAAAGTCTCTGTTAGGTTTTCCGTTTGTTGTAATTCATTAAAGCAAAGCCACTTCACCAGGTGTCTGTCCCAGCTGAAACAGTCCCTTACTTTCCAAAAAAGATGGATCTATACCAGGGCTAGGTGAAGTTCGAGCACACCATCCTCTTCACCGCCGGGATGCCGCCGATGCTTCCTAATGTCCCTTTATTTATATCCTCAGGATTCGGATAGTGGTGAATACATTGGTGGAGGAGGAGGCCGCCGACTCTTCCTTCCACCAATCAGAGTGTGAGGCAGCAGACGTGATAATGTAACATCAGCACGTCTACTGTGTGGAGGATCAGCGCAGCAGAGGAACGGGAGCAAGGCGAATATGTGGTGTTTGCTTTTGTCATAGATGTATGGGCTCTTGTATGTAGGAGAATATGTTGTGGCTATGTGAGGGCTATTAATGTATATAGGAGGCTATGTGGGGCGTATGCTGTATATAAGAGGTTATGTGGGGCTCATAAAGTATACAGGAAGCTATGTGAGGGCTCTAAGTATGTAGAAGACCATGTGGGGCTCTTAATGTATACAGGGCACATAATAGGTATAGGAGGCTACGTGTGGCTCATGATTAAGAGATAGCCAAACCTGCAGATGTTTGGGTTCGGCAGACTTATTTTTTTTTATTTTTTTTTTTCTTAAGTCCCAGTTCAGGACCATATATAACCTGAACTTGAGCCCAAAGCCCATATAATTCTAGATTCAGTCAGAGTTATAAAATGGTGGCAGTAAAGGCTGGGGGGCTGCAAAGGGAATCATTACACATACCAGTCTTCGGCGCTGCGGTCACACTTGCTTCCAGGTCCACTTATTAACCTTATGTTTATTCACTGTACTGACTCCAATAGCCAATCACAGACACTCGCTCTCTGTGTCTGTGATTAGCTGTTGCTCCCCCACCTATTGTGCCAGCGTCTGTGATTGGTTGCTATATACATTAGTGTATTGGCAGACAACCTGCCCATAATAGGTGTGTAAAAATAAATAATTGAAGGAAAAAAATGTGTATATTGTGCAGATAAAGCAGTCTGCTGGAGCCTCCAGCTGTTCGCTTTATAATGGCTGAGTATCAAATACGAAAACCCTATGTGGATTTTAAAATTATTTAAATAAATAATATTAAACTGGCGGCATAGGGGTCTTCCCCAATTTGATACTCAACCAAGATAAAACACAGAGCTGGGGGTTTGTAGTCTCACCCAGGTAATGCACATAGTTATTGGCCGCCCCAGAAATTGGCACATTCATTAGAAGCGCCAGGGATTGGCGCTTTTCCCGGCTCTTCCTGGTGCAGTGGCAATCGAAGTAGTAGAAGAGGTTAATGCCAATTGAGTTGGTGTAAGAGAGCTGCTTGCAATGGGCGGACACTGTAATGTCTCCGCTCTCTGTGATGTTGCCGAGCCAGGAGAGGTTTGCTGGATATTGTGTTGAGGATTACTGTTGGAGGGTATGTTTGGTGTTAATAAATGGGTAAAAAAAGGGTGTCTTTGTGTTTTATTTTAAATAAAAAGGATTTTTATTTGTGTGAGTTTAACTATTTACTTATAGGATTGGTAATGTACGAGTATCAAAGAAACCTGAACATTAACAATCTAAGGCATGATGACAGCTGTCAATACTCAGCTGTCATTAACCCCCTCTATTACCCTGATTGCCACAGCACCAGTATATTGAGAAGAGGCAAGTAAAGCGCTCACTAGGAATTGGCGCTTCTTATGAATGTGCCAATTTCTGGGGTGGCTGTGGTTGCTATTCTTACCCTGGGGGGAGCAATAACTATGTGCCTCCCCAGGGTGAGAAAACCAACCCCCATCCATATGTTTTATTTTACAAAGCATTCACTGATCTCAGGGAGACCAGTCCAAGAAAACACTGCGGGCAGCTGGCTAAAGCGCTCAACATAGTGAATTCCTAGGCGCATTGCCCCCTGGGAATTATGAATATGCAAATAGAGTGTGGAGCCTCGGTTAGGAGTCTCAAACACAGGACTAGCCAGATATCCCTCCAGGGAAGGACCCAGCCAATATGCTCTATATGTGTTTTATTATGGCAGAGTATCAAATTGGGGAGAACTGGTGTCGCCATTATTAAAAATTATTTATTATTTTAAAAAAAATGCATGTGGTCCCCATACTAGATACAGTTGTGCTGTGGACAGATTCTACCATCTGAGTTATGGATCTCTGCATCTCCCCCAGAGTGACCATAGGCCTCTTGGCTGCCTCTCTGATTAGTGTTCTCCTTGCTTGGGATTTTAGTTTAGATGGACAGCTTTGTCTTGGTAGGTTTCCAGAGCTAAGGATATTTTTATAACCTATCCCTGCCTTTACTCGTCTCCATTACTTTTATCTCTGGCCTGTCTGGTGACGTCCTTGGTTTTCATGATGCTGTTTGATTGTAATGTTCTCAAACACACTTCTGAGGCCTTCACAGAACAGCTGTAGTTCTGCTGATAATAAAGTTTGCATAGTTTAACTCAATTTACTAATTAGTTGATTTCTGAAGGTAACTGGTCACTCTGGATTTTATTTAGGAGTATCAGACTACAGAGGAATACAAATGCATGTCACCAAAACACCTGAAACTAAAAGCAAGGAAGAGAGATCCAGCTCCATGGGCATAATTGTCTTTATTGGTACATGTTAAACGTCCAAATAACATCCATATCGGCTTAGAGCAATTAAAGAAACGATAAATTTCTGGTGCAGCAAGCACCTTTAGTCATGGTGACCATGACGAAATGTGCTTGACGCACTAGAAATGCGTCATTGTATTTTTTATTGCTCTAAACTGATATGGATGTAATATTGAAGTTTAACATGTACCAATAAAGACGATTATGTCCGTGGAGCTGGATTTCTCCTCCTTGATTCCAAAAATAAGGCTAAATCATAAGCATAAAGTGATATCTTTTCTCTAATATCTCCAAAGCAAATGTGTTCCACCTGAACATTCTGTCTTAAGAAGAGAAACCAAAGGCAACAACAAACACGAAAGGGGGGAAACAAAACGTTTTGTTTAAAATAGTATTTATAGGGGTTGTGCCACAAATAATTGTACATTTTAATCAATAGATCTTAGAATAAAAATATGTTCCACAATTACATTTGTTAAAAAAAAATGTTTTTGTCCTGAGATATTTTTAAATATGTCCCCCTGTGGATGGATGTGTCCGAGACCATGCTTGAACAGGTCGGATATACCACAGCTCCTGGGCAGAGAAGGAAGTAAAAGTATACAGATGTTACAGCCGGGTGTCACAGCTGATTCTGTCTGTAATGAAAAATATTTAATTGCCTGTTTAAAAACTTGTTTCTAATCTATTCAATCTTAAAGTTTGTTCCAAGAGGAATTCTCCAAAACTTCATTTAGCTCTTTCAAAGAATTTGGAGTATCCAATAGTTCACAATCAGTTTTAGCTAAAATGTGTAGATCCATAACATATAGATATTCATTAATATTACTCCCATCAACAAACTTACCAAGAGTAGAATTATAGTAACGGAGACTCCCACCCAACCAGGATTCTATACAGTACAAGGAATCACATTGGAGACCTTTTCACTTTGAATACGAGACTTCAGAAACCTAACTGGGACATTTCTGCTAAGAATGATCTGATTAGGAGGACACAATTTTGAGCATTATCTGACTTGGGCCCCTTTCACATCAGCGTTTTTCGATGATTGCGGCAGATCCGGCACATTTACCGTATCTGCCGCCTAACAGCTGCACTTGAGGCACACTAGCGGCAAGCCTCATGCATTGTTTATGGGGCTTGAGGCAATTGCGGTTTTGCCGCAATCCGGCAGTTGCGGCCGAAACAAAAACACGGGTAGCAGTGTATTTTTTTTTTTCCGTCGCCGCAAGTGCCGAATCTGCTGCATCCAGCAGAACCGCACTTGCGCCCCCAAGCCTCATAGACAATGCATGGTGCTTGCTGCAAGTACAGACGTTAGGTGGCAGATGCAGTAAATCTGCCGGATCTGCAGCAATCAGCGAAATACGATGATGTGAAAGAGGCCTTAGCTGGAGATGTATACCATGATACTATCGCTCAGTCAAGCATGTGTTTACCATGTATGCTTCATTTATTGACCTTACAGGACATATTGTTCATTTAGCTTTCATGCATTATATATAATCTGTGGACTTAATATGTTAATACATTGTAGGTAACTTAGAATGGTTGGATAAAAACAAAACCAGATTCTTAATAATGTGGAGGAGGCCGGATGAATGGGGAAAAGTAATCTATCAATGGGTGAGTAGATACAGCACTTTTTTAGCTACTGTAGGTCTTATTCTTTAAAAATGTACCAATGCTTATATATTATTGCACTATGTTGCTGAGAAACTAGTATTTATGTTACTGTCATATGCTATGGATCATTGGAAATCCATACTGGTCAGCCAAATTATCACATCATTTCCCATTTCCCTCTGATCAGACACGTTATTCTTGGCCAAACATACTTTAAAATCCAGCTTTCTCCTTCGCCTCATTGGGGGACACAGGACCATGGGTGTTATGCTGCTGTCACGGGAGGGACATAGCAATCTGCAAAAGATTCACAATGGCTCCTCCTCTGCAGTATATACCCCTGGACAGGCACTGCCTTAACCAGTTTTTGCTTAGTGTTGTAGGAGGCACACCTAAAAAAAATTTTTTCTCGCTTTTTGGATTTTTTTATTCAAGAAGAAGAAAAGTTGGTCTCTGTAAGACTCCCGGCATGGCTCCTTCCTTGGCCCACCACTGTTGGGGGTGCCTGGTTGAAGTTGAGACCCCCAATCCACATGCTGCTCCTTCCTCGGCACCCCATTTTTGGGGAGCTGGGTTAAAGTTGAGATAACGGTTACTGGGTTGACGTCAAGGCTGCGTAGAAGGCCTCTGGTGGACAGCAGCATCCCTCCCTAAATGCCCCTTCGGGTCCATTTAGGTTGAGACACTGTAGGTAGGTCCAGTAGGTACAGCACTCTGAGCACCTCAGGAGCCTCAGGCTTGCTAAGTCGCTCTGTGGACTTATGCTGCAGCATGTATCGCTGCAGTACACCCAGGAGACACAGCTTTGCTGTGTGCTCCTGATGGGGCCGGGGGACCAGCAATGGGGCAGCCAGCAATAGCAGGGACACAGACTGTCTGTGTCCCTGCAGCAGCCAGCACCAAGGCTGCATTGTGGTGGATACAGAGGACCCAGCATCTGGGTCCTTTGTGGGAGCCCACACTACCCCACCGGTACCTGCTCAGTGGTCTGGGGGGGTCCAGGTCAGTTCCGGACTTTAACCCCCCCCCCCCCCCAAACCCCAACCCGCTCCCCAACCGACCCTCCGCGCCACCGAGGAGCCTTTTTCGGCCGCAGGGATCTAATTTAGGCCGAAGCTTCAGCCGCCGCCTTTTCCTGCCCCCGGATGATGAGGATACCAGGATGACGCTACCAGCGTCATAGCAGGGGCGGACCACAGCACAGAGGGCATGTTTTACACTATAATATCGTGCTCTTTTTCACCGCTCCGCCCCCCTCCTTCTTCATCTCTCCTCCGGCAGCCATTACAAGCCTCATGGATTAGAGGCAGCTCAGATACCTGCATATACAGCCTCCTTCGGCCAGTCTCTGGGGAACACAGGACAGGGACGCTGGACATACTGATTAAACTGTATATCCCAGCCAACCATTTATCTCCCTCTCTGCCTACTGTTATACTAGATGGATTTATTTAGTCATGGAGGAAATTTCTGAAAATGTACATGAGTAGGCATGAAGATGCGATTTTACTGAAATAAAATAAATTGCAATGTTTACTACTGTAAAATATCGTAATGTCTCTTTTTAAGGGGTTAATTACAATCATACATGGTATGCTGTATCCTAAATTCATTACATAATGTTTGTTGTTACCAAGGTTTCAAAGAATGGGATGACAAATTCTGTGTTCACACTTTATGAGTTGATTAGTGGAGATGACACAGAAGGAGAAGGTAAGGAAATACCTACTAGTCTTATTACACATAATGCCTTCTTTATAACCTGCAGGTTCACGGGTGTTGAACTTACATTTCCCAATTGTGTTTATGTTCAGTTATTTTTTATATATGCTCCATACCAAGGTCGCTCTACATAGATTATCCCTCCTACCACAAGGAAATACAAAATCCACTTGTAGTGGAAATGTGAACAACTGCAGAAAAGTTTAAAGAAGCCCTTTAATTAATTTTTTTTTCTTCTTCATTTTAAACTGACTACGACTACAATCTGAGATGAAGGCTGAAATGCTGAGTAAAACTTTTTTTTATTGTCTGTTTTGGAAAAAGCCTCTTGGTTTCCTAAATATTATCTTACGTTTTAAATATAAATTTTCCTTTCAACCAGATAGAGGTAACAGATTTCTCTCGCAAAGGGCGTGTACTATTTCTTCTCTATGACACTATCCATTAGCAGGAGTCAGTGCATATGTAGAAAGTACAGAACTCTGGTCAAAAACAGAGATTCTCTGTGTGATCTCTCCTTTTATTAGATTTAGTGCAATGTAGATTGATAGTGCAGTGCTAAGTCCAGCTCCTACTCCTGCTGTATGACCAGGAAGAGAGAATTACTCGGCTAGATACCTGTTTTGACCTTCTCTGTGGTTGTATTCTGTATTTTCCACCTCTGACACCTCCTGTTTATGATTGGTCATCATCACACAGAGTTGGAAATAGTATACGCCCCGTAGAAGAAACTGTTACTACTTATGGGGTTGAAGGGAAAATTTACATACAAACATGAAATCTCAAAACAGAAAAATAAAATTATACTCTGTACTTCAACCTCTCTTTCAGCATGTAGGCAGTTTAAAGCTAAAGTAATTGAAGTTCCTTTTAAAATCTGCTTGGGTGCCATGTAAATTCATAACTGAGCCTCCTCTTTATTATATTCTGTGTATTGTCTATAGATATAGTTGTGAAAGGTCCTGGTGTTAAAGGTGTAATGCATAGACAACTTGCTGACGTTAAAGGGCCTACATAGAAATCATGGAGCCCCATAAAACAATCACTATATGATATTCCCACAGTGAATTTCTCCACAGTACCCTCCACATACAGAGCATGATGACCCTACTTTACCTCATCCTGAACTCCCCGGCAAAGTATGGTGAACTCCGCACCATATGATCCGCAAATTATAACCCCCCACACAGTCCTCTGTAAAGTATAATGGGCCTACATATAGTATAATGGCTGCCACAGCTCTCTGCGCTGTATAAATGCCCCCACAAGCCCTCCAAATAGTATAATTGACACCACAAAGAATGATTGACTCCCACACACTTTTACATTGTATAATTGCTTACTTGCAGTATAATGGCCCCCACATAGCCTTCCTTGTACTATAATAGGCCCAACATAGCCCTTTATATAGTAAGATGGCCTCACATAGCCTTCCAATTATTAAAATGGCCCCTAGATAGCCTTCCATATAGTTGAATGGGTCCCACATAGCCCTCCATATTGTATAATGACCCCCACATAGCCTTCCATACAGTATAATGGGCTTCACATTGCCTTCCATATAGTATAATGTGGCCCCCATAGTTCTCCATATAGTATAATTCACCCCCCCATAGTCTTCCATATAGTATAATGCACCCCCTTAGTCCTTCATGTAATATAATGTACCTTCCCATAGTTCTTCATGTAGTGTAATGCACCCCACATAGTAATTCATGTGGTATATTGCACTCCCCATAGTCATTAATGTAATATAATGCAACTAACCATTGTCCTTCATATAGTATAAAGCACCTTCCATAGCTCTACATATAGTATAATGTACCCTATAGACCTCCATATTGTATAATGCACCCCCATAGTCATCCATATATTATAAAGCCCCAAAATTCCGCCATATGTTATAATGTAGCCTCCATATTCTTCCAGGTATAAAGAAGCCCCCATATTGTTTAATTAACACCCCATTGTACTCCATATAGTATAATGCACCACCATAGTCCTTCATATAGTATAATGCACCCTCCATAGTACTCCATGTTGTATACTGCAACTCCCTTAGTCTTTCATGTAGTATAATGGATCTCCCCATAATCCTTCATGTAATGTAATGCAGCTCTTCCATAGTCCTTCATGTAGTATAATGCACTCACATAGTCCATCATTTGGTTTAATGCAGCTCTTCCATAGTCCTTCATGTAGTATACTGCACCCCCCAGTCCTCCATGTAGTATAATGCAACCCGCTTAGTCCTTCATGTAATATAATGCATCTCCACATAATCCTTCATGTAGTGTAATGCACCTGTCTATAATCCTTCATGTATTATAGCACAGCCCTTCCATAGTCCTTCATATAGTGTAATGCACCTGTCCATAGTCCTTCACATATTATAACGCAGCCCTTCCATAGTCCTTCATGTAGTGTAATGCACCTGTCCATAGTCCTTCACGTATTATAACGCAGCCCTTCCATAGTCCTTCATGTAGTATAATGCACCCCCTACAGTCCTCCATGTACTATAATGCACTCTCCATATCTCTCCATTAAGTATATTGGTCATGACCATGTACTCACTCATTTAAAAAATACCTTTCCTTGTTCTCCTACTGCTTCAGTCTCTGCAGCGAGAGGTTCTGGAGCTCTTTAATACTCTGCACAGCGAGCACGATAAAGTGACATCAGGCTGTGCTGAGACGTCAGATTTCAAATTGGAGGAAGACTGGTGGACATGTGATGGCGGGAGGAAGTCTGGTGCTGGCATGGGCATCATTCCACCACCCCATCTCTGACTCGCATGTCCCATAGTGGCTGTGTGTGGCTATACACCACTGCTGACAATAGCCATTACATAATTGTCAGACGTCCGCACTGAGGTCAATAGGTGTACAGGAAATATCAGACTCTGTCCTTAAAGGGAACCTGTCACCTAATTTTAAGCCCCTACACTATCTCTAGCTGTCCCTACACCTTCCTAGCAGCTCCCTATCTCTCCCTTTCTTATCTAAAGTCTCCCTATGAAAGAAGTGTAAAATAAGATAAAACTTACTGCAGTCCCCGTAGTTAGGGGACTGGGTAGGCGTGGCCACGCTTCCACAGCACTCCTCCATGCTGTAATGCACGCCCCGCTGGGCGGCATTATTCAGGGCCCTCTCTGCCCCCATGTGTTTGTAATCTGCCGCCATGTTTGTAGTTCCAAGCACCGGCCGGACGTCACTGCCGGCGCGGTGCATTATGGGGCCGGTCACGTGATCGACCCTAGTGCATTATGGGGCCGATCACGTGACCGGCCCGGCTTCAGTAAGCGCATTGCCCTGAATAATGCCGCCCAGCGGGGCGTGCATTACAGCATGGAGGAGTGCTGTGGAAGCGTGGCCACGCCTACCCAGTCCCCTAACTACGGGGACTGCAGTAAGTTTTATCTTATTTTACACTTCTTTCATAGGGACACTTTAGATAAGAAAGGGAGAGATAGGGAGCTGCTAGGAAGGTGTAGGGACAGCTAGAGATAGTGTAGGGGCTTAAAATTAGGTGACAGGTTCCCTTTAAAGGGAAGAAGAATTGATGCTTCACTCTTATATTTTTTTTGCATTCAAAATATTTTGTTGTAATTAAGGGACGTCCAAGATGATTATAAACTCCTCTACTTACATGTAATTGTGTTAAGGGGCGGTATTGACTGTGCATCTGATGACATCCCTTTCTGGTCCCCTGACCACTGAAGTCAGTCAATGGTCCCAGTGATCAATGAATCAAAGAATATGATGTCACCACTTCTGAGCCTCCCAATAGATAACACCATATATAGGAGACTCAAAAAATACAATTGGGCTATATTCGGGAGAAAACTGTAGAAGAGTGGTTTGAGACACAACGACTATAATAGCATAAATGGCTGCCAAAGCCCCAGACATGTAAATGATACTTCAGTGGAGATAGAAGGGTTGAAAATTGTGCTGCTGTAAAAATAAAACTTCTTATAGGGTCCTCGATAGTGGTTTAATCTACGCATTTCAGAGATAAACTCCTTCCTCAGGATAATCACAATTACAAAGCTGACAGTGCACACAGTATATATTGTCTGATATAACATTGGAAAAAAGGTGCATGAAGAAGCCATTAGATCAACTGACCATTCAAATTGGTGAATTTGTGAATTTTTTAAAAATAACACCGAAACGTGATATCATGTTTTTCTCTAAACATCTAACTATCATATGAAAGACAATAAAAAGAAAAATGATAATATTGAGAAGAAAAACGTAGAGAGAAAATTGTGTTAGGGCCCTTTCATATCAGCGTTTTCTTCAAATCGCGGCAGATGCGGTGAAAAAACCGCATCTGCCGCGATTACCGCATACCGGCTGCACTTGCGGTAAACGCCATACAAGGTATAGGCGGACTTGCGGCAGGTGCGGCAACTGCGGTTTTGGCACTTGAGGCAGGTGCGGCCGCGAAAAAAACCGCGGTCAGCCGCAGTTTTTTTTCGCTGCCGCAAGTGCAAAACCACACTTGCCGCACCTGCCGCAAGTCCGCCTATACCTTGTATGGCGTTTACCGCAACCGTGCCGCAAGTGCAGCCGGTATGCGGTAATCGCGGCAGATGCGGGTTTTTCACAGCATCTGCCGCGATTTGAAAAAAACGCTGATGTGATAGCACCCTTAGATCTTTAAATGTGTGCGAAAACGGGAAGTGCATAGTATGGGGATTATTTTACCATTGGACCAAAGTGACAACGGAAAAAAAGGAACAAGTGAGGAAATAGAACCTCATAATTCACTAAAAAGGGTGTGGGTATAAATGTCTGTGTATTTACCAGGTATAGTACCCTCGGACATCCTTAGAAGAAAGTGCAAGTGGATTAGTTATACATTGTACCGTAGAGGAAACTTAAAGAGGACCAACCAGCAGGTTTTAGGGCTATAAAGTGAAGGCAGTACAGGCACTGGGATACTTAGTGCAATCATACCTTTACTTCATTGATTACATGTATGAATGTAAAGATAAATGATATTGAAGTCCACAGAATCTGTGCAGCAAGGGGAGGGGATGTGCAGCACATTAGTATAAAGGGCCCGTTACACGCTTCATTGTCCCAGCGATCCCACCAACGATCGGGATCCCTTGGACATTAAAGGCTGATCGCTGGTGAGCTGTCATACAGGCAGACTCGCCAGCGATCCAGACCAGCGAGCATGCTGGTAACCAAGGTAAATAGCAGGTAATGTAGTGCCATTTGTCGCTTAGTTACCTCCAGTTTACCTTGGATACCAGCTCACAGCGTTGCTGTACGGTGCTGGGAGCTCACTGATTATTGGTCTCCCGCTGTCGCACGCAGCGACCAACGATAGATTTATGAACCGGTTCATAAATCTGCGATCAACGACTTATCGTTGATAGGTGTCACACGCAACATTGTCGTTTAGACATCGCTGCAACATCACCAAACTGGTGACGTTGTAATGATATCGATATCGTTGTGTGTGACAGGCCCTTTAGAGAGGCTGGATCTGCAGATCCAGAGACACTACAACCTCCAGCATGCTCCATCACACAGTCTGCAGATCCAGACACTACAACTCCCTGCATGCTCCATAGACAGTTCCCCATCCTGTGATCTGTGCTGACAATAGCAGGGATCTGTCCAGATCTGTGAGAGGGGACAGATCAGAATGTGGAGAGACTTGGGGGGGGGAAGGGCTTCTCCTGCTTGTGAGATCACATTCAAGCAGAGAGATGGAGGGAGAGGTGGTGGGGGGGAGGATTTGGCTTAGAGAAAACAGGGCAGTAATACAAAAAAAATCAGCCTGTCTTATACTAATGAGCTGCACATCCCCTCCCCTTGCTACACACTTTCTAAGGGCTTCAATATCATTTATCTTTATATTCATACATGTAATCATTGACGTAAAGGTATGATTGCGCTTAGTATCCCAGAGCCTGTAAGGCACTGCCTTCACTTTATAGCCCTAAAACCTGCTGGTTGGTTCTCTTTAAAGAATATTCATGATGAGAAAATATGTGTTCTGTGCAGTCTAATACAACGATTTATTAGGGCTAAAGGTACCTTTACACGCCGCTACAGGATGGTGGAAACAACCGGGTAGATGAGAGAAATGTATTTTGCACTGCCAAATCAACCCGCGGTCGCGGCGTGTAAAGACGGTTGTTTCCACCCGTCACTTGCGGCAACTGTTTCCGAGCAGTGCTCAAAAAACTGGTTGATTTCAAGGCGATGGTTACGGCCTGTATCGGCGTGTAAATAAGGAACAGGAGGGTTGTTTCGACACCTTGCTATCTACCTGGGACGTGACACAGGCTCCGGGATACCGCTCCCCATCAGCGATCATTGGTGGAAGCTCGTGCATTACGATTGGTAGACGCTGCATAGGGCGGCATATTTAAGGAGCTGACCAGTCATACTACACAATTGCTCGAGCGTCATGTATTAGTCAGCCTCCTGCGCTGGCTGGCCAATCATGATGCTATTGCTTTGTCCTATCAGCGTACGAGTGTCTCGTAATCCACAATTCTGGCACGCCTATGTGTTGTCCCTACTGCACCAGGTCCGCCCATATTACCTTGTTGTAGTGGCGTGTAAATGGGGTAAGGTGCTCTGCAGAAGGTAACATGAGCACCCGGCGGTGCATCCAGAGATAGATTCAACCTACTGTAGTGCACCTTGTTGCGGCGTGTAAAGGTGGTGCGGGTTTTCAACCGTTTGTGCGTGCTCGTGCACGTGAAGCACCCGGTTGTTTCCACCATCCTGTAGCGGCGTTAAAGGTACTTAGTCCCAACAATCTTGTATTGCGACACAAGCAGATTTTCTATCATCAATATTCTTTTAAGAGACCAACAGAGTTTAGGGCTATAAGTGAAGAGCGTGCCTAGGCTCTGGGATACAGCGGCAATTCATACCTTTAGTCAGATTACATGCATGAATAAAGATAAATGATATTGAAGTCCTTAGAAGTGGGCAGGGGAGGGAATTGCAGCTCATTAGTATAAGACAGGCTGATTTTTTGTATACTGCCTGTTTTACTAAGCCAAATCCTCCCCCCCACCTCTCCCTCACTGCACCTCTGCTTGAATGGTGATCTCACAAGCAGTAGAAGCTTTCCCCCAAAGTCATCTCCACATCCTGACTGTCCTTACAGATCTGGACAGATCCCTCTATGTCAGCACAGATCACAGGATGGACCTGTCCTATGAGCATACCAGGAGTTGGTAGTGTCTGATCTAGAACTTGTGATGGAGCATGCTGGAGTTTGAAGTGTCTCTGGATCTGCAGATCCAGCCTCTCTAAAGGGCCTGTCACACACAACGATAGGTACCATAATAGATAAAATAATTGGATTAATTTATATACAGATATTAATAGGGAATATGAATATCAACTGGGGAAATTCTTCAATCAGGAAGGGTTAGGTGATACTGCATGTATGTGAAGGTGTTAAGCGCACATGGATACGCCACTGAGCTGTAAAGTTTACTTAAGGTCAGACTCCACTGACTGTGGGGTAAAGTGTAGAGCACCTACTGTCCAGTCTGCCATTAAGATTATGATTGCTGTCCATGCTCGCTTGTGATAACATGTGTAATATGTTTTGTATATAGAGTTCCATGGGTTGGATGAAGCCATGCTCCTCAGATCATTGGAAGCCCTGCAGCTGGAACACAAAGCAGAGATCATTACACTAAACGACAGCAAGGGTGTGAAATTCTTTTAATGATGATTTCCCCAGTCCTGTCCGACTGTTGAAAGGACCTAGAACTATTTTATACAGGAGCATATTGTGTTCTCCTGCCGTCTGCTGGACTTTTGTGTATATTATAAAGTTGCCAGTCACTGCCTTGAAACAGTAGTACACCCTGGATATTTCCGCTGACAGATGAAGTCCTATTTCTACTGTGCATTCAGTGTGTCTGTGTATATAGTGATCTGGCAACTCTTTTGGGAATACAATTTATGGCTGATGTTTGAGATGCCAGAAGCTTCAAGGTAATATTAGGTTATAAATATTTGCCAAAATATCAGCCCCTGCTTATTTTAGTTTACAGATTTACCTTTGCCCCTTGAATCATGTTACAGATCTATGACGCTTAGACGTTGACATCTTGTGCTCATAGAATTTTGCAAGATTACACACTTGATAAATCTGTATTTACATAATAAACAGGATCCACCCATGTGTTTGGTATTCATTTTTTACAAATATGGAGATTATGGAATGAAGGATGTTTTAACCTGTTCCCGACTTTTGACGGTAAATAAAGTTGGCACTTGCTGGGCTTTATGCTGCACTGCCTATATTTTTATGGTCAGCAGATTTGCGGAGATCAAGGACCTCCGAAATTCCGCAAGAGTCTGTATTCCGGTGCAGAACACTAGCTCTGACCCATGACATCATTTGGACCTGATTGGTTCAGGTCGTGATGACATTATCGTCGTGCTAGCCAATGACGGCAATCACTGGAAAGGTTTGATGTAGTAACAGTCAGTGAGCAATTACAGTGAGACAAGAGCTTCCGATAAAAATGTCATCAGTGAGCAATTTTGTCGTACTGTAAACCTTATCCACTTAGTCCCATCAATTTATTAGCAAGGATATAGGATTATAAACAATGGATGTTTAGTATAGTATACATTTTTACACTATAATTAATATATTTATATTTTTACAAATAAAATAATTTAGTATTAAATACATAAAATGCATGCATTTAAATAAATCACAATTGCTTTAGCAATTTAGTTCCAACAATTTAATTGCACTAATTGAGTAGGTTTAATGAATTTGATCATTTTTGTACAAATATACTTATACAATACTATATACATAATTTGCTAAAAATGTACAGTACAGACCAAAAGTTTGGACACACCTTCTCATTCAAAGAGTTTAATGTATTTTCATGTCTATGAAAATTGTGGATTCACACTCAAGGCATCAAAACTATGAATTAACACATGTGGAACTATATACTTAGCAAAAAAGTGTGAAACAACTGAAAATATGTCTTATATTCTAGGTTTCTTACAAGTAGCCACCTTTTGCTTTGATTACTGGGTTTGCTCACTCTTGGCATTCTCTTAATGAGCTTCAAGAGGTAGGCACCGGAAATGGTCTTCCAACAGTCTTGAAGGAGTTCCCAGAGATGCTTAGCACTTGTTGGCCCTTTTGCCTTCACTCCACGGTCCAACTCAAACAAACCATCTCAATTAGGTTCAGGTCTGGTGACTCTGGAGGCCAGGTCATCTGGCATAGCACCCCATCACCATCACACCTCCTCCTCCATGCTTCACGGTGGGAACCGGGCATGTAGAGTCCATCCGTTCACCTTTTCTGCGTCACACAAAGTCATCTTACTAAGGTGCATGGCCTATGTGTAAGCAAAGCACTCGCATTACATGCTGTTTTAGGGAATCGATCAGTTGAAAATAATGTAACTGAAATTTCTAATTCCTGTGAGATCTATTTTATTCCATGTAGTTCTTTTAGTCCAACAAAGTCTTTTCTTAACAGTTTTTGTAGAGATGTGTCTGCTGCTAGAACTCTGTGTGGCATTGACCTGGTCTCTTACTTGAACTGATGTTAACCTGCGATTTCTGAGGCTGGTGACTCAGCAGAAATTACTTTTGGCCTTCCTTTCCTGGGGCGGTCCTCATGTGAGCCAGTTTCTTTGTATCGCTTGCTGTTTTTTTGCAACTGCACTTGGGGACACTTTCAAAGTTTTCCCAATTTTTTGGACTGACTGACTTCATTTCTTAAAGTAATGATGGCCACTCGTTTTTCTTTACTTAGCTGCTTCTTTCTTGCCATAATAAAAATTCTAACAGTCTATTCAGTAGGACTATCAGCTGTGTATCCGCCAGGCTTCTGCACAACACAACTGATGGTACCAACCACATTTATAAGGCAAGAAATCCCACTTATTAAACCTGACAGGGCACACCTGTGAAGTGAAAACCATTTCTGTTGACTACCTCTTGTAGCTCATCAAGAGAATGCCAAAGAGTGTGCAAAGCAGTAATCAAAGCAAAAGGTGGCTACTTTGAAGAACCTAGAATATAAGACATATTTTCAGTTGTTTCACACTTTTTTGTTACGTATATAATTCCACATGTGTTAATCCATAGTTTTGATGCCTTCAGTGTGAATCTACGATTTTCATAGTCATGAAAATACAGAAAACTCTTTGAATGAGAAGGTGTGTCCAAACTTTTGGTCTGTACTGTATTTCCTACTAAAACATAACTATCTTTAAAAACAGGCAAAGTACATGCAAGGCAGCTTTTTCTTAAGCGTTTCAATAACTCATGGCGCCCATAGTCATCCTATGACTAAGGGTGCCATGAGCACATGAAATGTGTAAGTAAAAGCTACCTCGCATGTACATTGCCTGTTTTTAAAGGGAATCGTCAGGTTGAAAATTAATATGTAACTGATATAATTTTCTAATTCCTGTGATGAAGCTATTTTTATTCATGTAGTTCTTTTATTTATACTCGCCCCCTATCATCTGTAAACAGGAAAAATGGCAGAAAAACTTTTTGTTTGCAAAGATTTGCTATGAGATGATCATGAGATTTTGGCATATTAATAATAATAGTCAATGCCTTTCCAAAAAATGTTCCAGAACACGTCAGACTATATAAAATCAGACCCGTCATCAAAGAGTTGCCAGAAATGTTCTTAAGGTTCTACACCCAAACACAAAACTTTTCTATTGGAGTCCATTGTAAAATTCAAAGGAAGACTGCACCTCAAGATTTGTATTCTATCTAAGAGGGCAAGGTTTAGAATAAAAATATATAAAATGTGCAAGAGTTCATCAGGGATAGTTATCATCGTTTCATATTTGATAGCAAACTAACCCCACTAGGATGCCCCCCTACTTATCTGAAGACATCTGTAAAAATCAGATGAAAGCTCATAGCTTTATTTTAACAAAAAGGCTATAACCTATATGTAGACAATTACTACACCTGCATAATCCCTCTTTAAAAGACTAATTAAATTGAACAGAGGGGCTTCTTGGACCATTCGTAAAAATAGGGGTTTCCACAATCTTTTTTTTTTTTTTTTTTTTTTTTTTTTTTTTAAATCCGATAAATTTTTATTGTAGTTTGAAAATATTACATAGACAGTATCATAAGAAATACAAAAATCTCCTTCCCCAATACCCCTCCCACCCAACATCCCTGACACCGATCCCACCCCCCAATTCTCACTAGCAGCCAAACCAAATATTTGGTACACTATGCATTACAACCATTTTCTTTATATATCTGGAAAATATCATTGAAAGGCTTCCTTCAGTCTCATAATTGTTCCACGTCTTTAACAGCCATCTTTCTCAACCATACTGCAACCAAGGGGACCACAGTTTCTCGATCATTTTAGGATTCTCCCTTCTCTCGTATATACCTCTCTTCATTCTAATCATACAGTCCACCTGTCTCACAAACTCTCCCCCGGTCGGTAGTTCCTCCTTTATCCAGTGCCTGGCTATTAATTTCTTTGCCACATATAGTAGTCTGGCAATGGCTATCTTCTGTATATTGTCAATTGTTATCTCCTTGACATATCCCAGCAGGCACACCACGGTTTCCCTAGGGATCCCACAACCATAGGCCCCTTCAATTCTATTAAGGACCGTTAACCAAAAAGGGGTCAGTCTCGGACAGGACCACATCATGTGGAAGATTCCAGCTTTTTCACCTCTGCATCTAGAGCAGTTCGAATTATTCCATAAACCTGCTCTAAACATGACTTCTGGAGATTTATATACTCTGTGAATTACATAAAGATGGGAAAGTCTGGTCGGTTTGCACATGGACAATTTTGGCTCGTGTTCCAGAATACTTTCCCAGATCTCATCTGACAAGCTTCCCACCTCATTTTGCCATTTATGTCGAGTTTTGATGGGCCATTGAAGCACAAAGGTGTGCATAAGATCACCATATACGTTGGATATAAACCCTCTCATAGTCCCGCTTCCACATACATAATCCACAACTATGTTACTTTGTATCTTTAGGCTCCCCTCCCCCCCTTGTGTCAACTGCGTGTTGCATTTGCATATATTGGAACCATCCCTTCTCCGTCAACCCATATTCTCCTTTCAGCCGTGGTAAGAGCTTCAAACCCTAACCATTTAATATCTGGTGCATATACACAATGTCTTTATGTATCAACTCTGTTAGTCTACCCATTTTTTGAATCTCAGGAAGATTTCCATCATCCCAGATAGGCGTATATCGTGTTAACTGTGTCACCCCTCTCGGTTGCTTAACCTTAACCCATAGTCTACTCATAATATCTAGTGCAGGATACGTCCTTCCCAGTCGTCTCACTCACCCTCACACTCACAGAGTCGTCTTCCAATCCAGCTGTCAAGGGGAACCTGCCCACTATACCTTCCAGTATCTCAAGGGTTGAATTGTTTTCCGCCTTATTCGCCCATACTCGCAAATGCTGGTACTGGGCTGCAATAAAAATATATTCCTGAGTGTGGTAACGCCAATCCCCCATCATCCTTGGGTCTCTGCAGTGTCTCCAGCCTAACTCTAGGCTGTCGCTTTCCCCATATCAGATCTCTAAATGGGGCATTAACATATTTAATTTTCCACTGAGATATCCAGACTGGGGAATTGTGCAACACATACAGTATTTTAGACAATAAAATCCTTTTAATCAAATTTACTCTCCCCACTACTGGCAGATGTAATTTATTCCAAGTATTAACTTTAGCCCGTAATTTTTTCAGCAAAGGTGTAAAATTAATTTGGAGGTAATCTGTTATGGGTAAGGAAACCTGAACGCCCAAATATTTAAACTGTGCCGCCGCTATCACTGATAGGAGATGGCCCACCTTCTCTCCCTACTCGTAAAACTTCAAATTTTGAAATGCCAGCATTTGATCTGCCCTCCCCATCATCACTCTATTAACACCTTCCTGTGCCTCCCTCAATCGCATCTGGATTCAGGCGTAGCCAGTGACACCGCCTCCATCTCTGCTTTCCCCAACGCCTCCAAACATTCTTTTTCAGTCTGCTTGTTCCTTGATTTACACCTACAGACATCCCGAAACAGGAGTCTCCTTAAATATGACTTCATGGCATCCCATACTGTCAATGGGTCCATGCTACCCTCATTGATACTGAAATATTCCTCAATTTCTCTCCCCAGGCTAACCATGTCAATGTTCCGTAGCCATACTGGATGTATCCTCCACTCCCGTACTCCATCTCCCTGTGTTCCCATTCGTCTTAAGAGATACAAGTACTGGACTATGGTCTGAAATTACACGCGTCAGATATTCTACCTCTCCCACTATCTCATCTAACTTTCTATTCCCCAGGGCCATGTCAATCCTAGAAAGCGAGTCGTACGAAGTCGAGAACATGAAAAACAGTTTTTCCTTTCATTTCTTATACTCCATATATCCACCATCCCGATCTCTTGAATGAAGAAGCCAAATGGAGTTATAGACCCACTCTGTTCTCCTTCAGTCTGTCTACTTCTATCCCAGTAGGTATTGATAACATTATTAAAATCCCAGTAGGAACAGCATTGCACCCTTTCGTTCAGCTATTTCCCTAATCTTGGAGCTGGAATATGGCGGTGGGACATATATAGCTGAGAGACAAATCAACTGGCCAAACCGCTTACAAATCACTACCACATATTGTCCCTCACTATCAATTGACACCTCTATTTCTTCATATTGCGTAGATCTATGGATCAAAACCGATACTCCTAGCATATATAGAATAAGTAGAATGGCATGCCCTCTGCACCCATCGTCTGTTCAGAACATCCAGCGTCTCCCCTGTTAGATGAGTCTCCAGGAGACACACCACTGCTGCCTTCTGATCCAGTACGTATTGAATAATGGCAGCTCTTCTGGACTTTTAGGATAGGCCTCTGACATTCCAACAAATTATTTTAGTCCTTTCCCCCATAATGCTTGATGCGCTTCCAAGTAAATGCTGCTATTCTCCCCCTACGCTGTCGACCCTCCCTCCCCTTGCTCCCCACCCATATATCCCACAGATCCCCTCCCCCCCCTCTGTAAGTTGACTCTCTCTATGAGAGTGGGGTCTCTCAAACCTACACCCAGTGTGCTCATCGCCACCAGTAACTCCAGCCTCCTACTCCTTCCAACTCTTCCCAGCCACCTGCACACCCACTCCCTCCCGCTGTGTACCAGAAAAACATAACCTACACACAGAATATTGTCACAATGCAACCAGTAAATAAGAAAACATAGTATCCCGTGTCCACCGCCACACTTTGCCTTCATGAATAACCCCCCTCCCCCAAAAGAACCACACAACTCCAATCGCCCCACAAATATGGCCATATGGAATCCATAGAAATCAAAATAAAATAATCTTAGAAAAAAAAAAACAGGGAGGTAGAAAAAGGATAAAGGGAAGGCAAAAAGTCTCCCTTTTCAGAACTAGACCAGAAGAAAAAAAAAATCAACACGCCCCTACCCGGACCTATACCATCTTAAAAAGGCAGCTCCAGAAATGTCAAAACACAAGATTTAACATCCAGAATAAGGAAGATAAAGGGATTAAGACCTCCAGTCTGGACAAATAGTTCAGTCCCCTGTGGTTTTGATACGTTTGGCATTAACGTAAATCCATTGCGAAGCCTCTTCCGGATTCACAAAGAAATGGACTTTCTGTAGCTCCTCCACCGCAGCTTCGCAGGGAAACAGCATGGAGTATTTCACTCCCAGTTCTCTGAGACGTCTCTTTACACCAGTAAATCGCATTCTCTGCTTTTGCACTTTAGAGAATAATCCGGGTAGATAGCCACTCTCTGGCCGTTCACCGACAGATGTTCAATGCTCCTTGCTTGCTGCAGAATAATGTCTCTATCTCTATAGTTGAGAATCTTTGCCAGTATAGAGCGCGGACCCTTACCGGGTGGCTGGGGTTGCATTGGACCCTGTGCGCTCTTTCAACGCCAAATAGCCTGGTCAAAGCGTCTGGACCAATCGTGTCTCGGAGCCACTTTTCTATGAATTCCGTGGGATTTCTGCCTTCAGATTTTTCAGGGACGCCGACAATTCTTATGTTGTTCCTTCTGGAGCGGTTCTCCAGATCGTCAGTTTTGGCTGCAAGCTCAGATAACTGCTGCACATACTTTTTTTCTGCTTTCTGCAGTTTGATGATCTGATCTTCAGCAGACCCAAGTCTCTCCTCTACTGCACCCATTCTGACATCCACCTTTAAATCCTTTTTTATGGTGGTCAATTCCACCTGGATTCCCAAGACTTGCTGGGTCAGGGTCTGCAATGCTTCCTTGCAAAAAGACACCACCGCAAAAACGTTTTCAGAGTGGGGCTCTCCTGTGTGCAGCTCTGTGCCTGACTCTCCTTGCTTCCTTGGCACCCATATTGTCCACAGGCTCCTCCACCTCTGCAGACAGGGTCTCGTCCTCCTCCCCCTCCACATCACCTCCTGCACCAGCGTCCTCTGGGCTCCACTTCACCACCCTGGCATATCTCTCAAGCTTTGCGGCAACCTCCATGCGCTGCCGACACGCCGTATTAGCCGTCTCTACTGCCTCTCTCTCCTCAGCACCATCTTGGAGGCTGCTTCCCTCTCCAGCGCCCGCATCCCTCTGCCGTTGGCGGGTCATTTTTAGCCTCCGGTGCCCCGAAACACGTCTCCCGGCTCCTGAGTGCTCCGTTAACCGATCGGAGCAGGTGGAGGCTCTGGCAGCAACTGCGGTGCAGGATAACTGAGCCAGTACACGGCGGGAGAGCACTCACATGCACCTGATCACATTGCCCTGCCAGGCTCCGCCCCCGTTTCCACAATCTTTGGTCAATGAAAAGTTCTGTGAGGGGCAGTCGGGCTGTTCGCAGTGGAGAGCTGCTTGCCCTCAAAGTACAAGGATTAGTTTGATATTCTTATCCTCAGCTCAATCCACACAGATCCCACAACTAGTAATGGGTGAAACTAAACTGTAAAGTTTGTGGTCCATACGGAACATCAAATGTTCAGGCACGGACCCTGAACACTGACTTCCCTAAGACGTTTGTGTTACTGTTCGGGTTTGGTTTGGGTAGGCTGTAACAGTAGGCAAAACAGTGATTAAACATCAACGTAAAGCTTAGAGTACAGCACGCTTGTACCTCCAGGACGCTCAATCATTTCTGAATATTCACTGCAAGGCTCCAACAGTCATTCACAGATGCCCACTCTCTGTGATAGCATTTGTGATTGAATGTTGTGCCCCCTCACCAATTGTGTTGGCGTCTGTGATTGGTTGCCATTTGCAACAAACCTGCCATCATATGGTTGTAAAAATAAATAATTGAAAAAAAAACTGGCATGAGTCTTTGCCATATTTTTTTAAATCTCATCGCAGATAAAGTGAAGAGCTATGGGCTGCCTCCCTAAGCTGCCTGGCTTTACCTTGACTGGCAATCAAAAGTACAGTGAAGACCATTATTCTTTTTAATTAAATAAATAATAAAACAAATTGTGAATAGGCTTTGCCCTGTCTTTGATTGACAGCTAAGGTAAAAACCAGGCAGCTGGGGGTGGTGGTATTCTCGGCATGGTGATACCCATAGTTATTGTTCCCCAAGCTACAGAATAGCAGCCCGCAGCTGCCCCAGAAATTGGTTGTCATTAACCCATTCTACCCCCCTGATGCTACCGTACCATAGCATCTGACAGAGCTGGATAAAGAGCTAAAAACTGACACTTCTAATGAATGGCACTGCTATTCTGAAGCCTGTGGGGGACCAATAACCATGAGCCTCACCAAGCTGAGAATACCAGCCCCCACCTGCCTGTTTTTTACCTTGGCTGGCGATCAAAAATAGGGGAAGCCCACACATTTTTTAAAAAAATATTATTTGTTTAAATAATAAAAAAAATAAGCTTGCTTTATTTTTAATTGCCAGCCAAGGTAAAGCCAGGTAGCTCGGGGTGACAGCCTGTAGCTGACTGCTTTTATCTGCACTGAAAATCAAAAATACAGCGAAGCCCTACACCAATTTTTCTTTCTTTATTTATTTTTACAACCCTATGATGGCAGGTTTATTGGCAACCAATTACAGACTCCAGCACAATGGGTGAGGGACGCAACATCCAATCACAGATGCTATAGGAGTAAGCGGGCATCTGTGATTGGCTGTTGGATCCAGTGCAGTGAATAATAAGGAAGTTAATAAGTGGTCCAGAAGTACAAACTTGTGGTCCCCGGTACGTATGATGCTGATGTTTAATCAATGTTTTATTTATTTTTACAGCACCCCAGCCCTCGTAGCGACCGTTTTATAACTTAAAAATCCGTGTTTGGGCTCAAATTTGGGTCAAGTCCGCTCCCGAACCCAGACTTTAAAAAAAAAGTCAGTCCGAAGCCTGAACATCGGCGTGTTCGCCCATCTCTACCGACAATGGCTTTCGAAAAATGTGGGTCAATTACTCAAAAGCTAAAACCTGTGTCAAGCGTTGATTAAAACAAATACGTGAAGTTGTGTTGTGGACTTTGCATTTCGGGTTCTACAGCCATACCAATTATAAAGAAAATCATATACATGATAAAAATAGTCATTTACCTCTTTTAGGTGGCCACATATAATTTTTTTGTTTTACAAAATAACAGGAAATTCATATACTTTCCTGAAGTAGAAGGAAAAGGTAATTGAAGGTCTTGTTTTTGCAAATGCTGTTCATCAATCAGAATCGAAAGATGTCAAAAGACTCATTGAGCGAGATCTTATTGCATTTATTCCAGCAACAGAGACAGGAAACATCCCTCAAAGAAGATGTCATTACCAGCCTTATGCCTCACTGACTGACTGATTTAAAATCTTCCACATGGAACTAAGTTTTTAAACTATATTAATTGATCCCATTTTGTCATTCAAACATATGTTTTATATAGTGAATGACACATTCAAGCTGAGCATGCTTAACGATCTTCGGAGTCGACATCTCCAGAGGCACAAGCTTGGCGCAACGTACTGAGCACTACAATGACATATTTGCAATTTTTCTTCCAAAACATGCACTGCTTGTTTCTGGAAAGCATCCGTGGAATGAAATTGGTCATGAAATCCACATATGAATTCCCAGTGGACTGTCGATCCCATTTTGGAAATAATTCAAGTGGGGTTTCCCCTATTCTGACAACGTTGTAGGGAAAAGGGATGGGGAACCGCAGACTATTTTTCCTGGATGAGCGGTGAAGCAGCCTCAGCTGCTGTCAGATCGGGGGTGCACTTTGATTTGTAACAGCTTAGAACATGCTTATCGTGAGAGAGAAAAAAGGCACTCACCCGACTGTCTTTTATCACCAAAGGATGGCTTTATTCCACATCAAAGCCGAAAGATCAACAGGTCCGAAACGGTGCCGTCGTCCGCACCTACTCCACCCCCTCCCCTGCACCCTGTACTTTGATGTGGAGTAAAGCCATCCTTTGGTGATAAAAGACAGTCGGTGAGTGCCTTTTTTCTCTCTCACGATAAGCATTTCCTCTATTCTGACACCAGAGGGGCTTTGCCAATGTGACATGGCACCCGCAAGTTATGCACATAAATATTCCAATGAAAATAAGGCTCATCTCAATGCAGATGCAACCTGCATGCTTCTGGTTCTATACAGACTAGTATCTCTAACTGCACAGGCTGGAATATAGAAACCCACAAAACTAAGTTCTGTCTGCCTAAAAGGCTGTCGAGTTGTTCTTCGTTCCTCTTGAGGAACCAAAGGTGATATTGCTATGCACTATAAACCAAAATAGGAAAAGCGTGCAGAAATAGACAGGGACAGAAAGTGAGGAAACAAAAAGATGCTCACAAGTGGAAAAGGTGAAATAACCAATGCAAGCTACAACATCCTCACAGAGACCTAATAGCAAACAAGAAAGGTGGGATGAGATAATAAAGTACAGACCAACTATCACACTGGTCTTTGTCTCACAGGATAAAATCCCTAGTAGTGAGGCTGGAACTCCTTAGACTCCACAAAGGAATATAGCCAGCAAGGAAGGCTAGTATCAGGAGGGTATAAATAACCAACCCCTGAATAGGAGAGGCCAGAGGAAATGAGCAAGTGAGAACACCTGATAAGCACAAACTAAAGAGAGAGAAGCAAAGGTAACAGATTATTAGCAGCTGGACAGGGATTGACAGGCTGTGGGGAAGGAAACTGACCATGCAGCATAAAGGTCACCGGATTGAGTCCTGAACCCGAGACTTGACACCACAAACCATTGAGCAAAAACTCTCCAATATGGAGCTGATTTCCTTCTGAGCTCTGCACTGTAGCTAAAATATAGATTCCATATTCTACTCTGTTGAAATTAAATAATGGTCCATTTTCTCTTATTGCCCTTTTGAAAGATAAAATATTGTTTAACCCCTTCACAACCTATGACGTACTGGTATGTCATAGGTTGTGTCCCTTGCATTGCATTCGTATGCCAAACCCGCATCTTTCTCTGCATATGTCGACTGATCTGATTAAAAAGAAAATAGGGAGCGGGACAAGAGGCGCGATAGTGCCCTATAACTAGTGACACTTATTTGTGAGGGTGGTGCTGTAAAGCTGCTCACCTGGTCCAGTTGTGAACCCCACAACTGGTTTGAAGGCGTTTTTGGAATCTATGTTCCAGCTGCTGCAGGACCTCCACCGACCACTGGATAGTGGTTTGAATCCAAGAAATAATGGGAGTGCTGGTGTGTCACGGTCCGCACTGCTGTGGTATGGATAAACTCACCAAAGAGCCAAAAATACTTTCATCCTTTATTCCTCCTCTCTCCTACGCGTTTCAGCGCCACACCCGGCAAGTAATAATTATTTGCTGATTTTTAAGAAAATTTTATTATGATATTATTACTTGCATTTTTATGAAAGCATCAAGCACTTTTTTCAATATTTTTGATATGTAATAAATGTTTTTGTAAAAATAGCGCCAAAATGGGCAGATCCACCCACTTTGATGATGAGGATGACATCATCAAGTAAACAGATGACACCTCTTTGTCTGTATAGCAAGGGGCTATAAAAAACCCCTCTGCAACTATGATTGTAAAAGCCCTGAGGAAGGCGCCGGGTGTGGCGCTGAAACGCGTAGGAGAGAGGAGGAATAAAGGATGAAAGTATTTTTGGCTCTTTGGTGAGTTTATCCATACCACAGCAGCGCGGACCGTGACACACCAGCACTCCTATTATTGACTGATCTGATTGGCACACACCAGTGGTGATCACGCAGTTTCCTACTCCCAATGGTGCTTCCGTGATGTGATGGTGGGGCAACTATGGGTAGTCATGCCAACTAGGTGTCATAGAGCTATCATTCACAGGAGATCATGATTTGTGCTATACAGAGCAGTGATCTTTCACTGCTGTGTATAGCACAAGCAATCGGATGATCACAGCTTCAGGTCCCGTATGGTGACCATTAAATACAATAAAAAGCTTTTAAAAATAATTTAAATATGAAGTTGAATTGCCCACCCTTTCACTCCATTGAAAATAAACCTAATAAAAAAGTAACATATTTAGTGTTGCTGCGTTGAGAAATGTCCAATCAAAATATAGAATAAATGAATCAGATCTATAAACAGAATAATGAAAGAAAAGAATTCAAAACCCCTGAATTATGTTTTTTTTTTTGGTCGCCACAACATTGAAATAAAATACAATAAGAGATGAGAGAGCCCGTAGAAGCTGAAGTTATCTGCGAAACGTTGACTGTCGCTCCAGCACCTCCCTCCCTGCACCCTTGGATGTAATACACGTGGTTTAATAAAGTTGGTTTGCAACCAGGAAACACGAGTGCCGCCATCCTCTCTTTCTTATAGAATAATGAATGAAAAGAATTCAAAACCCCTGAATTATATTTTTTTTTGGTTGCCACAACAATGACATAAAATACAATAAGAAGTGATCATTGCATTGTATATACCGTATATACTCGTGTATAAGCCGACCCGTGTATAAGCCGACCCCCCTACTTTTGCCCCAAAAATCTGGAAAAACCTATTGACTCGTGTATAAGCCGAGGGTGGACCCCAGCACAGGTATACAGCCCCCAGCAGTGTGGTATACAGGCCCCCCAGTGGTAGTATACAGCAGCCCCAGTGGTAGTATACAGATTCCCCAGCAGCCCCAGTGGTAGTATACAGATTCCCCAGCAGCCCCAGTGGTAGTATACAGGAGCCCCAGCAGCCCCAGTGGTAGTATACAGATTCCCCAGCAGCCCCAGTGGTAGTATACAGGAGCCCCAGCAGCCCCAGTGGTAGTATACAGCAGCCCCAGTGGTAGTATACAGGAGCCCCAGCAGCCCCAGTGGTAGTATACAGGAGCCCCAGCAGCCCCAGTGGTAGTATACAGGAGCCCCAGCAGCCCCAGTGGTAGTATACAGCAGCCCCAGTGGTATACAGCAGGCCCCCAGGGGTACATATAGCAGCCCCCTGGGGGTACCCAGCAGCCCCCTGGGGGTACCAACAGCCCCCTGGGGGTACCAACAGCCCCCAGGGGGTACCCAGCAGACCCCTGGGGGTACCAGCAGCCCCCTGGGGGTACCAACAGCCCCCAGGGGGTACCCAGCAGCCCCCTGGGGGTACCAGCAGCCCCCTGGGGGTACCAACAGCCCCCTCTGGGTACCAACAGCCCCCAGGGGGTACCCAGCAGCCCCCAGGGGGTACCAACAGCCCCCAAAAGCTGGCACTGTCCCCCCTTGTAAGGCCTCCCCCCCGCTGCTTATACATTACCATCCCGGTGTTCTGATCGGCGCCGCTCCTCTGTGCTGCGTCTTCATCCTTCCGTCCGCGCTGGCTGCATCCAGGATCTCCGGCGGTCGCGCGATGACGTCATATCGCTGCGACAGCCGGAGAACCCGGATGCAGCCAGCGCGGACGGAAGGATGAAGACGCAGCACCGAGGAGCGGCGCCGATCAGAACACCGGGATGGTAATGTATAAGCAGCGGGGGGGGAGGCCTTACAAGGGGGGACAGTGCCAGCTTTTGGGGGCCATATGCACTGCTTCCCCCTGCCGCTGATTGACAGGGGGAAGCAGTGCATATATAATGAGCGGCCCCACGTGACGGGGCCGCTCATACAGCAGCCCCCCCCCCGCCTCCTCCAGCCTCCACAGCCCCCGGGACACAGCCCCCCCGTATATGACTCGTGTATAAGCCGAGGGGGGGACTTTTCAGCCCAAATTTTGGGCTGAAAAACTCGGCTTATACACGAGTATATACGGTACCCATAAATGTTATCAGCCTAGGGCACAAAAATCAAGCTATCAAGTAGCCCCAGATCTCAAAATAAAAATCTTACAGCTGTCAGAAAATAAGACAATAGCGGAAACATTTTTTTTTACATACTTCTGAATTTTATTTCACTATTTGAATAAAAAAAGTACCGTATTTTCAGGCGTATAAGACGACTGGGTGTATAAGACGACCCCCAACTTTTCCAGTTAAAATATGGAGTTTGGAATGTACTCGCCGTATAAGACTACCCCTCTTCTACAGTATGATTTCCATTGTGAACCCCACACAGCCCTTCATACAGTATAATGGCCCCTACATCTCTTCACACTGTATTATGGCCCCCACACAGCCTTAAAGAGACACTCACCAGGATTTTGCCATCTTCATAGTCCTTCAAGTATTATCATGCCCCCCACAGAGCTCTCCCAGTATTATAATGGCTTCCACATAGTATAATTGGCTCTGTATATTATAGTGCATCATCCATAGTCACCCGTTATAATGCACCATCATAGTGCTCCATGTAGTATACTGCACCCCCATAGTCCTCCATATAAACATGGAGAGGGTTGATGTTCCAGCACCATGTGGAAGGGGGTGGAATACGGGGATCGGGATGTGCCAGCACCATGAGGGGGTAGGTGACATGGAGGGTAGTTGTTGTGACTGTGTCAAGATTGGGAGGGGGGTGGGGGGGTGGGGAGTACAGGGGGCAAACGTTCCTGTCAGACAATGTCACCCGGAGGACAGGAGACTCATTTCAATAATTTCTAGGAGCTCTGCCAGCTGTCAATGAATGGAAACCTGCACTGGCCTGGAGAGTCTCATAGCACAAGATTTAGTCTGGAGATCACAGAGGGCTGGCAAGGCAGGCACAGTGCACACTGTAACAAACTCTCAGCATTGAGAGGAGACAGTCTCAGCAGATACAAATATCTCAGACAAACTGTGAGAAGCCCTGCCGGCTGCCCTCTCCAGTCTGCAGGTCTATACTGCTGCGAGGGGGAGGGGAGGAGGGGGAAGTCTCCATAATCACACAATTCTCCTGGCTCCGGGTCATGCAGTATCTATCTTCTCACTCATCTGCCTCGTGTTTTCAATAATCAGAGCTGTGTACAACCCCCACTCTCCTCAGGGAGCAATAGTGACTGCTGTACCTGTGGTCGGGTGTTGCAGTATCTGATGTCTGGCACCTGCTGGGGGAGGCAGCAATGTCAGCTCCAGTCTCTCTCCTCCTGGAGAGCGCGGCTGGACACAGTGCACATATGCTGGGCAGCCGCAGTGTCTCTTTGACAGTAGGTGGCGCCCTGCACCTGGTGTATAAGACGACCCCTGACTTCTGAGAAGATTTTCAGGGGTTAAAAATTAGTCTTATACACCGGAAAATACGGTATACATGTTTGGCATCTACATATTCATACTGACCTGGAGACTCATATTGCCAGATCAGTTTTTCCATATAGTAAACATGACAAATGAAAAATTAAAAAACAATTGTGGAATTCCACTTTTTTTACAATTTCATAACACTTGGAATTTTTTCACCAATTTTCCAGTACATGATATGGTGAAATAAATGATGTCATTCAAAAGTACAGCTTGTCCCAAGGTTTCTGCTGTATTAGCATCTCAGGGGCTCTCAGAATGTGACACTTTGTCCATAATCTGTTCTAGCAAAATTGTACTCCCAAAAATCAGTTTCCCACCATATTTGGGGTATCCCTGTAACCGGGAGACTCTACCCAATAAATTATGGTATCCATGTTCTACTTTATCCCTTGTAAAAAAAAAAATTAAATGTGGGACTAAATTACGGTAACATTTTCAGTGAAAGCGTAATATTTCATATTCTAGTTTGCATAAATCTTCAAATGCACCTAAATGGGTAACAAACATTTTCAATGTGGTTATAAATACACTGCTCAAAAAAATAAAGGGAACAATTAAACACAATGTAACTCCAAGTCAATCACACTTCTGTGAAATCTACTTGCACAGTTATGAAGCAATACTAATTGTGAATCAATTTCTCCTGCTGTTGTGCAAACGAAACAGACAACAGATGGAAATGATAGGAGCAAGACACCCCTATAGAGGAGTGGTTCTGCAGGTGGGGACTACAGACCTTTTCTCTGTTCTCACCCTTTTTGGTTGTTGTTTTTGTCACTTTGCATTTTATCATTGCTCTCACCCCTAGAGGTAGCATGAGGCGGTGTCTATAATCTACAGAAGTTGATCAGGTAGTGCAGCTCATCCAGGATGTCACTTAAATACGAGCTGTGGCAAAGTTAGCTGTGTCTATCAGCACAGTGTCCAGAACCTCGTGTCTGACGTGCGTCAGTAGTTCCTGCATGGCGAAGGCACTGATGCTTTGGACTGGGCTGTCCGTTCCCCAGAGATGAATCCAATTGAGAACATCTGGGACATCATGTCTTGTTCCATCCACCAATGCCACGTTGCACAACAGACTGTCCAGGAATTGACTGATGTTTTAATCCAAGTTTTTGAGGAGATCCCTCAGAAGAACATCCGCCACCTCAATAGGAGCATGCCCAGGTGTTGTCAACAAAAAAAAAGTCTTAACAATGATGCTGTTTTGAAGTAGATGTGTGGTAGGACTATGTGTTTTAAGGAATACAATTTAAAAGTTCTAAAATTGCTGATGTATTGCCAAATTTTTGATATTTTCATAATTAGATGCAAATTAAATTACCCTAAATTTACTACTAAAATAAAGTACATCATGTCACAAAAAAAACATTCTCAGAATCTTGATCTATGTGGAAGCATTCCAGGATTATTGCCACATAAAGTGACAGGTCACATGGCTTTGGAATGTGCCCCTTGTTTCTGTGAATTAAAGCACCATAGTACATGTAACTATTAGATGTGATTTACCAAAAAGTTTAATCTTAGTGTCATCTGTCCACAAGACACTTTTACACACATACATTTTAGCAAACTTTTATTTCTCAATGTCTGCAGTGGGGTCCTGTGTATCCTGCCATAGCATTTAATTTCATTCAAATATAATAATATTTATTCATTTAAATAGCTATTAATTCCATAGTGCTTTACATATATTTGCAATACTGTCCCTCTTGGGGCTCACAATCTAATCATCCTATCAGTATGTCTTTGAAAATGTGTGAGGAAAATGGAGTGCCCTGAGGAAACCCACGCAAACACGGGAAGAAGATACAAACTCCTTGCAGATGTAGTCCTTGGTAGGAATTGAACCCAGGACCTCAGCGCTGCAAGGCCACAGTGCTGCACTGAGCCACCGTGCCGCCCAAATATCATTGCATAGTTTGCACTGACACTGATTCTGAGCCAGCAGGGCAGGTTGAATTTCTTTGAAACTTGATTTGGGCTGGTTATCCACTATCTGTACTATCCTGCCTTTCATCCTTTCACCAGTTTTTTTCTGCCAGCCATGCCCAAGGAGATTAACTACAGTGCTATTGGTTGCAATCATCTTGATTATGTTGCACAATGTAGGCAAAGTAACTTCAAGATCTCTAGAGATGGACTTGTAACCTTAAAGTTGTTGATATTTTTTAACAACTTTGGTTCTCAAGTCCTCAGACAGTTCTTTCCTCTTTCTGTAGTGTGGCACACAGAGACACGCAATGTAAAGATTGAGTCAACTTCTCCCCTTTTTATCTGGATTCAGGGGATTTTCATATTGCCCACGCCTGTTACTTGCCACAGATGAGTTTGAACAAGCTTCACATGCTTGACAAAGTGGATTAGCCACAATTTTGCAAAACGTGCCAACAATATGTCTGGCCCATTTTGGGGACTTTGTGTGAAATTATGTCCAATTTCCTTTTTTTTCTGTGTTTTTGTGTATGTTGTTCCAATACAAGGAAGTAAACGTGTATAGCAAAACATTTAATTGCAGTAATTTTCTTGTAGAAATACTTCATTTTCTGGAACATTTTAAAGGGTTCCAACTCTTTTGGCCATAACTGGATAAATCACTAAGTATAAGTAAGAAAAATATTAGAATCTGAGAGTCCTCAGTGGTTGATACCATCTTTTCTGTTAGCCATTAAAAGGTAAGTAAAGGATGCTTTCGGGACACTATGGCCCCTTCATCAGGCTGATAATGACACAAATTCTGAAGACACACACATATATACATATACATAAGCAGGGTGAGATGATAAAGTAAATACGACAGGTGACGTAAAGCAGAGTCAGTCTTGGGAGGGGGAGAGGAGCTGGGGAGGTAAAATCAAAATTCAGAAATAAAGAGAAACAAATTGCATTGTTGTTCTATGATTAGTGGTCTGTGGAGACTTGAAAATTCCTCAGTGAGTGTAGAAAGGTTTAAATCCATGCGAGACAATTCACGTAACAAGTGTCAAAAGTTCATTGTCCTCTAACTGGCGTCTGTTTGAAGATGTGATATCCCCAATGCCCTTTCAATTGATATAAAAACGCATGAATCAATGTTAGGGCCTTTTCACATCAGCGGTAATCACTGATCGTGGCAGTTGTCCTTACAGGCCTCTGGCCTATTACCGTTATATCGATGACCTTTTAATCATCTGGACAGAGTCTGAGCAACAGCTGAAGACGTTCCATGAACACTTTAATCAGTTTCATCCCACCATCAACTTAAGACTCAACTACTCCTGCGCTGAAATCAGCTTTCTGGACACCATCATTAAGCTACGGAACAATGAAATAGAGACATCCCTGTACCGGAAGCCAATTGACCATCCAACATATCTCTGATGGGACAGTTTTCATCCAAAACACATAAAATACGCTATTGTGTACAGCCAGGCCATCAGATACAATCGGATATTTTCCAACCCTACAGATAGAGACAATCACCTTGAGGACCTCAGAAAGATCCTGCTGGGGACCATAGCTTGTGATTATCCTAGTCTGGCCAACCCTAGCCAGGTGACTACTGGTGTCTGTCGCTATGTAAGAGAGCTGTCAATCACCTCCAGAACCACTAGGAGAAGCCAGTTAGGGACAGTCTCTCTGTGTATACTCTCTGGCTGGATCTTCTTACTGCATTCTTTAAGAAACCCTGGATCATATCAGACGCTGTAATTTGGTCTTGAATTAATTGGTTGCATTTTGCTTGTTTCCGGTGATTTGCCTGTTTTGCTGACTTCTACTTATTGGCCTGTGTAAGTGAACCCTTAAAAATAAAGCTTTTTGTTTTTACACCACTCTATGTGATCTATACTTTTTTTTTCTTCTAGGTGAGGCTTGATATTGTTGGAAAATATCATTTAAAGGGGTTGTCCAGTCTAAACTGATAATCCTGCAGTTTCCCTTTGAGTGACAGCAGATTTATGAATTCATCAGTGCCCACACTGTGCACTGTGAGGAAACGAACTGCAATTATGCAGTATGCATGTTTCCGGCAAGAGCACAACTAGTGGGGCGGCCTAACTCAATACAAGTGCATGGAGTGGGCGTGTCCAACTAGTGGGAGCGACCTTGCACCATTCACTTGTATTGAGTGAAGCTGCGCCCACTTATTGGGGGGCTCTGGCTGGGAACATGCAGACCATATAACTGTGGTCCGTTACCAGTTTAGAAACCATGAATCCTCGCAATGCAGGCGCTGGAAGAATTGATAAGTCTGTAGTCACATAGTGTGACTGCAGAATCACCGGTTTAGACCGGACAACCCCTGTAAGGTCATTGTCATTTTTATCTTTAAGATATTCTTTTATATAATAACGACTGGTATTTCCTAATGAATTATCTATTTTATACATTCCCAGTGTTTGTAGGTTCGTCTGTAAGGCTAATTTCACACTAGCGTGTGGCTTGCATGCATGTGGCATGCAGACGCAAATGCAATGCCGAACGTAGACATCCTGATGGCAGTGCGTTCTCATTGAGCTAATGTATTTGTACGCTTGTAGAGGCTTGCATACAAATCATGCATCCATGGCCGCACAGAAAATGTAACAAGTTACGTTTCTGTGTTCCAAGAAACAATGCATGTGGACGCAAACGCGTGCATGCACGGGCGACTGCATACACCGAGCATTCCCATGTCAGAGATAGGGATGCATGATGGATGAGTCACCGGACACGTTGGGCTGCTGCAATACGCAGCAGAGCCGAACGCTAGTGTGAAACCGGCCTAAGTAATGAGTCCTTACAGTACAGATGCATTTTAGTGTTGGTATACGTTCCGTAAAATTACATTTATATTGAATGCAAGTTCCAGCATGTGATGCGAAGCAGACGGAGATTTTATTCTGTTGCCTAAATAGAGATCTAATACAACAGAAGTACATATTTACTATTACACATTCCTGGACACAATCATCCTTTAGTCATAAGTGTGTGCCAAAATGTGTAATCTATTGGTTACATCTTGTTTTATCATTTATTGCATAAACATTTTGGTCTATAGAAAATGTGCTAGAATTTGTCTTCACTACATACTTAATCAGCAGTCCAGCTATGGTAGCGCAACATGGTAATAAGGTAAGTGGGTTTATTTCTATACTCACCGATAGAAATAATTGTCATTTGTTGATGATAGGTGGTTTCAGCAGCATAAATAGGTTCCAATTACATGCCAGTGTTTCACGTACATGTTCGATCCTTTTATTTCACAGATCACACATCCATTGTAGTCTGTGGGCATATGCAATACAGACATGTCCATTTCTGATCCGAATTGTGAATCAAGTTCAAGTGAATGGGTCCATCAATAAAACTGGGTGAAAACTGATCTGTTTATTTTTTTTTCATGCAATACAGTACATTTAAAAAAAAAAAAGACTTGTGAATAAGGTTTTACAACTTATAATGCAGTAACAGTGATATACCACTAGATGGAGACATACAATAGACTATGTTGCTTGTGATGATTATTAGCTCTTGTAATTAATGATGAGCGAGTATTGTAATATTTATAATCGCTATACTCGTAACGAGTACTTTGTAATAATCTCGTATTTATTCCGCTTAGCAAGTACAATGGAAGTCAATGGGAAACGCGAGTAATTTTCTGCTGGACCCTACAGAGAGGTCTGGGAGGACTGTAAAAAGGCAGAGATGGTTGAGAACGTGCTCAAACTGCATTGGAGCAGTATACAGACATGATGTAGACTGCATAATGATCTGCCATACAGCCATCTGCTATGAGTGACAGGATTTAGTGAAGATAGAAGAACAGGTAGATCGAACTTACCAGACTCCTGCTGCTGCTTCTGGATCAGCTCAGTCTCCCCGCGCTCCTGCTGAATCACTTCCAGGTCAGCTCAGTTTCCCGCTAAATCACTTCCGGTGCCACCCAATAAGCTACTTGCATATTCACTTCACAGTCAGGCAAGCAGCCAATCACAAACGCTTACACATTAGTATATGGTGAGCAACCTGCCATCATAGGATGTTAAATAAATAATAAAAAAACACATGGGGTTTCGCAGTATTTTTAAGTCGAGCTAAGTGAAAGCAGTTAGATGCGAGCTCCCACTCTCGGCTGCATAATTTAACTTTGGCTGGCAAAAAAATACGTTAGCACTACCCCATTTTTAATTGCCAGCCAAGGTACAACTAGGCAGCTGAGAGCTGGTATTCTCAGTGGGGTGAGGCCCCATTTTTTTAGGGCTAAAGAACAGCAGCCCGCAGGCCTCCCCTGAAAATGGTTCATTCATCGTAGCGCTGTTTCCAAGCGCTTTACCAGGCTCTTCCAGCGGCCCTGGTGGCGGTGGCATGCTGGTAATAAGGGGTTAACACCAGCTCTGTATTGCCAGCTGGTATTAAGCCCTGAGATCCTTAATGTCAAGCTAAGTTAGACCCGGCCATTAAGAATCTCAAATAAATAGGAAAAAAGACACAACACAAAGAAAAATTATTTTATTTAAAAAACAAAAACAAAAAAAAACAGAGACACTTAGTGACTCAGATCTTTATTACCCCCTCCCCACCCTCGTATCCTTCTATGATCCTCATCTTCTCTCTTCCTGGACAGACTCAGATCTGCTACATCAGAGACCACGGGGAGGAAAAACACATCATCTCCCTGTGGTCTTTGTTCACTGAATGACAGTGCTGAGACCTACACTAAAGAAAAGCGGTAAAGCATAGGTCTCAGCACTGTCATATAGTAAGCGGTGAGGTCACCGTTGCCATAATAATTATTGTTGCTATGGACAGTGCTGAGACCTGCACTATAGAAAAGTGGTAAAGCGCAGGTCTCAGTGCTTTCCATAGCAACAGCAGTTACTGTGGCAACGGTTACTATATGACAGCGCTGAGACCTTCACTTTACTGCTTTACTATAGCGCAGGTCTCAACGCTGTCATATTGTCACCGTTGCCATAGAAACCACTGTTTCTATGGCTGAGACCTGCACTATAGTAAAGCAGTAAAGCGCAGATATCAGCACTCTCCATAGCAACAGTGGTTACTGTGGCAATGGTTACTATATGACAATGCTGAAGTTACCCTAACCAGTCTCCGGTAGCCCTGCAAGGCCCAAGAGTGGGGTCAAGAGGCAAGGAGAAGAGGCAGAACAGTGGGGACCGAGAAGCCAGCGATAGGTTCACCCCCAAGCAACCACCGGACATCAGAGTCCATGTCCACTGAAGTGCACCAGGCCCAGTGGAGAACCACGGAACACTGTGGAGGCTTCAGTCTCCTGGACTTCTGCGCAGTCAAATACCAGGGAGCCAGGCACTGCGGGGAGAGACTCAGGCCTAACGCAGCACCGAACACCAGCATTTCTTTGCAGCTCTTGTAGCGTCTGCCAGACTCTGACTAACTCCTCCACCAGCACCAGTATTTATAGGGGATCCTGCCTAAAAGCAGCAGGTTGAGCTCCCCCTACTGTGCTGGGGTGGAAGGTGTTGTGTGTAACTGTGTACCCGCTGTGGAAACCCATTCATGCTGCGGGTGAGTCTGTGGGTACCTGTGGTTAGCATGGCGCCACATGTGCATTCTCATCATACTCCCCCTCCTTGCCATACTGTCTCATCCTTGCTGTGGCCTCATACTGTCACTCCATGCAGCTCCCTCTACACACCTTTCCACAAACCACGTCACCAGGTAACCATGTGTCTAAAAGGGAGTATGTATATAAAGCCAGGTGGGCATATCCGCTATTGGGACAGACTGACGGTCATATAATGGACTGTTTATGTTATGTGGGTTATGATGTAATAAACCACTGAACTTTGTTTTACAGAAAAACATGCCTGTTTGCCTCAATTCTGCTACTATTTGATTATCCCCTGTGCTATCAGTGAGCAAATCACTACACAGCACATGGCTAATCCCTTTAATATATGATTAGAGAGACATAGTTTAGTTATTATCATTTGTAAGCCAGCCAAATACCCCACTAGCAGGTTTTCTTTGAACATCTACAAATGTTTGTTTCTTTTGGATTAGTAGTGGGACCCCCATCGAGTCCAGTTGTGTCAAGGTCTTCGACATTGCATTTCTTTGTGAATCACATGCTTCTTACATCTGCTTATTGCCTACCCTATTTTGCCAAATTTATTGCAAAATAATGGTCTTAAGCTTTACCAACTAGAACATCTAAGGGTATATGTTTGTGGGATTCATATTGTTGGAGCTGGACAAACAGCCATCAACTGATCACTGATCCGGCTTTATTACGATGTCCTTACACCTTAAAAACTATCAGCCGAATGTTTGTTCAGACCTCAGCTATTTCTCTAATCACCCCCACCCTTCCTCCCCAATACACATGCAAGCGCTGCTTCCCACTATGTCTTCTCAATAGTTAAAGGAGATAAGCTACCACCTACCGCTCTACCCGGCGCACTCTGGAATGCCCGCTCAGTGTGCAACAAACTCCCCGACATCCATGATCTCTTTATCTCCAGGAAACTGTCATTCCTTGGCCTCACCGAGACCTGGCTCACCCCTTCCGACACGGCCTCCCCTGCCGCACTATCCTACGGCGGCCTCAGCCTGTCCCACACCCCCCGTCCCTCTGGCAAGCACGGCGGGGAGTCGGCATACTGCTGTCCAACTCCTGCACCTTCAGCCCCATCCCCCAGCCCCCATCCGTCACTGTCCCCTCCTTCGAAGCCCACTCAGTCCGAATCTTCTCCCCCTGCAACCTCCAAATAGCCATCATCTACCGCCCCCCCGGACCCACCGCCTCCTTCCTTGACCACTTCACCACCTGGCTACTTCACTTCCTCTCCACTGACATCCCCTCCATCATCATGGGCGACTTCAATATCCCCATTGACTCTCCCCGTCCAGCCGCCTCCAACCTTCTTTCCTTGACCACTTCCCTAGGGCTCTCCCAATGGTCCTCCTCTCCCACCCACGAACAAGGCCACACGCTTGACCTCATCTTTACCCGCCTTTGCTCCCTCTCTAACCTCACAACCTCGGTACTCACACTGTCCGACCACCATCTCTTGACCTTCTCCGCCCTCTCCTCCCCTGCCACACTACCCCCTCTCCGCAAACTTGATCACCCTCGCCGAAACCTAAAAGATCTTGATCTTCCTTTATTCTCTGAATCACTCCTCCCTCTCACCGACCTACCCTGCGCTGACGACATTGACATTGCCACCACCCTATACAACACCACCATAACGAACGCTCTCGACCTAGCTGCCCCCCTCACTCTCCATGCTCCATGCATTAACAGGCAACCCTGGCACACCACCCTCACTAAAAACCTGAGACGGGCGTCCAGAGTCGCCGAGAGGAGATGGAAAAAGTCTCACACCCCCGAGCACTTTGCTCTGTTCAAGCAATCCATCACTGACTTCAAGACGGCACTCGCTACCGCCAAGCAAGTGTTCTTCTCATCCCTTATAACCTCTCTGTCCCGCAACCCCAAACAGCTCTTCAAAACTTTCAACTCCTTACTTCGCCCACCTGCTCCTCCCCCTTCTCCCCTCATCGCTGCTGAAGACTTTGCGACCTTCTTCAAGGAGAAGATCGACAAGATCAGAAGCAGCTTCGGTCCACTATCCCCACAACTCCCCTTCCCACCTACACTGCCCTCCTCCTCCATCAGCCACTTCCCCCCCATAACTGAAGACCAACTCTCCTCCCTCCTGTCAAAATCACACCTCACCACCAGCGCCCACGACCCGCTCCCATCCCACCTCATTCCCAACCACACCTCCATTTTCATCCCAGCCCTCACCCACCTCTTTAACCTTTCACTTAGCACTGGTACCTTCCCCTCGGCCTTCAAACACGCCCTAATCACGCCCATCCTAAAAAAAACCTCACTTGACCCTACCTCTGTCTCTAACTATCGCCCCATATCTCTTCTCCCATTCGCCTCTAAGCTACTTGAACAACACGTCCACTCCGAACTGTCCTCTCACCTCTCCTCATGCTTCCACTTCGACCGCCTACAGTCCGGCTTCCGACCCCTCCATTCCACCGAAACAGCCCTGACCAAAGTCACCAACGACCTACTGACCGCCAAGAACAAACACCACTACTCCATCCTGCTACTCCTTGACCTGTCTGCCGCTTTCGACACGGTTGACCACTCCCTTCTTCTCCGGATCCTGGAATCCCTTGGCATCACCCACCTTGCCCTCTCCTGGATCTCCTCATACCTAGCAGACCGGACCTTCAGCGTCTCCCACTCCCACACCTCCTCCTCACCCTACCCCCTTTCTGTCGGAGTCCCCCAAGGTTCGGTCCTGGGACCCCTACTTTTCTCCATTTACACTCTCGGCCTAGGGCAACTCATCGAGTCCCATGGCCTCCAGTACCACCTCTACGCCGACGACACCCAAATCTACCTGTCCGGCCCTGACATCACCTCCCTACTCTCGAAAATCCCCCAATGCCTTTCCGCCATCTCATCCTTCTTCTCTGCCCGCTTCCTTAAACTCAACATGGACAAAACTGAATTCATAGTCTTCCCCCCAAGAAATTCCACCCCACCTCCCAACCTATCCATCTGCATCAACGACTGCGCCCTCTCCCCAGTCCCCCAAGCCAAGTGCCTCGGGGTAATCCTCGACTCCTCCCTATCCTTCAAACCCCACATCGAGGCCCTCACCACATCCCTCCGGCTCCAGCTCAAGAACATCTCACGGATCCGCTCCTTCCTCACCCACGACACCGCTAAAACACTCATCCATGCTCTTATCATCTCCCGCCTTGACTACTGCAACCTCCTTCTCAATGGCCTCCCGGCTAACTCCCTCACACCTCTCCAGTCTATCCTCAACTCCGCTGCCCGACTCATCTATATGTCCTCCCGCTACTCCCCTGTCTCCCCCCTCTGCCAAGCCCTTCACTGGCTCCCCGTCTCCAAGAGATCCCAATTCAAAACACTAACCATGACGTACAAAGCCATACACAACCTGGCCCCACCATACATCTCCGACCTGGTCTCCCGATACCTACCCTCACGCAACCTCCGCTCCTCCCAAGAACTCCTCCTCTGCTCCCCCCTCATCACCTCTTCACACAACCGAGTTCAGGACTTCTCCCGGGCATCTGCCTTACTCTGGAACTCCCTACCCGAACACGTCAGACACTCTCCTACCCTGAGTAACTTCAAGTGTCACCTGAAGACTCACCTGTTCCGTCAAGCCTACAACCTGCCATGAGACCCAGGCGAACGCCCCATACCTGACATTCCCCCATCCTACTGTATCCCCACCCTCCCCTCGTAGACTGTGAGCCCTCGTGGACAGGGTCCCTGCCCCTCCTGTACCTGTACGTCCTGATCGCCTAGATTTAGTGTACTTGTTCTTGTCTCCCTCATCCTCATGTAAAGCGCCATGGAACCCAATGGCGCTATATAAATAAATAATAATAATAATAAGCTACTGCTAGGCAGCTGTGGTGGTGGACTATCAAATATAATTAAAAATGCCCAGTTTTTCTGTCCCGTAGTATTTGATACTAATGGAGGTATTGCTTATCACCGCCCCGGGTGGCTGTCCCACCTCCTGCTCTGACATCAGAGGCTTTTCCCGTCCTCCTCCATAGCATAACAAGGATTTCATGACTGGCACGAGGACATGGGCAGAGGTGCAGGCTGCAGCACAAGGGCCGCCTCCATGGAAAATGACTGTAAGTTTTTATAAGCCTATATATCAGGGCAGCAGCCCTGGGGGACCCCTTGCCTGAATGCAGCAGACATGCTGCATTCAGTGCTGGGCTTAGATTCACATCCATGAAGGAAGGGGGGGGATGACAGGTCCTCTTTAAATACATACATTTTTTACTCCTCCCAAAATCAGCAGATTCAGCCAATTTGAATCTAATGAGTTTGGGTACCTTAGTGTAGTGATGTTATACCTTAAACACAATCACTAATGCAGGAGTACTACCTTTATGGTAGCATGCATTTCATTTGCTATAGATTGTTTATTTAAGTCTCAAAAATATTCTTTAACCCCTTCACGATATGTGATTAAATAGTATGTCACAGGTGGGGTCCCACTGTATGGAGCTGAGCCTGCACAACACTAGAAAGAGGTTGACTGTATTATATAGTGCACTCCTTTCTAACTGAGCACTCCTCCCAATCAGCGTAATGCTTTTTTAATTAGAGCTGGATTCTGCCTTCCCTTAAAGTTTTAGGTTTTTAGAGGCATATGAGGTTAGGGTTCTAACAAAGGGGGACGTCTTGCCTGAGCTGTGATAGGCTCTCATGATTGGCCAATTTGTGCACTTAGTACTTTCATTTTTTATACATTTCTATAGCAGTAATGCAGTTCCAAATTAATTTATTCAATAATTGCATATTATGGCATTTCAGAGTGAAGCTGTAATTTTTGGCTGTATTCCGACATACTCCTGTAACAGCAGGGGCCGGAGTGAGCACCGATCACTACTATATAACGGTGACGTTGCGGGCGTGAGATTTAAATAGTGCCCGAGCTCTTCAGGCTGTAATGATGCCCATTAGAGCATAATAGAGCGGCGAGGCGGGGGTAGCTTGGCACAGGGGACCCGCCTACCTGTCACAAACGCCGCGGGGGGCGCCCCGCTGTCATGGATTTTGTAAGTTTGCTAACTACTTTATTCTACTCCTAGATTACTAAAATAGGTCAGATAGGTATGGCTTAGATAGTAGTGTAAGGCTGCAGTGGCAGGTATTAACAGGTTAGGAAGGTCATTTTGGGTGACAGGTTCCCTTTAAATCCCTTTAAATTAAGGGGAAAAAAACTTCAATGTGGTATTACTACGTTGGTCAAAATATAAGGATAACCTCAGTGGTAAATGCCTTAAAGAAAAAAAGACATAAAAATGCCAAACTGTGTCTTTTTCAGCTGCAGTGACCTCTCCAAAAAATAAAATAAGAAGTGATCAAATCTTCAAATGTACCCCAAAATGTTATCATTAAGAACATCAGCTTGCCACACAAAAAAAAGCCCTCACACTGCTTAATCAGTGTAAAAATAAAAACATTATAGGTCTAGAAAAAATGGTGATTAAATAAAATTCTTTTTTTTCCTGTTTTCCTTACAAATGTTACATTTTTGGTTTCACCTCAGTACAAGTTTGCTATCATCGTAATCCTTCTGACCTGGAGAATCATACAAATTCATTTTTGCTGCATAATTAACATGAACATGAATTATTATTAGTTATTTATAGAGCATCATTGATTCCATGGTGCTGTACATGAGAAAGGGTTACATACAAAAGAAGTTAAAAATACAATAAACAAACTAATAGTGACAGACTGGTGCAGAGGGGAGAGGACCGTGCCCTTGCGGGCTTACATTCTATGGGGTAACGAGAAGGGAGGAAGACAGTAGGTTGGGTCAGGTTTGATGTTGGTGAAGCGCTGTGGTGGTGGAGCACCAGGTCCGGTGGTGAAGTGCCAGATTCGGTGGTGGAGCACTAGATCCAGTGGTGGTGGAGCGCAAGGCTCGGTGGTAGTGGAGTGCCAGGTCCAGTGATAGTGGAGTGCCAGCTCGGGGGATCATGGCATGCCAAATCCGATGGCAGTAGGCAGAGGCGTAACTACAGTAGGTGCAGGGGTTGCGATCGCACCCGGGCCCTGCAGCCTAGGGGGCCCCAAAAGTCCATTTGGCCTATAGAAAAAGACTAATGCTAATAAAGATTTCCAATAATTGGGGGCCCCGTTGGAGCTTTCACATCGGGGCCCCTGGGCCTGAAGTTCTTGTCACTGGCAGTAGGGTCATTGCAGGCTGTAAGCTGTTCTGAAGAGATGGTTTTTTAAGGTTCCAGAGTTCCAGAGGATGGGGGATGTTCGAGCGAAGTCTTTCAGGTGGTTGGATGAGAAATGTACAAGTGTGAAGGAAAGAAGGATGTCTTGGGAGGATCAAAGATTACGAGTTGGATGACATCGGGAGATTAGTTCAGAGATATATGGGGCAGACGGGTTGTGGACGGCTTTGTAAGTCTACGTGAAAATAAAACCCATAAAACAAAGGCAGAATTGATTATTTTTCCCTTTACATACATGCAAATCTGCTATTAATTTAGCGATCTGTTATAGATCTCAAAAGTGCAATCATTGTGTCATTTAATTTTGGATCCCACCTAATAATCATACAAGTAAAGGAGTTTTTCAGATACCAGGCAGAAGATGCATTGAGAGAGAGAACTGCTTAAGTAGGATGGGTAAATGTCTCCCGTTTTAAGAAAGAGTTTTAAATAGTGATTCATATTAGCCTCCATTGACTTGTATGAGTAAAGCTGTTTTGCCTTTATTCCTCCGTACTCCTGATCAATAAATACTAACCTAAATGGCAAAAATAACATACATTAAGGGCCTTTTCACATAGGTTTTTTTTAAAAATGCGGCAGTTACGGTAAAAAAAAACACATCTGCTGCATTTCTCCGCCTAACAGCCGCACTTGCTGCGCACTTGCGCAAGCCCCATGCATTGTCTGTGGGGCTTGAGGTAAGTGTGCAGCAAGTGCGGTTACGGCACTTGCAGCAGTTGCGGCCGCGAAAAAAAACGCTGCTGACCGCACTTGCCACACCTGCCGCACACTTACCACAAACCCCATGGAAAACGGGTTGCAAGTGCGGCCGTTAGGCGGAAAATGCGGCAGATACGTTTTTTTACCGTAACTGCCACATTTTTTAAAAAAATCCCTATGTGAAAGCACCCTAATGGTCCCTTTACACGTGGTCACAGGAAGGTAGAAACCGGCAGGCATGGGACACAATTGTGCCTGTTGCCTTGAAAAGACCATGATGTGGCGGCGTGTAATTCAGGACTTTCCTTCCTGTGTCTTCCCTGAAGGAAGGAAAGTCCTGAATTACACGCCGCCACATCGTGGTCGTTTCAAGGCAACAGGCACAATTGTGTCCAATGCCTGCCGATTTCTACCTTCCTGTGGCCGCGTGTAAAGGGACCATAATGGGGATTTTCCATGACAGGTAATTTTAATGTTCCTTTTAATTAATAGATCTTGGAATAATAATAATTTCCACAACTGGAAGTTTAAAAAAGATGTTCCTGTGCTGAGATAGTCTTACATATTTGTCCCTGCTATGTACTGTGTAATGATGTGTCTGACCGTGCACGGAGCATGATTTGATCCTGGCCAGGGGAGGACACAAAAAGTATACAGGCATCACAGCACAGGATTGCAAGTAATCCTTTCTTTGAGATAAAACATTTAAAAAAAAGGCAGGGAAATGATTTCCTCAAAAAAGGAATGAGTTATCATCTGATGCTGTAAGGCCTGTATACTCTTTTTCTTCAGGAGATGTGGTATGATCAGACCAAGTCCCTGTTCGGTCAGAAGCGGCCATTTTACAGTACATAACAGGGAAATATTTATAAGGTTATCTCAGCACAGGACATTTTTTTTAAACCCATACAATATGTGAAACTTAATATTATTCCAAGATTTATAGATTAAAATTAACTTGAAAATTACTTTTGTTAGTGGGAAAAACCCTTTAACCCTTTAAGGACATTCGCTATACAGGAACGGCGTTGCGGGAACTGCGTTCCCCGAAACTGTTTATGGTGCTATTATAGCGCCGGCTCAGGCCAAAGACAGTTGAAGCTCAACACTAGATAACTTCCACGAGGGGGTTAGTTTCCAAAACAGTCTTTTCTGGGCGGGTTCCACTGGTTAGTCACATCAGGGTTTCTGTAAACATGACATTGCATCTGCAATCTATTCCAGCCAGTTTTGTGTTCCGAAAGTCAAATGTCGCTCCTTCCCTTCCAAGACCTGCTGTGCCCCCAAACAGTAGTTTTCCACCACATATCAGCATACTCAGGAGAAATTACACAACAAACTGTAGGTACATTTTCTCCTGATGTCCTTGTGAAAATGCAAAATTTGGGACTAAATTAACATTTTTGTGGGAAAAAACAGAAATTTTCATTTTTTTAACATTGCTTTAGTTCTTGTGAAGCAAATGAGAAGTTACTAAACTTTTTGAATGTGGCTTTAACGTCTGGCGTTAATAATTGGAATTTTAGCTAAACGTACATTTTTTTTTGGAAATTTTGTGTATGTACAGTGGGCTGCAATTCTTAGTCATATACCTGATTAAAGAACTCTAGTAGATTGAGATGTGGTAAATATACACATAAATCATGAATTATCATTAAGAAAAAATAAATTATTCAATAATGATACTTTATTGAATATAATAATAATGTAAAAAATAAAATAAAACATAAATGTAATAAAATGTAATAAAGTAAATAATACATGAAACTGTCAAAACTGAAAAATTAGTACACATCTGTGTGTGTAAAATTTGAGTAAGGACGACAACAACCACGTCCAGTCGGCAATGTTATCGGTACCTTGCGATTTCTTGCCTTTTCGAGCTTTGAGCAGCACACAGCACATCCTCGTGGTTGCTCCTTTTTTTCGTTGTGAACGAAGTCCAAAAGTGGCGACCAGTTAGGTCCAGGTTATGGCACGACCATCTTACCAGAACGGATGCGGTTGTTTCGAAAATCCGTTGCCCATCCTTCACAAAGTCTGCATGAACAGAGGCCGTCACTCATTTTTGTGGATACAAAGGCATCCCAGGCATTGTCAGAGATGGCGGAATATTTTTTATACATTTTTTTGTGCTTCGCATCGCGGATAGAATGTCATTGCCTGGCAGCTCTGTGGACTTCATGTTGGAATTGTATCGATGACCATGGGCTTCATGATGTCTTCCCACCTTTGTGTGGACCATGCGTGGAGGTGTTATGCTGTATCATGAGGCACACGTCTGTCTTGTCCGCCAGGCATCGCCTCATCTGCCTTCAGCAGGCCACCATTCTCCGTCTTTAGTTTTTGTTTGCCAACATGGATGCAAGTCACGCGTTGCTACGTCATAGCCATCGTTTGTGACTTGATCAAGCACTCGACAGCTGAGTGTAGGTTAAAAATGCTGCATTGTGACCACAATACCGATTCAGCAACGTTAGCAGGAGGACTGATGACGTTCCATCCATAGCTTGCTGTAACCTGGGCTTGAATTGTCCCTTTCGGTGTAGATGACGATCCAGATGTACCGGTGCCGAACCACAAGTAGCTAATACGATTTTACCCAACCGGCTCTCTTGACCAATCATATGATTCCAGATGAACCACCATATAAGCCATCAACTTTTATACTAATGACGTCTCATTCTGGCACATAGGCTGCTGAAATACTGCGGATCAGTGGACACCTCCAGATGTTATTTGAGCTTTGGGCGAATGTAAGGACTGCGTCAAAATCCTCATTGTTGGTAAATGAAGGTATTTCATGATCAAGAATGCCTTTACATGACAGTGCCAAAAAATGGGGTCTCCAGCAATTTATTGGTGGTCCATTACCATTTCTGCAGGGGTTTCCCCACCACCCCCTGAAGAATAATTAGTCCCAGGAACTGCCAAATGTTCTCTTTGGTCACCGGTTCCCATTTCCTGTTACGGGAAAACCGGGTGTGCGCAGTAGCGGACTGCTGCTGATACCGATTTGTCTCGGCGACAATTTTGGCAATGACGTCGTCCGTCAGGAATAACTTGAGGTACGCCAAGGGGTCACTGGGGTCAATGTCCACCTTCATACCTGGTGATCCGGTAAAGGGGAATCTTGGCGGCGGTACCTCATCCAGGCTGCAGTCAATATGGCACCAAGTGCGGGCATCACGGAGGTCAGGTGGACCATCGTCGCTGTCGCTGTCGCTGTCAGACGATTCCTGCCACGAATCGCTGTCGCTGTCGCTTACGTCCGCAAATGGCTCGATGTCGCTGCCGCTGTCATCCATCGCATTCACAGCCGCTTTGGAGCTGCGACGCTTTGCTGCCATGATAGCAAAATACGCAGTGAAGATGAGAAAAAGTCAGATCTCAGTGTATACAATGATATATCCGAGTCTGACAGGAATTCTCACTGAATTTCACTTTTTTTTTTTTTTTTTACTTTCTTTATGTGTGTGTCACTTTAAGGCCGGCCTCCCATGAGCCTCTGCGGCTCAGAGAGACGGATCCTGGAAGCAACATGGCAGCCTCCATCGGGAAGGACACGGAGATGACAAGGGACACCGCTAGACCACCAGGATGGGGTAAGAGGGGCTCAGATGTCACAATAGGCACTTACCCCGAGTCTCTCTCGGGGTAATCGCTTTGGGTACAACATTTTCAACCCGAGAGAGACTCGGGAAAAACCGTTAGGGAGGTTAAGAAGCTTAAGGAGTGCAGTTTTTGGAATGGTGTCACTGTTGGGTATTTTCTGTCAGATAGGCCTCTCAAACTCACTTCAAATGTGATGTGGTCCCTAAAACTAATATTTTGTACATTTTGTTGGAAAAATTAGAAATTGCTGATAAACTTTTACGCTTCCAACTTCCTATTTAAAAAATATTACGTTTAAAAAATTGTGCTGATGTAAAGTAAACATGTGGGAAATGTTTTATTAACTTTGTATAACAAAAGTCTCTGGTTTAAGAGCATAAAATTGTAATGTTTGACACTCTAAATTTTCAACATTTTCACCAAATTTCTAAATCTGAGAGTCCTCAGTGGTTGATACCTTTTAATGGCTAACAGAAAAGATGCGATAGATTTATGGTCCTGGCCATAAATCAACGATTAACGACTTATCGTTGATCGTTGATACGTGTCACACACAACAATGTCGTTTCAACATCGCTGCAACGTCACCAAAACCATAGGCGCACCCAAGGGGGGGGACCTACGTGTCTGGACCCCCCCTTTGGAGGGCCCTGAGAAGTGGTGCAGTACACAAGGAGCTGGGCCCCTATGTCAAGAGACAGGAACAATTACACAGCACCCAAGAGCCCACAAAAGAGGCTGCTTTTAGGGGGGCTTCACTCCCCCAAACCCCCCCACCGGGGGCGTTGCCCCTTGGAACCCCACTGGGGGGTGACACCCCCCTTTCAGGGCCGGTGTGTGTTTCTTGGACCCCTACCTTGGGAAATTTCTGGGTGCGCCACTGACCAAAACGGTAACGTTGCAACGATATTGTTCACCATATCGTTGTGTGTAACGGGCCCTTAAGTCCTCTTTATCAGGCTCTTAGTGACACAAATTCTGAACACACACAGTACTAATATATTTTACCTCACCAAATTACTAACATTTTTACAAGAAAATCCACAATAAATATCCTAAATGTATTACTAATATGAAGTCCAATATGTAACACAAAAATAATCTCAGAATCACTGGGACTTGTTGAACCGTTCCAGAGTTATTATGAAAATGAATGAAGGAATTAAGATTGCAGATCGAAACTTACCGTAGGTAATTTTTATTAATGAAAGGTATTTTACACATGTGTCTATAGTCTTTAAGACAGGGACATTTTAAATGGCAGACCGATATCTTGGCTACGAGAACAGCTGAACACTATTCACAAACACTAGAATAGTTTTATTAACATTACGTCAGGCAGACGTTTGCCAGTGCCATGTTTTCCTTAGTGCCAGTTCTGATTAGAGGCACAATGCACCCTCTCTGGTAGTAAAGGTTTTAGAAAGGAAAGGACATTTCTGTGATATCAGTTTCGGAAAATCCTTAAGGCTGCCAAGATCTGTAATGAGATCAGTCATCTGTTTTCTCCACTCTACTGGAGAGAACCAGCACCAAGAAACACCACAATCATCTAGGACTTAAAAAGTTTATTTTAACAGTCTGGGCTTTTGTGACATCACTAGGTTATTTATACATGGAACGATAACAACAAAAAAGGTTATTCCTCAAGATTCTGCAGACACAAGGGCTTGAAAAGATTGAAGCAACCATGTTATTTGCCTGTGATTAAAAATATTTCTTCTAGATGTACACGGAACCCCAGAAGGAGAAGAGGAGGACGGCGCCACAGGAGAAGTGAAAAGAAACAGAGACAAAACACGGAATCCCAACAAACGGAGGAGGTTTTAAACCTAGTGGTGAACATTTCTGGTAAAACTCTGACCACTGATCAGACTAATGTTTTAAATAAGGGATTGAATTTTGTGATGGCACAACATGTTGATTGGTTTAGTTTAGAAGTTGATCTCCACCGATTTTTCAGGAATATTAAACTAAAGCACTGGTTTAGTAATAAATGTGCGGTTACAAGGTCCAAAACAAGCGAACTTACATTACGTGACCTCTCATTGTACAAAAAAAGCGATTTTACTCCCACAGATGAATCACCAGCAATTCAGACATATATTACAGCAGTGAAAAGGGATATAGAAGCATTGAAAAACAAGCAGAGTAGTTTGTTAAAAGAACCCAATTTCTTGAGTAAAGAATATAGAGCCCTCAAAGAACTTGCAAATGACAGCGATTTAATTATCAAGCCCGCTGATAAGGGGGGTGCAACTGTTGTCATGTGCAAAAAAGATTACATCAAAGAGGTAATGAGACAGCTTAATGACACGGAGGTGTACGTACAGTTAGACAGAGACCCTAGATTTGAGATAGAAAGGATAATTTCTTATACTTTGAATGAAGCAAAAATGGGTGGCATTATTGATGATGAGCTTTTTGATTTTCTGCTTGTGAAATTTCCGAGGACTCCGGTCCTATATTTGTTACCTAAAATTCACAAATCACTGACCAATCCTCCTGGTAGGCCATAGTCGCCGGCACTGACTCTATTTTTTTCCAACATTGGGATTTTCCTGGATGTGATTATGATGGAGTTCGTGACGGCGGCTGGGTCTTATATTAAAGACACAGGAGATTTCCTGCAAAAACTGAGTAACCTGGATGTCACAGATGACTGCATTCTTGTCTCTTTTGATGTTGTATCACTTTTCACTTCAATAGATCATCAGAGGGGCACAAGAGCAGTGATCAAGAAATTGGATAACACTGGACACTCAATTGAATGTAAAACAATGATTATCCAACTACTTGAAATTTGCCTGAAATTCAATTATTTCCTTTTTGGTGATAAATTTTATAAACAATTGCGGGGAGTCGCGATGGGGGCACGGATGGCATCATCATATGCAAATACGGTAATGACTGTATTAGAGGAGGAGTTTGTCTACACATCCCATCACTTTGCACATGTCGCATGTTGGTGGAGATATGTGAACGACACTTTCATCCTTTGGAGAGGTTCTATGGATGAACTCAATTGTTTTTCTGACTATCTAAATACAATTGACCCCACAATAAAATTCACGATGGTCCACTCTATGGACGAGATCCAATTCCTTGATGTGAAGGTCACTCTGAAAGAGAACAAGATAAAAACCTCCTTATTTACTAAGCCCACGGATAGAAATAAATTACTGCGCTATGATAGCCATCACCCAAAAAACATGAAAAAGGCTATTCCTAAAGGGCAAATGCAAAGAGTCTGTAGGATCGTATCCGATCCCATTGAGCTAAAAGAGACCACTGATCTGCTCACACAAATGTTTCTGAAACGTGGATACCCTAAGGGTGTTCTACAGCAACAAAAAAAACGCGCCCTCCAAGGTAAACCTGCGGTTGCCAATAAGGACAAACGAATCCCTATGGTGACAATGTTCTGTAATGAATCAGATGAAATTAAAAAAGCAATCATAGGTAATTGGAACATCTTGTCTAGGGGTCTTTCTGAAATTGATGAATTTAAAAAAAAAACCAATTCTGGCTTACAGAAAAGGGCGTAGTTTGAGAGACACCTTAATACAGGCTGATATTGGCAGCTTCAAAAAAGATTTACAATCTACAATCACAGGCCAACGGAGAACAGGTAGTTTCCCATGCTATGGCTGCGTAAACTGCCCCTATATGCGCAAGGGTAATACTTTTGAACAAAGAGGGAATACCTACAAAATAAATGGATTCCATACATGTTCCTCTGACCATGTGGTCTACCTTCTGGATTCCCCCTGTGGGTTATATTACGTGGGTGAGACGACGTTAGAGTTTAAAGTGAGGATGGGTCAACACCGATATAGTATAAGAAAACAAATCCCTAATCTCCCCGTTTCCAAGCACTTTACTGAAGCCGACCATCAGGAGAGTGATTTGAAATGTAGAATCATAGACAGTGTCCCCCCTTTGAGAAGAAATGGCAACCGCAACAAACTGCTGATGGAGAAGGAGTTATTTTGGATACACCGGTTAGGTACTTTAAATCCAGGGGTCTTAATGTAGATTATAAATTAAACACAATCATAAATTAACCCCATGAGTAAAACTGGCCGAAGAAAGATTCAACATCCTTGTACAATGATGTTAAACCTTTTTCTCCTTTTTTTTGTTTTTATGATATTTTATCTTGCACTGTTTTTTATCATATTACTGTATAAGCAATTATGCTTTTTTAAAATTGAATACACTTGAGTACTGAAACAGATCTTTGTTTTTTTCCAGGCTACTTCATATGGACGAAAAACCTACCCTATTATGACTCACCCTGAAATTGAAAGTTCCATGCGTGATACCTTATTGTTTTTATCTAAATTTTTTGAAATTAGAATTGTGATTTTTACCTTCCAATCAATTTAAAAATTTCTAATGGTGTGAGAAAATAAAATGTGGCAAATGATTATTAACTTTGTTACAAATCCTGTGGTTTAAGGTCTAAAATTTATGTTTGACTTAAATAACATTTTTCACCTTTCTAAACTGAATTTTCACTGTAACCTTATTGCGCTAACAGAAAATATTCAGCGATTGACAGTGTTGATGCTGCCACATCTGAACTCATTGCTGTAGTGTCAAAACTGGTCAATCGATCAACCACGAACGCTTGGTATTGAAGATGTATATAAGACCCTTTTACTATGTTTACCATGACCACATCCACCTTGCTGTGTGCTATGTTACTTGTTGTTCCCGTGTACATACGGCGATGGTCCCTCATTAGGCACATGATTTAGCCTGCCATAAACAGATGAGCACGCTTACGCTTTCTTGTACCACCAACAAGTCGTTTCAACATTAATAATGTAATTTGCAACATTTTGTCACCAATATCAGTTATGTGTAACGGGCCCTTAAGTCCTCTTTAATCACTTTATACAAATTCTGAATCACACCATACTATATATTTTACCTCACCAATGCTCCATTTTTAAAAGAAAATCCCATAAATCTAATGCTCTAAATGATAGCAATATGTACACAAAATATCTTCAAATCACGGTTTGTTGAACTGTTGCAGTTATTATAAATAATGAAGGAATTTTGCTAATGAAACTTCTATGTATTTTTTTGTATTTTTGTTATATCTTTAGTCAGGACATTTTATGCAACCGATATCCTACTAAATAAACTATTCGACAATCACTAGTTTTTTAAATACTCAATCAGGTTGCAGGATTTATTCCTTAAATGATTTGATTAAGACAACTGCACTTCTGTTGAAAGGTTTCTGAGGAAAGTACATTTTGTAAACTTTGGAAAACTTAAGCTGCCAGGACTGTAATAGATAGTCTCTGTTTTCTCCACATTTGGAGAAACATATCTAGGACTTAAAAGTTTATTTTACAGCCTTGGATTTATTTATATGTTATGTGTGGTAATATCTTTGTAGAGATTGTAAAGAATTGTGTCATTCCAGGACTATTTTTTCATTTTCCTGTGGGGCTAACATATCGTTTAGTTGTAAGTACCGGCCAGTTCTGCCCAGCGATGATCTCTTTCAGCTCAGAATGGTAACTAACTGTGGCATCACTCCTACAGAGTAAGTCCTTGTCTCTGTTGATGGGGCATCACTTCCAAAGTCATATAGACTGAAAGCCAGTTCGTTGCTGCCTACCTGTAGGGATCTGGCCATACAGTGGCAGTGATGCCTGGTCGACACAGCTGAGTGAAAGAAAGTAGCTGCTCTGTCAATGGGACAACAAAGGAAGCAGCTCTGAACTGGGACAAATTCTTGCAGGGCAAAAAAGGCACAAGGTTAACAAGTACTTACAGATATGTCCTTAGCTCCATAGCATGAAGAAAATAGTCCTGGTGATGCGGCGGCTCCAGGGGGGCATATGAGGTCGATTCACGTCGGGAACCCCTTGGGGTCTGTGAATAGCAGCTGTGATGAGGAGTAAGTCATATGGTTTTCATGGTCGGGGAATCACCCCGGTATCCGAGTGGAGGAACCTTCACATCCATGTAACGATGAAACATTGTTTGGCAAGTTTCCTTGTGTACAATAAATCCATGAGATAAAACTATGTAAATGTACTGGTTTAGGTCCCAATGTGAAACCGCGAGCAATCGGGATTCCAGTACTTGTGGATAGAGTTTTTAACCCCCACCATCAGGATTTGTAGGCAAAACCAGGAGTGGAGCAATCAGAGGAAAAGTCTAATAGAAACACCTGCACCACTTCTGTATTTAATTATCCACTCCTGGTTTTGGCTACAAATCCTGAGGTAAAAAACTCATCAAATACTCAGCGTGTGCACGAGGCCTTATATACTGCTGAGATGCTGACTACTCAAAGTTGTTATAAAAACATTTTCTTATTCTTTTTTTTATTATTACAAGACAGATCCAGCAATTTGTTTAGGAACTCCTGCATTTTACTGTTATCACTGTGATAGCCAAGTCTGTCTATATGTTTCCCGGTATATATATAGATGTACTAGGTCCACCAGACATTACATAATTATTATCACTTATGGCTTTAACAAATAATGTGCTGCTTCTCTATTGAAAAAAAGCCAATCAGTCCCATACTATCACAAGACCCATCTTTTCTGCCCTGAACCACCTGGTGCCTAGCTCGCCAGAACCAAAGGAGGCTGACAACTAAATATCCGTTCCATTTTGGAAAAAGTACAATATGGTCTCATTCATTTTTCAGTCAACATGATATAAACAATGTAAAACTGATTTTTTTATCGGTTGGCCAAAAATAATTAATCATCCTGCCTTAACCCTCAAATTACAAATCCTATATCGTCATTATGGGCTTAAGAGGTTTACACGCTTTTTGTTGCTTTCTCCGTTTTCATCGACAGAGGCGATTGAGGGGATTGCTTTTAAAGGAAGAGTTGAATTTTACAAAGACACCATTTAGGGTAACGTAACTAATTAACTTTTAATAATTCTTTCTTTCCTTAACAGTGTGGAGAAAAAAAGATATTTCATTTTTTTCTTTTTATATTTTGATTTTTGTGCTATTTTTCTATGAGCTGGTCCAAAATGATATCAAATATGTAGTTTTCTAGTTTTACTACTTTGTACACAGTATATATTGTGGGGAAAAAACGTTATACTTCAAGAGCCCTACACTTTTTTCTATCAATGTAGTCATCAATAAATTGCCAGTGAGTTTTAAATATATTTTTGAGCTGGGTCTCCTGTGAAGGGGGTTTTCCTTATAACAAATTTGGAACTCTTTATCATTTTCCTGTTTTTAATTAACCCCTAATTCTAGCTAATCATTTCTGCACTTTCTGTAAAAATTATGGTTAATCATGTCTCATACACCCGGCCTACTCTTAAACCCCGTCACACATAGCGAGATCGCTAGCGAGATCACCAATACGTCACAGGTTTTGTGATGTAACAGCGACCTCCCCAGCGATGTCACTGCGTGTGACATGTAGCAGCGATCAGGCCCCTGCTGTGAGGTCGCTGATCGCTGCACATGGTTCAGGACCATTTTTTCCTTGGTCTCCCGCTGGTCAGCACGCATCACTGCATGTGACAGCGAAAGACCAACGACCAGCGACCTCACAGGCTGGTAACCATGGTAAACACCGGGTATCTAGGCAGCGCATGCTGCCTAGATACCTGGTGTTTATCATGGTTATCAGCGCTAAGCAGGGATGACGCTGGTAACTATGATAAACAGCGGGTATCTAGGCAGTGCTCGCTGCCTAGATACCCGGTGTTTATCATAGTTACCAGCGTATTCCCTGCTTAGCGCAGCCTGTAAGCGGGAGGACGCTGGTAACCATGATAAACACAGCGTATCTAGGCAGCGCACTCTCTAGATATCCGCTGTTTATCATAGTTACCAGCGTCCTCCCACTTCCAGCGATGTGGAGGTGGCTCCCTGGTGCCTGGTCGCTGAGGAGATTTGCCTGTTTGACAGCTCCCCAGCGACCAGGTAGCAACGCTCCAGCGATCCCGGCAGGTCATTATCACTGTCAGGATCACTGGAGCGTCGCTCAGTTTGATGGGGTCCTTAGACCATTGTGACTTATCTCTGCATTTCACTGGTAGCATGGCCACCGTGGCACAATTGACAGGAGACTGATGGTCTACTTGTACGCCTCCTTCCTGCACATGATGGGATGTAAATCATGATGCTTATACTAACGAACTGTAATGATGAGTGATAGCTGTCTCGGACTAGTCTGGGAACATGCGGTGAGATTTAACAATGTTATTAGGAGACTAATTAAGTGCTCCTAATTTATTATGTGAGTAAATCCACTTGACAGGTTTTCTTTAAATATTATATTAACTATATTATATGGTGCGGTTGGTTTCAGTTGATTTTACAATAAAACAGCGTTTATGGGAAAAAATTTATTTTGTTACTGTGACTACTTTTTTTCTCTTACATGCAGTTTGGGTAGAGGGATTTTTACTTGGTTGGAGTGCCATTTTTGGGTATGCAAGCTGGGAATTTAGCTCTTGTATGTGCCAAGTACCTTAAAGGGAAACTGTCACCAGCTTGGGGGTTCTAAACCCTGCCCACCACCTTTAACATGATGTAATTGGGGTTCCTGTAACCCCTTTATATCCCCAGACTTTCCCCTGCATACCTCAGAAAAGTCGTTTTAATTTGTCCCACACCATATACTAATTTCTTGTTTGGGTCATATGGGGCTCTGCAGATTGCGGTCTGTGCCACCCCGCTCCATCACAACTCTACCCCTCTTGAATGTATGCAAGTGAATGATGTCACTATGTCATCCACATAATTCCTACATCTTGCGCCTACGCAATGACGTGCCTCACTGAGCCCTATTGAACAGCCAGTGATTCCACTGCGCAGGAACAAGACTTTGGTCTTGCATCAGCCGCACAGTGCCTGACATCTCGCGCCTGTGCAGTGAAATCACTGGCTGTTCAATAGGGCACAGTGAGGCATGCCACTGCGCATGCGCGATACTTGGGAGTGGTGTGAATGGCATCTTGACATCATCCGCTTACAGACAGGAGGGGCAGTGTTGGTATGGAGCGGGTTGGCGCTGACCGTAGTATGAAAGAAAGGAAGATCTTGTGCCACATGTCCATAAAAAAGTTGGAATTCTTTATTACAGATCCAATAAAAACATAAGCATCTCGACCACAGAGGGTCTTGTCAGACGTGTTTCAGAAACTGTGACTGCAATATGCTGACCCCCATATGACTCAAACAAGAAATTAATATTTGGCACGGGACACAATAAAACTACTATTTTATGCAGGGGGACGTCTGGGCATATAAAGGGGTTACAGGATGCCCAATTACATCAAGTTAAAGGTGGTGGGCAGGTTTAGAACCCCCAAGACTGGTGACAGGTTGCCTTTAAGATTTCACATTTTAGGTAAAGATTTCAGCATCCTAAATCTATTTTCTTTCATCTACCTTCAGAATGGATCATCATTCCATAACAGAATTTCTCACGATGATTTCTCTACATGTTTATTCGACCAAATTTATAGTGTGTTTCATACAAAAATTATGGTAAAATACACTGATTGCTCCTATTAAAGGTAATTAAGTTTAACTTATCCTCTTGGGCGTTGTCTCCCTTTGATACAAGTAATGAAAATTACATATGATACATATGGAGTAACCCGAATGTTTGTACACACAACAGACTGCACAACAAAGGTTTTTAGATTATCTGTCGAACATTGAAAAGCAAGGTATTAAAATATCTTCAGGTATCAGGATTAAAAGTTAGGAGTATGAATTAACTAGGTTTTGACTGGATTACAGATAGGTGTGTTATATAAAGCTGGTTATTATGTATAAAAATATGGTATTTTATATCTATAAATGGATATCTATAGATAGGAACAGTTTTGTAAATGATGGGTAGCTCAGATCAATCAAGCAGAAATGTATAGAATAAATAAGTCGCCTGCATACTGTGCGTACCCCCTTCAAACAGACAAGAAGTTTGGGTTTCATACACTTTTCTGCTTCAGTGTTTTTATTTATTTTAGGCTGGAGTCACACAGGTATATGAAAAATCAGACTTTTTTTTTCCTCTAGGAGAGTAGGACGAGTGAAATCCGTATAGCATTCCATATGTCATGCGAGTTCTATGCAAGTGTGTGATTTTTTTCTCATCTATCATCTGTGTGACATGCGTTTGACTTCTGTGTGCAATGCTTTTTTTTTTCTCAGCAGCTATTATTCTACAATAATTTACAGAACCATTTACAGTGTTGTATACATGCTGCAATATATTAATGGATCCATAAAAAATGGACAGCACACAGATGGTCTGTATGGTATCCATATTTTTCTGTAGTTATCCTACCTGATTGTAATGTATTGTAAGGATTTTCCTCCGGAATCTAATAGTAATGGGAGCGCAGAAAAACTGAGACCTAGTTTTTAAAGGTGAACAAGTCTTTATTGTACACACGTGGCAGAGAACAAACATGAGAAGCAGCAAAGTGAACAAGCTCATCAAATATGCAATAAACAGAAAAGCCTCTTGAAATAATTATTTTACTGTGTAGGCAAAAGGGGAAGTCTCTCAGAAGATATACACACAGGGAGATGCAAAAACAGTCTATGATTTAGTTATACCCAGGAAGGCATGGGAATGGTAGTCACAGAGAATAAGTCCTGAACTTGAAGCAGTGCAGTGTAGTTAAAGTCCAGCACAGTTCAGAAAACATCTACCCAAAATAAGCTGCAAAAGCTAACAATCGCACAAGGCTTACACATCACAAGTAAGCAAGCTTGTGCAAAGTCAGAGACAGCAGCACTAGGAGAGAGTTTGCATAAGCAGCACTGAAGCAGGTGTGGTAGCAGGAGGTAAAACTGCAGACTGTTGAAAAGCCAAAGTGTATTTTCAGGAAGAGGAACTGTTTAGAAACACAGGGAGCAGGAAGCCAGGAATTCAAAGTGAATACTAAAGCATGGCTAGAAGGTAGACTAAGTTTTATAAAGGCAGGGAAGGAGGATCACATGAACAGGAGCGAAGGAGAAGAAGCCATCTTGGAAAAGAGCAAGGATGCACAAACAGTCAATAGAAGATCCGGAGTCCTGACCCTGACTTGTGTTGGGGAGTCTCACATAATTTACATATCCACCCTCAGAATGCTGCAATTTTTTTTCATCCAGGATCTGGATGAGAAATAAATCGCTCATCTGCTCTGACTCATTGACTAACATTGGTCCTGGTGCAATTATTATGTGGGGGAAGGAGATATGGACCCATTGAGAAGGAAGGTAACCATCAGAGTCTGTTGTATTGGGCTGGGTTGTGCAGGAGCACAGAAAGCTCATGAACAGTCAATTGGACACTTGGACACTAGGACTGTGTCTGATGCTATGCTATAAAACTGGAACTGTGCTCAAGTTTTGTGACCGCTATCCCACATGTGAAGTTGTGACTAAAGAACTCTCAAAACTGTGAAGAACTGTTGGTCTCAGTCTCATTCTGAACTGGAATCTAGTCCTGCCTGCCTAAGGCAACAACGAGGTATGACCTGCACCGCACAAGTCCATGCACCCAGCCAGGACCATGGTTTTCATATAGAGTGCCAGGGCGTGCAGAGTCAATCCCTCGCCCACGACTACCACCCTGCACCAGTCTACAAGTGTCTGTCCTAATTAAAAATAGAATTATGCTGTTTGGATCACATTCAGCCAAGTCATTGAGTGCATGGGAAACATTGGACTGCACTCGGATGACATCTGAGTGCAGTCTGACTTCCGCAGACTCACAGGATGGAGAGGATGGAGAAGATGGAGGAATTTGTTCCCTATATTCTCACAGTATGCTCCGATTCATCTGAGAGAATCAGATCCAGACGTTGTCATTTGCATAACTGGACTTATTCTCTTGGGTAACAGAATCTACAGATGTCTGCACGAGCCCTTTTACTGTGTCTCATCATATGGAACCACTCCTAAACCCAAAATAAAGTAAGCTTCAAATAAGTAAGTTGTACAGGATCTTTTCCTATAATGCTATATATTAAAATTCTCTAGTCTGTGGCTTTCAGAAGTATAGCTTGCAGATCAGATTGCTTGTCCAATGTGACTGGTTCCCTTTAAAGCTTGTCAGAATATGAAATTCAGTGCTCTATGCTTTCCAGTTGTGCAGTGGATGGATGCTCATATCTATCTTAATAGGATATAAATATATTAGCTTTGGAAATGTCATGCCACAACTCTTTGGAAACAGATTGTTCTGCTTGCATTAGATTGTTCTGCCTCTGTGACATATCTGTATCCAGATACATCGATCACTGTGCAGTGTAATTATGTCTAGCAGATGGCTATCTAGTTATCTGAGCAGCTGCTGCGCTTCATACTTTATTTTCATAATTTCTCTGTTGATTTGGTTGGTATGGGATCTCAGTTTAGCTGCAGTGTAATTGTCCTCTAAGCTAATGTTAAATACCGTATATACTCGTGTATAAGCCGACCCCCCTACTTTTGCCCCCAAAAACTGGGAAAACTTATTGACTCGCGTATAAGCTGAGGGTGGACCCCAGCACAGGTATACAACCCCCAGCAGTGAGGTATACAGCCACCAGGAGTATGGTATACAGCCACCAGGAGTATGGTATACAGCCACCAGGACAGGTATACAGCCACCAACAGTGAGGTATACAGCCACCAGCAGTAAGGTATACAGGTCCCCCCAGTGGTATACAGCCCCCAGCAGTGAAGTACACAGGCCTCCCCCAGTGGTATACAGGCCCCAGCAGTATGGTATACAGCAGGTATACAGAGGTATACAGGCGGCCCTCAGAGGTATACAGGCCCCCAGAGGTATACAGGGCCCCAGAGGTATACAGGGCCCCAGAGGTATACAGGCGGCCCCCAGAGGTATACAGGCCCCCAGAGGTATACAGTGCCCCAGAGGTATACAGGGCCCCAGAGGTATACAGGCGGCCCCCAGAGGTATACAGGCCCCAGAGGTATACAGGGCCCCAGAGGTATACAGGGCCCCAGAGGTATACAGGCGGCCCCCAGAGGTATACAGGGCCCCAGAGGTATACAGGGCCCCAGAGGTATACAGGCGGCCCCCAGAGGTATACAGGCCCCCAGAGGTATACAGGGCCCCAGAGGTATACAGGGCCCCAGTGGTATACAGGCGGCCCCCAGAGGTATACAGGGGGCCCCCAGAGGTATACAGGGCCCCAGAGGTATACAGGCGGCCCCCAGAGGTATACAGGGCCCCAGAGGTATACAGGCCCCCAGAGGTATACAGGGGGCCCCCAGAGGTATACAGGCCCCTAGAGGTATACAGAGGGCTCTCAGAGGTATACAGGGCCCCAGAGGTATACAGGGCCCCAGAGGTATACAGGCGGCCCCCAGAGGTATACAGGGCCCCAGAGGTATACAGGGCCCCAGAGGTATACAGGCGGCCCCCAGAGGTATACAGGGCCCCAGAGGTATACAGGGCCCCAGAGGTATACAGGCGGCCCCCAGAGGTATACAGGCCCCAGCAGTATGGTATACAGCAGGTATACAGAGGTATACAGGCGGCCCCCAGAGGTATACAGGCCCCCAGAGGTATACAGGCCCCCAGAGGTATACAGGGCCCCAGAGGTATACAGGCCCCCAGAGGTATATAGGGGGCCCCCAGAGGTATACAGGCCCCTAGAGGTATACAGAGGGCTCCCAGAGGTATACAGGGCCCCAGAGGTATTCAGGCGGCCCCCAGAGGTATACAGGGCCCCAGAGGTATACAGGGCCCCAGAGGTATACAGGCGGCCCCCAGAGGTATACAGGGCCCCAGAGGTATACAGGGCCCCAGAGGTATACAGGCGGCCCCCAGAGGTATACAGGCCCCAGCAGTATGGTATACAGCAGGTATACAGAGGTATACAGGCGGCCCCCAGAGGTATACAGGCCCCCAGAGGTATACAGGCCCCCAGAGGTATACAGGGCCCGAGAGGTATACAGGCGGCCCCCAGAGGTATACAGGCCCCCAGAGGTATACAGGGCCCCAGAGGTATATAGGCGGCCCCCAGAGGTATACAGGGCCCCAGAGGTATACAGGGCCCCAGAGGTATACAGGCGGCCCCCAGAGGTATACAGGCCCCCAGAGGTATACAGGGCCCCAGAGGTATACAGGCGGCCCCCAGAGGTATACAGGGGCCCCCAGAGGTATACAGGCGGCCCCCAGAGGTATACAGGGCCCCAGAGGTATACAGGCCCCCAGAGGTATACAGGGGCCCCCAGAGGTATACAGGCCCCTAGAGGTATACAGAGGGCTCCCAGAGGTATACAGGGCCCCAGAGGTATACAGGCGGCCCCCAGAGGTATACAGGGCCCCAGAGGTATACAGGGCCCCAGAGGTATACAGGCGGCCCCCAGAGGTATACAGGCCCCAGCAGTATGGTATACAGCAGGTATACAGAGGTATACAGGCGGCCCCCAGAGGTATACAGGCCCCCAGAGGTATACAGGCCCCCAGAGGTATACAGGGCCCCAGAGGTATACAGGCGGCCCCCAGAGGTATACAGGCCCCCAGAGGTATACAGGGCCCCAGAGGTATACAGGGCCCCAGAGGTATACAGGCGGCCCCCAGAGGTATACAGGGCCCCAGAGGTATACAGGCGGCCCCCAGAGGTATACAGGCGGCCCCCAGAGGTATACAGGCCCCCAGAGGTATACAGGGCCCCAGAGGTATACAGGGCCCCAGAGGTATACAGGCGGCCCCCAGAGGTATACAGGGCCCCAGAGGTATACAGGCGGCCCCCAGAGGTATACAGGGCCCCAGAGGTATACAGGCCCCCAGAGGTATACAGGGGGCCCCCAGAGGTATACAGGCCCCTAGAGGTATACAGAGGGCTCCCAGAGGTATACAGGGCCCCAGCGGTATACAGGCCCCCAGAGGTATACAGGGGGCCCCCAGAAGTATACAGGCCCCCAGAGGTATACAGGGGGCCCCCAGAGGTATACAGGGGGCCCCCAGAGGTATACAGGGGGCCCCCAGAGGTATACAGGGCCCCAGAGGTATACAGGGCCCCAGAGTTATACAGGCCCCCAGAGGTATACAGGGGGCCCCCAGAGGTATACAGGCCCCCAGAGGTATACAGGGGGCCCCCAGAGGTATACAGGCCCCCAGAGGTATACAGGGGGCCTCCAGAGGTATACAGGGGGCCCCCAGAGGTATATAGGCCCCCAGAGGTATACAGGGGCCCCCCAGAGGTATACAGGCCCCCAGAGGTATACAGGGGGCCCCCAGAGGTATACAGGGGGCCCCCAGAGGTATACAGGCCCCCAGAGGTATACAGGGCCCCAGAGGTATACAGGCGGCCCCCAGAGGTATACAGGCCCCCAAAGGTATACAGGGCCCCAGAGGTATACAGGGCCCCAGAGGTATACAGGGCCCCAGAGGTATACAGGCGGCCCCCAGAGGTATACAGGGCCCCAGAGGTATACAGGGCCCCAGAGGTATACAGGCGGCCCCCAGAGGTATACAGGCCCCCAGAGGTATACAGGCCCCCAGAGGTATACAGGGCCCCAGAGGTATACAGGCGGCCCCCAGAGGTATACAGGGGGCCCCCAGAGGTATACAGGGCCCCAGAGGTATACAGGGCCCCAGAGGTATACAGGCCCCCAGAGGTATACAGGGGGCCCCCAGAGGTATACAGGCCCCCAGAGGTATACAGGGCCCCAGAGGTATACAGGCGGCCCCCAGAGGTATACAGGGCCCCAGAGGTATACAGGGCCCCAGAGGTATACAGGCCCCCAGAGGTATACAGGGGGCCCCCAGAGGTATACAGGCCCCCAGAGGTATACAGGGCCCCAGAGGTATACAGGGCCCCAGAGGTATACAGGCGGCCCCCAGAGGTATACAGGGCCCCAGAGGTATACAGGGCCCCAGAGGTATACAGGCAGCCCCCAGAGGTATACAGGCCCCCAGAGGTATACAGGGGGCCCCCAGAGGTATACAGGCCCCCAGAGGTATACAGGGGGCCTCCAGAGGTATACAGGCCCCCAGAGGTATACAGGGCCCCAGAGGTATACAGGCGGCCCCCAGAGGTATACAGGGGGCCCCCAGAGGTATACAGGGCCCCAGAGGTATACAGGCGGCCCCCAGAGGTATACAGGCCCCCAGAGGTATACAGGGCCCCAGAGGTATACAGGGCCCCAGAGGTATACAGGCGGCCCCCAGAGGTATACAGGGCCCCAGAGGTATACAGGGCCCCAGAGGTATACAGGCGGCCCCCAGAGGTATACAGGGCCCCAGAGGTATACAGGGCCCCAGAGGTATACAGGCGGCCCCCAGAGGTATACAGGGGGCCCCCAGAGGTATACAGGGCCCCAGAGGTATACAGGCGGCCCCCAGAGGTATACAGGCCCCCAGAGGTATACAGGGGGCCCCCAGAGGTATACAGGCCCCCAGAGGTATACAGGGGGCCCCCAGAGGTATACAGGGGGCCCCCAGAGGTATACAGGCCCCCAGAGGTATACAGGGCCCCAGAGGTATACAGGGTCCCAGAGGTATACAGGCGGCCCCCAGAGGTATACAGGCCCCCAGAGGTATACAGGCCCCCAGAGGAATAAGGGCTCCAGAGGTATACAGGGCCCCAGAGGTATACAGGCGGCCCCCAGAGGTATACAGGGGGCCCCCAGAGGTATAAAGGGGGCCCCCAGAGGTATGCAGGCCCCCAGAGGTATACAGGGGGCCCCCAGAGGTATACAGGCCCCCAGAGGTATACAGGGGGCCCCCAGAGGTATACATGGGGCCCCCAGAGGTATACAGGGGGCCCCCAGAGGTATACAGGCCCCCCACACTGTGCAGCCCCCAGATGTATACAGGCCCCCAGTGGGGTATACAACAGGCCCCCAGTGGCACTCTCCCCCCACACTGTGCAGAGCCCCCCCTCCCGCTGCATTAACTTACCATCCAGCGTCTTCATCACCGCCGGTCCTTCCGTCCATCCTCGCGCGCTGCGTTCCCGGTCTCATGTGACCCGGCGGTCGCAGTCGGATGATGTCATCGCGCCGGGTCACGTGAGACCCGAACACAGTGCGCGAGGATGGACAGGAGGACCGGCGGTGATGAAGACGCTGGATGGTAAGTTAATGCAGCGGAAGGGGGGGCTCTGCACAGTGTGGGGGGTGAGTGCCACTGGGGGCCTGCTGTATACCCCACTGGGGGCCTGTATACATTTGGGGGCTGTATGCACGGCTCCCCCTGCCGCTGTGATGGGCGGGGGGAGCCGTGCATATCTAATGAGCGGCCCCATGTGACGGGCCGCTCTGTCAGCAGCCTCCCCCCGCCTCCTCCAGCCTCCCCAGCACCCGGACACAGCACCCACACACCACATACCGTATTGACCTGTGTATAAGCCGAGGGGGGGACTTTTCAGCCCAATTTTTGGGCTGAAAAACTCGGCTTATACATGAGTATTTACGGTAATCACCCATTGATCTAGGCCATATTTTGGTGAAATGATGCATTATTAACATTGCACTGTATTTCAGCTGTATACGAAGTACACCAAAGCAAAGGGGTGTTAAGTTTTATTAATTGAGCTAAAAAGAAAAAATCCTGAACAAATCTAAATGTCCTGTTATCAGTTTGTTGTTGCATGCATGGCTCTTTCTGCCCATGTTTTTAGAGTTTCATTGGGATTCTGGGCTTTATTTACCAAAGCTGTCTAGCAGGAAAACTGAAAAAGAAGAAGAATGGCACTCCACTGCGCCAGAACATTCAAACCAAGCAAGTCCCTGACTATTGTAGTTAGCTACTAGGCACAACACTATCAAATGTTTGGCCCCAATTCATTAAAGGGGTTATACAAAACATGACAGCAGACTTATGAAAACGTGAAGTCTACGTTACTGCAGACTTTTGAATTATCACAACATGCATAGGACATGCTATGAGGATTCTTTGGTGCCGACAGCAAGACCAAGTGGTAGTGTGTGATTTGAACTTTTGTGTTTTTTTTCATATTTTTGAAAACTTTTTTTTCCCACTTTTTAATGTATTTACTAGTATTTGAAGCTGCAATTGTCTAATCACACTTGTGTTATACAGAGCAGTGTACTAGCACTGTTCTGTATAGCTAAAATCACTATCTCTCATGAATGTCAGCTTACCGCTGGCATTCATAGGAGATTTGTAATGACACAAGGGACATCAAATGACCCCTGGCTGTCAGGACAACCCATCAACACCCCACTATCACTTCGTGAGGGCGCCAATGGGAGCGGGAATGGTGTGCCACCCTGCCAGTGTTTGTTGAATCCTACTGTCAGAGATTACGGTAAACAGTGGGATTTAACAGGTTAACTGTTAGAGGTACATGATGGATGATTAAAACAGCAATCATGTGCATGCAAAGATGTGGGCTCACCATGTGGGCCCGCATCAAAGGCCGAGACACAACATTTTACATACCAATACATCAAAGGTTATGAAGGGGTTAACAATAGACATACAGAAATAAAATGTGCTGAATTCATTCAAAGGCTCAGGTCACTTAATGAATTTGGTGAATCTCATTATGGTCGAGCGCCTCATCAAAAATGTTGTTTCTATAACAAGAAATGTCACCACTATAGATTAATTTTATGTGATGGTGCAGCCCCCTTGCTCTGCCCCTGCTCCTCCTCAGCTCTACGCATTTTGGCAGAACTGCCTCTAACTGATGCAATTAGAAACTGAAGGAAAGCAGAAAAGCGCACATAGGGTCTTATCCGAGTGTGAAAGGGATGTGTGCGTGTAATTGCACTAACCTTATGTTGTGAGAGTCACAACAACTATTATGCAGAAAACCGGCTTGCGGCACTCCGCCCAATGCTAACGATTAAGGCAGTGGAAGAAAGGGAGGTTGTAAAAGCGCTGCCGTTTATTCAATAGATCCAAAGATTCCAAGGAGTCACATGAACGTTAATGGCAACACCTTTATTGTTCTTACACCACTTCAGACCACCTTCAGTAAACCTTTTGTGGATCTCTGATGAAGTGGTCTGTAGCACCACGAAACACGTAAGAACAATAAAGGTGTTGCCATTAACATTCCTGCGACTCCTTGGAATCTTTGGATCTACTGAATAAACGGCAGCGCATCTACAACCTCCCTTTCTTCCACTGCCTTAATCTAACTGATGCAAAAAGTTCCAACATTTGGGGCCTTTGTGTAAAATATACTAGTGGGATGCTCTTGAATCTGTCAGTAAATGGACCTGGTCTGGGCTTGTTCAAAAATGATGAAAACAAAGACCTTGATTTATCAAAACTGACATTTTTCAGGTGAATCTTGATGAACAGTGCACTGTTTTAAGCCTCTCAATTAATTTATGGTTAATCTCATTTTATTAATTTTGAAAAAGAAAACAAACATTACAGGGTATACAAGTAAATATAAATCAAAAAGTATAGGTAAGGAATTCACATTAGGAACATCAGTACAAAACATTATTCAAAATACTTTCCCATGTTTATATACCCTCTTCAGGTATATGGCGGTCTGTTCCCGTGGTCAAGCCTCTCAATTAATTTGGCACATCTTTACCCCAAGAAAAATACTCCGGTCAGAAATGGAGTACCGTATATACTCGTGTATAAGCCGACCCGTGTATAAGCCGACCCCCTACTTTTGCCCCCAAAACCTGGGAAAACCTATTGACTCGTGTATAAGCCGAGGGTGGACCCCAGCACAGGTATACAGCCCCCAGCAGTGTGGTATACAGGCCCCCCCAGTGGTAGTATACAGCAGCCTCCCCAGTGGTATGCAGGCCCCAGCAGTATATACAGCAGCCCCAGTGGTATACAGCAGCCCTTAGGTAGTACACAGCAGCCCCAGGGGTATACACATCAGCCCCAGGGGTGTACACATCAGGCCCAGGGGTGTACACATCAGGCCCAGGGGTGTACACATCAGGCCCAGGGGTGTACACATCAGGCCCAGGGGTGTACACAGCAGCCCCAGGGGTGTACACAGCAGCCCCAGGGGTAGTACACAGCAGCCCCAGGGGTAGTACACAGCAGCCCCAGGGGTAGTACACAGCAGCCCCAGGGGTAATACACAGCAGCCCCAGGGGTAGTACACAGCAGCCCCAGGGGTAATACACAGCAGCCCCAGGGGTAGTACACAGCAGACCCAGGGGTACTACACAGCAGCCCCAGGGGTACTACACAGCAGCCCCAGGGGTACTACACAGCAGCCCCAGGGGTAGTACACAGCAGCCCCAGGGGTAGTACACAGCAGCCCCAGGGGTAATACACAGCAGCCCCAGGGGTAATACACAGCAGCCCCAGGGGTAGTACACAGCAGCCCCAGGGGTAGTACACAGCAGCCCCAGGGGTAATACACAGCAGCCCCAGGGGTAATACACAGCAGCCCCAGGGGTAATACACAGCAGCCCCAGGGGTAGTACACAGCAGCCCCAGGGGTAATACACAGCAGCCCCAGGGGTAGTACACAGCAGCCCCAGGGGTGTATACAGCAGCCCCAGGGGTACTACACAGCAGCCCCAGGGGTACTACACAGCAGCCCCAGGGGTAGTACACAGCAGCCCCAGGGGTAGTACACAGCAGCCCCAGGGGTAATACACAGCAGCCCCAGGGGTAATACACAGCAGCCCCAGGGGTACTACACAGCAGCCCCAGGGGTAGTACACAGCAGCCCCAGGGGTAGTACACAGCAGCCCCAGGGGTAGTACACAGCAGCCCCAGGGGTAATACACAGCAGCCCCAGGGGTAGTACACAGCAGCCCCAGGGGTAGTACACAGCAGCCCCAGGGGTAGTACACAGCAGCCCCAGGGGTAATACACAGCAGCCCCAGGGGTAATACACAGCAGCCCCAGGGGTAATACACAGCAGCCCCAGGGGTAATACACAGCAGCCCCAGGGGTAGTACACAGCAGCCCCAGGGGTAATACACAGCAGCCCCAGGGGTAGTACACAGCAGCCCCAGGGGTAGTACACAGCAGCCCCAGGGGTAGTACACAGCAGCCCCAGGGGTGTATACAGCAGCCCCAGGGGTAGTACACAGCAGTCCCAGGGGTATTTACAGCAGCCCCAGGAGTAGTACACAGCAGCCCCAGGGGTAGTACACAGCAGCCCCAGGGGTAGTACACAGCAGCCCCAGGGGTAGTACACAGCAGCCCCAGGGGTAGTACACAGCAGCCCCAGGGGTAATACACAGCAGCCCCAGGGGTAGTACACAGCAGCCCCAGGGGTAGTACACAGCAGCCCCAGGGGTAGTACACAGCAGCCCCAGGGGTAGTACACAGCAGCCCCAGGGGTAGTACGCAGCAGCCCCAGGTCCCCCTCACTGTTTGGCACCCCCACCGCTGCGCTCATACATTACCGGTCTAGCAGCTGTCATCCTCCGGTGGCAGATCGCGGCTCCCGGCTCCGGCTTCCATCTTCTTCTGTGTCTTCCTGCATTGTGACCGGGGCGCATCGCGATGACGTCATCGCGACGCCGGCCGGTCATGTGACATGCAGGAAGACACAGAAGAAGATGGAAGCCGGAGCCGGGAGCCGCGATCTGCCACCGGAGGATGACAGCTGCTAGACCGGTAATGTATGAGCGCAGCGGTGGGGGCGCCAAACAGTGAGGGGGACCTGGGGCTGCTGCGTACTACCCCATGAGATTTTTTTTTTTTTTTATATACCGTATATACTCGCGTATAAGCCGAGGGGAGACTTTTCAGCCCAATTTTTGGGCTGAAAAACTCGGCTTATACGCGAGTATATACGGTACATTTCTGTTGCAATTTAAGCCACTTTTAGTTATTAATTTGATAGCTGTGCTCAGCCACAACTCCTCTCCTGGTGAAAAAATAGTTGGCAAAGCTGGTCAGGAAAGGCGTAAGTACCCCTAAAGTTACTGCTACAAGTTGAACACAAATTTAGCGGCACTTAAAACTGTTTTATATAGAAATTCTAGTGAAAACTGATTGATCCATCAGGTCCCAGGAATAAAAACACCAAGATCCCTCACACTGGGCTCCTCATAGTTGAAGAAATGTTGGTTCAAATGAGAAGTGTTCTTGTCTGGACTATGACTACAGGAACGCTAACTATAGATGCCAGTCAATAAAGGGTTAATAATCGGGCACCACAATCCCTCCATGGGCTATCCGAAACCACTTTGATCCTATATTAGGGTTAGTGAGTCCATCTGACTATGGTGTTGAACGCTTAATAGCAAAACATTGTTACTTTTTCAGATAAAGAACGAAGCGGCCGTCACTATTTAAAGTAATGTTCCATTTATTGATCAAAGCTGCCAGTGTCATAGCGGAATGATCATTGCGGGGAGAGGGAGTGAGGAGTCGGCGGACGACGGCTCGATGTTTCGCCAACTATAGATGCTCAAACTATACTCTATACAAAAATATGCCAGGGGCAGAGGTAATAGACAAATGCTACCTTGAGGAGTTAGGAATGGACCAAATGAGATTATTTTTTTTTAATTTTCAAAAAGGTAATAGCAAAAAAAAGGAATGGAACAATTTGTTGCACAATTTCCCCTGAGTACATTGATAACCCATATGTGGTTGAAACTACTAGGCACAGTGCAAAGCTCAGAAGGGAAGGAGCGCCATATCAGAGTGCAGATTTTGCTGGAATGGTTTGAGGGTAACATGTTGTCCCTGATGTCCCGAACCAGCAGACCTCCACCCATTATTGAAACTACTTTAAAAACTACCCCCACCCCAATTATTTAATTGAGGGGTGCAGTGAACATGTTGACTCCATATGTTTTTCGTAGAATTTAACACCATTGGAAAGAATTATTATATTCTTAATGTTTTAGCCCCATGATTTACATTTTTATAGGGGCTAATAATAAAAAAATCGATCACACAGTCTGTTGTGCAATTTCTTCTGAATGTATCAATACCTCACATGTAATCAGGAACTACTTTTCAGGCACAGTGGAAAGCTGAGAAGGGAAGGAGCACCATATTATAGTGCAGATAGTGCTGTTATGGTTTGTGCGTGCAATGTAACATTGGTAGAACCCCTGAGGTGCAAGAACAGTGGAGCCTCCATAATCAACCCACATTTTACAAACTAAACTTCTCAATTTATCTAGTGGTACAGTGATCCTATTAACACCACGAGTGTGTCACAGAATTTTATACCATTGGGCAGGGAAGAAAAAATAATTACATCGTTTACCTCCAGATTTTTCATTTTCACATGGAGAAATGAGTAAAAAATGACATCAAAATTTTTCACACTTTATGTTGAATGTGCCAATACCCAACGTGTGGAAGATAAGAAAAGAACAGGGAGCGCAATATGTGGGATTAGTATATTGGGGCCGATTTAGTCACTCACCTCTTAGGGTTGTGCACAAAGCACAACCCCAGTGTACAGGGGCGGACTGGCCCAGGTGGCAGGGGGCAAGTGCCCCCCAGGCTGGCTATAATGGCCTCATCCAGGGCTGCCCCCCTACTGTAATGGGCCAGTCCGGATCTGCACTGATACAACTAATGATGGGCAATCATTAGCTGTGCAATAATCTTCAGGAAGGGGGGAGGGAGAGGCAGCTGTGTCAGTGCAGAGTAGCACACTATGCTGGGGATCTGCTCAGGCTTACTGCTTTCTGATTACCCTGTCAGCTAGTTTATGCCTCCCCAGCTATCACTGTCTGTAGCTGCAGCTTTATAATACCAGTCTAATCATCCCTGTCTGAGCTCATAGTGTAATCCTAAAGGTGAAAAAAAAAAGCATTTACACACTTACATTTCCTTATGCAATGAAGCAGTCAGTCTCCAGCTTGGAGGACGGAGACTGTTTGGCAGGTTAATAGTTAACATTTCAGCCTTATGTTAGAACATGTTGGGAGACCTGATGTGATGTCATAACCATGTGACTAAAATAGGCAGAGCTAAGTCTCCATCAGGGCCGGTTTAGGCAAAGTGGGGCCCTAGGCAAAAGGTTAAAGTGGGCCCTAAATGCTCAGGCCCCTTTCACATCTAACGCTTTGCTGCATTTTGCTCAATTTGCATTTCCATGCGTTTTTACCGCAAAAACGCATCAAAACGCATGCGTTTTTGTTCCCATTGATTTTAATGGAAACACATGCAAAAACGCATGTAAAAACGCATGTGCGATTTCAAAAACAGAAAACGCATGCGTTTTTGCCAACGCTGCCAAAACATCGGGGAAGACGTTTTGTGCTGCGTTCGCAAAAATGCATGCGTTTTGCGTTTTTGAAAACGCACATGCGTTTTGCATGCGTTTTTTAATGCGTTTTTAGCGGTAAAAACGGCTAGAAAGGCAAATTTAGCAAAACGCACACCAACCTTAGATGTGTAACAGGCCGTAGTTATATGGTAAGAGTGACTTCATAAGTTGAATATCTAGGTCAGAATAAGAACATACTGAACATCATTTTTATTTCAATCAAAAAAAAAAAAAACAGAAATTTGTAAAAAAAAAAATATTTTTTTTTTATTTTCCGAGACCCATGATGTTTTAATTTTGAAGATACATAGATATGTGAGGGCTTACTTTATGTGCCCTGAGCTGACATTTTTACTGATACCATTTTGACTCAGATGCAACATTTTGATCGCCTTTTATTGCATTTTATTGAAACAACGTGGTGGCCTAAAAAACATAATTCTGGCGTTTTTATTTTTTTCCCATTACGCCATTTACCAATTGGATTAATTTACTTCATATATTGATAGCTTAGATTCTTACGAACGCAGCGATACCAAATATGTGTATTTTTACATTTTTTTCACTGTTTTATTGCTATTTTCAGTTCAGCTCCTTTGGGGGCCCCTAAGAGAGTGGGGCCCTAGGCAACTGCCCAGTCTGCCCCCCCTAACGCCGGCCCTGGTCTCCATAGAACATAATAGGCTTTCTTGCTTATCTCCGCCCACTATGGCCCACTATGGTCAAATGATCGTTACATCACACAGGTCCTTTAGCTATGTAAGTTAATAGTGAGTTAACTTTTATCCTGCCAGATAGTCTTCCTCCTCCAAGCTGTAGACTTAAATGTAAGTGTATAAATGCTTTTTTTTCACCTTTCACATGACACTATGAGCTCAGACAGGGATGATTAGAATAGTACTATGAAGCTAAAGGTTCGGATAGTGATAGCTGGGGGGCATAAACCACCTGACAGGTTCCCTTTAAGACACTTTGCCCTTGGATCCTGCAGGTGTAAAGAGCTCCTGAGACTGCTCTAATTATTCCTTCAATACCCCACATGTGTCTGTACAGCATTGCTTAGCCACATGGGAAGGAGTGCTATTTGACTGCTGAAGAACAAATTATCGTAGAATATTTTGCAGACTCCATAAAGAGAGCCCCTAAGTGCCAGAAAAGCAGGATCTCCCATCAAGTGACCCTACTTGGGAAATTAAACCCCTCTAGAAGTTTATCTACAGGTGTAGTGATGATTTCTACTCAATGTGTTTTCTAGAAGCAAGTAGCAGTAGATGTTGCAGAGTACAACTTGCCCCGTAAATTAAGTGGTCTTTCATTGATACAGAAATTTCAAACATGTGGACACCGATTGTGGCATATACACACTGTGGGGCTCAGAAGGGAGACGTGCAATTAGATTTGCGAGTGCAGAATTCACAGTATTTCTTCTGGGGGCCAAAGAGTCATAGCACTTTTCCAGAGCCTTGGTACTACCAGTAATATGGAAACCCCCTTTATTCTCATTGACAGTTGAGAGACCTGAGTGGAGACTTACTTTTTTATGGACTGAGTTGAATATTTTATTGGGAACGTTTTATATAGCAGTTTGGACCAAATTTATCCTGTGCTCTACTCAAAGCACTTACATCAGAATTACTACCGTATCTAAATCTCCAAATTACATGAATAAAATGACACCCCGAGCAATCCATTCACTTTAACGAGGCAGCACAGTTACACTGGACTCTGTCTGGCCTCTGTTCATGGTGCACAAAACTGTGCCTGACTGTGCTTTTATGCACGCTTAGAAAGACGGACACTGCCGGATCATAGGCCAGACTGTGTCTAGAGTGTCTCCATCTGTCTCATCATAGGGAATCTTCTCTCATGGTTTTGTCTGATTCTCGAAGTTCAGCGATTTAGGGTATGTGCCCACAGGACGTTTTTCCAGCAGTCCTGAACACAGCAAAACCGTTACTGGTTTCAAGGATCTCTAGAGTCATTACCAGAGATTTGCTGCATTCAGGTCCTGCATTTTTATTGCATTTTTCGCACGTTTTTTGCACGTTTTTACAGCGTTTTTGAAGCTGCGTTTTTACCATTGACTGCAGACAAAATGCAGGAAAAAAAGAACATGATCATTCTTTCCCATCCACAGCAAAATCGGAGGGATTTGACACTTCTTGACACTTGCAAATCCAATGTGTGGGCACAGCGTTTCAGTGAAACACATTGTCTTTGCTGGGAAGCCCAACCGCAGGAACAAATTAGCATAAATTTACATAAAACCTAGGATAAACTGCAGATGGAAACCGCAGCAAAAACGCAGGAATAACGTCCTGTGGGCACATACCCTTAAATGGAAAACCTGATATAATCGTTCAGTATAGAGAACAGGATATATGTGAGCTGAGCCTGATCTTTGGGATGCAGAATGAACAAATCAATAGCAGTTAAAGAATTGGTTTTATTTATTTTACACTGTTCCTCATGTGGCATAAGTGATTGGACAACTTTATCCTTTGGGTAGGTGCGGTTATAGCAATACTAGATTTATATCTTTTTTTATGTTTAGCTACTATTTCACACTTAAAAGCTTTTTTTTGACAAAAAAAGGTTTTGCGTCGCCATATTTAAAGAGCATTCTTTTTTAGATTTCTGATGACAAAAGTCATGTGTGGGCTTCTTTTTTTGCGGGTTCGGTTGACGTTTCTATTGGTACCATTTTTGGGCACGTAACATATTTTGATCACTTTTTATTCAGATTTTTGGGTGCAGAATGAACAAAAACCAGCAATTCAGGAATTCACCATGTGGTAAAATTGATATCTTTATTCTTCATTATTTTTAACTGATGAAGTTAGCTTAGAAACGCGTTGAATAAAACTGCATGGCACCCTTTGATGTTTACTAGTGTTGAGCGAACATGCTCGGCACTACTCGTTACTCGCACGAGTATCACTGTACTCGGGCGACTCGCCGAGCACCGAGTAATCTCGCGATACTCGTGCTGTGCTCGTGGTCGTCATCTCTCCATGTTGGCGCTCTTTTGAGAGCCAGCCCACGTGCAGGGATTGGCTGACAGACCACTGCAATGCCACAGCCCTGTTGGTTGTGGTATAGCAGTGATTGGCCGGCCTGCACAGCGTCACCGAGCCTTTATAAGTCCCGGCGCGCTGTGCTCGGCACACAGCCTTCCAGACAGTGAGTGTAGGGAGAGTGTCTGCTGCTGATTAGGGACAGATTTGCGGCCCTCATAGGTAGATCCGGATCAGGGCTGCAAACTGCTGCTGACCACAACAGTCCTTCTCAGGACTAATCTAGGAGGACATAGGCAGGGTGATCCAGATCGGAGTCCAAGATTTCCAGTGACCAGAACAGTCCTTCTCAGGACTAATCTAGGAGGATATAGGCAGGGTGATACAGATTGAAATCCAAGCTTTTCTGTGACCATTAGAGTCACCACACTCTTGTACTTAGTACCTTAATACAGGTTAGGGACTAAAATCCTCTCTTCAAACCATTACAGTCACCAGACAGGTGTACGTACTACCTTAATACAGGTTAGGGAACTAAAATCCTAACTCTTGTCATCAAAACAGTCACCAGACAGGTGTACGTACTACCTTAATACAGGTTAGGGACTAAAATCCTCTCTTGAACCATTACAGTCACCAGACAGGTGTACGTACTACCTTAATACAGGTTAGGGAACTAAAATCCTAACTCTTGTCATCAACACAGTCACCAGACAGGTGTACGTACTACCTTAATACAGGTTAGGGACTAAAATCCTCTCTTGAACCATTACAGTCACCAGACAGGTGTACGTACTACCTTAATACAGGTTAGGGAACTAAAATCCTAACTCTTGTCATCAAAACAGTCACCAGACAGGTGTACGTACTACCTTAATACAGGTTAGGGACTAAAATCCTCTCTTCAAACCATTACAGTCACCAGACAGGTGTACGTAGTACCTTAATACAGGTTAGGGAACTAAAATCCTAACTCTTGTCATCAAAACAGTCACCAGACAGGTGTACGTACTACCTTAATACAGGTTAGGGACTAAAATCCTCTCTTCAAACCATTACAGTCACCAGACAGGTGTACGTAGTACCTTAATACAGGTTAGGGAACTAAAATCCTAACTCTTGTCATCAAAACAGTCACCAGACAGGTGTACGTACTACCTTAATACAGGTTAGGGACTAAAATCCTAACTCTTGTCATCTCAACAGTCACCACACTGTTGTACGTCATACGTTCATACAGGTTAGGGAACTAAAATCCTAACTCTTGTCATCTCAACAGTCACCACACTGTTGTACGTCATACGTTCATACAGGTTAGGGACTAAAATCCTAACTCTTGTCATCTCAACAGTCACCACACTGTTGTACGTCATACGTTCATACAGGCTAGGGAACTAAAATCCTAACTCTTGTCATCTCAACAGTCACCACACTGTTGTAAGTCATACCTTTATTCAGGTTAGGGAACTAAAATCCTAACTCTTGTCATCAAAACAGTCACCAGACAGGTGTACGTACTACCTTAATACAGGTTAGGGACTAAAATCCTAACTCTTGTCATCTCAACAGTCACCACACTGTTGTACGTCATACGTTCATACAGGTTAGGGAACTAAAATCCTAACTCTTGTCATCTCAACAGTCACCACACTGTTGTAAGTCATACCTTTATTCAGGTTAGGGAACTAAAATCCTAACTCTTGGCATCTCAACAGTCACCACACTGTTGTACGTCATACGTTCATACAGGTTAGGGAACTAAAATCCTAACACTTGTCATCTCAACAGTCACCACACTGTTGTAAGTGATACCTTTATTCAGGTTAGGGAACTAAAATCCTAACTCTTGTCATCAAAACAGTCACCAGACAGGTGTACGTACTACCTTAATACAGGTTAGGGACTAAAATCCTAACTCTTGTCATCTCAACAGTCACCACACTGTTGTACATCATACGTTCATACAGGTTAGGGAACTAAAATCCTAACTCTTGTCATCTCAACAGTCACCACACTGTTGTAAGTCATACCTTTATTCAGGTTAGGGAACTAAAATCCTAACTCTTGGCATCTCAACAGTCACCACACTGTTGTACGTCATACGTTCATACAGGTTAGGGAACTAAAATCCTAACACTTGTCATCTCAACAGTCACCACACTGTTGTAAGTCATACCTTTATTCAGGTTAGGGAACTAAAATCCTAACTCTTGTCATCAAAACAGTCACCAGACAGGTGTACGTACTACCTTAATACAGGTTAGGGACTAAAATCCTAACTCTTGTCATCTCAACAGTCACCACACTGTTGTACGTCATACGTTCATACAGGTTAGGGAACTAAAATCCTAACTCTTGTCATCTCAACAGTCACCACACTGTTGTAAGTCATACCTTTATTCAGGTTAGGGAACTAAAATCCTAACTCTTGGCATCTCAACAGTCACCACACTGTTGTACGTCATACTTATACAGGTTAGGGAACTAAAATCCTAACTCTTGTCATCTCAACAGTCACCACACTGTTGTAAGTCATACCTTTATTCAGGTTAGGGAACTAAAATCCTAACTCTTGTCATCAAAACAGTCACCAGACAGGTGTACGTACTACCTTAATACAGGTTAGGGACTAAAATCCTAACTCTTGTCATCAACAGTCACCAACTGTTGTACGTCTACCTTATACAGGTTAGGGAACTAAAATCCTAACTCTTGTCATCAACAGTCACCACACTGTTGTAAGTCTACCTTATACAGGTTAGGGAACTAAAATCCTAACTCTTGTCATCTCAACAGTCACCACACTGTTGTACGTCATACGTTCATACAGGTTAGGGAACTAAAATCCTCTCCTAAAACCATTCAAGTCACCAGACTGTTGTACGTCATACCTTGATACAGGTTAGGGACTAAAATCCTCTCCTGAAAGCATTACAGTCACCAGACTGTTCTATGTCATACCTTGATACAGGTGAGGGACTAAAATCCTCTCCTAAAACCATTCAAGTCAGCAGATTGTTGTACGTCATACCTTGATACAGGTTAGGGAATAAAATCCTCTCCTAAAACCATTCAAGTCACCAGACTGTTGTACGTCATACCTTGATTACCTTGATACAGGTTAGGGAACTAAAATCCTAATCTCTTGTGATCTGAACAGTCACCAGACTGGTGTACGTCATACCTTGATACAGGTTAGGGACTAAAATCCTCTCATGTGACTGTTGTCGCAGTATACAAGCAAAATGCGCAAGGGCGTTGGAAGGAACAAGGAGGTGAACGTGATGGTGGTGCAGGCAGAGGCCGAGGTCGTGTGCAAGCACTAATTTCGCAACAATAAAGTGGCACATCTACTCGCTCACACGTCCTGTCCCAAATTGTTGGGGCCCGCTGCAGTACTACGCTCTTGAACCAACACTAGTGTCAACAGCTTGTTACTTGGATAGCGGATAATGCTTCAAGTCTGATTGGCACCTCCACAAACACCCTGTCTTCCACACGGTCAATTGTCAGTAGCCGTGATACTGCACTGCACATTTCCCAACCTGATCCTCCTTCCTACCAACTGGCTGAGTGCACGTCCACGGACATTACTGATCCCACACTTGGACACTCGGAAGTCCAGAAGTGTGTACCCATGGGTCAGTGGAGGTACATGGCAAATTCCCATTACAAAATTTAAATTCAGTTGTCATTTGTTGGTGGTGTGGTGAAGTCTGGCCCAATCCAACCCTTGTTCATCTTGATCTCAGTCAGCCTGTCAGCATTTTCAGTTGACAGGCGGTTGCGTTTATCAGTAATGATTCCACCTGCAGCTCTGAAAACACGCTATGACAAAATGCTAGCGGCAGTGCAGGCCAGGACTTCCAAGGCGTAGAGAGCCAATTCATGCCACGTGTCCAGCTTGGAGACCCAATAATTGTAAGGCACAGAGGAATCTCGCAGTACAGTTGTTCGATCGGCAAGGTACTCCTTCAGCATCTGACCAAACTTAGCATTTCTTGTGGCACTACCCCGCACCTCAGGGGCTGTGGTACGTGAGGGGCTAAGAAAACTGTCCCACCTCCTAAAGACTGTTCCCCTACCTTTGGCGGATTGGACTTGTGCCCCTCTCGGCCGAACGCCTTGGTTGTCCACCGATTCCTCACCTATGCCGCTAGCGTTTTGTGAGGGGAATGATTAGCCTACTTCCGTGACTATGGCCTTCTGGAACTACTGCGTTTTGGCTGACCTCTCCGCCTCAGGAATGACAGACATTAATTTCTCCTTGTACCGTGGGTCTAACAGTGTTGCCAACCAGTACTGATTGTCGGCCAAGATGTTCTGAACGCGAGGGTCACGAGGCAGGCAGCTTACCATAAAGTCAGCCATGTGCGCCAGACTCTTAACACCCATCACTTTAGTATCCAGACCAACACGATGACTGAACATGCTGTCCTCCTCCTCCTCCTCCTCCTCATCTCCCCTGTCCTCTGCCCAGCCACGCTGAATCGAGGGTATCACTGGTGTGCATGTCATATCCTCAATTTGGCCAGAGAGTTGCTCCATGTCTTCATACTCCTCCTCCCCGTCATAGTCCTCCACTGCACGTTGTGATGAGATGAGGCTGGACTCTGTGTTTTCACCCACACCCACTACTGTTTCTTGCTCCAAGTCATCGCGCTCGGCCTGCAATGCATCCTCTTTGTTTTTCAGCAGAGACCATTTTAGAAGGCAGAGTAGTGGTATGGTGACGCTAATAATGGCGTCATCACAGCTCACCATCTGGGTGGAGTCCTAAAAGTTTTGGAGGACGGTACATAGGTCCGACATCCATCTCCACTCCTCAGGTGTTATGTGTGGAGTTTGAACCATTTTCCCGACGGCTTAGGTGATGCAGGTAGTCAACAACTGCCCTCTTCTGCTCACATATCCTGACCAACATGTGCAGAGTTGAATTCCAACGCGTGGGGACATCACACACCAGTCTGTGGGCCGTAAGACGCTAACGGCGCTGAAATCCGCAAAGGTCGGCTGAAGCAGCAGGTGACTTGCGAAAATGTGCAGACAGACGGCGTAACTTTTACCAGCAGTTCAGACAGCTCTGGGTATGACTTTAGAAACCTCTGAAACACCAGGTTGAGCACGTGGGCCACGCATGGAACATGCGTCAGCTGGCCTCGCCTCAAAGCTGCCACCAAGTTCCGTCCATTGTCACACACGACCTTTCCTGGCTTTAGGTTCAGAGGTGTGAGCCAGTGATCTGCCTGCTGTTTCAGAGCTGTCCACACCTCTTCTGCATTGTGGGGTTTGTCACCTATGCAGACTAGCTTCAGCACAGCCTGTTGACGCTTCGCAGAGGCAGTGCTGCAGTGCTTCCAGCTTGGGACTGGTGTGGAGGGTACAGTGGATGAGGATGAGCAGGAGGAGGAGGAGGACGCTGAAGAGCATGACATTCCGGAGCTGTAGAGTGTCGGTGAAACCCTGACAGAGGTAGGGCCTGCTATCCTTGGTGTGGGAAGGACGTGTTCCGTCCCTCGATCAGACTGTGTCAGAGCCTCCACAATATTAACCCAGTGTTTTGTCAAGGAGATGTAGCGGCCTTGCCCACAAGCACTTGTCCACGTGTCTGTGGTTATACACTTCAGCCCCTGACCTTACCCCTGCGGTATTAAAGAACAGCAATGACTGTCTACCTCCAGTTTCCAATATCATGTCCACTCTCTATTTGAAACTAAACCTTTCCAAAACTGAACTTCTTCTGCTCCACCCATCCACTAACCTCCCTAAATCGGACATCTCTCTCTCAGTTTGTGGCACCACGATAATGCCTAGGCAGCAGGCTCGTTGTCTGGGTGTTATGTTTGACACCGATCTCTCCTCCTCCCACACACAATGTCTCGTCCGCTCATGTCACTTACACTTGAAGAATATCTCCAGAGTCCGTCCCTTTCTCACCCTGTAAACAACAAAAACCCTCACCGTGGCCCTAATCCATTACAGCCTTGACTATTGCAATTCTCTATTAAGCGGCCTCCCCCTCACCAGAGTTTCTCCTCTCCCGTCCATCCTTAATGCAGCAGCCAGGATCACCCATCTGGCCAATCGTTACTCAGATGCCTCTGCTCTGTGCCAGTCATTGCACTGGCTGCCCGTATACTACAGCATCCAATTCAAATTGCTTCTTATCACCCACAAAGCTATTCACAGTGCAGCACCCCTCTACCTCTCCTCCCTCATCTCTGTCTATCACCCCACTCGCCCTCTACGTTCCTCAAATGACCTTCGACTGACATCGGTAATAATCCGATCCTCCCAGTACCGGCTCCAAGACTTCTCCAGAGCTGCACCAAACCTCTGGAATGCTTTACCAAAAGAAATCAGGACTATCCACAACTTGCATGGCTTCAGACGATCCCTAAAAAAGCATCTTTTTAAGGCGGCCTATCATACTCCCTTATAGAAGTCCTTTGTACTGTAGATAGTGGGCTATCCCTCTGGACATTACTCTTCTACAAACTCCACCAAACCAAAAAGGTCTACACAGACTGTATAATGACCATCCATGTAAGCTTAGTTCTATGCCCCATTTCCTCAAGATGCCTGGACCATCCGTGCAATAAGCCCCTGTACCTTGTGCAACCCCTATCCTGTTGTAGATTGTAAGCTCTTTTGAGCAGGGTCACCTTCATTTCTTGCTTTATTTTTTGTATTTTCTTTTTTACATTGATTCTATGCCTATTGTTTTGTATCCAATTATTCTACTGTATTTGTTCTGTACTGTAATTACTTACTGTATTATATTTTCTGTACTCTAACCCTACATTGTAAAGCGCTGCGTAATATGTTGGCGCTATATAAATAAAGCTGTATTATTATTATTATTATTATTAGGTGGACTTTGGCTGAAACAGCGTTGTTCAGGGCACGTGTGATGCTGTTGGACACGTGGTTATGCAATGCGGGGACGGCACATCTGGAGAAATAGTGGCGGCTGGGGACCGAGTAACGTGGACAGCAGCCGGCATCAGGTCGCGGAATGCTTCCGTCTACACCAGCCGGAAAGGCAACATTTGTAGCGCAATGAGTTGCGAAATGTGATCATTCAGGACTGTGGCATGTGGGGCGTTGGCAGCGTATTTGCGCCTGCGTTCAAATGTTTGCTGAATGGATAATTGAACACTGCGCTGGGAAAAGGACGTGCTTGATGGTGGTGTAATTTGGACGTGGGCAACTTCAGGTGCAGGGACGGAGGCTTGTTCGCGGCCAGCTTGGACAGGGGATTGGCTCGCACGCACAACAGGCAAAGACGTAGCAGTGACATCAGCAAGCACCGCTTCTCGACTCTGTTGTAGTTTCCACAAAGTCGTGTGCTTGGCTGACATGTGCCTGATCATGCTAGTGGTGGGCAGGCTGCTACTTTTCGTACCCCTGCTGATGCTGGCATGGCAGGTGTTGCAAATGGCCTTTTTAGAGTCATCTGGAGCCAACTGAAAATACTGCCAGACTCGGGAAGACCTAACATTTGCACAGGCACCTTGTGTCGTGTTGTTGTTCCGGGGAACGGTTGCCTGCCTTATGCCTGCGTACCCGACCCTGCTTCGTACTGCCTGTTGGGATGCTATGCCTCCCTCCCCCTGTGCACTGCTGTCCTCGCTCTGCATATACTCCTGCCAGGTTGGGTAAGCTACTGGATCATCCACCACGTTGTCTTCCTATTCCTTGGCTAATCGCTGGACTGCTCCTCCTTTCTCCTCATGTGGCACCATGATGACCGTTACAATAGTTTGGCTGTAGTTTCAGGTATACCCACAGTGGTAAATTTTTACGCCCATTCTTTTTGAATGGGCATTACAAAGACAGGATACCCGCATCTTTTCTATGTGAAAAATGTTTTGAGGCCCTCCAGCACGTCTCTATCCAGGGACAAAGAGGAGCCTCCCAATTTTTGGCTGCCCTGACCAAAGGGCTATTCGAAAATACACCCACTTGAGGGTTACAGGCCCTACTACAAGTCTGTAAGCATGGGTCATTGTTGAACCTCTCAATTTTTGGCTGCCCTCACCAAAGGGCTATACTAAAATACACCCACTTGAGGGTTACAGGCCCTACTACATGTCTGTAAGCATGGGTCATTGTTGAACCTCCCAATTTTTGGCTGCCCTCACCAAAGGGCTATACTACAATACACCCACTTGAGGGTTACAGGCCCTACTACATGTCTGTAAGCATGGGTCATTGTTGAACCTCCCAATTTTTGTCTACCCTGACCAAAGGGCTATACTACAATACACCCACTTGAGGGTTACAGGCCCTACTACATGTCTGTAAGCATGGGTCATTGTTGAACCTCCCAATTTTTGTCTGCCCTGGCCAAAGGGCTATACTACAATACACCCACTTGAGGGTTACAGGCCCTACTACATGTCTGTAAGCATGGGTCATTGTTGAACCTCCCAATTTTTTGGCTGCCCTCACCAAAGGGCTATACTACAATACACCCACTTGAGGGTTACCGGCCCTACTACATGTCTGTAAGCATGGGTCATTGTTGAACCTCCCAATTTTTGGCTGCCCTGACCAAAGGGCTATACTACAATACACCCACTTGAGGGTTACAGGCCCTACTACATGTCTGTAAGCATGGGTCATTGTTGAACCTCCCAATTTTTGTCTACCCTGACCAAAGGGCTATACTACAATACACCCACTTGAGGGTTACAGGCCCTACTACATGTCTGTAAGCATGGGTCATTGTTGAAACTCCCAATCTTTGGCTGCCCTGGCCAAAGGGCTATACTAAAATACACCCACTTGAGGGTTACAGGCCCTACTACATGTCTGTAAGCATGGGTCATTGTTGAACCTCCCAATTTTTGGCTGCCCTCACCAAAGGGCTATACTACAATACACCCACTTGAGGGTTACAGGCCCTACTACATGTCTGTAAGCATGGGTCATTGTTGAACCTCCCAATTTTTGTCTACCCTGACCAAAGGGCTATACTACAATACACCCACTTGAGGGTTACAGGCCCTACTACATGTCTGTAAGCATGGGTCATTGTTGAACCTCCCAATTTTTGTCTGCCCTGGCCAAAGGGCTATACTACAATACACCCACTTGAGGGTTACAGGCCCTACTACATGTCTGTAAGCATGGGTCATTGTTGAACCTCCCAATTTTTGGCTGCCCTCACCAAAGGGCTATACTACAATACACCCACTTGAGGGTTACAGGCCCTACTACATGTCTGTAAGCATGGGTCATTGTTGAACCTCCCAATTTTTGGCTGCCCTCACCAAAGGGCTATACTACAATACACCCACTTGAGGGTTACAGGCCCTACTACATGTCTGTAAGCATGGGTCATTGTTGAACCTCCCAATTTTTGGCTGCCCTGACCAAAGGGCTATACTACAATACACCCACTTGAGGGTTACAGGCCCTACTACATGTCTGTAAGCATGGGTCATTGTTGAACCTCCCAATTTTTGTCTACCCTGACCAAAGGGCTATACTACAATACACCCACTTGAGGGTTACAGGCCCTACTACATGTCTGTAAGCATGGGTCATTGTTGAACCTCCCAATTTTTGGCTGCCCTGGCCAAAGGGCTATACTACAATACACCCACTTGAGCGTTACAGGCCCTACTACATGTCTGTAAGCATGGGTCATTGTTGAACCTCCCAATTTTTGTCTACCCTGACCAAAGGGCTATACTACAATACACCCACTTGAGGGTTACAGGCCCTACTACATGTCTGTAAGCATGGGTCATTGTTGAACCTCCCAATTTTTGTCTACCCTGACCAAAGGGCTATACTACAATACACCCACTTGAGGGTTACAGGCCCTACTACATGTCTGTAAGCATGGGTCATTGTTGAACCTCCCAATTTTTGTCTGCTCTGGCCAAAGGGCTATACTACAATACACCCACTTGAGGGTTACAGGCCCTACTACATGTCTGTAAGCATGGGTCATTGTTGAACCTCCCAATTTTTGGCTGCCCTCACCAAAGGGCTATACTACAATACACCCACTTGAGGGTTACAGGCCCTACTACATGTCTGTAAGCATGGGTCATTGTTGAACCTCCCAATTTTTGGCTGCCCTGGCCAAAGGGCTATACTACAATACACCCACTTGAGCGTTACAGGCCCTACTACATGTCTGTAAGCATGGGTCATTGTTGAACCTCCCAATTTTTGTCTACCCTGACCAAAGGGCTATACTACAATACACCCACTTGAGGGTTACAGGCCCTACTACATGTCTGTAAGCATGGGTCATTGTTGAACCTCCCAATTTTTGTCTGCCCTGGCCAAAGGGCTATACTACAATACACCCACTTGAGGGTTACAGGCCCTACTACATGTCTGTAAGCATGGGTCATTGTTGAACCTCCCAATTTTTGGCTGCCCTCACCAAAGGGCTATACTACAATACACCCACTTGAGGGTTACAGGCCCTACTACATGTCTGTAAGCATGGGTCATTGTTGAACCTCCCAATTTTTGGCTGCCCTGACCAAAGGGCTATACTACAATACACCCACTTGAGGGTTACAGGCCCTACTACATGTCTGTAAGCATGGGTCATTGTTGAACCTCCCAATTTTTGGCTGCCCTGGCCAAAGGGCTATACTACAATACACCCACTTGAGCGTTACAGGCCCTACTACATGTCTGTAAGCATGGGTCATTGTTGAACCTCCCAATTTTTGTCTACCCTGACCAAAGGGCTATACTACAATACACCCACTTGAGGGTTACAGGCCCTACTACATGTCTGTAAGCATGGGTCATTGTTGAACCTCCCAATTTTTGGCTGCCCTGGCCAATGGGCTATACTACAATACACCCAGTTCTTGTTTACAGGCCATCCTGCATGTCTGTATCCAGGGGCATTGGTGAACCTCCCAATTTTGGACTGCCCTGGCAAAGGAAGATACTACAATAGACCCAGTTCTTCAAAATGGGCACATTATTTCTAGACAGGGCTTCATGTACGTCTCTTGTCAGGGTCATCGGAGTGCCGCACAATGTTTTCACGTAAAATCTTTCATGTAATCACAAAAAGTAACATACACCAGCTGTATCTCACTATTGGGTATGTGTCCTTAACATTTCCACCCTAAATATTCATTTTGGTGTCATTTTGGAAGGTTTTCTGGACACTCCGTAAAATTGGCGTGAAACTCGGACAACATTGTTCACAGCTGTGACTTTTGAGTGAGAAATGCTTCCAGGGGTCTTCCCCATGGTGTTGCCATGTCATTTCAGCACTCTTCTGAGACTTTTGTGACATTTTTAGGGTTTTTCCAGGCAGCCGGCAGTCATTTCATAAAAATACTCGTGTCTCCCATAGGATAACATTGGGCTCGTTACTCGGGCCGAGTACACGAGTATCTCGGGATGCTCGGCCCGAGCTTCGAGCACCCGAGCATTTTAGTGCTCGCTCATCACTAATGTTTACCTGATATTTCTGGCATCAGCTCTCCATAGCAGCGCAAAATGAGCATTTTTTCTGCTCTCCTAGATCTTTATTCTTCTTCTTATGAGGGCACTACTGCTGGGCCCGCATGATCCCTAGGATGCACATTTCCGTTATTTTGGGATAATCCCTTTCCGATCACAAAGTAAATTTACATCAAATACTGTTGAGGGGTTAAACATGTTGTATGGGCTGTCTTAGATGTTTGAAATCCACTTTTGTGGCTGTGTCTAATGGGGATGTCACACGCGTCGATATCGCGTGCAATATCGCTGCTGCACATGATGTTGCAGCGATATTGACGTGTGTGACAGGGTGCATCAACCAGCGATAAATCACTGGTTGATGGTCGCCAGGTTTTAGAACCTGCTCTAAAACCTGGCGATGGTCGCCCCATGGACACGCAGCATCGCTGCGTGTGACACCGGGAGACAAGCGAGAAGCCAGCTCCGAGCGCCTCTCAGCAAGCGTTGGGAGCTGGTATCCATGGTAAACAGCAGTTAACTAAGCGCCGCATGGCGCTTAGTTACCCACTTGTTTGCATGGTTAACAGCGATCTCGCTGGTACTGATCGCTGGTGAGTCTGCCTGTGTGACAGCTCACCAGCGATCAGTCTTCAATGTCGCCAGCGATGAGATCGCTAGCAACATTGATGTGTGTGATGGACTTTTAGATATTTGGTGGCAATGCTTTGGTTGCTTGAAAAAGGCATTACACTTAAGTGACCAAACTTACTGAATGTTGCTCTCATTTTTTGCTTTATTTGTCCAGTGTATGTTCTGTCATCTTCAGTCACAGTCGAAAAGAAAGATGACAAACCTGGATGAGGAATTCATTAAACACTTCAGAGGAAATTCTTTCCCAGTGATGTTAGATGTCACTGTTTTTCTCCCATAATCAACAAAGATTATTATCAAAGTCACACCTGCACATTTCTGGTTTGGTCTGATTATAAAGGAGGAAAGTATATGCTGACGACTGGATTTCTAAGTCTGCTGGATGCCAGATTCATTGCCCTCAAAACAGACGTCACTGGTGATTTCCCAGGTCTGTGTTCTACTCTGGACTCTCTGCTCGCCATGTTCTCTCCCTTACCAAGCTCACTGACATTGTGCTCACTTGCCAGCTTGTCACTTCTCATTAGAGTTGTTGAGAGAGTGCACTGTCACTGTGAATTGAAAGGGAATATCGCACAGTGAGCAGAAACCTGATCTGAGCATGCATCAGAATTGACAACCGATTCATGCAGAGTAGAGCAAGGACTAGTTTAGCCCCTGAAATGGATGCTTCTGATAAAACTTTATTTCAGGGTGGGGAAAGCAGTTGCAGAAGTGAGTGCAGCCTCTCCTCCTGAGTATCCCAGCATGCATGGGGATTCTAAAACGAGACATCATTTAAAATGGAAAAATTACTAAAAGGACAATAATCAAAAAACTGACCATGTGCAGCCACAAAAATCAGACAACAAATGCACTTAGCAGGATGCAGTCAGACCCCATTAAATAAAGGCAAACACAGGTGCATAGTACCGACATGATTAATCAACTTACCAATACATGGGGGAAGCGACTTGCGGCATTTATTATGCATAAAAATAATGTTTGCGTACACATGGCACCATTCACACTGATACATATGATGCAGAGTGTCTGTATTTTTACCCACTGATCCTGTCCCAGCTACCAGACCAAGCAGGCAGCCCAGTATGATACCTCTGCACCACTAGATGAATGATGCCCCATCGGGCCCAGCTGCACCCCACAAAAATGATTAAAAAGTGTAAAAAGATTTTTATGATATAAAATGTTTTTTTTAAGTTTTGGTAGATGTTTTGGCCAGTACAAGTAAGTTCATAATCCACATCAAGGATCCTCACACTTACAAGTCCCTATCTATATACTCAGACAAATTACTGAAAGGTCAACAAACAAAAAAACTCACCATGTGCAGCCACAAAAATCAGACAACAAATGCACTTAGCAGGATGCAGTCAGACACCATTAAATAAAGGCAAACACAGGTGCATAGTACCGACATGATAAATCACACTAAACCTACCAACACATAGGGGAGGTGACAAGCGGCATTTATTATGCACACAGATAATATTTGTATACACAAAGCACCAATCACACTGATACATATGATGCAGAGTGTCTGTATGTTACCCACTGATAATGTACCAGTTACAAGCGGGCAGTCCAGTACGATTCCTCTGTATCATGGCCCAGCTGCACCCCACAAAAATGATAAAAAAATGGCATAAAATTTTTATGATATAAAAAGTTTTTTCTGTGTTTGCCTTTATTTAATGGGGTCTGACTGCATCCTGCTAGGTGCATTTGTTGTTAGATTTTTGTTGCTGCAGATTATCATTAAAATGGAAGTAAAAAAAAACGCAGTTAGAGCAGAGAGGGAATTGTAGGGACTTAATATACTAAAAAAGATATTAGACTATTACATTAATTAGGTGGACATTTAAAATTGAAATCAACTTTAGTTCCGAACCACACCATTAAAAACCTAAACCTTAACTAAATATGCTGTAGATTAACAAAGAAATGTGCATGATGATTATCTCCAGTGAAGTTTGTTGGAGCCAGTCTACTGCTGAATGATTAACATGCTATTGGACATTAAAAAATGAGGTTTTAGTGCTTGTGACATGCTCTGAAATCTCCACGGATTTAGATCAGACAAAAAACAATGTGTGTGCATTCCCTTAAACTTAAGAATGAATTTATAGAAAAGAAAGCTTATAAAATTAGGACAAATTCTATTTTTAAGAATATTTTGCTATTTTAAGTTTGTGCCTGAAATAACAATCCCAGTTCATCAGCAAACGAGCAGTACGGAGGTAAATAACAATATGACCTCATGATTAATACATTAAGTCACCCTGAGAGTCATTCGTACCGTAATATCTCTCAGCAATATGAAAGCTTGGAAATGATAAAAAGTAATATAAGCTCCTGCAAGAAAAAGATAAGGGGCCCCATGTGGAATAAGGGAGCAATTCTTCAGTACACCATAAGTATCAGGGTGTGTGTTCAAGGAATGTGTCCAGCAATCTGTATCAAAGCCAACATAGTGGGACTTGGATGTACTAAATCATCCCTACCTTACGGCTATGGTTAATTCTTACAATAATATAAATGTCTAAATTTAGCCAAATCTCTATGCTTATTCTCTGCCATCAATCTAGATAAAGATTTGGGTAATCTGAGACAGGTTAGTTATTATTGAAAAAACAATGGTTGTTAATCAGAAGATCCCACAACCAGGATGTCATATGTACAGTCATGACCGAAGGTTTTGGCACCCTTGAAATTGCTACTAAAATGAAGTATTTCTCCCAGAAAATTATTGCAATTAAACATGCTTTGTCATGCAAGTGTTAATTTCATTTGTGTGTATTGGAACAACACAAAAAAAAGATTTGCGAAAAAAACACCCCAAAGTAGGCCGGACAAAATTGTTGGCACCTTTCCAAAATAGTGGGTAAACAACCTTTCTTCAAGCATGTGATGGTCATTCAAACTCACCTGCGGCAAGTTACAAGCGTGGGCAATATGTAAATTCCACCTGAAAACAAATAAAAAGTTTACTCAATCTTTGCATTGTGTCTGTGTGTGCCACACTAAGCATGGAGAACAGCAAGAGGAGAAGTGAACTGTCTGACGTTTTGAGAACCAAAATTGTTGAAAAATATCAACAACCTCAAGGTTACAAGTCCATCTCCAGAGATCCTGATGTTCCTTTGTCCCTTAGCTACAGCCTATGGGTTGTAAATGTCTTGGTTATGTTGTGCACTAATCTCCCTGGACATAAATGTTAAAAAAATTGCTGAAAGGTTTCAAAGCAGGATAGTCCAGATGGTAAATAAGCAGCCCCAATCAAGTTCCAAAGATATTCAAGCTGTCCTGCAGGCTCAGGGTGCACCAGTGCCAGTGTGAACCATCCGGCTACATTTGAATGAAATGGAACACTATGGCAGCAAATCCAAGAGAACCACACTGCTGATACAGAAACATAAAAGAAGATAGACTACAGTTTGCCAAAATGTAAGACAAAATCCTATTGGGTAAGCTGCTTGTGGTCTGATGGGACCAAAATAGAGTATTTTGGTAAAGCACATCTTTTTACTGTTTATTGAAAACATACTGAGACCCACAAAGAAAAGAGCACAGGACCTACAGTCAAATAAAGTGGAGGTTCAAAGATAATGTGCGGTTGTTGTGATGTCTCTAGCACTGGACGCAATTTGCCTTCTTTTTCAGGTTTTTTTATGTTGCTCAAATACATACAAAGGAAAAAAACGTGTATGACAAAACTTGTAATTGCAATAATTTTTGGGGAGAAATACTTCACTTTCTCACTGGAGAAGAATATCATTGTAGGAAGAATAGAAGGAACAAGGTGAAGAGTAAGACCAGCAGCCCAGTGGCTTGATACTATCACTATAATGTTAGGCTATGGGTTGAACTAGATGGACTTAAAGTCTTCCTTCAACCTTAAAAACTATGTTACTATGTTACTAATGGCAGAGGAACCTAGTGAACCTATCTAGGCTCGCACAAGATCGATCTTACTATAGAGCTTTCATCCATCAAATCTCCATTGCTGAAGATTGAGCTGAAGGCCAGTAAATAATACTACTGCTAATAATAATAATAATGTTATGGGCTTATGTTGTATATAGGGGATTGGGTGGGGGCTAATATAGTATATATAGGGGCTGTGTGGGGGCTCATTCTGTTTATAAGAGGGATGTGTGTGTGGAATCATACTATATACAGGGCAATGTGTAAGAGATCATATTGTATGTGGGAGGCTGTGTGAGCACTCATAATGTATATAAGTGGGCTGTGAGGAGCATATTGCCATGTGTGGGGCACTGTAAGGACGATCATTGCAGGTGACTGGCTGTGCTCGGGGAGGGCTGTAAGGATCATCATTACTCTCCGTCGGAGCCATCATACTGTCTGAGGCAAAATGGGGGCCATGAGGTTGCTGTGAGGTATCGTACTGTGTGGTGGACTTCGATGACCATCAAATCGTGTGTGGGGCACTGTAAAGACAGTCATTCCAGGTGACTGGTTGCGGGTAATGTTATACTGTGTGTGGGGAGAGCTGTGAGGACCATCACTACTCTCTGTGGAAGCCATCATGCTGTCGAAGGCAAAATAGGGGCTATGTGGTTGGCTGTGAGGTGTCATACTGTGTGATGGACTGTGATGACCATCAAATCATGTGTGTGGGGCTTTTAGGAACATTATAATGTGTGTGTGACTTTTATATTGATCACAATGAGTGATGGAGAGGCTATCATAGTTGGTTTTGAAGCTGATAGGCAGGGTTGCCAGCAGGACCTGCCTATTATAACAGCAGTCAGGGGCCCGGCAGTGATTCATAGGACAGGGGGCACAGGGGAGAGGTGAGGGGGCAGGCCCCTATCTTCTCTGGACCATGTCCCCTCAGCCCTCTCTCCTATCAATCTCATCTGGACCCCGCTCAGGATCAGTGTCACACCCCAGCGTAGGGGTAACAGAGTCATCTATGGAAGGAGAAGTGAGGTGGAGCTGGAGACAGTGCAGCTAATGGGAGCTTCATCCAATCCCTGCTCAGCCCATGCTACTGCTGCTGCTATTTCCTGTCATCAGTGATCAGCAGCAGGAGGCATTAGCAGCGCGGGTGAGCCTTACAGAGCACAAGCCACAGTGAGTGTGAGCTGAGCTTGCACTAGTGATGTGTCCTCCTGTTCCTCCAGAGCAGTAGCAGCAGAGGCTCCTCAGTGATCAGGATTCAGCTGTGACCCTCATTATCAGTTCTCCAGCATCACTGAGGAGCCTCAGCTCCTAATACTGACCCCTGAGCTCTATCAGCTATAAATCTTATGTGTGATCACTGTGCTGGTGACCAGGGGCTGGCTGGCGACTCTAACCCCGGGTGGCAGTTTTGTTCTGCCAGCCCCCAGCCCTTAGGCGAGGATTGGGGGGCGGTGGTGGGGGGGTGCTGTCAGACTTTTTTGGTGGACCGGGGGGGGCAGCTATCAGACTTTTTGTGGGGGGGGGGTGCTATCAGACTTTTTTTGGTTGGGATGCTGCTATCATGGTGCTATCACCGGTCACTCACTGTGTCACACACCGTGTCTGTACTTTCACAGCACCAGCCAAAAAGCGCCGCCGGCCAGCCCATTTCTGTGGGGGGGGGGCGGCCCTAGATGACAGCTATACCACCAGCCCAGGAGGCACTTGCCCCCTGCCACCTGGGCCAGTCCGCCCCTGATGGTGACCCCCTCCTACTTCCTGCTGAGAAGGACCGGCATACAGCAGCTGCATTCTCAAGATTCCCAGAGCTGCATTTACTACGAACTGCTCTGGAAAACATGAATCTTGAGAAGAGCTACAGTGTCCTGTCAGGGGTCAGATAGGGCACAAATAGCTCCGTCCTCAGCAGGAGGTGGAGTGGTCACCAGCACAAACAACTCACTCCAGGATTTATAGCTGACAAATACATTACTTCCCGGAGATGTTTATATCTATCTATCTATCTATCTATCTATCTATCTATCTATCTATCTACTCAATCTGTCATCTATCATCTATTATCTGTCATCTATCCATCTATCATGTATTTATTGTCTATCTATTTCTACTTATCTATATTATTTATCTATCAACTATCTATTTCCATATCTATCTGTCTATCTATCTTATCTCAAACACAGTATATGTAGACATCTGCAAAATTCCAGCAGCAGGCAGTCTCCAATGTGTATACAGCTGTCATCTCGTGTATACAGCTGGCAATCTCTAATGTGTATAGGCCAGCAGTCTCTATTGTGTATATAGCATGCAGCCGTCCATTGTGATATGTCTGCACTTGTATGTGTATAAGCCCGCAGCCATCTCCATTGCGTATATGACCAGCAGAAGTCATTGTGTATATGGCCTGCAGCAGTCTCCATTGCGTATACAGTGAGCAGCAGTCTCCATTGTGTATACAGCCCACATCCATCTCCCCTGCATATATGGCCCACAGCCATCTTCATTGCACATACAGCCTTCAGCCATCTCCATTTTTTATATGGCCCACAGCAGTCTCCATTGTGTATATGGCCAGCAGTCTCTGTTGTGTAGTCTCTTGTGTTTATAGCCAGCAGCAGTCCCTATTGTGCATTCTCTATTGTGTACTGCCAGCAGCAGACTCTATTGTGTATTCTCTATTGGGTGTTTGGCCAACAGCAGTCTCTATTGTGTTTTTATAGCCAGTAGCAGCCTGTATTGTGTATTCTCTTTTTTGTACAGTCAGCAGCAGTTTCTATTGTGTATATGGCCAGCAGCAGTCTCTATTGTGTTTACAGCCAGTAGCAGTCTCTATTCTGTATTCTCTGTTGTGTGTACAGCCAGCAGCAGTCTCTATTGTATATAAGTCTGCAGCAGTCTCTATTGTGCTTACAACCAGCCATCTCTATTGTTTACAGCCAGCAGTTTCTGTGTATTCTCTTGTGTTTATAACCAGCAGCAGTTTCTATTGTGTATTCTCTATTTTGTACAGCCAGCAGCAGTCTCTATTGTATATTATCTATTTTGTGTACAGATAGCAGCAGTCTCTATTGTATATTCTCTATTGTGTGTACAGCCAGTAGCAGTCTCTATTGTGTATTCTCTATTTTGTACAGCCAGCAGCAGTCTCTATTGTGTATATGGCCAGCAGCAGTCTCTGTTGTGTTTACAACCAGTAGCAGTCTCTATTAAATATTTTCTATTGGGTGTACAGCCAGCAGCAGTCTCTATTGTGTTTACAGCCAGCAGTCTCTATTGTGTATTCTCTATTTTGTACAGCCAGTAGCAATCTATAGTGAAAACAAACCAGATATGGCACAATTAAAGCCTTATGTGGGAAGGATGGGTGAATAATGGTGTAACACTCAGGTGTTGTAGTGTGCTGCTATCTGATATTGTTTGTAAACTTGTAAAATTGTAATGAATATGGTGGTAATAATAATCTAATATATAAAGCTGAATGTGTGTATGTATGTCCGGGATTGGCATCTACACCGTCACAACTACAGTCACAAAATTTTTCACAGTCACACGTCTGGATCTCGAGAGCGTCATAGGCTATTTTGTGAAGCGAAATTTTAACCCCGTGCGTTCCAATTCACCAAACAATTTTGCCCCTATCTACATAATGGAGAGAAAGTGACAGTTACCAGTTGACAGTTGCGAATGAGAGGGGCTTAATGACCGCGCCAAAGGCTAACAGCATATTCCAGCATATAGTCACTAAGGTGGGGCCCTGACATGCAATATTCACCATGCACGGGGACATGTATACACACCACATGCACACAAAGAGTAACAGCTAAGGTGGAGCCCCAACATTGGATACTCACCACACACCCGAACACAAACACACACACCACAAAGAGACACACACAACGCAGAGACACACACCTCATAGACACCCCCCTTCACAGGGACACACACATATACACACCCTATAGGGACACATGCACTCACCCCACTATTTTCCTACAAGTCATTGATATGATATATTCAAATTCTATTTTGTTATAGCTAACAGCAGTTATTTATTTACCCGGGCGTAGCCGGGTACTACAGCTAGTAATAAATAATGTTATTTCAGCACTATAATTTTTGAAACTACAAAAAAGTTGATATGTCTACTGAAAACCTAATCGTTGGAAGGATATACTAAGATGACAGATCCTGCATTACGCTGAATGGGCAACATGAGGACACAGTTCAGGGAAGTCTCACTTGAGGAATCTAAAATTAAACAAGTAGGGGGTTATATAGGTTATTAACATGGACAGAGTAAAGTTCAAGGACCTAATTGGGTGTAAATTGTATCCTATGAGTTATGACTAGAAGTAGAAGGTCAGATATGTAGTTCTTAAACGATTGCAACATTTCTAAGTTTAAACCTGGAATCCTCAATGTATAGAAGGCGGACAGGGTCATGTCTGAACCTTCATGAAACACCCTGTGGAAGTATATCTCGAGGCTGACAAGTTAATCCTCAAATACTTTCTATCACGAAACATAATGAACATCTAAGTTTACCTACAATATTGCAGCAATCAGCGGTATATGAGAACCACAAACTATTTTCAACCTGTTCTTCAGGTAGGAAAAACTTCTAAGCTGCACCTTAAAGAACTTGTTATTTTCCATGAGTAAAAGTAACCTTATTTGTGGGAATGACATTGATGATAAGCATTACCTCAATATATATGGCTAGATGGTGGCCCGATTCTAACGCATCGGGTATTTCTATTGTAAACAGAAGTGAACTGCGTCACACTGACTGACAGTCTTGTAGACAGGAGTGAAGTGCATCACAGTGACTGACAGCCTTGTAGACAGGAGTACAGTTCGTGACACTTACTGACAGCCTTATAGACAGGAGTGAAGTGCGTCACACTATGAGTGACAGCCTTGTAAACAGGAGTGAACTGCGTCACACTGACTGACAGCCTTGTAGACAGGAGTACAGTTCGTGACACTGACTGACAGCCTTGTAGACAGAAGTGAAGTTCGTGACATTGACTGACAGCCTTATAGACAGGAGTGAAGTTTGTCACACTGACTGACAGACCTTATAGTCAGGAGTAAACTGCGTCACACTGACTGACAGACCTTATAGACAGGAGTAAGCAGTGAGGATGATGTGGCTGTGAGGATGGAGGAGGCTGTGAGGATGGAGGAGGCTGTGAGGATGGAGGAGGCTGTGAGGATGAGGAGGCTGTGAGGATGGAGGAGGCTGTAGGAGACTGTGAGGATGGGGAGGCTGTGAGGATGGAGGAGGCTGAGGGGATGGAGGAGGCTGTGAGGATGGAGGAGGCTGTGAGGATGGAGGAGGCTGTGAGGATGAAGGAGGCTGTGAGGATGGGGGAGGCTGAGGGGATAGAGGAGGCTGTGAGGATGGAGGAGGCTGAAGGGATTGGGGAGGCTGAGGGGATAAGGAGGCTGTGAGGATGGAGGGGGCTGAGGGGATGGAGGAGGCTGTGAGGATGGAGAGGCTGTGAGGATGGAGGAGGCTGACGGGATGGAGGACTCTGTGAGGATGGAGGTGGCTTTGAGGATGGGGAGGCTGGAGGAGGCTGTGAGGATGGAGGAGGCTGTGAGGGTGGGGAGGCTGTGAGGATGGAGGAGGATGTGAGGAAGGGGAAGCTGTGAGGATGGAGGAGACTGTGAGGATGGAGGAGGCTGTGAGGACGGGGGAGGCTGTGAGGATGGGGAGGCTGTGAGGACGGGGGAGGCTGTGAGGATGGAGGAGGCTGTGAGGATGGAGGGGGCTGAGGGTATGGAGGAGGCTGTGAGGATGGAGAGGCTGTGAGGATGTAGGAGGCTGTGAGGGTGGGGAGGCTGAGGGGATGGAAGAGGCTGTGAGGACGGAGGAGGCTGAGGGGATGGAGGAGGCTGTGAGTATGGGGAGGCTGTGAGGATGGGGAGGCTGTGAGGATGGAGGAGGCTGTGAGGATGGAGGAGGCTGTGAGGATGGAGGAGACTGAGGACAGAGGAGGCTGTGAGGATGGGGAGACTGTGAGGGTGGAGGAGGCTGTGAGGATGTGAGGATATGGAGGCTGTGAGGATGAAGGAGGCTGTGAGGATGGAGGAGGCTATGAGGATGGGGAGGCTGTGAGGATGGAGGAGGCTGAGGGATGGAGGAAGCTGTGAGGATGGGGAGGCTGAGGGGATGGAGGAATCTATGAGGTTGGAGGAGGCTGTGAGGATGGAGGAGGCTGTGAGGATGGAGGAGGCTGTGAGGATGGAGGAGGCTGTGGGGATGGAGGAGGCTGTGAGGATGGAGGAGCTTGTGAGGATGGAGGAGGCTGTGAGGATGGGGAGGCTGAGGGGATAAGGAGGCTGTGAGGATGGAGGAGGCTGAGGGTATGGAGGAGGCTGTGAGGATGGGAGAGGCTGAGGGATGGAGGAGGCTGTGAGGTATGGGGAGGTGAGATGGAGGAGGCTGTGAGGATGGGGAGGCTGTGAGGATGGAGGAGGCTGTGAGGATGGAGGAGGCTAGTGAGGACGGAGGAGGCTGTGAGGATGGAGGAGCTTTGAGGATGGGAAGGTTGTGAGGATGGAGGAGGCTGAAAGGAGGAGGGGCTGAGAGGATGGAGGAGGCTGTGAGGATGGGGAGGCTGTGAGGATGGATGAGGCTGTGGGGAAGGAGGAGGCTGACGGGATGGAGGACTCTGTGAGGATGATGGTGGCTTTGAGGATGGAGGAGGCTGAGGATGGAGGCTGTGAGGATGGAGGGGCTTGTGAGGATGGGGAGGCTGGACGAGCTGTGAGGATGGAGGAGGCTGTGAGGATGGGGAGGCTGTGAGGATGGAGGAGGCTGTGAGGATGGAGAGGCTGTGAGGATGGAGGAGGCTGTGAGGATGGAAGAGGCTGTGAGGATGGAGAGGCTGTGAGGGACGGAGGGAAGGCTGTGAGGACGGGGAGGCTGTGAGGCAGTTGAGGCAGAGGAGGCTGTGAGGACAGAGGAGGCTGTGAGGACGGAGGAGGCTGTGAGGACGTAGGAGGCTGTGAGGATGCCATGCTGCTCTTTTGCATAAGTTGCGCTCATTGGCCGCCGCGTCTGCCAGCGACCAATGAACGACCTCTGTCTGGCACGATTTCCGTGACAGACAACATTAGACGATTATATAGTAGATGGCAGAAGAGTTGAAAAACTGTTTTATAGTGGCCTCTGAAGATATTCATTCTATTCCAAAAAACAAAATGGAAAATACTTATTAAAAAAATTACATTAAAAGTATGCAAAACAGGGGTAGGTGAAACTCAGCTACCTATTATGGTACCTTTACACGCCGCTACCGAGAGGTAGAAACCGGCAGGTGTCGGAGACAATTGTACCTTGTACCTTCAAAAGACCGCAAGGTTGCGGCGTGTAATTCAGGTAGCACCTTCCTGTCCCTTTGGATACCTGTCTTTCAGCCGTGCTGAAAAACAAGCAGGTATAATCCCTATGGTAGAGGCGTGTAATCGGGGCACAGGTACAGTATTTGAGTTACCTGGGGCGTGCTACAGTGTCATGTATACCACGCCCCATCAGCTATCATTGGTGGGGACTACTGAGTACCCATTGGCTGTCCCTGCACAGGGCGGCATATTTGACGATCTGACCAGTCACACTACACATTTGCTATAGCGTCATGTATTAGGCAGCCTCCCTGCGCTGGCTGGCCAATCATGATGTTATTGCATTGTCCAATCACCGTACGAGCGCCGCGTAATACACAACTCTGTCACGCCTATGTAGTTACAGCACACAATATGTACGCCCATATTCCCTTGTGGTAGCGGCGTGTAAATCAGGGAAGGTGCTCCACAGAAAGCAACCTGCGGCACCCGTCGGCACTTCCAGGGATCCAAAATACCTTCTGTGGAGCACCTTGTGGCGGTGTGTATTTGCGGTATCAGGTACCGTTAGCAACCGTTGCAAACGCGCACGTGCGGTGCCTACCTGTTGCTACCTTCAGTAGCGGCGTGTAAAGGTACCATTAGGTTTATTTTTTTCAGATAAATGAATGTTGGAGGATTATAGGTAAGTAATAATAATTCCTTTAAATTTCCTTTTGCATTAATTTTTATAAATATCCTTAAATATGTATAACACTATGTGCTGTCTCAAAGTTACTATTATGCTCTATATTGGTTTGGCAAATGTATATAATCATATTTCAGAGTTTCTGTACCTAGATTTGTTAAAATCTCATCTATATACATAATCACCAGTTTTGCGCTTCCTGCCACTGTGCCGCTATCACGCGGCCGCTGACACTGGCCGGAAGCGCAAAAAAAGCCGCCTGACACCACTAACCCCACACCCCAGCCAATGCCCGCTCCGCTGCACACCCGTTCGCTCTCCTTGCGGCGACATGTACTTTCAAACATGGCGTCCAAAATCTCTCGAGATTTCAGCGCCATTTTGGATATTACATGTCGCCGCTGCGACTCCGGTATCCCACCGCCACCCCTGCTCCATTCCCTCCCCTCCTCGCTCCATCGCCCTCTCCCCGCTCTATTGCCCTCCCCCCTGCTCCATTGCGCGGCCCCCCTTCCATTGCGGCATCCCCACCGCTCCATTGCAGCCCCCACCCCTCCATTACCCCTACCCGTCCCCCTCTCACCGCCCGCTCTGTCTCACCCGGTAATGAGCGGTCATGTGACAGGCTCTTCAGCCCGCCTATCACATGACCGCTCATTACTTGCTGCGGTTTCAACAACGCCTGCGGCTGAGACCGCATGGAAACGGGAGCACCATCCTGCGCTAACCACTGTCCCTCCATCCTACGTTGACCACCCACTGTCCCTCCATCCTACGCTGACCACCCACTGGCCCTCCGTCCTGCGCTGACCACCCACTGGCCTCCGTCCTGTGCTGACCACCCACTGGCCCTCTGTCCTGCGCTGACCACCCACTGGCCCTCCGTCCTGCGCTGACCACCCACTCGCCCTCCATCCTGCCCTGACCACCCACTGGCCACCCACTGGCCCTCCGTCCTGCGCTGACCACCCACTCGCCCTCCGTCCTGCGCTGACCACCCACTCGCCCTCCATCCTGCCCTGACCACCCACTGGCAACCCACTGGCCCTCCGCCCTGCGCTGATCACCCACTCGCCCTCCGTCCTGCGCTGACCACCCACTGGCCCTCCGTCCTGCGCTCACCACTGGCCCTCCATCCTGCGCTGACTACTGCCCCTCCATCCTGCGCTGACCACTGAGCCTCCATCCTGCGCTGACCACTGAGCCTCCATCCTGCGCTGACCACTGAGCCTCCATATTGCGCTGAACACTGAGCCTCCATACTGCGCTGAACACTGAGCCTCCATCTTGCCCTGACCACTGAGCCTCCATCCTGCGCTGACCACTAACCCTCCATCCTGTGCTGACCACTCTCCCTCCATCCTGCACTGAACACTGAGCCTCCATCCTGCGCTGACCACTGAGCATCCATCCTGTGCTGACCACTGAGCCTCCATCCTGTGCTGACCACTGAGCCTCCATCCTGTGCTGACCACTGAGCCTCCATCCTGCGCTGACCACTGGCCCTCCATCCTGCGCTGACCACTCTCCCTCCATCCTGTGCTGAACACTCAGCCTCCATCCTGCGCTGACCACTGAGCCTCCATCCTGCGCTGACCACTGAGCCTCCATCCTGCGCTGACCACTGAGCCTCCATCCTGCGCTGACCACTGAGCCTCCATCCTGCGCTGACCACTGAGCCTGCATCCTGCGGTGACCACTGAGCCTCCATCCTGCGCTGACCACTGAGCCTCCATCCTCTGCTGACCACTGAGCCTCTATCCTGCGCTGACCACTGAGCCTCCATCCTGCGCTGACCACTGAGCCTCCATCCAGCGCTAACCACTGAGCCTCCATCCTGCGCTGACCACTCAGCCTCCATCCTGTGCTGACCACTCAGCCTCCATCCTGCGCTGACCACTCAGCCTCCATCCTGCGCTGACCACTGAGCCTCCATCCTGCGCTGACCACTGAGCCTCCATCCTGCGCTGACCACTCAGCCTCCATCCTGCGCTGACCACTCAGCCTCCATCCTGCGCTGAACACTGTGCCTCCATCCTGCGCTGAACAATGTGCCTCCATCCTGCGCTGACCACTCAGCCTCCATCCTGCGCTGACCATTCAGCCTCCATCCTGAGCTGACCACTTAGCCTCCATCCTGCGCTCACCACTGAGCCTCCATCCTGCGCTGACCACTGAGCCTCCATCCTGCGCTGACCACTGAGTCTTCATCCTGCGCTGACCACTGAGCCTCCATCCTGCGCTGACCACTCTGCCTCCATCCTGCGCTCACCACTAAGCCTCCATCCTGCGCTGACCACTGAGCCTCCATCCTGCGCTGACCACCGAGCCTCCATCCTGTGCTCACCTGACCACCTAGCCTCCATCCTGCGCTGACCACCTGAGCCTCCATCCTGCGCTGACACCGAGCCTCCATCCTGCGCCCGACCACTGACACTAGCCTCCATCCTGCGCTGACCACTCGCCTCCATCCTGCGCTGACCCTAGCCTCCTCCGGCCGACACTAGCCCATCCTGCGCTGACCACTCAGACCTCCATCCTGCGCTGACCACCTGAGCTCCATCCTGCGCTGACCACCTGAGCCTCCATCCTGCGCTGACCACCGAGCCTCCATCCTGCGCTGACCACCGAGCCTCCATCCTGCGCTGACACAGCCTCCATCCTGCGCTGACCACCGAGCCTCCATCCTGCGCTGACCACTGAGCCTTCATCCTGCGCTGACCACTCTACTTCCATCCTGCGCTGACCACTCTCACCTCCATACTGCGCTGACCACTACTCCCTCCATCCTGCGCTGACCACTGAGCCTCCATCCTGCGCTGACCACTGAGCCTCCATCCTTGCGCTGACCACGGAGCCTCCATCCTGCGCTGACCACTGAGCCTCCATCCTGCGCTGACCACCGAGCCTCCATCCTGCGCTGACCACCGAGTCTCCATCCTGCGCTGACCACCGAGCCTCCATCCTGCGCTGACCACTGAGCCTCCATCCTGCGCTGACCACTCTACACCTCCATCCTGCGCTGACCACTCCCCTCCATCCTGCGCTGACCACTCTCCCTCCATCCTGCGCTGACCACTAGCCTCCATCCTGCGCTGACCACTAAGCCTCCATCCTGCGCTGACCACTGAGCCTCCATCCTGCACTGATCACTGAGCCTCCATCCTGCGCTGACCACTGAGCCTCCATCCTGCCTGACCACTGAGCCTCCATCCTGCGCTGACCACTGAGCCTCCATCCTGCGCTGACCACTGAGCCTCCATCCTGCGCTGACCACTCTGCCTCCATCCTGCGCTGATCACTAATCCTCCATCCTGCGCTCACCACTGAGCCTCCATCCTGAGCTGAGCACTGATTCTCCCTCCATCCTCTGCTTACCACTCCATCCTGCGCTGACCACTCTCTGCCCCCATCCTGCGCTGACCACTCTGCCCATCTGCGCTGACCACTCTGCCCCATCCTGCGCTGACCTCTCTGTCCCCATCCTGCGCTGACCACTCTGCCCCCATCCTGCGCTGACCACTCTGCCCCCATCCTGCGCTGACCTCTCTGCCCCCATCCTGCGCTGACCACTCTGCCCCCATCCGGCGCTGACCACTCTGCCCCCATCTGGCGCTGACCACTCAGCCTCCATAGACAGTGCTAACCACTCAGCCACCGTATACAGTGCTAACCACTGAGCCACCATATACAGTGCTAACCATTGAGCCACATTACTGTTCTCATTATTGAGCCACAATATACAGTGCCAACCACTGAGCCACTACAGAGTGCTAACCACTGAGACACCATATACAGTGCTAACCACTGAGCCACCATATACAGTGCTAACCACTGAGCCACCATATACAGTGCCAACCACTGAGCCACTATAGAGTGCTCACCACTGAGGCTCCGTATACAGTGCTAACTACTGAGCCAGCATATACTGTGCTAATTACTGAGCCCCCATATACTCTCCTAACCACTGAGCCCCTGTATACTCTGCTAACCACTGAGTCGCCGTATACTCTGCTAACCAGTGAGGCGCCGTAAAGTCTGCTAAGCACTCAACGCCCATATACTCTGCTAACCAATAAGCCCCGTATACTCTGCTAAGAACTCTGCTGCAGGCAGGATTGGGCCGGGCAACAGCGGTTGGGTGCGGCCAGGAGGGGCCCCCCTTCTGCCCGCACCCGCCCGCTGTTCCCTAGCCTTCTCCTGCCCGCACCTGGCCGCTCTTCACCAGCCCCCTCCTGCCCGCACCCGGCCGCTGTTCCCTAGCCTTCTCCAGCCCGCACCCAACCGCTCTTCCCCTGCCCCCTCCTGCCTGCACCTGCCCGCTGTCCCCCGGCCCCCTCCTGAATTTTGGCATCGCTGCACACTGACACCGCTGCACACTGGTACTGCTGTAGGTATCTATATATATAATCACCAATGTTGTGCTGCTATTCCGGCATGCACCGCTGCACCGTCGTGAGCTATGGTGCGCAGCGCCTTCGCAAACCGCTATTCACAGACTCAGACCCGCGAGCGGTGGTGCACTTGCGCGCCACCGCGAGCCGCACTCACGTCCCCAAACGGTTACGTCACCATTCACAGCCCCACGAGCGATGGCGCGCTTGCGCGCCACCGTGAGCCGCTGTCACGCCAGCCACAATTGCGACGCCATTCACAGCCGCACAAGCGCAGTAACCATCCGTCACCGTGCATGCGCATTCACGAAATTTACCTCACAGCAACGACACGCCCCTATTTCCTCCACTCTGGAAGTACGCAGCTCTCATACAAGAAGTCGGTGGTGACAGCCATTACGTCACATCACCTCTCCACCAACCAGGACGCCCATTAAGGTCACCATCACGCCCACAAAGCTGTTACCCACAGAACTACCTGTATATACTCTGCTACCCACGCAGCTGACTGTATACTCTGCTACCCACAGAGCTACCTGTATATACTCTGGTACCCACGCAGCTACCTGTATACTCTGTTACCCACAGAGACACCTGTATATACTCTGCTACCCACGCAGCCGGCTGTATACTCTGCTACTCACAGAGCTGCCTATATATACTCTGCTACCCACGCAGCCGGCTGTATACTCTGCTACTCACAGAGCTGCCTGTATATACTCTGCTACCCACGCAGCTGACTCTTTACTCTGCTACCCACAGAGTTACCTGTATATACTCTGCTACCCACGCAGCTGCCTGTGTACTCTGCTACCCACGCAGCTGACTGTATACTCTGCTACCCACAGAGCTACCTATATACAGTTAGGGCCAGAAATATTTGGACAGTGACACAACTTTCGCGAGTTGGGCTCTGCATGCCACCACATTGGATTTGAAATTAAACCTCTACAACAGAATTCAAGTACAGATTGTAACGTTTAATTTGAAGGGTTGAACAAAAATATCTGATAGAAAATGTAGGAATTGTACACATTTCTTTACAAACACTCCACATTTTAGGAGGTCAAAAGTAATTAGACAAATAAACATAACCCAAACAAAATATTTTTATTTTCAATATTTTGTTGCGAATCCTTTGGAGGCAATCACTGCCTTAAGTCTGGAACCCATGGACATCATCAAACGCTGGGTTTCCTCCTTCTTAATGCTTTGCCAGGCCTTTACAGCCGCAGCCTTCAGGTCTTGCTTGTTTGTGGGTCTTTCCGTCTTAAGTCTGGATTTCAGCAAGTGAAATGCATGCTCAATTGGGTTAAGATCTGGTGATTGACTTGGCCATTGCAGAATGTTCCACTTTTTTGCACTCATGAACTCCTGGGTAGCTTTGGCTGTATGCTTGGGATCATTGTCCATCTGTACTATGAAGCGCCGTCCAATCAACTTTGCAGCATTTGGCTGAATTTGGGCTGAAAGTATATCCCGGTACACTTCAGAATTCATCCGGCTACTCTTGTCTGCTGTTATGTCATCAATAAACACAAGTGACCCAGTGCCATTGAAAGCCATGCATGCCCATGCCATCACGTTGCCTCCACCATGTTTTACAGAGGATATGGTGTGCCTTGGATCATGTGCCGTTCCCTTTCTTCTCAAAACTTTTTTCTTCCCATCATTCTGGTACAGGTTGATCTTTGTCTCATCTGACCATAGAATACTTTTCCAGAACTGAGCTGGCTTCTTGAGGTGTTTTTCAGCAAATTTAACTCTAGCCTGTCTATTTTTGGAATTGATGAATGGTTTGCATCTAGATGTGAACCCTTTGTATTTACTGTCATGGAGTCTTCTCTTTACTGTTGACTTAGAGACTGATACACCTACTTCACTGAGAGTGTTCTGGACTTCAGTTGATGTTGTGAACGGGTTCTTCTTCACCAAATAAAGTATGCGGCGATCATCCACCACTGTTGTCATCCGTGGACGCCCAGGCCTTTTACAGTTCCCAAGCTCACCAGTCAATTCCTTTTTTCTCAGAATGTACCCAACTGTTGATTTTGCTACTCCAAGCATGTCTGCTATCTCTCTGATGGATTTTTTTCTTTTTTTTCACCCTCAGGATGTTCTGCTTCACCTCAATTGAGAGTTCCTTTGACCGCATGTTGTCTGGTCACAGCAACAGCTTCCAAATGCAAAACCACACCCCTGGAATCCACCCCTGACCTTTTAACTACTTCATTGATTACAGGTTAACGAGGGAGACGCCTTCAGAGTTAATTGCAGCCCTTAGAGTCCATTGTCCAATTACTTTTGGTCCCTTGAAAAAGAGGAGGCTATGCATTACAGAGCTATAATTCCTAAACCCTTTCTCCGATTTGGATGTGGAAACTCTCATATTGCAGCTGGGAGTGTGCACTTTCAGCCCATATTATATATATAATTGTATTTCTGAACATCTTTTTGTAAACAGCTAAAATAACAAAACTTGTGTCACTGTCCAAATATTTCTGGCCCTAACTGTATACTCTGCTACCAATGCAGCTGCCTGTATACTCTGCGACCCACAGAGACACCTGTATATACTCTGCTACCCACGCAGCCGGCTGTATACTGTGTTACCCACTGAGCTGCCTGTACTGTATATACTCTACTACCCACGGAGCCCCCCCTATAGACTCTGATACCCACGCAGCTGCCTGTATACTCTGCTACCCACGGAGCTGCCTGGATAGACTCTGGTACCCACGCAGCCCGCTGTATACTCAGCTACACACAGAGCTGCCTGTATATACTCTCCTACACTCGCAGCCACCTGTATACTATGCTACCCACAGAGCCGTCTGTATATACTCCGCTACCCACGCAACCGGCTGTATACTCTGCTACCCACAGAGACACCTGTATATACTCAATAAACTTATGTAGATTATTTTTCTGTCACTATTACCTTATAGCATGATGCTTTGCCCTTAATTTACAAATGTTAATAAAAACTATCCTTTTTTACTAGTGCAAAGCGTGTCATACATGTTTACTGTTCCTGTTAGCACATCTAAGGATGCACACAATTCTTTTCACCGCACTCCCGATGCAATTGCATCGGGCCTTTTTACTAGTTATTAATAATGACAACTTCCAAATCCTCTTTGAGTTTTCTTTAGTCAGCACATTGTCAGTACACTCTAGCTTTAGGAGATGTTGGGGTAGCTGTTGAATCCAAGGTTTGGTGTCCAAGTAGACCTAAATAGGTACATGACACATTTATTTAAAGGAATTTGTCACCAGGTTTTTGCTACCCCATCTGAGAGCCGCACGATGTAGGGACGGAGACCCTGAATCCATTGATTATTATTACTATTATTTATTTATAGAACACCATTGATTCCATGGTGCTGTCCATGAGAAAGAGTTACATATAAACAACTTAAAAGTACAACTAACAAACTAACAGTGACAGACTGATAAAAAGGGGAGAGAGGACCCTACCCTTGCGGGCTTACATTCTAGAGAGCAATGGAGAAGGAGACTGTAGGTTGGGTCTGCTCTGGTGGTGGTGGAGCGCAGGTCCAGTGGAGGTGAGGTGGCACCGTGGTCATTGTAGGCTGTAGGCTGTTCTGAAGAGAGGGTTTTCAGGTTCCGCTTGAAGGTTCCGAGTGTAGGGTATAGTCAGATGTGTTGGGGTAGAGAGTTCCAGAGGATGGGGGATGCTTGGGCAAAGTCTTGCAGGTGGTTTGATGAGGAACGTACAAGTGTGGGGGAAAGGAGGAGGTCTTGGGATGATCGAAGATTGCGAGTTGGATGATTTTAGGAGATTAAGAGATAGTATAGAGTGTATAAGAGATGCAAACAGAACTTTATAAGCAAACAACACATACATGTAGCTATGTGCTCTTTTACTTGCCTGTGGACTTCATTAATCAATCAATTCCAATTATTGTATTTTTTTTACTAAACCTATGTGTGTAGTGTAATATAATACTTGCCGATCGACGTGTAGATGGCTTTGTAAGTCAATGTTAATAGTTTGATTGAATACATTAGGGAATTGGGTGCCAGTAATGAGATTTGCGAGAGGGGACAACTGGAAGAGCAGCGAGGAGAGAGGTGGAATAATCAAGCAGCATTGTTAAGGACAGATTGGAGAGTTGCAAGAGTGTTAGCAGGGAGTCCACAGAGGAGGAGGTTGCAGCAGTCAAGACGGGAGATTATGAGGGCATGCACTAGTAGTTTAGTAGATTTGAGGGTTGAGGAAAGGATGGATTCTGGAAATAATTTTTGAGTTGGAGGCGGCAGGAAGTGGTGAGGCTTGGATGTGTGGTTTGAAGGATAAGGTAGAGTCGAGGATTGTTGCGTGTTTGAAAGCTGAAGAAAAGGTACTGGAGGTTAGTGATTGGTTGAAGTGGTGGATTAGGGCTGGGATAAGTGATACGCCACTTACTGCGCTGCTTTCTGCTGGTTTGAGGCTTTTAAGACATGCTTTTCAAGAAGTTTGGAGGCGAACGGGAGCAGGAATGTGGGCCAGGAGCTGGATGTAGAGATCGGGTCGAGGGATGGATTCTTTAAAATAGGTTTGATTGTTGCGTGTTTGAAAGCTGAAGGAAAGATACCGGAGGTTAGTAATAGGTTGAAGAGGTGGTTGAGGGCTAGGATAAGTGATACACCACTTACTGCGCTGCTTGCTGCAGTTTTGAGGCTTTTAAGACACATTGACTGAGAAACCCTGTAAAGTCCCTGGACTCATTAAGAAGTGGAATGACCACATCAAATGGTCAAACTTTAGATGAACAAAGGAAAATATTCTACATGTTCCTCAGAGCATCTCAGTTTTGGAAGAACCCTGATGGTTTTTACATAAAAAAAATAAGATGATTGTCATTGGTGTAACTTGAAACTCATGGGCCCCGATGCAAAAGCTCCAGCAGGGCCCCCAATTATTGCAAATCTTTAATAGCATTAGTATTTTTCTAAAGACCAATTAGACTTTTGGGGTCCCCTAAGCTCCAGGGCCCTGTTGCAATTGCAACCCCTGCACCTGTTGTAGTTACACTCCTTATGATTGTATTGTCCAACATCCGTCCCATCCATTTATCATAATGTTTCCTCCTGCATGACCTTTGCCATTTCTACCACATATGGAAGACTTTAATCTACCTCTAAAATGTCAGTAGCCCCATAGAATAAAATGTCTGAATGCTGTGTGTGGAGAAAACATATAACACATAGACAACAAACATTAATATTTTAATAAACCTTGAAGAGAAGAGATACAACTTGTGTCACTAATTAAAATATACTTTAAAGAAGTGTTCCGTACTTTAAGAGTTATTCTCAATGGGTCTAGAATGGGGTGAAAAAATTCCAGTACTTTCCTATAGGACCTGTGCCACTTTCCTACATTCCCTTCTATGTTTCCGCTCCTTTTAGAGCATCAACAGTTGAAGGGGCATCATAGAACCACTGCTGCCAATTAGCACTTGCTGATCATGCTTTGTGTTTCAATCTGGACAGGAATCCTTTGCTTGTTCCTGTTCAGCGTCATTTGAAGAGGAGCTACTCTGGTCCGGTAGTTGAGCATTAGATTTTTTATTAACCTTGGAGAAAAACTTTTAAAGCAGAGAAAAAACCCTTTAAGCATACAGTCAACACTTTGTGTCTAAGTATCCATATAGCAGTTATGTAATTGCCATAGTATAACAATATATGTAACTATATATATATCTAATATATAAAGCTGAGTGTATGTGTGTATGTATCATAACTCCTCTCACTCAACATAGCCACACCCACTACACAGCCATGCCCACTCTGTAGCATGTATCTCCACATAGCCCGCCCACCCATAGCCCCACTTCCTTTGGGGGACAGTACTATCTATATAGTATAATGCAGAGTCCTCCATATTATATAATGCAGCCTCATAGCCCTCCATATAGCAAAATGTAGCCTCATAACCCTCTATATAATATAATGCAGCCTCATACCCTCCACATAGCATAATGCAGCCTTATAGCTCTCTATATAGTACAATGCAGCCTCATAGCCCTCCATATAGCATAATGCAGCCTCATAGCTCTCCATATAGCATAATGCAGCCTCATAACCTCCATATAATATAATTCAGCCTAATAGCCCTCTATATAGCATAATGCAGACTCACAGCCCTCCATGTAGTATAATGCAGCCTCCTCGCCATTCATATAATGTAATGAAGCCTCATAGTCCTTTATGTAGCATAATGCAACCCCATAGCCCTCCATATAGTATAATGCAGCATCATAGCCCTCGATATAATATAATGCAGCCTCATAGCCCTCCATATAGCATAATGCAGCCTTATAGCTCTCCATATAGTATAATGCAGCCTCATAGTTCTCCATATAGCATAATGCAGCCTCATAGCTCTCCATATAATATAATTCAGCCTCTTAGGGATCCATATAGTATAATGCAGCCTCATAGCTCTCCATATAGCATAATGCAGCCATAATGCAGCCTCATAGCCCTCCATATAGCTAAATGCAGCCTCATAGCCCTCCATATAGCTGAATGCAGCCTCATATCTTTCCACATGTAATATATAAAGCTGATTGTATGTATGTATGTATGTGTGCGTGTATGTGTTAGTGTATGTCACAATAGAATTAATCAAATGCAAATGTACAAGTAGAACTCAGGAGACACAAATATCGCACAAATACAGTGACATGACTCTGAAGGTTATAGGCTAACATTCCACTGTGACATCACTGCTTTTTCTATAACTAAGAACAGTTAATTACTATGCCCGGCTAGTGCTAGGCTCTACAGCTTATATATATATATATATATATATATATATATATATATCGTGTTATATATATATATATATATATATATTATAAAGATTATAGAAAATGTTGTACTTAGTGCTATGTAATGATGGGATGGGAACCCATCCATGCACAGATATAACCTTGTTCGACCTAATACTTTTTACACAAGTTTTATCCTTTATCTTTCAAGTTTTTTAATGTCCCATCACAGCCATAGAGGAAGTTGTGGTTTTGGGATAGTCAACAGCACTAATATCTACACAAAACAAGTCGGAGACCCACCCTCCATTCATGACAATGTGACGTCTGCCACAGTTCCCGCTTTTCAATATGACAATATCAGAACCCTTTTAAGTTTTCAAAGTTAAACTCCATTTTCTGTTCTTCACGGGTCTATGCATTTCAAATCCCTTCTTGCATTATTGGAAATATTGACTCACAGTATATAGAGGAAGAACATTTTAAGTAAAGAAGCAGAAGTTTTCATTCACTGCACTTTAATCCTGTATTTCCATAGTTCCTGAATAAGATAACATGTTACTACTTGATTATGGTTATAAACATTACAACAAATTCTTAGAGCTGTGTAATTGCAAGTCATCAAGAACTTTTATACAATTTTGAGGTGGAATATTTAAATGGTACCTTGCACACCTTAGGTTTTAAGAGCTAATGTTTCTTCTTATGTACAACAAGTTGGCAACGCTAGACTTATGAATATGCAAATAGTGAAGAGAAGAAGAAAACAGAAATTCCAGTACCATCTATTGAAGGTGGCAATCTTAAAAGTCATTATACACCCTAACAGGCCTTACCATATGACTTAGGATAAGAAATCAAACTAGAAATTCTTTAAAGGGAACCTGTCACCTACTTTATGCCCCCAAACCTATTACTACCTGTCACTGCAGCTTCCTAGCACATCCCTAATCATCCCTGTCTGACCTAAATGTGTCCTGCAATCGCTGCGAAATCAAGACTGCAGACACTGTGAGCGTTTTCTCCAGGTCCATCTCCCCTCACTCTCTGGTTAACACACACGGTGGGTGTGATATCCTAACACAAATGTGCGATCCCAGCATCTGAAATGAATCATCTCCATCCGGGTCACCAAGGAGTATCTTTATCCCTTAGATCCAAGTCAAAGGCCTTTTAACCAGCCAAACCAGTTCTTCTGCTTTATACTGGTGGGCGTTAAAAACCACTAAAACACGTGTCTGCATATGGAGCTCCTAGTTTGATTTCCTATTCTAAATCATGTGGTTAGGCTCGTTAAAAGGTTAATATTTGCTTTTAAGACTGATACCTTAAATAGGAGAAACTGTTTATATTAGTCACTTATATAGCACTAGAGATGAGTGGACCTGTGAAGTTCTGGTTCCAGGGGAGTTAGCCAGATTTTTTATAAAGCTTTGTTCTGGACACAAACTTGACCTGAACCTCATTGGAAGTCACTGATTGGGCAGTTCGGATCCCCGCTCACATAAAGCCATAAGCAAAACCATTCCGGAAGAGGGGGGGGACTGCGGGGTTTTGTCATTTTTTCTTACTTTGCTACACACTACATCTGATAACACTGGTTTTACCCACAGTAGGAGCCATTCATACACTTCAAGCGGCTTGCTTAGGCTGGTTTCACATTTTTGTGCCTGTCCGTGGGATCCGACTTTGAAGGGGGATCCCACGGACAGGCACGGATCCACACGGATCCCTGCAATCGGATGGCAAATAGCCATCCGATCCGATCCTATGCAGGATCCGTGTGGATCCTGCGGTCCCCTGTCTTTCCCTGCTTCTGCTCCTCCATCTTCTTCCCTCTCATACTCTATTCTGTCCCCCCGCTATGCTATTCTGTGCCCCAGCTTCTCTATCCTCATCTATCCCTATCCTGTCCCCTGTCCTCTCCCTGTGTGTAAAAAAATAAAAAAAACCTCCTCCCGGAGCATACATCACCTGTCACAGGCTCCCAACCTGCAGCACCATCAGGGCTAAAGGACCTGTGATGTCATCACAGAGCCGGTCACGTGACCCGTCAGCTGACCGGATCTGTGACATCATCACAGGCTCTTCAGTCCTGATGGTGCTGCAGCCTTGGAGCCTGTGACAGGTGATGCATGCTCCGGGAGGAGTTTTTTTTATTTTTTTACACACAGGGAGAGGACAGGGGACAGGATAGGGATAGATGAGGATAGAATAGCGGGGGCACAAAATAGAGGAGCGAGGGCACAGAATAGCATAGGAGAGGGAAGAAGATGGAGGAGCAGAAGCAGGGAAAGACAGGGGATACGGAGCCGACATCGGATCTGAGGTGAACTCGGATCCGATGTCCATAGGCTCCCATGCTGTGGGCCCTCAGATCAGCCTCGGATCAGCAGTGATCCGATGCTGTCCGATGTGAGTCACGGACACAAAATCGTAGCAGGCTATGATTTTGTGCCCGTGATTAGATCGGATGGTGCCAAAATCGGATGCCAATAGTGGCACATCTGATCCCTTCTGATTCCCATAGGGGAACATGGGATCCGATTTCGGATCCGATTGTATCCGTTTTGAAACGGATACAATCGGATGACCGAAAATCGTTATGTGAAAGCAGCCTTACACTGGACCGAAGACCGAGTGTCCCCGAGCACAATGATGCTCACTCCAGTCATCTGCATACGTAAAATACCCAAACTTCAAGCTCGAACACTGAAAATTTTTGTAAAGTCTGTGTTGGGTATGAAAACCGAACTTTAGAGTCTGGTTTGCTAATCCCTATATAGCAGGGGTCCCCAACCACCGGTCCGCGGACCGGGACCGGGCCGTCTGGGTCCTTGCGCCGGTCCGCGACAAGCTGTCGGCTTCTCCGCCCCTGTGTGTCCCCGCCCACCGCACCCTCAGCTCCTGAACTATGCAGCTCTGAGCCGCAGCCGAGGCCTCTGCCTCAGCTGCGTGCATATGTATGAGGGAACTGTCGGCCAATCAGTGCAGCAGCCATGCTCTGCCACACTGTTATTGGCCGACGGCTTCTCTCATACAGCAGCAGCTGAGGCAGAGACGTGGCTGAAGTTTTTTCATATCTCGCGCTATTTCCAAGCGCGTCAGTGATGTGTGCGTCACGTGATGCGCTTGGAAATAGTGCGAGATATGAAAAAACGTCAGCCACGTCTCTGCCTCAGCTGCTGCTGTATGAGAGAAGCCGGCAGGAGCAGTGAGCAGAGCATCTGTGTGTGTGTCTGTTTCAGCAATGCCTGTGGGCACATGACTCAGGGGCACATCACACAGGGCCCCCCCCTGTCAGGGGCACATGACTCAGGGGCCCCCTGGCAGAGGCACATGACTCAGGGGCCCCCCTGGCAGAGGCACATGACTCAGGGGCCCCCTGGCAGGGGCACATGACTCAGGGGCCCCCTGGCAGGGGCACATGACTCAGGGGCCCCCCTGTCAGGGGCACATGACTCAGGGGCCCCCTGTCAGGGGCACATGACTCAGGGGCTCCCCTGTCAGGGGCACATGACTCAGGGGCCCCCCTGTCAGGGGCACATGACTCAAAGGGCCCCCTGTCAGGGGCACATGACTCAAAGGGCCCCCCTGTCAGGGGCACATCACTCAGGGGCCCCCCTGTCACGGGATAAGTGCACAGTGCGCATTGGGGAGACACAGTGCACAGGGGGGAAATGGGTGCAGGGGAGAGACACAGCACACGGGGGGGAAATGGGTGCAGCGGAGACACAGCGCACAGGGGGGAAATGGGTGCAGGGGAGAGACATAGCGCACAGGGGGGAAATGGGTGCAAGGGGGAGAGTGAACGGAGGGAGAGGGAGAGGGACTGCGCACAGGTGGAGACATACACAGGAGGGGAGAGAGTGCATGGGGTGACAGGCACAGGGTGGGAGAGACTGCACAGGGGGAAAAGGTATGCATGGAGTGGGAGAGACGGTACACACGAGGGTGGAGACAGCACACAGGGAAAGATGCAACACATGGGGGGGAGAGACTGAATAAGAGGGATTATATCTGTGGGGGAAGGTGTGTGTGTGTGTATATAATATATATATATTTTAGTCTGCAGTGCAATGTTTATAATATGATATATTTACACATAGAGCAGTATATGTTAAAGGGGGGCCCACTAAGACTCTTCCACCCGGGGCCACAAAAACCTGGAGCCGGCCCTGCCTGTATGTGGGGGGTAGATTGTACTGGGGGCAGCATGTCTGTGTGTGGGGCATTCAGGGGTCAGTGTGTGTGAGGGATATATACAAGGGGCAATGTTTGGTGAGGGGTATATGCAAAGGGCAATGTGTGTGTGAGGGGTTATACGGGGGCAATATGTGTGTGTGTGTGTGGGGGGGGTTATACGGGGGCAGTGTGTGTGTGTGCAGGGGTTATATGGGGGCAATGTGTGTGGTGTGTGTTGCGTGCGGGGGTTATACAAGGGGCAATGTGTGTGTGTGGGGGGGGTTATACAAGGGGCAATGTCTGTGTGCGGGGGTTATACAGGGACAAGTGTGTGTGGGGGGAGAATTTATGCTATATGGAGGGATGCGACGCTGCATTATATTATATGGAAGGATATGAGGTTGCATTATACTTTATAGAGGGATGTGACGCTGCATTGTACTATATGGAGAGCTGTGAGGCTGCATTATATAATGTGGAGGGCTGTGACGCTGTATTATACTACCGTATATGAAAATAAGATGTAGCACATCTTTTGAGGAAACAGGGCAGTAAACTCCACCCCTTCTCCATAGCCCCACCCCATACGTTCAAAGCCCCGCCCCGCCGGGCCCCGGAAGGGGGGTCTTGCATGAAGCCGGTCCCCGGTGCAAAAAAGGTTGGGGACCCCTGCTATATAGCACCAATAATTTCCACATTGCTTTACAGATATTATTATCACTGTCCCCATAGGGGCTCACAATCTAAATTTCTTATGAGTATGTTTTTGGAAGAAACTAGTATACCTAGCAGAAACCCACATAAACACAGGAAAACATAAACTCCTTGCAGAAATATTCCTGGCCTCACACTGAGATCTTATTCCTAAAGTGCTATAAGCTTTGGCAACAGTAATGGCCACTTTACACGCGGCTACATTTCTAGCTTATCCACAGGTAACTTACTGGCTGCAGTGAAATCATGGAGACATGGTTCTATCTTGTTGCTGTGTACAAATGGAATAATGTCTCCATGATTTCACTGCAGCCAGTAAGTTACCTGTGGATAAGCTAGAAATGTAGCCGCGTGTAAAGTGGCCATAAGATATAATTCAAAGGAGCAACAAGGTGTAACAATCTTTGCCTGGTACTGAATATCAGCTAAAATTCTTTTAAAAGGTGTTGACAAGTATCATAATGATAAGTCATCAATGCCACGTGACCAGACAGCCTTTTTAAAGATAGAGTGTTACAAGAAGAGACCCCTTTATATTAAACATCTCATTTAGGGCACCAATTATCTGTCCATGCTATATGCCGGTTATGACACGTTTGGGCTGAGACACCAAGTAGCCTCATTTTGTGCATTTTCTTAGAATAAAGGGAGGAAAAATCTGCTAAGTTTACACCGGTTTACATGAAAGTGACACATTTAAATGTTCGTGACAGACACTTGCTTGATGAATCCTCATGCTAAGAGATAAACATGCTAGCTGACGTGTTTGTTACATGGAAGATTCAGGCGGAGCTCAGCTGTAGAGTTAGATAAGCTCATGATCTTTGATGTGACGGAGCATAGCTAGTTCGTCATCTCCAGAAATGACAGTGGGCAAATCTCTCCTGTAGCCCATTTGTAAGATTTACATATTACTTGGAAAATTCAATAAGAGAGGGTCAATGAGGCAAGAATTACAGTAATTATTTTCTATCTACTACAAAGTCAATATAGAGCCCAAAGGTACACGTAATAAATGCCAAAGACGTACCTTACAATATATGTCCAAAATCCACATAAGAAAATAAAGGTGCTGATAGCTACAAAAATAGTAATTTTTAATCAAAATCAAATAAAAAAGAAATATCATAAGAGAATTAATCTAAGAGGGACATAAAACCCACGACCAAAGGACAAAGAAGAAGTCAGCTAATGCAGTGCAGGAACATTCTGTAAATACATGTATAAAGATAGTTCACACACTCCTCCAAAATGTAGTTCTTTTCAGCACTGGTGTAGTGCTTTAAATGTAAGCCCCCTGGTCATATACTCACCTTCCGCTGACCTCACCTCTTACCGTCGCAGCTTCCATCCGCGTTACCATCTTGTGTCCATTACTTCAAATTGGCCGGAAGTCAGAAGTTGGGGTCCCGTCACACTTGGAGACATTCCAGCGATCCCGACAATGATACAACCTGGTAAGGATCACTGGAACGTCGGTACGTGGTCGCTGCAGCAATGTCAAACAGTGAGATCTACTCAACGACGCAGCAACGATACGGCGACCTGTATAATGACCCTGTCAAACAGCAGCTAGTCTGACGACTCAGACCTACGTGGCTGAGTTCTAAATCGCCAACGAGGTCATTGTTAAGGCATCAAACACACCGATGCATGCTGCCCAGCGGGAACCCGACGATCAAAAAATGATCCAGGCCATTCCGAGACGATCGGCGATCTCACAGCAGGGGCCCCCTCGCTGCTACGTGTCAAACATAGCGAGATCGCGGTGAGGTCGCTGTTGCATCGCAATACCTGTGACGAAACAGCGATCTCGCTATGTGTGAAGGGGGCTTTACGTTACAAGGTCTCAATACATCTCCATGACAGCCAGAACAAGGCTTAAACAAAGCTCTCATAAAGGTTTATTGATTTATGACCTCCAACACACTCCATGAAACCCTTGATCTGCCGTCAGGTCACAAATCCCGGACTAGAGCGCCGCTGTAAAAAGATGAAGCCACCAGATGGGTAGTATCAGACAGGGGTCAGGAGACCTATATTTAAAGCACCTCTTCGGCAGTGCAATAAAAAATACACTAAGTGGTGTTTTGATCCCTAATGCATAAAGTGCAAATATAACAGGCACCTTTATTTCCCTATGCAGGTTTTGATTGTATTTTTTTATGTAGATCTTATTTAAGAGACCAACCCAAGTTTATGTTTTGTGGTTATCCCAATCTTTAACAAAGGTAAAATCAGAATTCTCAAAATCCGTAATAAAATTTCCAAATTTGACATCATGTAATCAAAGACTATATAATCAAATATGTAAAAAAGAATAGTTTATGCAACAGTATACTATCAACATATGAACCTTGTTCCATACAATGCTATTTTCAACATGAGATTTTGCATGAACTGTTGTTCTGTTATTTGACCAGGGGGTGAAGCTATAAAGTGCCTTTATAAACAGCAGTTATAATGCTGTTCTAGTGCCTGAAGAAGACTAACATTTATGAAGACCCCAGAATTATAAACTCCACAAGGTAGGTATAGGATCAGTATAGATTTTGCACCTGGGCCCATTAAAGGAGGTTTATTACTAGGCTATGGATCATTGAAACTTTGAAAACTATTTAAAGGGGCTGTCCAGGACACGTATATTGCCTATTCCTTTTCGCTTCATTTGGAGCTGCTGCACATGAGAGTGGCTACTACACATTGTACAGAGCCATGCTCCAAACAGCTTATCTATGGGGGTGCTGGGAGCCTAAGGATAATGATGCGGCCAGGGCAAGGGGTACTCGGACACCGGGGCTGATGACTTGAATAAGGAGTCACGGGTGGTCGGGATCCCGGTTCCTTGCCCTGGTGATCATTTGAGTAGATGTTGGGGGGGGGGGGGGGAGAAGGGAGTATTTACAGGGGATCGTGACGCCACCTGTAGTTCCCGGTAAAATGGTACCAGCGCTGCAAGCCAGCCGCTGAAGTAATGGTGGGTGCAGCAGAGTGTGGGACAGCTCCCTAAAGGTGGAGCTATTACCTCAGGGCAGCGGTGATGAAAATGTGGATGACGGGAGTAGTTGTAGTGGGTATTGGTGTTGCAGTTCTTACCCTTTTGTTGAGCCATTGATGATGCTGAACCTCCGGGCACCGCAATAAAGATAGCTGAGTCCAATTCAACTTTACTCCACTTTAATGGGTACAGGCAGATGGTGATGGTATATGGTACAGTCTGGTTTACCGGGGGGTCTGTCACAAGTTCCAGGTTTCCCGTTATGGAGTCTCTAGATGTTCTTCCTTCTATGGCTTTCTGGGTTAAACTTATTCTTCTTAACTTCTACCACCCTCGCAGAGCTCTCCTGCCAGTCCCTTGATCTCCCACGGTGGGGCACGGTTGTCCTTGACCAGTTCTAATGGGGTTGCTACTACCCCGCCACCGGTACTCAGGCCGTTACTCCTGTGATCTTGGATCTAATGTGCTCCTAAGGGGTGAGGTAACTTGTGGTGCTGTCAGCTACCCCTTTAGTAATGGGCCTGCAGCTCATCGGTCTGCAGTCAGAGATAAACGTCTGACTGCTATGGCTACCCGCACTGCCGATGCTTCCCCAACATGACCAGCTGGCTCCATCCAGTCCTGGCCTGTTGCCCTCTGTCCTGGTTCCCCCCGTGAAGGTTGGAGTTCCTCACAGCAGAGTTGCTGTCAGACTAGTCCTCGCTGGCTGCCTTCCCAGCACTAACTGTCTAAACTGAAACTTTCTTTCCCACTACTCTATCCTAGATTGATTCCACCCTCCAACCTTTTGGGACCTACTAAATTACTGGCCCCCCTATTCTAAGTGGTGTGGTCCTAGGTGGGTGTAAAAACAGACTCCATAAGGTGAACTTTGAACTAGCAACTTTACAGGGTTAACACATTATTATTAAAGTGCAATACTACCCTGTGGCGCCTAGTCACAGGGGCGCCACACACCCCTTGGTGAAACACACCCGTCCGCAGGTGTTAAACCAAACCAGGTATTAGTTGACATTTTTCATATGCATAACTATGAACAATACAGGTGTCTCTGCTTAGGAGGCCTGGCTTTACTTATACCACCCCCAGGCACTTTCTTTTCGTAACTTGATGTGCATGGGGGCTAATCCAGTTCCTCCACCTTTTTGTTCACTACCACTGATAACATATTTACATTTTTATTTGCAATTAAACGGGTTAACTTCAAACACATATAACAGTAACTTGTACGCTTACTCGTAATCTTCCCTTGCGGGAGGTGCATTTCTTTTAACGTTGCATTACACTCATTATCATTCTAGTCCACCTCGGTCCAATGGCGACCGGGTTCCAAGTCTCTGATTCATCATAGCAGGCATGCTAATGTCAGCTACCAGCCACTGTGCCAGCCACAGAGGAGGACGTTGCACAACTTGGGAGCTGGAGAAGGTGAGTAGAATGTTTTGGGGTTTTTTTTGAAGCGGGAGTATGCGTCAGAGGCAGAACAGCGAGGGGCCAGGGATAAGGACATATATTTCAGAATTGTGGATATGTTTGCAAAAAAGGAGCCCAGGATGGGGGACATAAATTGATGACCTAAGGAGTAATAATGTTTTGAGCTTTTGACTTTCAAACTCTATATCTCACCATCCACTACAGCTTTTAGAGCGATACTACTTTTGTTTTTATAGACAATCCTCTTGATTATCTCAATTTGACTTGCAACTATTTATCATATAATTAGTTATACAGATTCTTATCATGTCACTGCATTGTTACTCTTTTGCTCCTATGCATTATTTTGCATTATTTTGTAAATTCACCTTTGGCTGAATCTTTTTGGGCATGATCTCAATCAGATCCAAGCATGTCTCAACCAAAATCTGATCACAGGTATCTTGTGCATGTTCCCAAAGTTGGTGCATATTGGTCGCTTCACATTGGACATATTCCAAATATACCAGGATTGGGGACATATATACTAGAATGGGGGACATATTTACCAGGAAGGGGCCCAGAATGCAGAATAAATATAGCAGGATGGGTGGCATATATAAGTAAATGAAAAAGTATTTTTCAGCTCACCTGTTCTCTTTGTGCATGGCTGCCATCCCAGGAGAATCCAATCAGTAGTAAAGAATCCAGCACCAAAAGTTTGCACTCCAACAAACTTTATTCCGAAATCTTCATTCAAAAGCATAGACAACTGACAGTAGAAAAATGGCAGAGATAGCAGAGGTCCCAGACACCAGTTTAAGGGCCAAATATGCCCCTTAGTCATAATCTAGTGTTATGCCAGTGAGTCAGGGTTTTAAATTGACCAAGGATTCAAAAGATTCAAAAAAAAACCAACCCCAATAAATGATTCACATTTTTCCACACCCGCAAACATTAAAAATCTTTTACCAGTACAAAAATACAAGTTTAAAACCAACAATACGATGCTATCAATATATACAATCAAATGGTCAGTGAATGGTATTAATAAAACAATATTACGTCCGTGTGCTTATTTAAACCGGTGGGATGGGCAGTCTCCATCATCAGGATCCAATAGGTTTCTCGGCTAAGAAGTTTCTGCTGCCAAGCTCTGCCCTTTCTGGGCTTACTGACCCTTTTAGTTCCAAAAAAACTGGTGTTTTGATATCGGCAGAACTCCCATTCACTCCACATTTTCTTCATTCCCCTCATACACCTGCACTAGCAGTGTAGATACCGGGGGAAGCAAATTGCTGTCGCCCCGAACTCCACGATCACAGGGGCCTTTTTCTGGAGCTACTACCATTGTTAACTGTATTGACATGTGCAGCTCGCCAATATAGTTAATCAGGAGATAGACAGGACATGGGCAGGACAGGGGCATGCCTCTTACAGTATAAGAATGGTCGACCTCTGCTCCATTTTGTATTCTTCTGAAGAGGCATTATTATTACATTAAGCCAGAGTATACTGAGGAACTTGGTTGGCTCCACGCTGCCCCTTGTGGTGCCGCCAGCATTAAGGTAATTTATCACATGAGTCTGTAATTCCGTGTGTATTCTGTTTATCTTTTATTTGCATAACTGACTGTACCATTTGTAATATCTTATAATACCTGTACATATATTAATCTCTAGTATGCCAATAGAGCGATTAAATATGTCAATTTAATCTTGAGTTGTTCTTTTATCTTGATCACAAATCCCCACGTCCATGCGCTCATTTAACATTTAATGCTACCTGGGTTGATTTCTGACCCAATTTAAGCCTGTTCACAGACCAGACTTAACCTTCTCAGTGGTATTCCCGAGTGTAACTTGGAGTTAGCTTTCACTGACAAAAGCGGTAACCCCGAGTCACACTCGGGTATACCCGCGGCTGGAGCCGCTGCTCATTGTGAAGCTGCGGCCAGGGGGAGTGGGAGGGGTTCTGTCGGGTGAGGCCCCTGCATGAGGTCTTACCTGCCCCTTGCCGCCGGCGCCATGACAGGAATGGCGCCGCCCCCTTCTCCTAGGGCTAGGGCTAGGGTTAGGGCTAGGGTCAGGGTTAGGGCTAGCGTTAGGGTTAGGGCTAGGGTTAGGGCCTGTTGAAGCGGAAAGACCGTGAAACGGACCGTTGGTCCCCTGCACCTCCCTGCCCTGCACCTAAGATGTAACCTGAAAAAGCACAATAAAGCCAGTATGTAAAAAAGATCTCCTGAGTACCGCTGCTCTCCTCACTTTTTGTTTGCAAGATTAACCCTTCAGCTGAGCAACAGGATTTCACTAACGCCGCTGTACGACACGAGAGACTCTAAGCAGGTCAGTGCCCGGTTCCTTCTCCACTTACCATATTTGAATTCTTCCCTCAGTTACCCTCCTCTCCTCTGTCACAGGGTCACGGGGGCCCCCTACTGATGCTTGAGGGGCCCCCTACCCAGTCGGGACCCTGGTGCAGCTGAACCAGCTGCACCACGGTAGGTCCGCCCCTGACGCTCGGAGCAGCGGAGTCTCCTTACCTTCTCCTGGTGATCCAGCGATGTCACCGCTGTGATCGCCGGTGAGAGCCCCCTTCAGATGCCTCCATATGACTTCCTGGTTCCGTCTCTGTGAGCCGCAGCGGCATATTGGAGGCGGAACTGGGCGGGAAATACAAATGTATAAAATTTCTGCCTATAAAAGAAATTTTACCATCTAGAGAGCACAAAAGAGTCATTTTTACCATGTATGGGGCCCACTGGTGGCGTTATTACATGAGGCATTAAGAGGAGCCCTATCTTTGTACAACACAATAGGTATAGCATTAGGGGCACATACAGCAACAGTAGTTCAGCATTTAGGTATCAGCAGGATGAGCAGTTCATGCAGGCTGCGAAGAGATGGGAATGGTGCTATAAATGTGAGAAGTCAAACAAGTCTGTATTGTTATCTCTGTGGATGAGTCGTGGCTGGAAGAAGTTGTCATGTCGGTCTGGGCCAGATGGGAAAAGTGAACAACTCCATCAGAAATAATGTTACCTGTAAACACTAAATATAAATGTACTGTAATCTCTTGTATGTTCTGCAGACCTAGTGTCTACCACTATATGGTCACCATATAGCGGTAATATCGATTTTGGCCTTTGAATAGAGATTTATTTCCAGTAACAGTCCGGTCATCTGCTGAGGGTCCCCTGTACCCATGATTAGGGTGCACCAGCAGAGTTGTTACCAAAACTAAACGTGCATCTCAATGAATTAGAATATCATCAAAAAGGTCATTTATTACAGTAATTCAATACAAAAAGTGAAGCACATATATTATATAGAGTCATTACAAACAGAGTGATCTTTTTTAAGTGTTTATTTCAGTTAATGTTGATGATTATGGCTTATAACCAATGAAAACCAAAGGATCATTATCTCAGAAAATTAAAGTAGGGAGGATGAAAAGTCTGTGAGATAAAATATTGCCTAAATAGGTATCAGAGGCTTCACCTTGTGTGGTTGTGAGAGTCACAACCACTATAAAAGCATATCACAGCTGCTGCAGTCCCCAGCATGGTGCATATAGAGTAGGAAGGATGAAGGGTTAAAAACCACGCTGCCATATTCCACGAGACATCAAAGGGTGAATATTACATTGATTTATTAGTCAATGCATTTCAGGGCTCCCTGGCCCCTTCCTTAGGATAAATCAATATCATATTGCCATGTTTCAGGGAGACCTGAAACGCGTTGACTAACAAATCAATGTTATATTCACCCCTTGATGTCTCGTGGAATATGACAGCACAGTTTTTAACTCTTCATCCTCCATACTTTAATTTTCTGAAACAATGACCTTTGGGTTTTCATTGGCTGTAAGCCATAATCATCAACATTAGCAGAAATAAACACTTGAAATAGATCACTTTGTTTGTAATGACTCTATATAATATATGATTTACACTTTATGTATTGAATCACTGAAAAAAATTAACTTTTTGATGATATTCTAATTCATTGAGATGCTCCTGTATCTCACTCAGATATTTCGCCCTCCCTGAGCTGAAACCCTAGCTATGGGTCTGACCAACCATGAATGCTTTATGAATGGAGAGAGAGAGTGTTGCTGTCAGAAACTTCTGGAGATGACATTTTTCCCAAAAGAATAAAAGATTAGGCATGAAGAAATCCAAAATGCCAAATTCTGATTTTCTCCCACATTTGTTGTTGAGTGAGAGTTAGGGCACCTACATACATACATTCAATGTTTTGGAAATTCCTGCTGTATTTGATTGCTTTTATCCACATTTAGCTAAAATATGGCCACCTCAATGAATATATTTACATTAATATTATTATTATTTATTTATATAGTGCCATTAGATTCCATGGCGCTTTACATATGGAAAGGGTAGACAAGGGCAAGTACAATATATATGGACAATCAGGTTGTACAGATACAGGAGGGGAGAGGACCTTGTCTTAGTACAAATCCACCTTAAAATTGTGCATCTAGTACATATACATGGCGTTTTGAAAGTATTTGTCCCCCTTGAACTTTTCAACCTTTTGCCACATTTCAGGCTTCAAACATAAAGATATAAATTCTAATTTTTTATGAAGGATCAACAACAAGTGGGACACAATCGTGAAGAGGAACAAAATTTATTGGGTATTTTAAACTTCAACAAATAAAAAACTGAAATGTGGGGAGTGCAATATTATTCGGCCCCTTTACTTTCAGTGCAGCAAACTCATTCCAGAAGTTCAGTGAGGATCTCTGAATGATCCAATGTTGTCCTAAATGACTGGTAATGATAAATATAATCCACTTGTGTGTAATCAAGTCTCCGTATAGATGCACCTGCTCTGTGATAGTCTCACGGTTCTGTTTCAAGTGCAGAGAGCATCATGAAGACCAAGGAACACACCAGGCAGGTCTGAGATACTGTTGTGGCGAAGTTTAAAGCCAGATTTGAATACAAAAAGATTTCCCAAGTTTTAAACATCTCAAGGAGCACTGTGCAAGCGATCATATTGAAATGGAAGGAGTATTAGACCACTGCAAATCTACCAAGACCAGGCCGTCCCTCTAAACTTTCATCTCCAATAAGGAGAAGACTGATCAGAGATGCAGCCAAAAGGCCCATGATCACTCTGGATGAACTGCAGAGATCTACATCTGAGGTGGGAGAGTCTGTCCATAGGACAACAATCAGTCGTACACTGCACAAATCTGGCCTTTATGGAAGAGTGGCAAGAAGAAAGCCATTTCTCAAAGATATCCATAAAAAGTATCGTTTGAAGTTTGCCACAAGCCACCTGGGAGACACCAAACATATGGAATAAGATGCTCTGGTCAGATGAAACCAAAATCGAACTTTTTGGCCACAATGCAAAATGATAGGTTTGGCGTAAAAGCAACACAGCTCATCACCCTCAAAACACCATCCCCTCTGTCAAACATAGTGGTGGCTGCATCATGGTTTGGGCCTGCTTTTCTTCAGCAGGGACAGGGAAGATGGTTAAAATTGACTGGAAGATTGACAGAGCCAAATACAGGACCGTCAGTGAAAAACAAGACAGACAGGGCAGTAAGCGGGGCCAGAAGTCAAGACCAGACTCTCTTCCAGTAATGGTGGTTCTCCTCCGGGGGTGCACAGCCAAAGCACCAGCGAAATATAATAAACAGAGAGGCGGCACTCACCGGACATAACATAACATAGTGGTGGCTGCATCATGGTTTGGGCCTGCTTTTCTTCAGCAGGGACAGGGAATATGGTTAAAATTGACTGGAAGATTGACAGAGCCAAATACAAGACCATTCTGGAAGAAAACCTGTTGGAGTCTGCAAAAGACCTGAGACTGTGACGGAGATTTATCTTCCAACAAGACAATGATCCCAAACATAAAGCAAAATCTACAATGGAATGGTTCAAAAATAAACATATCCAATGGCCAAGTCAAAGTCCAGACCTGAATCCAATCGAGAATCTGTGGAAAGAGCAGAAAACTGCTGTTCACAAACGCTCTCCATCCAACCTCACTGAGCTCCAGCTGTTTTGCAAGGAAGAATGGTCAAGAATTTCAGTCTCTCGATGTGCAAAACTGATAGAGACATACCCCAAGCGACTTGCAGCTGTAATCGCAGCAAAAGGTGGCGCTACAAAGTATTAACTCAAGGGGGCCGAATAATATTGCAAGCCACACTTTTCAGTTTTTTATTTGTTAAAAAAGTTTAAAATACCCAATAAATTTCGTTCCACTTCACGATTGTGTCCCACTTGTTGACTCTTCACAAAAAAAATTAGAATTTATATCTTTATGTTTGAAGCCTGAAATGTGGCAAAAGGTTGAAAAGTTCAAGGGGGCCAAATACTTTCACAAGGCACTGTATTTAGCACCAGTAAGTTTATGCCACGTAGGGACAATATAACAATGGTTTTACTGCCCAGCTTCATTCTTGCGGCTAGTCTGTAATATAATTGTGCTTTTGTTAACGAGGATTAATGTAGCGCCCAGGGTTTGGGGTACTCGGGTGTCAGGCGGCAAGGGTTAACTGTCCGGTTGTCACGGGGGATGGTGGCCGCGCCTGACTTCGTGTCCTGGGGTATCTTTTGAAAAGGGGTTTTATATACAGGGGATTATGTACAAGTTTGTTGTCGTGACGCCACCTGCAGTGACTGGTGAAGTAGCACCAGCACCGCCACAGTCCGCCGGAGGTCGGTGGTGTTGCGGCTGAGATGGTGTAGTCCTCCGCAGGCAGGACTGGACCTCCAGGGCAGCAATCCTGTGAAAGAATAAGTTCATGCAAAGGAAGATGCAGCAGAGTCGAGTTCACTTGACTCCGGTTACTTTACTGGAAACTTTAGCAGCATTGATTATGTGGCGCCCCTGCGTCCAGGAGGCCACAATAGGGAACTGCAGCCAGGCAGGTAGGACAACAGTTGCACAACAACACCCTCACAGCCCACACAACCCACGTACAGTAGATGGCAGCATCCAGCCCTAAGATTGGATACTCTAAGCAAGCGAGGGGTGGTGGATTTAGAGGAGTGGTTGGGCACACACGTACTCAGGTGACTTGACAGTAGAAATAGTGAGGGGGAGGAGGAAGGAGTCCAGTAGGCCATAGTGAGCTGAACAGCAAAGACCAAGAACAGGCCGAGAGACAGTGGAAGGTTGAGCTAAGCTGAGCAGGAGAAAGACACACATGTCCTGGAAGAGTGAAGGTGTAAGGAGTGCAGAATCTGTACCGAGCCAGGGTGAGCTGGAGGAGAGAGAAAGCCTATCCGGAGCCAGATCCCCAGGAGTGTGAGAGGACAGAGAGGGACGGTAATACCCGGGCCCTAGAACTACAGCTAAAGCAACCGACTGCAGGCGGAGTAGCCCTCCTATCATACCGAGAGACGCAGAGGAAAAGAGCCTGGTAGAGCCTCACATCTGAGGACTGCTGGAGGCTGGGCTGAGTAGAGTGTCAGCTCTAGAGGGGACCGTAGTTTTACCCGGAATCCCCAAACAACACAACGGGGGACCACAGTTGCATGCTAGGGTCCCTACCCCAAAGGACAGGCAGCTCAGTGACGACCAGGAGGACCCACAAGGGCCCGAGTCACCGCCATACTGTCTGGAGACACCCACCAAGTGTACAGAGAACGTAAACAGCCCGGAAAGGACACAGAGAAAGTGTGAGGGGTCACAGAGAATGAGGCCTGGCTGCAGGGAGTAAAGGGAACCCGGAGAGGGGAGTGTGCCCGTGTACTTGAACTAAGACGTGTAAGAACTGTACTTGAATTGTACTTGAACTGTAACTGCAGTGTGAAGTGCTTTGAAGAACTTTGAGAGTAAACACGGAGACCCTGAACTTGCCTTCCTTGTCTGATTCCATCTGCTTGAGTGCAATTCCCTCCATACAGGATTACAGCAAGCCCTCCACCTGCAGAGCCACAGCACAGCCTGTCAGTACCAGCATTGAGGAGAGATCCCTGCAGCGTTTGCACAGTAAGTGTACTGAACATTCCACAATAGACTTAACCCTTACTGCCCCGGCGAACACAGTTCTACCCACTGGAACTACTCCATCTAGCTGCTATTCCATCATCCCCGGAGGTTCTGCAGCAGCGGCGGCCCCATCACTGGTCGCATATAGTGGGTGGCGTCACGACTGACAAACCCTTGTAAATATTACACTTTTATTGCCGAGCCCGGGACATGGTCCGGACCAGGACCACCCGTGACTTCCCTAGTAGCCGACCCGGTCCGGTACCGAGTACCCCCGTCCCAGTGGGCCCGACAATTACAGTTCTCAGTTCAGCAAGATGTTATAATGACAAGTAGCTAATGGGTGGCTGCAAGCGGATCCCAGGTGGTAGGATGGAACCCTCGGTGTGTGCCTCTCTCTCCCGTCTTTTCCTTCCTGCTTCCCAGTAATTTGTATGAAGTCTGATCCCATAAAGCGAACCTGACCTCCTGCTGTCTCTTCTCTCTCCCGTCGGGTTACCTTCTGCTGGCCGCCGAACCATCAAGCGGTGCCTGGTACCCTCTTTTGGTCGCTTAAGAGCCTGGGCAATATATATATATATACTCCTCAGATCTTTGGATTTTCTGTGGTCCTTGGAGGATCCCACAGGTGCGGGCTCCAGGGCCCGGTGAGCTGTTGTGGTTAGACCTTCTCAAGTCCTTTCCTTTCCCCAACTGGCTGGGATCTTTCTTTCTTCCACTCTCCTGGTCCCTCACTCTTTCTATCTTTCTCCTTCTCCGACTGTTCCAGACCCTCTCTCCCTCTCGCCTAAAAAGAGGGAGACTATTCTTGCTCCTAGTTTGCCATTCTTCTGAAAGACCTCCTTTCTCCCCCTGGAAGTGGTTTTGTTCCCTCCCAGGTACCTCCCACTATATGATCTAGTGTGGGGTGCTGGTCTATGGGTCCCACCCACCATCTTAGAATCTGCTTACAGCTGGAGTATCTGCACCGCTTTTATGGGTGCAGTACCCCTCTGTGATGCCTGCATGGCAGGGCGCCACATTAACACAGTCCAAAAGAAGCCTTGAGCAAGAACAGTATATGGTTGCTTTACAATTCTATGGCTCATTGTATTGCACCCTGTTATCTGTTCATGACAGGAGCCTGTTTGCTGTGGAGTTGGAAGTTGGCTCCCTTATTTAAGGGCCCCTGTGCAACAGCACCAGGTTATACCAATGGAATGGTCTTCCCTGATTGTGTATATTAGTCGTTTCATGCTTACGCTCTCAGAAGTTATAGATTAAACTTTACAATCGCTAAACTTTCTTTCAATGCAATACTTACTACTGCAGAGCATATGTCACTTTTTTAATCACTATTCACATGCAATAACCAGAAACAATAAAACTCAATGTTACCTATTCATGCCTCAGCCCACAATATTTCAATGTAGGTAATTATCTGTGAAGTGAACCTTCAAATGAGTGCACACAAAAGACTTGCGTTGTTTACTGTAATATGCCACTATCTTTTCTCCTTTGTAAGTTTTGGGAAAGGGATTGGTTCAGTGCGGCAGGGTTCATCTATGTGGGAGGAATTATTGACTCAAGTGGGGTCTGCACATAATGATATTTTTTTTAAATGAGACCATGTTCTGGATACGGTAATTGTATATAAGCAGGATCGTCTTGTCTTTACATGTGTTCTATCTCCACCAGAACATGTCCTTGCAGCGTCTGCTTCTTTCGTCAGCATCGCCGTATTCATTCTGTGGGCGGTGCTGATGAGATGTCAGAACCAGAAGCTCTGGACAGCGCAGGCTCTGTCCATTCACTAAGGTTAGAGCGGCTGGGACCTGCGGTACTTTCCAGTCTGACAGAATGGATGTGTGTGGGCTATCCATCTGAAGTCACCAGCTCCTTGCATAAGCCTACTAGAAAATATCGCACCATACTAAAATGTACAGTTTTTTTCTGGAAGCTGTCAGATATAGTCTAGTGCTCCGTGCTCCCTGGCTTAGTCCTGTCTGGTTTGCCTCTTGTTCCTCATTTTGACCTCGGCTTATGTTTTTGACTATTCTTAAGGTTCCTGATTTTGTCTTTTACATGACCCTACTTGGGGACCATTCCTGCCTCTGGTTTGTACATCTGCATGGCAGCCATTCTGTGGGTAGCAGACTACTGGACCCTGTTGTAAATGCAGATCCTTATATAGGGGTTAAAGGGTATCAGGATTTCTCTGGATTCCATCAAACTGAGTATCTTGTGCCGAGTCTTTCCAAGGTAGCCTTTATAAGGCATCAGACAGAGGTTACATTATATATAGTAGAAAAAATAGCCAGCTCACCCAGTCAGTTGTCTTCATGGAATCCTAAATGCTGCCGGGAATCCGTGGAGGCACACCCCCATGCAATGGACACGGAAAAAGCAAATAAATTCTAGTGGAGGGAACCCTTTTGGCCGATATAAGAATCTGTTTTATTTTCACACCATTAAAAATTCATCTTGAAAAAGGAAGTCCATATTAGTTCACATTTGGCACAGACACAGATAAGTACATAGCTTCTTACAGGTACAGACTATGCATTTTGGCTTATGCAGTCTTAATCTCAGTCTACTTAATGTTTATTTCCTTTGTGTGCATTGGAACAACACAAACAAAATTGCTAAAAAAAAGGCAAATTGGACATACCATATTTTTCGCTTTATTAGATGCATCGGATTATAACCCCATATTTGATGAAGGAAAAGAGGAAAAAAAATAGTTTTCAATGTTAAATGGGATCCGTCTTATAATGCCAGTGTATGTCTTACAATCATTATATATGTCCCTGATCCTTGCACATGAACCTCCCTTCCTGGTATATATGTCTCCCATCCTGGCATATATATATCGCCCATCCTGGTATATATATCGCCCATCCTGGTACATAGCCCCCCGTCCTGTTACATAGCCCCCCATCCTGGATATGGCCATCTTATCCTGGTACACAGCCTCTCATGCTGCATATGCCCCCCTGTCCAGGAAATTATATGTGCCTGCTCTCACCCCCCTCAACCCCCTCTCATCCTGCACATGGCACCCCTATTCTGGTATATGGCCACCCCCGTCCTGGTATACTGCCCCCCATCCTGGATATGCCCTCCCTCCTTATCCTGGTATACAGCCTCCCATCCTGCATATTACCCCCCACCCCCGCCGTCCTGGATATGACCACTTTGTCCTGGCACATAGCCCCCTTGTCCTTGATATTACCCCCCCATCCGGGTTATGGCCCCCATCCAGGTTATGGTCCCTTGTCCTTGCTCATGGCTCCCTTGTCCTGGCACATAGCCCCCTTGCCCTGGCACATAGCCCCTTAGTCCTGGATAAGTCCCCCCCATCCTGGATATGTCCCCCCAGTCCTGGATATGTCCCCCTCTTATGGATATGGCCCCTTGTCCAGCTTATGGCCCACCGTCCTGGTTATGGCCCCCTTGTTGTGGCACATAGCTCCTCCCATCCTGGATATGGCTCCTCCATCATTGTGTATGGACCTCCATGCTGCTGCACACAGTAAAATAATAAACGCTGAACTTACCCTTTGGTGCTGCCCTCCATTACTCCCTGCTTATCGCACTTCCTAAGTCCTCCTGTGTCACCGGAGGATCCGATCATGTGGTTGGGGTGTGCAGTGATGACATTACTGTGCTGTGCCGGGTCACATGACAAGATGCCGGCACGCCATGGACAGACAGGAGGACTCCGGAAGTGCGGCAAGCAAGGAGCAATGGAGGGGAGCAGCAGAGGGTAAGTTCAAAGCGTTAATTAATTTAGTGTGTGCAGCAGCATGGGGGGTCATACACAGTGACAGGGAGGGGAGGGCATATCCAGAATGGGAGGGTAAGAGCAGGCACATATAATATGCGTTACTCCCCCTGCCCACATCTCAGCACCGAGGTGATGGACAGCGGGATGCAGTGAATATTATATGAGCATAATGAGTGGGGGCACGTGACCACAGGCTGTCTGTACAGCCTGCACCAACCTGCTCCTGCCCCTGGACACCGCTCCAAAGCCGTCCCAACTCCTCTATAGTACAGAAACTGTAGATTCGGATTATAAAACGCAAAATTTTGGGGAACAAAAGTGCGTCTTATACCGTATATACTCGTGTATAAGCCGAGTTTTTCACCCCAAAAATTGGGCTGAAAAGTCCCCCCCTCGGCTTATACACGAGTCATACGGTATGCTGTGGGGGGGGGGGGGCTGTGACCGGGGGCTGGAGGAGGCAGGAGGGGGCCGCGGTGACCGCAGGCGGTCACGTGGGGCCGCCTCATTAGTGCAATGAATATGCACGGCATCCCCCGTCCATCAGCGGCGGGGGGATGCCGTGCATATTGCACTACACAGCCTCCCTCCTTAATATGGGTCCCCCAGTAGTAATAAACAGCCCCCCTCCTTATCATGTCCCCCCCAGGCTGCGGCAGCTGTGAAAATAACAAACAGTTTATACATCACCTTCTGACGCAGCTCTCCGCTCCTCCGGTCCTCTGCCCTCCGCTCGCCGGCTTCTTCTTCCTTGTTGTGCCGGTGTCATGTGACCGGGCGCAGGAGATGACGTCATTTCCTGCGCGCGCGGTCACAGAAGTCAGCACATCAAGGAAGAAGAAGCCGGCGAGCGGAGGGCAGAGGACCGGAGAAGCGGAGAGCTGCGTCGGAAGGTGATGTATAAACTGTTTGTTATTTTCACAGCTGCCGCAGCCTGGGGGGGACGTGATAAGGAGGGGGGGCTGTTTATTACTACTGGGGCTGCTGGATACTACACTGGGGCTGTATACTACCACTGGGGCTGCAATACCACTGGGGCTGCTGTATATAGGGGCTGCAATACCACTGGGGCTGCAATACCACTGGGGCTGCTGTATATAGGGGCTGCTGTATACACCACTGGGGCTGCAATACCACTGGGGCTGCTGTATACAGGGGCTGCAATACCACTGGGGCTGCAATACCACTGGGGCTGCTGTATATAGGGGCTGCTGTATACACCACTGGGGCTGCAATACCACTGGGGCTGCTGTATACAGGGGCTGCAATACCACTGGGGCTGCAATACCACTGGGGCTGCTGTATATAGGGGCTGCTGTATACACCACTGGGGCTGCAATACCACTGGGGCTGCTGTATACAGGGGCTGCAATACCACTGGGGCTGCAATACCACTGGGGCTGCTGTATATAGGGGCTGCTGTATACACCACTGGGGCTGCAATACCACTGGGGCTGCTGTATACAGGGGCTGCAATACCACTGGGGCTGCAATACCACTGGGGCTGCTGTATATAGGGGCTGCTGTATACACCACTGGGGCTGCAATACCACTGGGGCTGCTGTATATAGGGGCTGCAATACCACTGGGGCTGCTGTATACAGGGGCTGCAATACCACTGGGGCTGCTGTATATAGGGGCTGCAATACCACTGGGGCTGCAATACCACTGGGGCTGCTGTATATAGGGGCTGCTGTATACACCACTGGGGCTGCAATACCACTGGGGCTGCTGTATATAGGGGCTGCAATACCACTGGGGCTGCTGTATATACCACTGGGGGCTGCTGTATATCATACTGCTGGGGCCTGTATACCACTGCTGGGGGCTGTATACCTGTGCTGGGGTCCACCCTCGGCTTATACGCGAGTCAATAGATTTTCCCAGGTTTTGGGGGCAAAAGTATGGGGGTCGGCTTATACACGGGTCGGCTTATACACGAGTATATACGGTAATCTGAAAAATACGGTAATTTCACACAGAACTCCAAAAATTGTCCAGCCAAACTTGTTCATATCCTCAACTTAATACCCTCAACTTAATATTTGAATGCACACCCTTTGAAATAAATAACTGCAATCAATCGCTCCTTATAATAATCAACAAGCTTCTTACACCTCTCAGCCCCAATTTTGGACCACTCTTCTTTTCCAGGTTTCTCATATTTTAAGGGCTCCTTCTCTCAACAGCAATTTTAAGCTCTCTCCACAGGTGTTCAATGGGATGTATGAGTGGACACATTGCTGGCCACTTTAGAACTGTCCAGCGCTTTGTTTCCCTCCATTTCTCGGTGCTTATTGAAGTATGATTAGGGTCATTGTCCTGCTGGAATACCCATGATGTAGGATGCAAATCCAGCTTTCTGACACTAAACACTATGTTGTGACTCCAAATCCTTTGCTAATCTTCACATGTCATGATGCTTTTTGCACAGTCAAGGTATCCAGTGCAGGAGGCAGCACAATAACCTCAAAATTTCTTTGAACTTCCACCATATTCGACTATTGGTACTGTGTACTTTTCTTTGTAGGCCTCTTCTGTTTTCAGTAGACTGTAAAATGATGTGCTTTACCAAAAAGCTCGTTATTGGTCTCATCTGCCCACAAGATGCTTTCCTGAAAGGATTTTGGCTTACTCACGTACATTTTCGCAATCTGCAGTCCAGCTTTTTTCTGTCTCTGAGTGAGCAGTAGGGTCCTCCTGGGTCTCCTACCATAGCGTTTCCTTTCATTCGAATGTCGATGGATAGTTCATGCTGTAACTATTGCATCCTGAGTCTCAGGGGCTGGCTGGTGCCTCTGGCCCCGGGTGGCAGTTTTGGTCTTCCAGCCCTGAGTTGAGAAGCAGGGGGTGGGGGGCTGGGGGGGGTGCCATCAGATGTTTTTGATGCCCGGGACGGGGGGATGTGCTATCAGGAATTTTTGATGCCCGGAGGGGGGGGGGGAAAGCTATCAGGCCACTGCAGCTCACTTACCATGTCCGACGCCGTCTGCTGCTGTATGACCGCGCCGGCCGCAAAGCGCCAGCGGCCGGCCCATTTCTGTGGGGGGTGGCCCTAGATGTGGGCTATACCACCAGCCCCCTGCAACCTGGGCTGGTCCCTGCCGAGCCTGCATGAAAGCTTGAATTTCTTTGGAACTTGATTTGAACTGCTTCCATCAGTAGCAATGCACTGGACCCGGTTGTAAATCCAGGTCCCTGTACAGTGGGTGTCAGGGCTTCTCTGGATTCTACCAAACGGAGAAGCTTGTACCAAGTCTGTCCAAGGTAAGTTTTTTGATCCTGTGCCATCAATCAGATGTTACAGCATATTGAAATGGAGATATTATGCTGCAATACCAAACTTCCAACACTTAGAAAGCAGCTTTGCTGGTATACTTGTAGCACTGAAGTAAGCAATAAAACGTCTTGAGGAAATCAATATCAATATTGGAGATCAACGAATAAAACTAAATAGGTGTTAGCCGGCTTATCTGGTTCCCGCTTGTGATGACAGTGAAGGGCTCTGATTCTTGTCCCTGATTTCACACCATTTTCGCTTCTCACTCAGACAAAGTAGGCAAACCTGGGAGAGGGCATGATGACTCCGGCTCATCAAATTACAAAAAGCGATGGCGTTCTTATTGAAACAGGAGCATTGCACTCCACCCCTACCTTTTATTATGACCGGTGTGAAAAACATTAGTCTTGAAGAATCGGGGGCTGAGTTTCTTGTAAAGATTTTACAATGAAATCTAACCTCTGATTTGTTACTATAGATAGCAGAGGCATTTTACCTGAAGATAGTTTGCCACATAGGAACTCAATATACACTGGTAGTCAATATTTGTTACAATATTTTTTCGCAGGTGTTCCTCATTGCTTTATCTGTTAATTTAAAAGAGAATTCTGGTTGCAGAAAGTAACTTTTCCTTTAGACATTGTAAATTTTCCAATCCACTTTCTGTATTCCTTGCAGTATCCGAGATGTTTTTCGAAGTAAGCTTTGTGGTGTAGGTCCACACAAAGTTTTCACTACAGAATCTACTGCAAATTTGCAGCAAAAGCTGTATTTTGCATGTAGATTTTGATGTGAATTTATCACAAATTTCAACTTTTCTTTATCAAAAGTGATGTAATTAGTTGAGAAAATTCATGACAACAGAATGAGCATGTAACAAATGTTGAAAATATTAATATTTCTGCATGGAAAAAGTCCACAGCATGTAGATGAGACTTGTAAAATCTCATCCAGATTCCTGCTACTGTAATCTACTGCAGATTTATCCTGCAAAAATGAGTAATGAGTTGAGTTCAAGATAACTGATGAGCTGGGAAATTCAATTTGTAGAGAAGTTATTTTCTGCTAATGTAATGTACTTTATCATGCTTTTGGGTCTCTCCAGAGCCCGGAGCATAATAAATGTGTTGAGTTGCCAGGCCTAGGGGCCCCTAGTAGCTGTGGTGGGCAGGCAAGGGCAACGCTGGTCACTCCTTAGTGCAAACGGCCTATTTACAGTGACCTATTGTTGAATAGCCCCTTCCAAAGCCATCTCCCAGAAGCAGGTCAGGGTAGATTGGCTCGGTCACCACTCAGGGAGTGTGTGCTCCCTCTCATACTGTACTTCCCACATCTGCCTTCCTCTTAGTTCGTACACAAGTTGCCAGACCTGCTGCCTGTGCTCAAACTCCGGGTTGGGTGCAACTGGGTTTCTTCTCTTTCCTCTCGGTGGAAACCCATAACCAGCAACCCTGTCAGGTCCCGGCTTGCAGCTAACCGTTCCTGACTCCAATTCCTCAGCCTAATTTGACAAAAATGGCAGCGATCCGGGTCCCCAAGGAAGTGGCCATCTCCCCAACCACGCCCTGTCAGAGAGGGCCTTTTCCAGCCACCCCACTCGTTCACTCTCTCCACCCACCCACCCCAGTGGGTCACCTAGCAATGGGCAGTGTCGTTCCTTGGGTCACACACCCTCAGGTCGAGTAGTACTTACAGTTCCACCCAAGGGCTGGCCACCTTTTTGCGCCACTGCGCAAATAGGGAAGCCCATGATGGACCATCCTTCTCCTTCACACAGCAGCAGCCATCTTAAGTCTCTTGAGCCGCCCTCTTGCACTAGTGTTCCACTTTAGATTCACCCTCTTAACAGGGTTTTTTCCTCCAGGACATGCTAGAGTGATCCTGCTGACTACACCAATTTGAGTTGCTAGGCCCGGGGGGCCCTGTTAGCTATAGAGGGTGAGGCAAGGCCTTTGTTTTGGAGCAGTGCTAGTCCCACTGAGCTGATCCCATTCAGTTCCTCAGTGCAAAAGTCATATTTATATTGACCCTCATTCAAGGTTAAAGCACGCATCAAGTCTATGGTGCTTTTTAGGAAAAGTTTATTTACAAAGTCTCGTGTAGCACGAGCACTCATCTTGAACGTTGCATAAACAAAAAGGATATTCACAATGTTAACATTGCTGCAAGCTGCTCCCTATTGTTCTAGTGGCACCAAATTCCCATACTGCACACCACATGAATTCATACAGTCTGAATCAGTCAGGCACTATCCTTCCCTCAGTGATCCATCCAAAGGACCATAAGGGGCCTCTGCCAGATAAGGTTTTCCTTCACCGTCCATTCTGCAGTAGTTGTCCGTCCAAAACAGGGCCAGGATATATTGCACCAATATTGGAGGAGACCAGCTGCAGTCTGGGTTGATGACTGTGGCAAGGGAGGCAGGGGTCAGCACCAGGAGAGGTATGCTCACTTCTACTTAAGGTTCCTGCCCCAGTTTTAGTCCTGATATCCAGATACAACCCAAGGGTCCAATTAATTAAAGGTGGGATAAGGTTTCCAGTGGTCTACTATTACTTTGGGACTCACTCACCCACGCACTACAGGCCTTTTTAATTATTAATCCCCATCCACAAGGAATACTCACATTTGTTATTAATAATCTTGAAAATGGCGGGGCACAGCTTGGAGAACAGCTTTTCACCTGTGGACACTGGATGGCTCCTGACTAGACAGTCATGCTTTACCTTTGCATTATCACACATAATACACATTCAAGAAGGGGATTACAACATCCTGACCCCTTTACAAATGTAAGGTGTAAAAATAAAGGAAGTACATCACTGCTCAACTCTCCAACTTCTTCAGCTGCTCCTTGCCTGCTGTTCGGTCCTCTGTCGCGTTGCATCTCTGGCTCCTTTGCAGAGGCGAGAGCGGAGGAGTAGCGAGTTGAAGTGAATTAGTTGAACAGCAGAGTTAACAATGAAAAGGTGTGAGACTTTTACTAGGAAGGCCACAGAGGAGGATATTGCAGTACTTGAGGTAGGAGATGAGAACATGCAATAATAACATTGTAGTAGATTCAGGGTTGAGAAAAGGACAGACAGATTTCTGAGTTGGAGGAGTAGGAGGTGGTAAAAGCTTGAAAATGTGGTTTGAAGAATCGAGAGTTTCTCCCAGACAGCGGACTACCAGTACAGAGGAAACATGACATAATTTATTGTGATACATGCCTGATAGATATATTGAACTGCAGAGAGATAACATCAGAGCCAGAGAGGTAGATCTGAATGTCATCAGCGTATAGATAGTACTGGAAGCCATTGACTTTATGATTTGTCCCAGGCCAAAGATATAGATGGAGAAGAGTATAGGTCTCAAGAAAGAGCCTTGAGTGACACCGACAGAGAGAGGGCAGGATGAAAAGGTAGTATGGGAATGGGAAACTCCAAATGTGCCGCTAACGAGGTAGGAGGAAATCTAGAAGAGTGCAAGCTTATGGGGAAAGGTATTGGTGTGTTATATGGAGGGGTTGTGGTGGTTGAGTGGTAAAGACTTGTCTGATTTGGTTGATTTGGTCGATATTACCATTAATTTTGTTAGGCACTGTACATATTATAATTGTGAAACTATGAAATTCTATAGATATCAGCCAGGATTATGTCTGCTTCTTGTTTTTAAAATTCCAAGAGCAGCAATGACATATCAGAAGCTTCTGGAACATGATGCATCTGGTTAACTTACAATGGGGATCGTTGTGTTTTGTGAGCAGATATGGCAAAATCTTCAGGTACAGAATTTTGGACATACCAATTTCATCAAAAATGCAAAAAAGACAAATGACCGGGCACTACACACCTTAGAGCTCTGCTACGTGCCAATTTTGGCTCACCCTGGTGCCTGGTGTTGCACAGCCTTGCGGAAGTAATATGCAGTTCATAAAGGGATAAATAAAGAAAGGTGGAAGAGTGTTTTAATCCAGGTAAATTATTCCATTAAAACAGTGCTGCCTATATGGTGAGTGCCGCCTTTCTTTATATATCCCTTTATGAATTTCATCAAAAAGACCGCCAAGAAAATAAACTGACCATACATCATCCTGCTCCTGGAACTGGAATGATCAGCTATAATCTACTTAAGAACCTGACATGATATTAATTCTATGTGTCAACATGAGAGAAATTGAATCTTACATGGATGTAAAAGGCTTGAAAACGAATCCTCCACTCTCTTACAGAAAATTAAGGACTTGTGCCACCTGAACCCCATTGTAGTGGAGTTGTGGAAATATCACTTGGTTATCTAAACTGCCTTATTACTATGCAAATACCAGTATTATGCTATCATATGTCATAAAATGTCATGTGAAACCTTCTGCATACCAACAGTGTTATTGCTGGGTAGGATAATTCTTTTTCAATAGGTATGCACTGTAATATATTACGGTTTATTGCTTCCATTGATCTATGTGTGCTGCAACTGAATTGTGACAGAAGTGTGACAAATATGGAAAGGCTGCATGAGTGACACGATTGAATAACAATTATATTTGAAGCTCACAATGGTCAAAAATGTATAGACATGAAGTCACTAGCAGCTGTGAGTATACAAGAGGGATCCTTATGAAATTCGAAGCTTCAGCAAATTTTCCCAGGAAATTTGCTTAGCAATTAATCTGTTTTCTGCAAATTGAAATTCCTGGAAAGGCCGCAATTGCCATTAAACAGACATACTGCTGACTCCTGGGGCTGTATCCCACTACTTTTAAGCTCTTTTACAAAAACTCAACCTCAGACTAGTTCCACACATCTTTAAAATGCAGATTAGAAAACCAGTCCACTGCCAGGTTTGCTGACCTCAATTTAAGGGGCTGTCCGGGTTTTTTTTTAAATCTGTGTGTGTGTACCTAGGCTGCAAAACGCTGACAATTTGTAATTTACACCCTGTCAGCATTTTGCATTATTACCTAAATATCCAGATTCAGAGTGTGTGGAGCAGCAGCTCAGCCCCCATCTAGAGGCTGTGAGGTAGCGCCCCTCCAGCGTCAGCCACGGTTTCCCCAACTCCAGGAGCCATCACAACCAATTTATGGCCACGGGCGCGCACACAAGCAGTCGAGCGACTAGGAGCCTCCCATATAGAGAAGAGCCGGCTCCCCTCATGTCCCAAAGGACGGATCGCCTCTCACACCTCCTCACATCTCAGTGGTCTGGGCTACACTGAGTTTCCATCTCCAGTCTCACTCACACACAGACACCTGGTAGGTTAAGTCCTGCTCGCCACACCCATCTGACATACACACACCTGGGACTGGTCAATTAGCACTCCTTGCTCTCTCGGCCACTCATTCGGCTCATCTATCTTTTAGCTGTTAACTTACTGTGTACCAGACAGGTTTCATACAGTACACACACAGTAAAACAGGCTGATGTGAACAGGATTCTGTTCTGATAACCCATGTGATGCACCCAGCCATGGGTCACATCACCACAAGGCGTATTGTTTTGAAGCCTGGGCATAACGTCACAATTGTTTTTTATGACCAGTCCTGTCCTAGTGTACAGCTTGCCCGCCCTAGTGTACAGCATGCCCGCCCCAGTCTCAATATGACCACCTTCAGCGATGTGAAATCTCCCCCCATGCCCACGCTTAGCACTGTCAATGAAGCTATCCACCTTCTGCATTACTGCCATAGTCACCCCTCTGAAAGAGATGACCATGCACACACTGCATCACATAGCGGTCTTTACAAAGGTCTGGGACGGCTGCAGCAGTAATGCAGAAGGTGGATTGCTTCATTGACAGTGCTGAGCATTGGCACGATGAAAGAATAAACCTCGCTGAAGGTGGTGTTATTTGAAACTGGGTCGAGCATGCTGTACCCTGGGGCGGACATGCTGTACACTGGGGCGGGTATGCTGTACACTGTGGCAGGCAAGTTAGAGACTGGGTGTAAATGACCAGTTGTGATGTTATGCCCATGTTCCAAAACAAAACACCTGTGGTCGGGGGCTGAGCAGCTCCTCTATACATGCTGAATCATGATGTCTAGGAAATAGCAATTAAAGAAAAAGAACATAGCAGCAGGGATGATCACTATAATCAATCTTTATTAATATAAAAAACTCAATAGAAAACCACAAAACACCACTGACCACCTCTTAATTTAAAAACAATTAAAACCAAAAAAGGTGTTACAAAGCTGGTGTGCAAAAGGTATGTACAGGTTACTAAGCAATAGGCAATAATACCGAGTCAGAGTGTAGTACAATGTAATTTGCTGGCAGATCTAAACAAATGTCTCAAATAAAGTCCATTTGCAATCAAATTACATTACAGTTATGGCAAATAGTGCCCTATTAACTGTAATTACACTGCACCCTTGCAGCTATGGTCAGGGCCAAACCCTCCAAGCTTCACCATATAGGAAGACCAGTAAGGTCTTGTACACCCTCTAAAATGTCCTGCATAAGGGCCAAGGATACAGAGTAATCTGCCAGCCAACTCAACCCTCAGGTATATACAATATAATCACTATGATCACATACCCAGCCACCAGCTATCCGAGGACCCGACCCCATAACTGTAATGTAATTTGATTGCAAATGGACTTTATTTGAGACATTTGTTTAGATCTGCCAGCAAATTACATTGTACTACACTCTGACTCGGTATTATTGCCTATTGCTCAGTAACCTGTACATACCTTTTGCACACCAGCTTTGTAACACCTTTTTTGGTTTTAATTGTTTTTAAATTAAGAGGTGGTCAGTGGTGTTTTGTGGTTTTCTATTGAGTTTTTTATATTAATAAAGATTGATTATAGTGATCATCCCTGCTGCTATGTTCTTTTTCTTTAATTGCTACATGTTTTTGCATAGTGGGATAGATCCTACCTATATGTGATAGTGGTGCCCCCAGACCCTAACTTTGACGGATGATGTCTAGGAAATAATGCAAAATGCTTACAGGGTGTAAATTACAAACTCAGCATTTTGCAGCCTAGATACACACAGAGATTTGATAAAAGGCCTGGCCAATCCCTTTTAATTACTTCATATATAGACATAGGCATTTCTTCGAACAGTGTTTGTGCTTCCTAGGATTCTAAAACTGGCCTTATTAATGTCAAAGGTCGTTTCCTCAACATACTGGACTACAAGTAACAGAGGACGCTGATGGCAACAGTTTGTTGACTGGCACACTGAATTGAAAGACTTTTTATGCTTTTTAAAGTTAATACATGCTCTAAAAATGACCTTTACAATTTCCAGGGGAGTAAAGATTGCAGTTGCAGAGGTTGGCCCAGGGGAGGAGAGAGCCCACCAGATTCAGGGCCCACTTCAGCTGGATGAGCGTCCCATTGAGTCCCTGCAATGCATTACATGCTGACAACAAATAGAGGCAGGCAGCTGATGCCAGCTTGCTAGGTATCGTTGTCGCATGACAGTGAAGTCATGCATTGCAATAATAAGCTGACAGGTGTCAGCTGAGAGCCACTGCAGAAGAGACTGTGATATTGGAATGTAAGTAGATTTTTTTTTTAAGGTTAGAGGTAGGGATGGGCGAATCCAAGCTGTATAATTTGGGGTCCGTACCTAATGAACACCTAAAGTTTAGCTACAGACCCTGAACATGGACTTCCATGAGAAGTCCAAGTTACAGTTCGAGTTCAGCTGGGGAGCTGTAAAAGAAACAAAACACGGATTAAACATAAGCGATATTCTTACCGGGAGCCACGCTTTTGTACCACTGGAACTGATCATTAACTTCCTGGCTGTAAGCTCCACTGAGAGGTAAAATATCCACTAACACCTCACATCATCATCTATAGTGTTTTTTGCACTTTTTTATCTTTTGCAGTGTGCGGCTGAGCCCTCTGGGGGGCCTGTCATTTGTCTGATGCATGTACATGCTGCGGGGCAGCCCGCCTAATCTAATAGTAAGGGCGTGACCAATAGGCTGCATACTGACACTATGCATTACACGTGCTAGTGTGACTGACGTTCTATGGTAACCTTGTATCTATAAATACCACCAATCACCTCCCCCATAGCATGGCTGGTCGCAGGTGTCACAACTGCCCCCAATGCTTTGGCTGGTTGCAGGATATTGTGCGCCGGTATTAAGAACACCTGAGTTGCCTCTCAGTGGAGCTTACAACCTGCTGTTAACCTGGAAACAGCTCATACATTTCAGCATCTATGTGTAGAATGTATGGGCTATTTCCAGGTTACTCCAACAGGCAATACAGACGCCCATTCTCTGTGACAGTGTTAGTGATTGGCTGTTGTGCCCCTCATCCATTGACTGACATCATAGTGTAAAAATAAATAAATGATTTTAAAAAATGACAGAGTTTTGCTGTATTTTTGATTCTCAGCGCAGATAAAGCACACAGCTATGGCTGCCACCCCAAGATGTCTGGCTTTACCTTGCTTGGCAAACAATATACAGGGAAGCCATTCATTGAAGCACCAACTCCTGGTGCTTTACCTAGCTCTGTGGCTGTGGCAGACTGGTAATAAAGGGGTTAATGCCAGCTGAATATTACCAGCTGGCACTAAGCCCAAGATTCATAATGTCAGGCCAATGTTAGACCTGCCTATTATGAATCTCTAGTAAAAAGTAAATAGACACAACATACAGAGAAAAATAATTTTATTAGAACAAAAAACACAAACACATATCTCAACTCCATCTTTATTACTCCCACATAACCCTCCACTATCCTTTGCGATGTACTCTCTCTCGGGACTGGAAACTGACTGATTTCCAGCTACCACTGTGAGCCACAGCTCTGAACTCAGGTGAACACGTCTATGAAGTCAACCCATGACAGCGGTAGCCGGAAACGCACTGTTTTTGGGTCGTGCTGGGACAGGGTGAAGCAAAGAAGGTCACCTAAGTTCAGAGGGGCAGGTCCAGAACACTTGTGCTTCACTACGCTGAGAATTCCAGCCCCCAGCTGCTTAGTTGTACCAGACTGTCAAGCAAAAATATGGTGAGCCCCACTTAATTTTTTTTTAATTATTTCCAGAAATAAAATAAGACTCAATTGCATTTTTGGTATCCAGCCATGTAAAACTAAGCAGCTTGTACCTGGGGCTGATGACTAAATAAACAGTGGAGCCACACGTCATGTTTTGACATCAAGAAACCATTTTTATTTCTTTTTCCAGCGTCTAGCCTAGCTTTTTTTAGTCACAACATTGAACAATTGCTAAAAAAAATGCAGCAAAACCCACATGAAAAAAGCACCAGGAGACCACCAACTTTCTGTGTAGATATGTAGAAACATGGTGCGGATTTTGGACGTCAAAAATCCTCAGCACACATTCTACATCAGAAGTCCCCATCCTTTTTTGTCTCGGGGACCGGCATCAAGAAAGATGATCTCTCTGTGACCTGGCGGCAGGTGAGGTAGGGGGTGTTATAGGGGTGAAGCTTTGATTATATGGGGCAGGGCCATGTAGAAGGGGTGGGGTTTAGTATCCTGTTTCCTCGAAAGATGCGTTACATCTTATTTGCGGGGGATGTCTTATTTCTCCACCCCTTGCAGCCCCCAGCCTCCTCCTTATGCAGTCCCCAACCTCCTCCTCTGGCAGCCCCCAGCCTCCTCCTCTGGCAGCCCCCAGCCTCCTCCTTTAGCAGCCCCCTGCCTCCTCTTTTGGCAGTCCCCAGCCTCCTCCTTTGACAGCCCCAGCCTCCTCCTCTTCCAGCCCCCATCCTCTTCCTCTTCCAGCCCAAATACTCCTCTTCCAGCCTCCATCCTCCTCCCCTTCCAGCCCCCATCCTCCTCTTCTTCCAGCCCCATCCCTCCTCTTCCAGCCCACCTCCTCTTTCACCCCATCCTCCTCCTCTTCCAGCCCAATCCTCCTCTTCCAGACTCCATCTCCTCTCTTCTGGCCCCCATCCTCCAGACCCCATCTCTCCTCTTCCTCCTTTCCTCTTTCCAGCCCCATCCTCCTCCTCTTCCAGACCTCTCCTCTCTTCACCATCTTCCTCCTCTTCCAGCCTCAATCCTCCTCTTCCAGCACTGGTTGCAGTGAATTCATGGACACATTGTTACATTTTGTGGCCATGTACAAATGGAACAATGTGTCCATGATTTCACTGCAACCAGAGATCTGCGAACAATCTCTGCACAATTATCTGTGTGTGTAACTGGGCCTTTAGCCAGTGGCATAACTTCAGGCCCAGGGACCCCGATGCGGAAGCTCCAATGGGGCCCCTAATAATTGGAAATCTTTAATAGTATTAGTCTTTTTCTATAGGCCAAAGGGACATTTGGGGCCCCCCTAGACTGCAGGGCCCGGTGCGATCACAACCCCTGCACCTATTGTAGTTACACCCCTGCCTTTAGCCTATGTACCTACGCTGCAGATTTCCGTGTTTTTTCCCGTGGCGGCTAAAATATGGTGGGCTGAAGCCCAGCCTCCCGCTGGCTACATTAGAGTCCGCCCTGACTCCAAGGTCTTCTACCAAACTGCTACTGGAAATGGCATTGTTGCAGAATAAAAACACCCCAGATTTTCTGGGCATGATGACGGGCTTGCTGGGGACGTGGTCTAAATTGGGGAGGGCCTCGTTCGCATTTCTCTATCGGTATGTCTCCTTGATGGCTGTGGAAAATTTGGTGGACTCACTCTCCCTGGCTCCCTGGAGGGATAGGGGTATCTTCTGTCTAGAACAGATTGTAGATGGGGGAAGTTTGCTGCCATTTTGTACTATAGCATCCAGCTTCTCCCTGCCTAATGCAACATTTTACAGATTTCTCCAACTGCAACATTTCCTTAACTCCCTTTCACTACCCACTTTGGAAACGGGTCCAAACGTCAACTCCCTCCAACGTATTTTTAAGCCCGGCACCTCCAACCGACATGGCGTGGCCATTGTCTATGGGGCCCTGTCGGAACAGGGGGAACAGGCTATATTGCCGTACATGAGGAGTTGGGAGGCCCGTCTGTCCTTCACGTCTTCTCTAGATAGTTGGCCCTCAACCGCCAATCATGCCTCGCGCTACTCAAAATGTGTAAACCATCTGGAGCAATCCAAAAAGCTCCAATATGGGTGGTAGCTTACCCCACCGACACTTGGCTAAATTTAAAAACACTGGACGGCCTGCCTCACCCTTATGCTGGAATAACTGCAACTCACAGGGCACCATGGAACACCTGTGGTGTACCCGCCCCAAACTGTATCCTTTTTGGGAGGAGGTGGAGCATCTCCTACAAAATATTACGGGTATCCCGTTAGCCCTTGGAGCACCTATGGCCCTGCTGGGTATGGAATTGGAGGATGTGCCCTCTCCTCTAAGACCAATCCTTACAAATGTCTTAATATCCACTCGACAATGTATAGCAACATGCTGGCGGGCCCCGGTTGTTCCGTCTAGAGCAGATCTATTATTATGTATTAATTCCCATTTTCAATATGAATTGCTGCTCGCACATGATCTTCCTAGAAACTCAAAAGTCCTGCGTTGGTGGGACCCCTGAGTATTGTCACAATATAACACCGTTACGGTGGACGGCTAAAGTACCAGATGTAAATGTGTTTTTTCAATATAAACAGAAGGAGGGGCACCAATGCTGCAGGTTACGCGGCAGGACAATAGTGGAGCGTAGGTGTGAGAGCCGGGGTGCCAGTCATAAAGGCCACATGCAGGTATTTCTTAGAAAAAGAAGACAGCACTCACCGGGACTTTTTCTGTGCTTTATTCATTCGCAATTCACAAGGTGCAGGGAGGGAGCAGAGGGTGGGATGACGACGGCACCGTTTCGCGCTGTGTGCGCTTCAACGGGTCATCAAATGACACATCACATGACCCGTTGAAGCGCACACAGCGCGAAACGGTGCCGTCGTCATCCCAGCCTCTGCTCCCTCCCTGCACCTTGTGAATTGCGAATGAATAAAGCACAGAAAAAGTCCCGGTGAGTGCTGTCTTCTTTTTCTAAGAAGTAAATGTGTTTTTTGTTCTACATATTATTACTGTACTAATTGCTCTCATATATATATGTAATGATGCTTGGAAAATCATGTACCCTTAAAGGTTTCCCTTCCTTTTTCCTTTTCCCTTCTGCCTATAGTTAATTGTTTTTACCCCCCAATGTTACTTTCAATGTTCCCTCCCCCTCTGCTTAGGGACCCTTTTCGGATGGCCTGTGGCCGAGTTCCGTACCCTGTTATTTTTTTCTTCTTATATTTCAATAAAAGTGGAATGGTTTAAAAAAAATGTACAGCATGTCAATTCTTGCAGCGCATTTTGCTGCACTTTTCACCCATAGACCTCAATATTATCTCCTAATTATGCAGATATGCACCACTGTTCACACAGTGCATATTTGATGCATATTTTGTGCTGATGGCATGGGGCTGTGCTGCATTTTTTGTCACCAGCATAGATACAGCAGGCAAATATGGGCTGCCACCAGCCCCCAGCTGCCTAGTTTTACCTGGCTGGAAACCAAAATGGCAGTATGAAAGCACCTAAGCCATCAGCTGTGAGAACACTTGGTAGTAAGCCTTGAATTGATCTGCAGTGCTATCACACATCAATTAACCATAACACAATACCACTCAAATTAAAGAGTTGTCAGTATAATTTAGAGCAATATATGCACTATATTAACTCAATTTATTAATATAGGATTAGAAAAACTAGCTTTTGAATAATCAGAGAACACCTTTTTCTTTTGTGAAAGAATACGTACAAAGTCCTTTAAAAACTAATTTACAAATAGAACATGGTATTCTCAGGCATTAAATTAATTGTCTGGAAACTTTTGTTCTGGAGCCACAGAGATTACAGATTATTTGGTGCAGGAATTTACTTGAGTTCCAGCAAAGAAACACTTGGTATTCCTGATCCCTTACAGTTTCTGCACTGGGCAGAGATAAGACCTGTGGCTTATCTATATGCCAGGCTGGGGACAAGCTAGCTGTGTCCTTGTTGGATTCTTCTCAGGAATATACATTGTAAATCTTCCCACTAATGTTTATTTTACTTTTTACAGCCATCAGCATGAGATGAGAATGCTGTAAAGTTTTATGGAAATAGTCTCGCCACAGGAAATAATTGTTGACGCCACCTCTCTACGCACACGGCTCAGAGTCGAGGGTGACATTTCATTTTACTGTATGTCAGGTGAAACAGGGAGGCCTGGGAGCATTGCATTGATAATTGTTTGATACACCTAATATTGAGGATTTATATTCATTTTCTAAGCCAGGGGTGGGGAACTCCGGGCTTCAAGGCCCCCCAACAGGTCATGTTTTCATGATTACCTTAGTATTGCACAGGTTATAAGTGAATCACTTGCACGGGTTATGATTCCAGTCCTTGGCCAATGCTAAGGAAATCCTGAAAACCTGCTCTGTTGGCGGGCCCTTGAGGTCTGGAGTTCCCCAGCCCTGATCTAAACATAGGTGGTACTACACACAGTGCCCTGTAAGACTTACCAGTATGTCACTACTGCTGCTTTATAGAATCAATTTACAAAGAAGGTTTACCAACATTGTCAAAATAGTGCAGAATTTACAGAAAATATCATTTATCAGCCTGCAGAAAGGCCAATTTTCAAGTGTGCTTCAAAAAACGGTCAATGTGTGGTGTCACTTAATAAAGCTCAATTAAACTATGAACATTTTTGAAGATGCTGGCAAACTTTTCAGTACTTTGATAATTACTGGGGAATCTGGACTGTTTGGCCATTGTATCAGGACATATATGTTACTTACTAATGCGGATTACTACTTTATAGCATAGTACTCTTTTCCATTCCAAAATGGCAACAAAAAGAAACTGTACTGAAAGGAAAATTAAAGGCGCCCTACAGCTTAGATAGCTGTCAAGTGATGTCACCTGACTGCTTTCTGCACATAAAGCCAAGCCTTCATGTGTTCTTTATGGATTTTTATGGTGAGAGCAGAGTAAGCAGCTGCCAGATGTAAACTCATCAGTTGCTTATAGTATCTTTCAGGATAAAAAAGGATACTTACGGTACCTCCCCCTACATCATTTGCTGGGATAGCAAAATAGGTGGTTGACCAGTCCCATCAAAATTGTCGGGTTTGGCCAACTTTGTCTATGCTGCAAGGCTGGTCTCCACGAGGCATGGAGACAGGTGCCCAACAAGCAGCTCCTCATGGTCTGCCTGTGCTGTGGGGCCGGTCTCCACGAGGCAGGGAGATTGGTGCCCAAGCCACAGAGCCTGTATTGTCTGCCTATTCCTCTGGTGCACTGTGTACTCAACCTGCCCGCGGTCCCGTGCCACCTCCTCACTCCCAGTCTGTGTCCTCCTCCTGGACCCTGCCTAGAGATCACGTGGTCTGCAGGTCCTGCACGAGCTCCATGGCTGGTAAATTAATTTGATTACGATCTGTTTCATACCTTATGAATGTAATAGATTATGGCAATGTTGGTCCAATAGGAACTGTGAGCACAGTGTAATATTTTGGGACAGTTAATGTGTGTACCATTAAGGTGAAGCTGCTCAGTATGATTTTTGGGTGAGTGTACCTTTGATTTATTAAAGCTTCTCTCATTGTGTGACACTGAATCTTTCCCCATTTGTTGTAATGAGCACTTTATGTATGAGGCAAATGTGGCGCCCCGCATGTGCAGGCATCACAGAGAGGTATTGCACCCGTAAAAGAGGTGTAATTGCCCCAGCTGCAGGTGGACCCAAGGATGGTGGGTGGGACCCATTCCCAGCACTCCCAAATTAGTTGAACGGTGGGAGGTTACCCGTGAGGGGATATATTCACCTCTAGAGGGTTCAAGGAGGTCTTTTGGCTAATTGGAACGAGGCGGAAGGTTTACCCGGGCGGTTTCAAGCCAATCCAGAGAGAAGAAGAAGGGATCTTAAGGAGATCCTAAAAGAGGGCACCCGACGTGAGAAGTTCGGGCCCTAGAGAGAAAGGGAGGTCCTCAGAGTGGAGTGACCATACTCCAGGGGATACTCCAGTCCACCACGAGAACGCCGGGCCCGAGGTTCCGGCCAGAATTCATCTTTGCAGTCAGCAACCAGCTGCTGTGGCTTGTTTATCAGCCACAGCACCCTGCCAGATGGAGCGGTCTTCTTGCTTCCTCACCACAAGGTAGAGGACCCCCAGTACTACCTACACGGAGCTATTGGGTATAGGGCCATCCTAGGCGGGGAAGAAAGGTCATGCGTTCGTCAACTAAGGTACACCATGGGTTCCACCATACCACCTGGGATCCACTTGCAGCCACCCGTAGAGCTATCTGTTATTATAACATCTTACTGAACTGTTAACTGCGTCTGATGCTGCTACAAGTTGACAGTAAAGTACCCTGGAGAAAGTGACTTTGCCTGTGTGTGTTTTCCTACATCAACTTGATCCCTTCCAGGAACGCTGCCCCGGATGAATAGCCCCACCTTTTGGGGGCTTTGCCAACTCAGCCGCACTACCATCTACCTTCAGCGGACTGTGACGGCGCTGGTGACCCATCACCAGGCACTACAGGTGGCGTCACATGACAAAAGCTCTTATCCACTGTAAATACGTCCATTTTTGAAGTGTCACCCAGGCCACGGGATCAGGCGCTGCCACCCGTGACATCCCAAGCACCCTCACCGAGCCTGATACTCGAGTACCCCAGGGCCTGGGGCTCGACACAAATATGAAATATTATATGGACCATTGTTAAACCACAATATTCCTTAATCAAAGGTAATGCCACACTGGCACACAGAACAGGTGACCACATGATAATTGTATACAAGCATCACAATTACTTACTATGCTGCCTGACAGTACACAGTATAATGCCACCAGTAAATATGCCCCAAACCTGGGTGCATCACAGGCATACATAGAGCATCAGTATAAAACAAGTGTCAGGGGTCCCAGATTTTACTTGTCTGTGGCCGCCACCTGATGCGTTTCGTAAAGGCTTCTTCCAAGGAGGGTGGCCATAGCAGGAAAAGCTGATCCTTTTATATCCTGTTATCCACCCTGTCAGGAGCAGCCCGACCCACGGGGGCTCATCCATCCGGCTGCAGCGCCATCCATCCTCCTGGCAGAAGCAAGCAGCAGCGGAGGTCCCCATTGACCACAACCCGTGGGTGGCGTCACGACTATCCCTGTAAATAACCCCTTTACTTGTGGGCTCGGGACACGGTCCGGACCAAGACCGCCGTGATAACCCCCGTGATGCCCCGGTCCGGTACCGAGTACCCCGTCCCAGTGGGCTCCACATCAACATATTAATAAAAATGTTTTGTAATTTTTTTATCTAAACATATGTTGTGTGTAATTACTCCGATCTCTCTTGGAAAACTCATATATGTAGAGTTAGCATCTAAAAATGTTAATTACCAGAATCTAGAATCTTTGCATTTATGAGCCTGTGTGCACTAGCAGAGCTTCCGAGAGTGCGCTTAGGCAGCACGCTGCACTCTACTCACATTTAAAGGGCCAGTACAGCCCAAATCTGGATGTGCCTCTCAGCCTATTGCTGAGAGGCTCAGTGTATATAAGGCACCCTCCCCTTATAGGAAATGCCTGAACAATGTTTCCTGTCCCCTCAGTGGCTTTCTTGTACTTAGGTGCTCTTGTCTTGCACTTTGTTCCTTGTTTCCACTAATACCTTGTCTCATCACAGTGCCTGCCTCCATTGAGCCTGCTATGCCAGTCTGCTTCATCTGCCTCCACTATTCTGCCATCTCCACCTGCCAGCCTTCATCGCCAGTGAGACTTTAATGCCAGTCAATCTACACCCTGACTTCGGTGAGCTAGCTCCACACATTGTACCATTTTGTACTTGCTACTTCTGGCTCCTGTCAGCGAAATAAGCTGTACCATCACCCAGAACCTGAAAAGCTCTATTACAGACATTGTTTGCTTATTATCTTGGCTGCTCTGGTGAGTGTACACCAATAAAAAATGTGCCTTTACTATAGCTACTCCCAAACCTGTTCCTATCATGGGGTCAGCTGCTACAGTCCTTCTGTGGTCTAGTGGGTCCACTCCCCACACTCACGCTCCCATGAGTACAACAAATGTGTATAGAGTCTTTAGTACAATTCACCCAAGTATTTGTGGCCAAAAGTATTGACACCCCTGCAATTCTGTCAGATAATACTCAGTTTCATCCTGAAAATGATTGCAATCACAAATTCTTTGGTATTATTATGTTCATTTAATTTGTCTTCAATGAAAAAACACAAAAAGAATTGTCCTAAAGCCAAATTGGATCTAATTCCACACAAAACATAAAAAAAGGGGGTGGACAAAAGTATATGGATTAAACTTGACTCAACCTCTGTCTTGTGTCCTTGTGTGTACCACATTGAGCATGGACAAAAGAAAGAAGACCAAAGAACTGTCTGATGGCTTGAGAAACCAAATTGTGAGGAAGCATGAGCAATCTCAAAGCTACAAGACCATCTCCAAAGACCTGAATGTTCCTGTGTCTACCGTGCGCAGTGTCATCAAGAAGTTTAAAGCCCATGGCACTGTGGCTAACCTCCCTAGATGTGTACGGAAAAGAAAAATTGATGAGAGATTTCAACGCAAGATTGTGCGGATGGTGGATAAAGAACCTCGACTAACATCCAAACAAGTTCAAGCTGCCCTGCAGTCCGAGGGTACAACAATGTCAACCCGTACTATCCGTCGGCGTCTGAATGAAAAGGGACTGTGTGGTAGGATACCCAGGAAGACCCCACTTCTTACCCCGAGACATAAAAAAGTCAGGTTGGAGTTTGCCAAAACGTACCTGAGAAAGCCTAAAACGTTTTGGAAGAATGTTCTCTGGTCAGATGAGACACAAATAGAGCTTTTTGGGCAAAGGCATCAACAGAGAGTTTACAGGAGAAAAAAAGAGGCATTCAAAGAAAAGAACACGGTCCCTATAGTCAAACATGGCGGAGGTTCCCTGATGTTTTGGGGTTGCTTTGCTGCCTCTGGCACTGGACTGCTTGACCGTGTGCATGGCATTATGAAGTCTGAAGACTACCAACAAATTTTGCAGCATAATGTAGGGCCCAGTGTGAGAAAGCTGGGTCTCCCTCAGAGGTCATGGGTCTTCCAGCAGGACAATGACCCAAAACACACTTCAAAAAGCACTAGAAAATGGTTTGAGAGAAAGCACTGGAGACTTCTAAGGTGGCCAGCAATGAGTCCAGACCTGAATCCCATAGAACACCTGTGGAGAGATCTAAAAATGGCAGTTTGGAGAAGGCACCCTTCAAATATCAGGGACCTGGAGCAGTTTGCCAAAGAAAAATGGTCTTAAATTCCAGCAGAGCATTGTAAGAAACTCATTGATGGTTACAGGAAGCGGTTGATCGCAGTTATTTTGGCTAAAGGTTGTGCAACCAAGTATTAGGCTGAGGGTGCTAATACTTTTGTCCGGCCCATTTTTGGAGTTTTGTGTGAAATGATCAATGTTTTACTTTTTGTTTCATTCTCTTTTGTGTTTTTTCATTTAAGACAAATTAAATGAAGATAATAATACCAAAGAATTTGTGATTGCAATCATTTTCAGGAAGAAACTGAGTATTATCTGACAGAATTGCAGGGGTGTCAATACTTTTGGCCACAACTGTACATACCCCCGCATTGTCTGGTCCAACCATGTGAGGTGGCCCCCAGCTGCTGCATCCATAGAGACTGAATTAAGAGCTGGCTCTTTTGCTAATCAAGTGTATGGGAGGTATGGAAATAGAATGTGTGTACAATTATTAGGCAACTTGTATTTTTAATTGTTAATTTTATTATTGAACAACTACAGCGCTGTCGGACAATCCAAAAGGCTAAAAAACCTGATTATTTAAGAAAGTAAAAATGAGGGATTTTTTTTTAGGAAAATATCTATATGTGCAGAATTATTATGTACCGTATATACTCGCGTATAAGCCGAGTTTTTCAGCCCAAAATTTGGGCTGAAAAGTCCCCCCTCGGCTTATACGCGAGTATATAAAAAATACCGCAGCAGCCCCGGAGGTATACAGGCCCCCCATCAAGTTCCAGGGCCCCCCCCCCCCCTTGCGCGCCAGCCTGTAAAGTAATACCATACTTACCAGTGTCCTGTCGCGCCGTCCGCAGCTGCCGGCACGCGATCCCCAGCTTCATTCCGCGTCTTCCGCATTTCCTGTAGTCGCGGGCAATGACGTCATTGCCCGCGACCACAGGAAGTCGGAAGCCGGAAGACGCGGATTGAAGCCCGGGATCGCGTGTCGGCAGCTGCGGACGGCGCGACAGGACACTGGTAAGTATGATTTTACTTTACAGGCTGGCGCGCAAGGGGGGGGGGCCCTGGAACTTGATGGGGGGCCTTTATACCTCCGGGGCTGCGGCTGTATACAGCCCCGGGGCTGCGGCTGCATACAGCCCTGGGGCTGCGACTGTATACAGCCCTGGGGCTGCTGCTGCTGTATACTACCTAAGGGCTGCTGTATATACCTCTGGGGCTGCATATGGGGCTGCATATGGGGCTGCATATGGGGCTGCATATACCTCTGGGGCTGCATATACCTCTGGGGCTGCATATACCTCTGGGGCTGTATATACCTCTGGGGCTGTATATACCTCTGGAGCTGTATATACCTCTGGGCCTGCATATACCTCTGGGGCTGCATATACCTCTGGGGCTGCATATACCTCTGGGGCTGCATATACCTCTGGGGCTGCATATACCTCTGGGGCTGCATATACCACTGGGGCTGCATATGGGGCTGCATATACCTCTGGGGCTGCATATACCTATGGGGCTGCATATACCTCTGGGGCTGCTGTATACTACCACTGGGGCTGCTGCTGTATACTACCACTGGGGAGGCTGCTGTATACCTCACTGCTGGGGGTTGTATACCTGTGCTGGAGTCCACCCTCGGCTTATACGCGAGTCAATAAGTTTTCCCAGTTTTTGGGGGCAAAAGTAGGGGGGTCGGCTTATACACGGGTCGGCTTATACACGAGTATATACGGTAACTAAATAAAAAAATGTAAATTTTCCCGTCTCAGTTGTTTATTTTCAGCTAGAAAACCTAAAATGTTCAAAAATACTTTTTGACACTTCGTGGCCAGTATAGTTCTTCTTTTTTCAGTAACAGCCATAAACCTTCTATCCATGGAATCTATCAGTTTTGTTAATCTGTTGATGATCCACTTTTTGGGTAGCGCCAACTCCAGCCTCCCAGATACTGTTCAGAGGTGTAGTGTTATCCTGCGCCCTAAATCTCCTGCTTAAGATGAGCTCATAAGTTCTCAATAGGGTATAGGTCAGGTGAGAACGGGCCATGTCATTATTACTTCACTTTTAAGGCATTTACTGGCAGCCAAGCAGTGGAGTCTTTGATGCATGCGATGGAACAGTATCTGCATAAAAATCATGGTTTCCTTGAAAGCTGCATATTTTTTACTGTACCGCTGCTTAGAGAAAGTGTCTTCTAAAGACTGCCAGTAGTTTTGGAGTGGGTATTGAGTCCACCTCCAACCCAATAAGGTCCAACTAGCTCATCTTTATTAATACCAGTCCATAGCAGTACCTCTCCTCACCTTGCTGAGGTTTGAGTCAAAGTGAAGGTCTGTGCCCATTACTGATCCAGCAATAGGCCCATCCATCTGGTCCATCAATAGTCACTCATCAGTCTATAACACTTTTTAAAAATTTGTCTATTGATATTTCTTGACTTTAAACTTCTGTGTCTTGTTCAGTGGTGGCCGGGTTTCAGACTCCCTTACCTTGGCCATGTCTCTAAGCACTGAACACCTTGTACTTTTGGACCCTCTGGGGAGGTTGTGACACGCTCCTCCAAGGCCTTTTGGATACTCGGAACCGGTCTTTGAGGCTTTTTCATGGGAGTCACAGGGGTTGAGACTTGGCTCCGTGACCCTGGCAGTGTAATTAAAAGTTTGGTGTGGATGGCTCTCTTCTCTGGGGAAGGTTATGTGCCATGGAGGGTTCATTAGGGAAGGGATGACCGGACTTGGGAATACTTGTTTTTGCATGACGCCACCTGCAGGTTGCGGCTATAGATGGCCGCTGCACTCACAGTTCGTCTGGGGGCCGATGGTAGGAAGGCAGCAGTGTTGTTAAGCTCTCTATGGGTAGGGCTGACCCCGAGGGCAGCAGAAGGTACTTAAGTGAGTTGGTAGTTATGTTTCTGGTGCTCACGACGTGTCAAGAAAATTCACAGACACAGCGAGTTGCAGTTTTCAAATCTTTTACTTACTGTCACTGTGCAACAACCCACTGAGCACTGGGTTCTTGGAGGCAGGGATCCAGCTGCTCCCAGGTAGGAGGATAATAATAATAATTTTTATCTAGCGCCAACATATTACGCAGCACTTTAAAATTCAGATGGGACAAATACAAACACTATGAGGCAATACAGAGTAACAAAAAATTAAAAACCATGAGGAATGAGGTCCCTGCTCGCAAGATTACAGTCTATGAGGAAATAGGGGAGGCACAAAAGGTAAATGGTAAAAAGTGCCGTCATATATGGTCCAGCCATCAATATAATAAATAGGGGATTCATGTAACGCTGCATGAACCAGTCACTGGTCGGGATCTGAACAAGTACAGATAAAGTGCTATATTATGCATGGGGACAGACAGATCACACAAGAGGCCAGATTTGGAAAAGGGAAGATAATTAGACAAGTGATGTGAGGTGAATAGGCCAGTCTAAAGAGATGCATTTTTAAGGATCGCTTAAAACTATTGGTTTTGGGAATTAATTGAATTGTTTTTGGTAACCTGTTCCAGAGAATTGGTGCAGCTCGTGAGAAGTCTTGGAGACAAGATGGGACGTTCGGATTGTAGCTGATGTCAGTCTGAGGTCACTTGCGGAACAGAGGGCACGTGTAGGGCGATAGACAGAAATGAGAGAGGAGATGTAGGGCAGTGCAGAATTGCGAAAGGCTTTGTGGGTGAGAGTGATAATTTTATATTGTACTCTATAGCGGATTGGCAACCAGTGCAATGACTGGTACAAGATAGAGGCATCGGTGAAGCAGTTGGCGAGGATGACACGTAACCGGTACCCCTTCCCTTCCTCAGTTGTCTCACACTGCGCTGGCTTCGCACTCCTGCTTTGTGCCTCGCCACACAGAGCTCTGAGCCAGTAGCTGTGGGTTTTTCTTAGGTTCAATTTGCAGTATTTCCTCTTAACCCTCTCTTTGCCACCTTTTCAGCAGATGTGTGCGGTTGTCGACTGTGTCACCATGGAAGTACCACGGGTTGCTAGCTGAGCCATGTCTGTTTTCTCCACTAGTCTTGGGGTCTCAGTGCCCCTTTTCTTCGGCCTGGTCCCTCCACTGCCTTGTGCCTGACAATGGATACGAGTCCCACGGGTGGATTGTTCACTGCCCATGCCTCTAGGACCCTCTCTTCCTCCTGTAGCCACCTGGTTCTCTTTCTCTGCTCCTCAGTCTGAACTCAGGATGAGCTCCCACTAGCTCCAGTCCTCTGAACGCTTCTTTCAAGTTCTTTTCCTTCTGTGACAGGCTTTCTTTCTCTAGCTTTCCTCCAACTCAGCTCTCCTTTGCTGTTCAAGAGTCTCTCTCCTTCTACCATTCAACTGTCTCTCTTGCTTTCTGGATCTTTCCCACTCTATTGATACCCTCTGTCACGTGTCCCATGTCATCTACATGTGTGCTTCCTAACTTCACTTTCCCAGGTGCTCCCTCTAACTACGTCCTCTCCACCTATCCCCACTACCCTGGTTCCACTTCCAGACAGGATCAGGGACTGTGATCTCCCATAGGAGCAATCTCGCCCTAACCCTGACCTGGATCTAGTGTAGTGTGCGTGGCCTGGGTGTCCCAGCACCGGTCTGTGCCCCTCTTACCTGAGAGTGGGTTACTACACCCTAACAGGGGTGCAGTACCACTGTGACGCCTGGATCTGCAGGGGCGCCACAGTTGCAGTCTTTGGCAGTTAATGTGTTTTTTTTTCTCCACATGTTTTATCAACTCTGTTGACTATTTGCAAAAAAAACTTTTGATAATTCTGTGGTAGAATTGTTCTTATGGGAAGAGCTAAACTAAAACATAGAAATTAACATTACACACAATACCTTACACGGACTACTATTTGATGAGCAAAAACATATACAGTTAGGGCCAGAAATATTTGGACAGTGACACAATTTTGGCGAGTTGGGCTCTGCATGCCACCACATTGGATTTGAAATGAAACCTCTACAACAGAATTCAAGTGCAGATTGTAACGTTTAATTTGAAGGGTTGAACAAAAATATCTGATAAAAAATGTAGGAATTCTACACATTTCTTTACAAACACTCCACATTTTAGGAGGTCAAAAGTAATTGGACAAATAAACATAACCCAAACAAAATATTTTTATTTTCAATATTTTGTTGCGAATCCTTTGGAGGCAATCACTGCCTTAAGTCTGGAACCCATGGACATCACCAAACGCTGGGTTTCCTCCTTCTTAATGCTTTGCCAGGCCTTTACAGCCGCAGCCTTCAGGTCTTGCTTGTTTGTGGGTCTTTCCGTCTTAAGTCTGTATTGCAGCAAGTGAAATGCATGCTCAATTGGGTTAAGATCTGGTGATTGACTTGGCCATTGCAGAATGTTCCACTTTTTTGCACTCATGAACTCCTGGGTAGCTTTGGCTGTATGCTTGGGGTCATTGTCCATCTGTACTATGAAGCGCTGTCCAATCAACTTTGCAGCATTTGGCTGAATCTGGGCTGAAAGTATATCCCGGTACACTTCAGAATTCATCCGGCTACTCTTGTCTGCTGTTATGTCATCAATAAACACAAGTGACCCAGTGCCATTGAAAGCCATGCATGCCCATGCCATCACGTTGCCTCCACCATGTTTTACAGAGGATGTGGTGTGCCTTGGATCATGTGCCGTTCCCTTTCTTCTCCAAACTTTTTTCTTCCCATCATTCTGGTACAGGTTGATCTTTGTCTCATCTGTCCATAGAATACTTTTCCAGAACTGAGCTGGCTTCTTGAGGTGTTTTTCAGCAAATTTAACTCTGGCCTGTCTATTTTTGGAATTGATGAATGGTTTGCCTCTAGATGTGAACCCTTTGTATTTACTGTCATGGAGTCTTCTCTTTACTGTTGACTTAGAGACAGATACACCTACTTCACTGAGAGTGTTCTGGACTTCAGTTGATGTTGTGAACGGGTTCTTCTTCACCAAATAAAGTATGCGGCGATCATCCACCACTGTTGTCATCCGTGGACGCCCAGGCCTTTTAGAGTTGCCAAGCTCACCAGTCAATTCCTTTTTTCTCAGAATGTACCCAACTGTTGATTTTGCTACTCCAAGCATGTCTGCTATCTCTCTGATGGATTTTTTCTTTTTTTTCAGCCTCAGGATGTTCTGCTTCACCTCAATTGAGAGTTCCTTTGACCGCATGTTGTCTGGTCACAGCAACAGCTTCCAAATGCAAAACCACACACCTGGAATCCACCCCTGACCTTTTAACTACTTCATTGATTACAGGTTAACGAGGGAGACGCCTTCAGAGTTAATTGCAGCCCTTAGAGTCCATTGTCCAATTACTTTTGGTCCCTTGAAAAAGAGGAGGCTATGCATTACAGAGCTATGATTCCTAAACCCTTTCTCCGATTTGGATGTGGAAAATCTCATATTGCAGCTGGGAGTGTGCACTTTCAGCCCATATTATATATATAATTGTATTTCTGAACATGTTTTTGTAAACAGCTAAAATAACAAAACTTGTGTCACTGTCCAAATATTTCTGGCCCTAACTGTATATGTTAGTACACAACACAGACTTTGTTGGTAAACACATCCTCTTTTGATCTGTTAAATATTTCATGAAAGAACAGGTTCGGTGACATTACTCCACACCCCCCTCCACCATATGGATCATGCAAATTTCTGAAGGTATAATGTATTTGGAATACTAGCATTGACCAACACAAAAGAATTGTGGCAATGTGTCAATGTGATTTATGATGTAGTTACAATGTGCCCTGAAGCTGAAGCTTTCCTGATAAAAACTGAGCACACAATGATCAATATTCTGAACTTCTAGAGAAAAAAATAGAACATGTCACAATTTTTAGTCTTAGGGAAAATATTGAACTGGAACAGAATCCAAATAAACGTTCACTACTAAGGTGCCAATGCACTTTCATTCAACCAACATCTATTCCTCCTGACTAGGAATAGGAGAACCCGAACTGTAAAGTTCGGAGCCCATACTGAACACCTAGTGTTCGGGCACAGACCCCGAACGCAGACTTCACTGAGAAGCGAGAAGTCGATATTATAGTTCAGGTTCGCGTTCAGCGGGGGCTGAAACAAAAAGAAAGAAAATAGTAATTACACTTAAACCCATACTTACCAGAATCTGGCCGCTTCTACTTCCGGGGCTGCTCATTAGCTTCCTGGGTATTCACTACTGAGGGGCTCAATAGCCAATCACAGATGCTGTTACAGAGAGTGGGCATCTGTCATTGGCTGTTCGCGTAACCTAGAAACAACCCATACGTTTTAGCATCTGCGAAGCGGGACGACGCATGAAAGTTCATCTGAGGTCAAAGCTCAGCTGCGTCGCTGGCGCTGAACTCGGTTGAACCTCACTATGACGTCAACCTGCACACATCCTGCACTGTGTTTTGGCTTCCTTAGTGGATGGACTTTGCAGAGGACTCTCGTGGAGGGTTGTTCTGGTGATAATAAACATGGTTAATGAGGGAGGTGTTTCTGTGTTTTTTTCTAATAAATTATTTTTCTTTGTGTTTACATTTGCAAATAAAATATTTTTCACGGTATGGTGTTTTATTTAATATTTACTTAGAGGTTCCTAATGACCGGCTCTAACATTGACCTGACATCATGAACCTCAGGCTTAGTGCAAGCTGGTAATATTCAGCTGGCATTAACCCCTTTATTACCCAGTTTGCCACTGGCACCAGGACAACTGGAAGGGTACAGCTCCAGAAAATGGCACTTCTAATGAATGCTCCATTTTCTGGGGTGGCTGCGGGCTGCAATTCGCAGCGGGAGGAAGGGCAGAATGGGCATCCCCACACTGAGGATTCCAGCCCCCAGTAGTCTAGTTGTACCTGGCTGGCAACCAAAAATACTGCAAAGACCGTTTTTTTTTTAATAATTAAGCTGTACCTGGATTACCAGCCAGGTACAACTAGGCAGCTGGAGGTGGATGGCAGCCTGTAGCTGCCTAATTGTATCTGAAAGCCTAAAATACAGCAAAGCCTCACATCGCAAGTGAACCTTTCACCAGATTTTTGTGTATTAAACTAAAAGCGCGAACTTCAGCAGCACCTGTGCTGCATTTTAAGAAGGTGGCTATTGGGCCCTGACTTTCCCTGTACACCAAATAAATTGCTTATAAAAATCTCCCACCCTGAATAATTACCTGTTACCGGTCTGAAGGGCTTGCTTGCAGATTGGTCCGTCCCGCCTCTCCTGCTGTCCGTTCAGCCTCTACTCGCCATCCATGTAAGGCTTGGCTCACCCTTTTACAGTCACAGGGTGCTCAGAGAAAAATACTGATAATAATAGAGCAAACTCTGGCACACCAACAAAAACACTGAGAATAATTGTGCTCGACTTAATGAGTAATTTATTAATCACAAGGAACAATTTTTTGCATTTTGTCACAAGAGAAAAAAAACGTTTTTCGGCTTATCTAGCCTTTCTCAATTTATAAAGTGCTTGTTACTTAAATAAATTATCTGAAAAATATACAGAAAGAGAAACGTGTGAGATGATAAACACATGAAAAATAATTTTTTGTATATTGCACATCCATGTGTGCATTACAAAACAAGTTGCAAGCAAAAATAACATAATATATGCATGAAGGCATATTACAGGACTCATTTCATAAACAGTGGAGACAAGATAAAAAAACGGACATTTGTTATAAGCAAAAAACAATCATATACCTCATGTATATCAAGGTAAGGCTTGATCAAAAAAGCAAATCATGTGGTGACATCAAGCTGAAAAAAACTTTAAGGAAATTAATGAGAAACAACAAAATAGAGATCAAAAGAATGTCAATTGAAAGGTATCAGTATCAAGCACCAAGCAGCCAAACAACTAGACAATACCTTGTTATAAGGGAGTAGTCTGTGAATACCTTGAGACCCTCAATGTCTATAGAAAACCTGGTGAATCTCAGGTGTGAGCACATAGAAAAAATGGAGTTACAGGTATCTGTATAAAGCAAAGTAAACAGATGGATAAAGTGGTATCTGACAAAAAGTCTCAAAGATACAATATATGTAAAACTTATACCTCAAAAGTTTCCCAAATCTTTCATGGGGTGGTTCACAGCTTCAAGAAAACACTCTATAATGAATAAATGGAGGGTAATATTATCACAAGCTTATTGCAAGTTGAAAATGTGTAATGACCCCATAGAAACTCACCAATTAGTAAATGCAGACCTCCAGGTGCTTCTCTGTGGCCGGGAGACATGGAGACTTCCATCTTCCGGTTTTGGCTGCTGGGTCAGTAGTACCCCCACAACCTTGGACTCCGGTGTCCATTTCAGGCACTCTGCTCTGGGGTCAGTCGGTAACTGGCTTCGCTCTCCAGGTCCTTTCCTCTTCTTCCTCAGACCGTCTCCTACGGGTCCTTCACGCTTGCTAGTCTCTATCCTCGGACAAGTCTGGCACCGCTCCAGTCCACAGGATGTGTTCACAGTCCCCCTAGGAACTGAACTGACTAACCCCACCCCCAGGCCTGAATTTATAGTGGAGCTCCCGTGAACCTGGGTTCAGATCTCCCCCTTCAGATCTGGAGTCAGGAAAAGTGTTGCATGCAGTGGGCTTACCTGGTGTGGATATCCCTTCTTGCTTCCAAGCATGACATCATCCCTCGATGGAGGCAATGTCATTGTGGCAACCGGACTCTGGGGTGCCACAATAGTTCTTAATGACATTGGCTGTATGTTTGGGGTTCTTCATCCTGCTGCAGAATAAGGTTGGAGCTAATAATAAGATACCTCCTCCACTCTGCTTCACTGTTACCTTCAGACAATCATTATAGTAAAGCTCGCCTTCCCTTCAGTGAACAAATTACCTTTCATTACAGACAAATATTTCACATCTTAACTCGTTAGTCCAGAGCATCTGCTGCTATTTTTTTCCATACCATTTCCTATGCATTCCTGAAAAGTTGAGCTTAGCTTTGTTCCATGTTGAAAGTATGACTTTTTGATTGCAATTATCCCAGGAAGACCACTTCTAGCCTGACTTCTCCAAATAGTAGATAGTCGTAGCTGAGGTGTACTGGTGCCAGGTCTGAGCTGATGGCACTGCTGGACATCTGACAATTTTAAAGGGTAGAAAGGACGATTTGCCTTTTATCTGCTTCTCTAAATTTCCTTAGCTGACCACTAATTCTACAGTCCTCATGGTTGCCCATTTCTTGGTGTTTTGTTGAAAGAACTTGAACAGCATATCTGAAAACTTTAGTCTGCTCTGAAATCTTTGCTGTGAGAGACCTTGCTGATATTATATTTATTATCGTGTCTTGTAGCTGACCTTAGTCTAGCTATGGCATATGACCAGTCACATGAAATTGTCTTCCATAACCTCACCTTTGTAGCACAGTTTTGCTGTTTTTTCAGTTTTAAGTCTCTTCGGCCCATTTCATATGAGCGTTTTGCTGATGTTTGCGGCCCATCCGGCACGTGGTGCCGCATCTGCCAGATCGGCCGCCTAACGGCCGACTTGCGGCCCTGATCCGGTATGCCCCATGCATTGTCTATGGGGCTTGCAGTCCATTGCGGCAAGTGCCGGTCAGCTGCAGAAAAAAACCCGCTGCTTGCAGCTTTTTTTTTTTCGCAGCCCCAATGCATGGGGCTTGCCGGATAGGGCCGTTAGGCGGCAGATCTGGCAGATGCGGTAAATCTGCCGAATCTGCTGCACATCAGCAAAAGCACTGATGTGAAAGGCCCATTAGACAGCTGTTACTGTGTTTTGACCTACAGTACATATGAAAATAAAGAGTACTATTCCCTGTTTAGTAGAATTGGTCACTCATACACCAGACTATAATCCTACAGAATCCCTGACTGTGCATTTGTGCTTACAGTAGACAAATTAATGCTGTTTTGAAGACTAAGGCTGGAGAAACAAACGTTCAATCGACTTAGTTTTCTTTTATGTTCATTCACTTTGTATTTTGCTACTTAATAAACAAAAAACACTATTAACACTTACAATTTTTTAAAAATTCTTACTTTACAGTTTTTTTCACACCTGCCTAAACCTTTTGTACAATTCAATGTCACTTTTTCCTCTCACCATTGGCTACATTAACATAATGATGATTACGAGATCATGTATACATATTTCTCAAGTTGTTTCAACTTTTCAGTTTTTTGTAATCCTCCCACTCTCTGACACTTGGTTGCACAACCCTCCAAGAGCCATATTGTCAATTAGAACCAATCACAAGGGCTGTAATAAAACTTTAAGAGACCTTTATGCTATAACTATGTGATAGGTGCTGCTTGCACTACAAGGGCTCACATCTATTGGGAGAATGGGTGTCCCCTTTACTTTGTATGTCAGAAATTAGAGAACAAACTTACAGAAAAATATACATATCTCTTCACATCATCTACTCCTTTCTGGAGTGCCACAAGCCAGTCAAGAAAACCCAATAATGACATATATAGGAGTCCCAGAGAGGGCCGCACAGTGCACATTAGCAGCAACCAGACAAAGACGAGCAGGTCTGAGACTAGCTAGTTGGAAGTCAGCCATCATGGGATGCAGGTGGTTTTTGATCATTTGTTGTAATCATTACACTAGAACCTAAGAGAGATGGCGTGGCAAATCTAGGTGACACATTAAGACGTCAAATCCTTATCTAACATAACGACAGCTTACTTCTCTGTGTCAGTTATACATTAGTGATGTCATTAAAACCCAATGTCAACAGACAGTTCCCTAAAGAAGCATTTATATTATAAACAACTTGGTCACCTAAGCCTGAATTGAAATAAAATGTCTGGTTTTCTCACGATGATGCCTTTAAGTGCACATTCTAGCCAGTATCCTAAATCACAATGCTTTCAAGATGTTAGAATGGCACATAATGGTCCTTATAAAGGTTGTGATAAATGTCCTGCAGAAATTCAAAAAGAAGAAAAAAAAATCAAGTGAAAAAAGATTTTAGTTTCAAAGAAACCCTCCCAACAGGTTTTCCTCCAATTCTGTCTATCCATGCAATGTAGTGTAGGTGCATTAATAAACTTACTAATCACCATCCTCTTTGGTTTGTAATGCTTCTCCAGTCCTTTTCTCAGTCACATAACAATTAACCAGACTAGTCTGATTAGTGGTGTAACTGGAGTCAAATGGGCCGTGGTGCAAAATTCGGACCTTGTTCCCCCCCACATTGGTCAGTTTTATATGGGCCCTGATTAGCATTCTAACTCCTATAAAGACTTACATATTGACCTCTCTCCTCACTTCATTATTTATTAAAATCCCCTTTTCTGCTATATATGGCCATTTTCCTGATATATATAAGGGCCCATTCTGCCATATATAGTCTCTATCCTTCTATATATGGTATTCCTCCTGGTATATATGGTCCACCTCTTGGAATATGGCCTTTCTTCTGGTATATTTGTCTGCTATCCTGGTATATATGGTCCTACTCCTCCTATCACCATAGTCCTCAAATTATTATAACGCACCCCCATATTCCTCCATATAATATAATGTACCCCCATAGTCCTTCATGCATTAGGTAGCACTCATAGTCCTCCAATAATTATTATGGATCCACATTATCCTATATATATTATAATGTAGCCTCATGTCCCTCTATATATTACAATGCACCCCCATAGTTCTTCAATTGTAAAAATGCACCTACATTATCCTACTGATATTATAATGTAGCTTTATATCCCTCCATATGTTATACTGCAGCCTCATATCCCTCCATATATTATACTGCAGCCTAATATCCCTCCATATAGTAAAATGCAGCATCATATCCCTCCCTATAGTAAAATGCAGCCTTATATCCCTCTATATAGTAAAGTGCAGTGTCATATCCCTGCATACAGTATAATGTGAAGCATTATATCCCTCCATATAAACAGTTCAGTGTCATATCCCGGCATATAGTATAATTTGAAGCCTTATATCCCTCCATATAGTAAAATTCAGTGTCATATCCCTCCATATATTATAATGTGTAGCCTGATATTCCTCAATATAATAAAATGCACCTCACTTCTAATAGTCCTTAGGCCACCATGCACTCACTGATGAAAACAATAGACACCTCTCCTCAGTTCCCCGCAGCTCTGGTCTCTCTGTGAGCATCCTGCACTCTGCACACCTCAGCACAGTCCGTTGCGCAGTAGTAATGTCACCCCACTGCACTGAGAGCTCAGGCAGTGGGGGAGAATACGGAAGCACTGGGAAGTGAAGATTTCCCTTTTCTTTCACTGTGGGGCACCACAGGTGAGGGGGCCCAGTGATGGAGACTCACAGACCACATAGGGGGCATGTGGTCTGACACTCAGAGATATGGATGTGTTTCCTCACTGATGCACTTCCATATGAACCAGGAGCGGGATCGAAGGACCCCTGTACCCCAAGGTCCGGTCACTATCATGACCCCTGATCTGATCATACAGGAGTACATTTGTATATGTGGACTAGAAGTCACTTCTATACATATCATGCTATCCTGCCTGATATTAAAATTAGAATTAAAAATATATAATGGTGGCCTGTGTGATTTCTCAAAGTGGGAGTTTAAAAGTGGGCAGCAGAGATATTCCAGAGATACCTTCCCAATGCTGTGATGCCCTGATCAGACAATATATCTTCTTCCTTCGCAGGTATGGACACATTGATTAACTGGTGTATCTAACTTCTGCTGTAGTATCCAATCACTGTGTGCTTTTCATATAATGCATGGTATGGACACATTGATTTACTGGTGTATCTTAATTTCTGCTGTAGTATCCAATCACTGTGTGCTTTTCATATAATGCATGGTATGGTATATTCCCCCATTTGCTTTTTACCCTAGAAATATCCATATTATTCCATCCTGCTTGTCTCTCCTTCCTGCTGATCCGGCCTCAAATGTTTTCTTAGCAGCAATTTGTTAATTGTACCCTGGTGTTCTGTGGCCTTTTATCTCCTCTGACCCCTCCCTTCTATATACCTGGCATATTATCTGCTGACCACAAGAGATATAAATTGCAAGGGACAAGGCCTATGTGCTGTGGCTTGTGTGATTTCTCAAAGTGGGATTTTAAAAGTGACCAGCAGAGATATTCCAGAGATAAGCCAGAGGTAACCAGAAGGTAACAACTCTACCCGTCTACTAAGTCCCTCAATTTTTCTTTGAGCCAACATATCCAAATGTCCTTCATTTCAATGCCTTTTTCTTCTATGTGCGTTAGTCATCCACTTTGACCACCCCATTCCTTCTCCACCAATCTTTATCCACATCAGCCCCTCTCTACTTCCCTTTACTAAGCCCTCAAGACCGCATAACTAGCCCAGACCAGTCGACCCCACACAAGGCTAGGACCTGCACCACAGACATTACTGTCCCTCCATATGACCAACCCCAATGGGGAAAAACCCAACCAAATACCCCCCAAGCCCTAAAATAATGCGTACAAAGCGATCCACAATAAGAGAAACTAAGCCAAAGCCAATATCGCAGTTATTCCCACAACGGAACAAACACACAGCCCATGAAATGCCACCCACCCAAGCAACCCAGCAAAGCAGGGAGACCCCACAAAAAGCCCGCAACAAATCGGAAGCAGCCCCCACAGAATGCACCCCCCCATGGGTATGGAGGAACTCCTGACATCCATCAAGAAGACCTTCAGAATCGAGCTCTCCACGCGCGTCGACAATTTCACACGCTAACTTCAAGACTAGTGATGAGCGAGTACTAAAATGCTCGGGTGCTCGAAGCTCGGGCCGAGCATCCCAAGATACTCGTGTACTCGGCCCGAGCACTGAGCCCAATGTTATCCTATGGGAGACCCGAGTATTTTTATGAAATGACTGCCGGCAGCATGTAGAAACCCTAAAAATGTCACAAAAGTCTCAGAAGAGTGCTCAAATGACATGACAACACCATGGGGAAGACCCTTGGAAGCATTTCTCACTCAAAAGTCACAGCTGTGAACAATGTTGTCCGAGTTTCCCGCCAATTTTACGGAGTCACCAGAAAACTTTCCAAAATGACTCCAAAATAAATATTCAGGGTGGAAATGTTAAGGGCACATACCCAATAGTGAGATACAGCTGGTGTATGTTACTTTTTGTGATTACATGAAAGATTTTACGTGAAAACATTGTGCGGCACTCCGATGTCCCTGAGAAGAGACGTACATGAAGCCCTGTCTTGACATATTGTGCCCATTTTGAAAAACTGGGTTTATTCTAGTATTTTCCTTTGCCAGGGCAGTCTAAAATTGGGAGGCTCACCAATGCCCCTGGATAGAGACGTGCATGAGGGCCTGTAAACCTGAAGTACCCATTGTAAGGAAGTGGGTGTATTGTAGTATAGCCCTTTGGCAGGGCAGCCAAAAATTGGGAGGCTCCACATAGTCCCTGGATAGAGACGTGCAGGAGGGCCTGTAAACCTGAAGTGGGTGTATTGTAGTATAGCCCTTTGGCAGGGCAGCCAAAAATTGGGAGGCTCCACATTGTCCTTGGATACAGACATGCATGAGGGCCTGTAAACCTGAAGTGGGTGTATTGGAGTATAGCCCTTTGGCAGGGCAGCCAAAAATTGGGAGGCTCCACATTGTCCCTGGATAGAGACATGAATGAGGGCCTGTAAACCTGAAGTGGGTGTATTGGAGTATAGCCCTTTGGCAGGGCAGCCAAAAATTGGGAGGCTCCACATTGTTCCTGGATAGAGACATGCATGAGGGCCTGTAAACCTGAAGTGGGTGTATTGGAGTATAGCCCTTTGGCAGGGCAGCCAAGAATTGGGAGGCTCCACATTGTCCTGGATAGAGACATGCATGAGGGCCTGTAAACCTGAAGTGGTGTATTGGAGTATAGCTCTTTGGCAGGGCAGCCAAAAATTGGGAGGCTCCACATTGTCCCTGGATAGAGGTGCATGAGAGCCTCAAAACATTTTTCCCATTGAAAAGGAGCGGGTCTCCTGTCGTTGTAATGCCCATTCTAAAAGAATGGGCGAAAAAATTTACCACTGGGGGTATACCTGAAACAACAGCCTAACTATTGTAACGGTCATCATGGTGGCACATGAGGAGAAGGAGGAGCACTCCAGCGATTAGCCAAAGTCCAGAAGTGTGTACCCATGGGTGAGTGGAGGTACAGGGCAAATTCCCATAACAAAATTTAAATTCCGCTGTCATTTGTTGGTGGTGTGGTGAAGTTGGGCCCAATCCAACCCTTGTTCATCTTGATTAGAGTCAGCCATTTTCAGTTGACAGGCGGGTGCATTTATCAGTAATGATTCCACCTGCGGCACTGAAAACACGCTCTGACAAAACGCTAGCGGCAGGGCAGGCCAGGACTTCCAAGGCGTAGAGAGCCAATTCATGCCACGTGTCCAGCTTGGAGACCCAATAATTGTAAGGCACAGAGGAATGTCGCAGTACAGTTGTTCGATCTGCAAGGTACTCCTTCAGCATCTGGCCAAACTTAGCATTTCTTGTGGCACTACCCCACACCTCAGGGGCTGTGGTACGTGAGGGGCTAAGAAAACTGTCCCACATCGTAAAGACTGTTCCCCTACCTCTGACGGATTGGACTTGTGCCCCTCTCGGCCGTACGCCTTGGTTGTCCACCGATTCCTGACCTATGCCGCTAGAGTTTTGTGAGGGGAATGCTTTGCCTACTTCCGTGACTATGGCCTTCTGGTACTGCTGCATTTTGGCTGACCTCTCCGCCTCAGGAATGAGAGACATAAAGTTCTCCTTGTAGAGTGTTGCCAACCAGTACTGATTGTCGGCCAAGATGTTCTGAACGCGACGGTCACGAGCCAGGCAGCTTACCATAAAGTCAGCCATGTGCGCCAGACTCTTAACAGCCATCACTTCAGTATCCAGACCAACACGATGACTGAACATGCTGTCCTCCTCCTCCTCATCTCCCCTGTCCTCTGGCCAGCCACGCTGAAGCGAGGGTATGACTGGTGTGCATGTCATATCCTCAATTTGGCCAGAGAGTTGCTCCATGTCTTCATCCTCCTCCTCCTCCTCCTCCTCGTCATAGTCCTCCACTGCACGTTGTGATGAGATGAGGCAGGGCTGTGTGTTATCACCCACACCCACTACTGTTTCTTGCTCAAACTCATCGCACTCCGCCTGCAACACATCCTCTTTGTTTTTCAGCAGAGACCGTTTTAGAAGGCAGAGTAGCGGTATGGTGACGCTAATAATGGCGTCATTGCCGCTCACCATCTTGGTGGAGTCCTCAAAGTTATGGAGGACGGTACATAGGTCCGACATCCATCTCCACTCCTCAGGTGTTATGTGTGGAGTTTGACCCATTTCCCGACGGCTTAGGTGATGCAGGTACTCAACAACTGCCCTCTTCTGCTCACATATCCTGACCAACATGTGCAGAGTTGAATTCCAACGCGTGGAGACATCACACACCAGTCTGTGGGCCGGAAGACGCAAACGGCGCTGAAAGCCGGCAAGGCCAGCTGAAGCAGCAGGTGACTTGCGAAAATGTGCAGACAGGCGGCGAACTTTTACCAGCAGATCAGACAGCTCTGGGTATGACTTTATAAACCGCTGAACCACCAGGTTGAGCACATGGGCCACGCAGTGAACATACGTCAGCTGGCCTCGCCTCAAAGCTGCCACCAGGTTCCGGCCATTGTCACACACGACCTTTCCTGGCTTTAGGTTCAGAGGTGTGAGCAAAGTGATCTGCCTGCTGTTTCAGAGCTGTCCACACCTCTTCTGCATTGTGGGGTTTGTCACCTATGCATATTAGCTTCAGCACAGCCTGTTTCCGCTTCGCAGAGGCAGTGCTGCAGTACTTCCAGCTTGGGACTGGTGTGGAGGGTAAAGTGGATGAGGATGCGCAGGATGAGGAGGAGGAGGCTGAGGAGCATGACATTCCGGAGCTGTAGCGTCTGGGTGAAACCATGACTGAGGTAGGGCCTGCAATCCTTGGTGTGGGAAGGACGTGTTCCGTCCCTCGCTCAGACTGGGTCCCAGCTTCCACAATATTAACCCAGTGTGCCGTCAAGGAGATGTAGCGGCCTTGCCCACAAACACTTATCCACGTGTCTGTGGTTAGGTGGACTTTGGCTGAAACAGCGTTGTTCAGGGCACGTGTGATGCTTTGTGACACGTGGTTATGCAATGCGAGGACGGCACATCTGGAGAAATAGTGGCGGCTGGGGACCGAGTAACGTGGGACAGCAGCCACCATCAGGTCGCGGAATGCTTCCGTCTCCACCAGCCGGAAAGGTAACATTTCTAGCGCAAGTAGTCGCGAAATGTGATAATTTAGGACTGTGGCATGTGGGGCGTTGGCAGCGTATTTGCGCTTGCGTTCAAAGGTTTGCTGAATGGATAATTGAACACTGCGCTGGGACAAGGACGTGCTTGATGGTGGTGTTATTTGTGCGTGGGCAACGTCAGGTGCAGGGCCAGAGTCTTGTTCGCGGCCAGCATGGACAGGGGATTGGCTCGCACGCACAACACGTGAAGACGTAGCAGTGACATCAGCAAGCACCCCTCCTCGACTCGGTTGTACTTCCCACAAAGTCGGGTGCTTGGCTGACATGTGCCTGATCATGCTGGTGGTGGTCAGGCTGCTAGTTTTCGTACCCCTGCTGATGCTGGCATGGCAGGTGTTGCAAATGGCCTTTTTAGAGTCATCTGGAGCCAACTTAAAAAACTGCCAGACTCGGGAAGACCTAACATTTGCACATGAAAGAAAAAGGGGGAAGGGGAACAAGAGGCACAATAGTGCCTTATCACTTAGACACTTATAGTACGGTGGTATAAAGGAACCACTCACCTATTTCAGTTGTGCGACCCACAACTGGTATACAGACATATAGTGTTTTATCCGGATGGCTGCTGCTGGACTCCCACCGACCACTTGCACGTGGAATCACACAGTAAAAAATGGGAAAGGAAACGTGTGTTCACCAGTCCGCGCTGCCAGGATCCACTTATTCCAGGGAAGAAACTCACGATCAGATGTGATATGATCAAATCCTTTATTGCTCCAACGCGTTTCAACGCCTTTCCTGGCGTCTTCCTCAGGCACCTTGTGTCGTGTTGTTGTTCCGGGGAACGGTTGCCTGCCTTCTGCCTGCGGACACGACCCTGCTTCTTACTGCCTGTTGGGATGCTACGCCTCCCTCCCCCTGTGCACTGCTGTCCTCGCTCTGCATATCCTCCTGCCAGGTTGGGTCAGCTACTGGATCATCCTCCACGTCGTCTTCCTCTTCCGCACCCTGATCCTCCTCCTGACTTCCTGGCAATTGTGTCTCATCATCGTCCACCCCCTGTTGAGACACGTTGCTAAGGTTCCCTTCGTGAGAACGTGGCTGCTCAAATATTTGGGCATCTGTACATACCATCTCATCACCCACTTCAAGAGGAGCTGGCGAGAGGCCAGATTCTGCGAATGGATACGTGAACAGCTCTTCCGAGTGTCCTAGTGTGGGATCAGTAATGTCCATGGACGTGTACTCGGCCTAGGAAGGAGGATCAGGTTGGGAAATGTGCGGTGCAGTATCATGGCTACTGACACTTGGCCGTGTGGAAGACAGGGTGTTTGTGGAGGTGCCCATCTGACTTGAAGCATTATCCGCTATCCAAGTAACAACCTGTTGACACTGGTCTTGGTTCAAGAGCGGTGTACTGCTGCGGGCCCCAAGAATTTGGGACAGGACGTGCGAGCGAGTAGATGTGCCACTTTGTTGTTGCGAAAATAGTGCTTGCACAAGACCTCGGCTTCTGCCTGCACCACCATCACGTCCCTTGCCAACGCCCTTGCGCATTTTTCCTGTATACAGCTACAACAGTCTGGTGACTGTTCTGGTCACAGGAAAGCTGGATTTTAGACCCTGCCTGTATACAGCTAGTCAAGTACAACAGTCTGGTGACTGTTCTGGTCACAAAAAAGCTGGATTTTAGACACTGCCTGTATACAGCTAGTCAGTTTTAACAGTCTGGTGACTGTTCTGGTCACAGGAAAGCTGGATTTTAGACCCTGCCTGTATACAGCTAGTCAAGTACAACAGTCTGGTGACTGTTCTGGTCACAGGAAAGCTGGATTTTAGACCCTGCCTGTATACAGCTAGTCAGTTTTAACAGTCTGGTGACTGTTCTGGTCACAGGAAAGCTGGATTTTAGACCCTGCCTGTATACAGCTAGTCAATTTTAACAGTCTGGTGACTGTTCTGGTCACAGGAGAGCTGGATTTTAGACCCTGCCTGTATAGAGCTAGTCAATTGTAACAGTATGGTGACTGTTCTGGTCACAGGAAAGCTGGATTTTAGACCCTGCCTGTATACAGCTAGTCAATTTTAACAGTCTGGTGACTGTTCTGGTCACAGGAAAGCTGGATTTTAGACCCTGCCTGTATACAGCTAGTCAACTTTAACAGTCTAGTGACTGTTCTGGTCACAGGAAAGCTGGATTTTAGACCCTGCCTGTATACAGCTAGTCAATTTTAACAGTCTGGTGACTGTTCTGGTCACAGGAAAGCTGGATTTTAGACCATGCCTGTATACAGCTAGTCAATTTTAACTATCTGGTGACTGTTATGGTCACAGGAAAGCTGGATTTTAGACCCTGCCTGTATACAGCTAGTCAGCTCCAACAGTCTCCTGAGGACTGTTCTGGTCACTGTAAAGCTTGGACTCCGATCTGGATCACCCTGCCTATATCCTCCTAGATTAGTCCTGAGAAGGACTGTTGTGGTCAGCAGCAGTTTGCAGCCCTGCTCCGGATCTACCTATGAGGGCCGCAAATCTGTCCCTAAGCAGCAGCAGACACTCTCCCTACACTCACTGTCTGGATGGCTGTGTGCAGAGCACATGAGGCCGGGTCTTATAAAGGCTCGGTCACGCTGTGCGGGCCGGCCAATCACTGCAATGCCACAACTAACAGGGCTGTGGCATTGCAGTGGTCTGCCAGCCAATCCCGGCATGTGGGCTGGCTCTCTAAAGAGCGCCAACATGCAGGGATGAGGACCACGAGCACAGCACGAGTATCGCGAGATTACTCGGTGCTCGCTGAGTAGCCCGAGTACAGTGATACTCGTGCGAGTACCGAGCAGCGCAGAGCATACTCGCTCATCACTATTCAAGACATCACTCAACGCCCCGACGATCTAGAAAGATGAATGGACAACACTGCTGATGCTAAAGAGACCAACAGGAAACTACTCCAACAACAAGACGCCAGAATTGAATACCTGGAGCTGAAATGCGAGGACATGGAAAATCGAACAAGGAGAGGAAACATTAGAGTTAAAGGCCTCCCCGAAAAGATACAAACCTAAAAGCAACAGTCTCCAAACTCTTCCCAATCTCTAATTCCTCAAGCAGATCCCAATCTCTTCCAGATAAGCAGAATACACAGAGCTTTAGGAAAACCCAGATCAGATGCATCACCAAGAAACGTGGATCTTAAAATACACCAAAACAATCAAGAGACCTGATCCTCACAGCTGCACGCAACAGACCTACTCTGCCAGGACAACCAGACACAGTCGCTCTATTCCCGGACATCTGCCCAGCGACCCTAATGAGAAGGAGAGCAATGAAAGGCACTACAACGGCTCTACTAAAAGCACACATGAAATACAAGTGGGGCTTTCCACACGCCCTGATCTTTCACTACAACAACAAAACCTACTCACCGAGAACGGAACAAGAAGGCCAACAAGCCCTGGAAAGGGCAGGTATCCCTCCGAATGACACCAACGCTCTACCACAACGACCAAGACCTAATAGGGAGTGAACAGAGGTTCGTCGCTCAAAAAACTCTAACCCCCAATCGCCCCAGGAACCATGACCAAAACAATTAAAAATCTTAGAACACCAAATAAAATGACACAAACCCCCCACACACACGAAACGCCAATCCTACCTACTACTAGATGACTCCAAAACAAAGCAGCAAACTGCCAACCCCTACCCCACAAAAACCACCCTACTGGGAACTAGATGATTCCTGAAAAAGACAACAGATCCCCAACCCATACCCCACACAAACCACCCTACAGAGAAGGCAACACCTCTAGATTAAAGGTGCTACCCCAAATTGGGCCAACGCTACCCATGGTCATAACCTCAAGAGACCTGAACACTCGGGTCCCAAAAACCACCGAATATCACCCCTGTTGTACCCGCTATGTCCACCTGCCCATCCGCAACCCCCACCCCCCCACAACTCCAAGGTTATCTCTCCCCAAGTTAGCCACCTACCATGCTCATCCACCCAGCTCCCGCCCCCCCAACCCCAAGGTTAACTCCCACCAAATTAATACCCAAACTGACCCCAACACACAAAACGGAGACAGACCCCACACGACAGCTAACACGTCCCCCCATATTGTGAATGTATAAGGTACTATCGCACAATGTCAGAGGACGCAATACCACTACCATCCTAACCCCGAACTACGTGGAAAAACTACACTCACCAATAACAGAAGAAGAGATACTGACCACCATCAAACAACTAAAAGCAGGTAAAGCACCAGGCCCAGACAGACTGACCGTATTATACTACAAAAAATTCCAGGATACACTAACGAACCACATACGCGAATATTGCAAAAAGTTACTCTCAGGACAAACCATGCCCCAAGAATTTTACACCGCACATATCTCCGTCATCCCAAAACCAAAAACAGACCCACTACTGATCAAAAACTACAGGCCCATCTCCCTATTAGATATAGACCTTAAAATCTTCATGGCCATATTAACCAACAGAATAAATACCTGCCTCCCTAACCTTATACACAAAGACCAGGTTGGTTTCATACCTTCGAGACAAGCACCAGACAACATATGTAGGAACCTCAATATAATACACAATGCCAACAAATCCAAATCACCCCTAACTGTCCTGGCTCTAGACATAGAAAAGCCTTTGACTCAGTTGCCTGGCCATACCTATTCCAAGTTCTGAACAGATTATTATTATTATTATTATTATTATTATTTATTTATATAGCGCCATTGGGTTCCATGGCGCTTTACATGAGGATGAGGGAGACAAGAACAAGTACACTAAATCTAGGCGATCAGGACGTACAGGTACAGGAGGGGCAGGGACCCTGTCCACGAGGGCTCACAGTCTATGAGGGGTGGGTAAGGATACAGTAGGATGGGGAATGTCATGTATGGGGCGTTCGCCTGGGTCTCATGGCAGGTTGTAGGCTTGACGGAACAGGTGAGTCTTCAGGTGACACTTGAAGTTACTCAGGGTAGGAGAGTGTCTGACGTGTTCGGTAGGGAGTTCCAGAGTAAGGCAGATGCCCGGGAGAAGTCCTGGACTCGGTTGTGTGAAGAGGTGATGAGGGGGGAGCAGAGGAGGAGTTCTTGGGAGAGCGGAGGTTGCGTGAGGGTAGGTATCGGGAGACCAGGTCGGAGATGTATGGTGGGGCCAGGTTGTGTATGGCTTTGTAGGTCATGGTTAGTGTTTTGAATTGGGATCTCTTGGAGACGGGGAGCCAGTGAAGGGCTTGGCAGAGGGGGAGACAGGGGAGTAGCGGGAGGACATATAGATGAGTCGGGCAGCGGAGTTGAGGATAGACTGGAGAGGTGTGAGGGAGTTAGCCGGGAGGCCATTGAGAAGGAGGTTGCAGTAGTCAAGGCGGGAGATGATAAGAGCATGGATGAGTGTTTTAGCGGTGTCGTGGGATGAGGAAGGAGCGGATCCGTGAGATGTTCTTGAGCTGGAGCCGGAGGGATGTGGTGAGGGCCTCGATGTGGGGTTTGAAGGATAGGGAGGAGTCAAGGATTACCCCGAGGCACTTGGCTTGGGGGACTGGGGAGAGGGCGCAGTCGTTGATGCAGATGGATAGGTTGGGAGGTGGGGTGGAATTTCTTGGGGGGAAGACTATGAATTCAGTTTTGTCCATGTTGAGTATTAATACAAACAAAAAGGATGAGATGGCGAAAGCATTGAGGATATTGCGAAAAGGGATGTGATGTCAGGCCGACAGGTAACTTAGGTGTCAAACGCGTAGAGGTGTACTGACCAGGACTCGATATGCCTATGGCCAATGTAAATGGAAAAAGTAGGTCCCGACGGAACTTGGGACTCCGACAGAAAGGTAGTGAGGAGTAGTGTGGATGGAGACGCTAAAGTCCGATCTGCCAGTATGAGAGATCCAGGAGAGGCAAGGTGAGTGATGCCAAGATCTCCTATCCGAGAAGAAGGGTTGGTTCAACCGTGTCGAAGGGGCAGAGTCAAGAATACAGGATGAGTAGGTGTTTGTTCTGCGTCATAGGTTAGTGACATTGCAGCTATTTCGTGGAATGGACGCGGGTCAAAACCCGACTGTCGGTCGAGTTGAGACAGGAGAGTGAGAGACAGCTTCGAGTGGACTTTCAGTAGCTTAGAGGCGATGGAAGAGATATGGCATAGTTTGAGACAGATTGAGGTCTACCTCAACAATTGATAAACTTCCTTAAACTCCTCTACAACAACCCGATCGCATACCTAAATCTCCCATTCACCTCCCCGAAACCAGTACTCATAAAAAGAGGCACGAGGCAGGGATGCCCCCTATCACCGGCCTTATTCGCTATGATCATGTAACCCCTAGCCCAAAAGATACAATCCCATCCAGATATCGCAGGCCCAAAAATAGGGAAACACACCTATAAAGTAAGCCTCTTCGCAGACAATCTACTACAGACCTTAACGAACCCCACATATCGCTTCCAAACTTGATAGCCACCCTCAAACAATTCGATGAGATTTCAGGACTAAAAGTAAACGTGGATAAATCGGAAATAATGTTTATTAACACCCCAGCCAGTGACCGAAACCTAATTCTATCCAACTTTAAATTTACACACAAAGAGCACTACATCCCCTATCTCGGAATCAACCTGACATCACATAAAAACACCCTATACAAATATAACTACAGCCCCATATTGCAAAAACTAGAACAGAATCTAAACAAATGGTCCACCCCAACCCTCTCCTTTTTAGGGAGGTTCACACGATAAAGATCGTCACACTACCCCAATTCCTATATCTCTTCGGCTCACTACCAATACCAATACCAAAGTCCATATTCAAAATGATCCCCTCCCAACATTAACCGATTCATATGGAATCATAAGAGACCACGCATATCCATGCAGACTTCACATAAACACAAAGCAAAAGGAGGTGTATCGCTGCCAACTTCATACACTACTACAGGGCAGCACAAATGGCACAAATGGCAACAATACATGCAGAGCAGAACACTCTCCTATGGATCCACATAGAGATCTCACAACTAGCCCCATACACCTTGAGAGGTCTTCTCTGGGCCACGGGGACTCTACCAAAAAACCTAAACACATACACACCATACACCCTCCAACACCCTACAACTATGGAGATCCATAAGATTCCAATACTCCCTCCAATCCCACCCGTCACCACTACTGGAGCTATTTAACAACCCAATGTTTCAACCAGGGGTCTCCTTCAAAAACCACACATGGTGGGAACAAAACAATGTAAGCAGACTACAACATCTCCTTAACCACTCGACACTTATGCCCATGCACGCACTTATTACAAGATATAAAATCTCACCCACAGAAACCTTCAGACTAGAGCAAATATACCACTTCATACATTCCATACTCAAAACTATAACACACCCAAATGTGACAGCATTTGAACTCAAATGTATGCATGACCCCCTGGGAAAAGGATCAATATTCCAAATATACACTACGCTCAACCACCCAAAGGATAGTCATAAGCTAAAAGCTATGGAGCAATGGGAACTATGCCTGGGAATCACGCTCACACCAGAAAAATGGTACAGATGTCACGAAAGCATCATGAAGGGCAGCCATCAGGTATCACTAACTGAAACGTCCTTTAAGCTTCTCCACAGGACCACCGTGTCCCCAGCTTCCTACACAACATATACAGCTCCAAGCCTGACAGATGCTTCAAAGGCTGTGACACAGTAGGGGACACACTCCACACATGGTGGACATGCCCCATCGTAAAATCCCTTTGGAATGACATCATAAAGTTAATCAACTTCACTCTAGATACCAAAATCACACTCACTCCACCAGCACTACTGTTTGGGGACAAACCACCTAATGCGACTAACAAAACATATCGGCTGCTCATCTACATAACCTTGGCCACCAAAAACCACTTAGCCAAACAACGGAACACAGACTTGATATCACTAGAGCAAGTAAAGCGCCGTATCCACACCATAATGCTCTTCAAGAAAATAGAGGCAACCAGAAATGACACCATGGACCTCTTCAGGGCTATATGGGAACCCTGGATAACCAAAAACAAAGATCATGACCTCCACAGAGTAATGTCACTATCAACGTAAAACACACAATAACACTAAGCTCTATAAAGAAAGTGAAGCACCTTGATGTACAGATCAATGAACAACCCATAGATACCCAACGCCATCCCATAGAATTACCCCCCCAAAAAAAGCTAACCCCTGTTGAACTGTTACAATAATGCCGCCTCCCCGCTACTCAAGATACGTCTTTCTCTTTTTTATTTTATTTTTTGTTTTACTTTCTCTTAGCATTAACACCAAATTATAAAGTATGTAACAACGCCTTGCTATATGAACCTGAACCCCCCAGCGAGGGGGCTGCTTTATTTGTTTTACTTGTCTTATTTGATATTTTTCCTATTTTTTTTCTCACAATTGCATTGATTAACAATTGTTTGCACGCATCTACTTCTCTTCTGTCACAATAAAATTTGTGTTGAAACTAAAAAGATATGAAATGAATTATAAAGGTGTACTCAGGTTATATACCATGCTATTCCTAAAATCATGGATTTTTTAAGTAATTTCACCGGCCTCATCAAGATTTAATGTCGAATACACTATTTAACTGATATACAGTTTTGTATTGCGAAATCTGGTGATAGATCTTTTAAATACAACTTTATAATTATGGCTGCTTTACAAATCACACCAGGCGTTTGTCTATAATAAAACTGAAGTTGGAAGTTGCAGGTTATAATAATATTTCATCTGAATACAGAATACAATAAATTGGATAGTAGCGAAGAGTGTAGATATTGAGGTTTGGGTACTGCCTGTTCAGGACCCGCGTGTGACTCCTTAAGTCCTCAGTAGTCACTGATTGGTTGATCAGCTCTCCACCCATCCAGCCATCAGCAAAAGACTTCCGGGGGTGGGAGGGCGAGGTTTTTAACTTTTTTATTTTCCAACCAGACTATGGACGATAATGCAGGATTTAACCCCAGTGCGAGCCAATTACACATAGCCAGTGGCACACACTGACCCAACCACCTCCCAACTCCAGCATTTAGAAGACAGAATTTTTCTGAATTCCCATCCCGAACAGGTCCACTCATCTCTATTAATCATAGGGACAGCTAGCACTCAAAATGAAGTTTTGATGGTGCTAGTGAACGGATCCAGGGATCCCGTGAATCCCTTGTCAAAATAATTAATATAATCACTGCACACGTGTGGAGTATGTCTTTGCTTCAAATGAAGGTTTATTTATACAAGCAATGGTGAATAGAGCGACAGGCAAATGACGTTTCAGCCAACTTGTGGCCTTGATCACAAAGTCGCTGTTGAAAGATGCACCTTTGGTGAGATAGTTATATCCCTGTAATATACCCTGGGCCGTCTCCAGGTTTTTTTAGGCCCCTGACAAAACAATCTCAGTGGGCACCTTTAAAACTTACCACGATTCATAAATTAATATAGAAGCTGCGGGCTGTGTATATATAATATAGAGGCTCCTGGGTGGGCTCTATATATAATATTGATGCTGTGCCAGACTGCATATATAATAGAGGCCTCTTGGCTGTATATATAATATGGAGACTGCGGAGCTGTATAAATAGAATAGAGGCTGCTGCTGGGCTGTATATTATAATATAGAGGCTGTGAGCTTTATAGATTTTTTTAGGCTGTGCTGGGCTGTATATACATAATAAAGGGGCTCTGAGCTATGTATATTATTTGAAGGCTGCTGCTGGGCTATACATATTATTTGGAGGCTCTGCTGTATATATTATATGGAGATTGTGTTGGGCTATATATATTATTTGGATGCTGTGGCAGTCCAGCATCAGCCTCCAATATATACAGCACAATGCCCAGCACAGTATCCAAATAATAAAAATAACCAAGCACAGCCTCCATATTATATATACAGCACAACCTCCAAATACTATATACAGCACAGCCTCCAAATACTATATACAGTACAGCAGCAGTCTCCATATTATATACAGCACAACACAGCTTCCAAATAATATATACAGGCAGCCTCAAAATAAAATATACAGCAAAGCACAGCCTCCATATTATACACATCACAGCACAGTCTCCAAATAATATATACAGCACAGCCTCCATTTTATATGTACATTACAGCCTCCAAATCACATAGACAGCACAGCACACCCTCCATATTATATATACAGCCCAGGACAGTCTCCAAATAATATATACAGCCAAGCACAGCCTCCAAATAATATATATAGCATAGCCTCCAAATAATATATATAGCCCAGCACAGCTTCCAAATTCTATAAACAGCACAACCTCCAAAAAATATATAGAGCATAGCCTACATATTATATATATATATATATATATATATAGCAGCAGTCTCCATATAGCTCAGCAGCAGCCTTCATATAGCCCAGCAGCAGCCTCCATAGCACAGCCTCCATAACCCAGCAGCAGCCTCTATGTCCCAGCAGTAGCCTTCAAAGCACAGCCTTTATATACCCCAGCAGCAGCCTCCATAGCACAGCCTCCATATACCTCAGCAGCAGCCTCTATGTCCCAGCAGTAGTCTGCATAGCACAGCCTCCCTATACCCTAGCAGCAGCCTCCATAGCACAGCCTCCATATACCTCAGCAGCAGCCTCTATAGCACAGCCTTCATAACCAGGCAGTAGCCTCTGTCCCAGCAGCAGCCTCCACAGCACAGCCTCCAGATACCCCACCAGCAGATTCCATAGCACAGCCTCCATATACCCTAACAGCAGCCTACATAGCACAACCTCGATATACCTCAGCAGCAACCTCCATAGCACAGCCTCCATATACCTCAGCAGCAGCCTCCATAGCACAGCCTCCATAACCCAGCAGCATCCTCTATTTTCCAGAAGCAGCCTCATAGCACACCTCCATATGCCCCAGCAGCAGCCTCCATAGCACAGCCTCCATATACCTCAGCAGCAGCCTCCATAGAACATCCTCCATAACCCAGCAGCTGCCTCTATGTTCCAGCAGTAACCTCCATAGCACAGCCTCCATAGCACAGCCTCCATAACGCAGCAGCAGTCTCCACAGCCCAGCTCAACTTCCAAGCAGCCCAGTGCCAGCCTCTATAATCCACCATCATGGTGCACATAGTAAAAAAAAAAAAAAAAGTTTATGCTCACCTTCCCTCCACTCCCCCCGGAGCCCGTGTCCTCAGTTGCTGTCCCTGGTGTCATTGCAGCAGGCTCCAGTCCACACTCTTCCTCACTGCCAGCCCGGTTGCAGCAGTGTGATGAAGTCGCACTAGCAGTGCTGTGGGAGCACTCAGCTGCAGGCTGAGTGTCCCTGCTGGGCCCCTCCTTTTCAGGGCTGCCTTCCTGATGGGCCCTTGGCCATCAGGGTTGCTTGTCCCTGATGGCCAGTGGGCCCCCCCAGCTGCTCATGGCCCCGACACGCCGGGTGCTTACGCCGGACTTGAATATACCTTTGTTGTTAGTTGGTATGACAGATATAACCAGTCTGAGAAGTGATGAGGGAACTTTTTGCAGTCTGGTCTCGGGTGGCATAAACAAGTCCCTATTTCCAAAGGACCAAAGATATATTACAGGGATATAACTATATCACCAAAGGTGCATCTTTCAACAGCGACTTTGTGATCAAGGCCACAAGTTGGCCATAAAGTCATTTGCCTGTCACTCTATTCACCATTGCTTATATAAACTTTCACTTGAAGCAAAGACATACTGTATACGTGTGCAGTGATTACATTAATTATTTCATCTCTATTAGACAACACAGGCCATTTTTTTTCTAAAGTAATACCAATGACAGGGTTTAGAAATGTGTTGAGTATTCTGTGCTGTCTAGATTTGTTTCTACATAGATTCTATATTACATGCAGTGCTTTTTTTGTGGGGGTACGTGCCGGTACGGCGTACTGGAAAATATGCAGAGGGGGCGGAGCTATATGGGGACTGTCGTCCACTGCATGCCGCCCACTGCCTGGTGCACAGGATCTCCCGCCCGACAGCCCCCCTCCCGCCCCCGCTTCTTAATCAGTCAGCACCAATGTATCCCCCAGCACCTCAAGCAGCCGGCGCCTGACAGCACCTCCCATCCCCTCAAGCAGCCGGCTCCTGACAGCATCCTCTCCTCAGTACTGGTAAATATTCTTTTACAAAAAAAGCACTGATTACATGTCACATTAAACATTGAATATACACTTAAAGGAGTTGTCCAGCAGATTAAATATATATTCAGCCCCTATAAAGGGCTCAGGCTGGTTGTAAAATAAAAGTACTACTCACCCTCACTGATCAGATGCCATTCAAATGCTTATTTCTCCTTTACTGACTTCTATTTCCTGACCTGGTTTTCATACACTGGAAATAGCCAGAAATGTCTGTTCAGCCAATCACTATTTAAAAGGTCAATGTTCCGTCTTCAGGATAACAGCGCTCCCGCTTTGCCAGGGATGGATCACTCCTAAATCTAGAGAATTTGGTCCTGCGGGATGGTCGCACCACTGATCTGAACACAGTGTTCTCCCACCTTCGTGTCTGTACTAGTGGAGAAGCAGAGAGAGGACTGAAGCTGGCCAGATCCAGAACTACTCCAAGCTTCAAAATAATGCGACAGGCTTCAAAGCTTATGGCACTTGCTCTTTACCTAGGTAACGAGCTGTACACTGCAAAAACTAAAATTCCCTCCGTTCTTGAAAAAGGAGTGGATTTTTAATGCCAGATAAATTGTAAAGTTGTTTCTTTTATACAACCATTTATAAATTTGATACAACCTCTTCAAGATTTATCAAACCTATAGCTAGGGATGGGCGAATCTACTCGCTAGGACTCGTTACTCGGCGAGTAGTAAGGGACTCGCAGGACTCGGTACTCGGCGAGTTTCCCAGTGATGACTCGCACGAGTCCAATGCAAATCAATATCAATCCTAGTTTTGTCAGAAACACTGACAAAACTAGGATTGCCATTGTTTGCATTGGACTCGTGCGAGTCATCACTGGCTACTGTGCCAGTGATAGCAGGGAAACTCGCAAAGTAACTGCTGTTTCTTTGCGAGCCGAGTCCAGCTGTCTTCTCTGTGCAGCTCCAGGGTCCTAGAACCTGCCTGCTCACAGAGATGATGTAGCAGTGCTGAGATTATTCTCAGTCTGCTCATTCCCTGTGCATGTAGCAGAGAGGACATCGCGTTTTGGACTACGTCGGACGGAAGAGGATTTTTTTAATTAAAGATGGAGTCCCTAATGGCTTTTTTTTTTATTTCAAATAAAAAATTTTCTCTGTGTTTTTTTAACCCTTTATTGGAGATTCTTAGTGGCTGGGTCAAACGTGGCCTGACATTAAGAATCTCGGGCTTAATACCAGCTTGTATAACAAAGCTGGTATTAACCCCTTTATTACCCAGCGTGCTACCGCCACCAGGGCCGCTGGAAGAGCGGGGTTCAGCGCCAGAGGATGGCACTTCAATGAATGCGCCATCTTCTGGGGCGGCTGCGGGCTGCAATTTGCAGCGGGGGGTGCCCAGAAAGCTTGGGCATCCCTGCGCTGCGGATTCCAGCCCTCAGCTGCTTAGCTGTACCTGGCTAGACATAGAAATTGCGCGGAGCCCCACGCATTTTTTTAAAATTATTTAATGAATTTCAGAGTCAGAGTCTCAGAGTCAGAATCTCAGAATTTCATGAAATAATTTAAAAAAAATGCGTGGGGCTCCGCGCAATTTCTATGTCTAGCCAGGTACAGCTAAGCAGCTGGGGGCTGGAATCCGCAGCGCAGGGATGCCCAAGCTTTCTGGGCACCCCCCGCTGCAAATTGCAGCCCGCAGCCGCCCCAGAAGATGGCGCGTTCATTGAAGTGCCATCCTCTGACGCTGAACCCCGCTCTTCCAGCGGCCCTGGTAGCGGTGGCACGCTGGGTAATAAAGAGGTTAGGGCCAGCTTTGTATTATCAGCTGGCCCTAAGCCCGAAATTTATGGTGGTCACGCCAATATTAGACATGACCGCCATGAATTTCTATTAAATTGTTTTAAAAAAAACACAACACAAAGAAAATTTTTTATTAGAAATAAAAAAAAAAGCCATTAGGGACTCCATCTTTAATTAAAAAAATCCTCTTCCGTCCGACGCAGTCCAAAACGCGATGTCCTCTCTGCTACATCCCCTGTGTATAGATATAGATCTCTATGCACAGGGAATGAGCAGACTGAGAACAATCTCAGCTCTGCTACATCATCTCTGTGCACAGACATTCATGTCTGTACACAGGGAATGAGCAGACTGAGAACAATTTCAGCTCTGCTACATCAGGCAGCAGGCGGGCTCTAGGACCCTGGAGCTGGCAGCCAACACAGAGGAGACAGGACTCTTATCTGTGCGAGTCAGCGATTACTTACAAAGTAAACGAGCAATGCAAATAAATGACAAAACTAGGATTGCTTCAGGCTGAAGCTTCCGAGACACATCTGCGAGTTGTAAATCTCACACTACTCGCTATTACTCGCTTCCCCATTCATTAACATTGGACTCGCTAGACTCGCAACGAGTAGCGAGTCCTGGGCTCGGACTCGCTAGAGTCAAGCGATTCCGAGTAATTTAGGATTCGCCCATCACTACCTATAGCCAATGATTGAGATGGCATTTCCAAATGCTTCTGGTGAAATAGGGCCAAAAAGTAAAAACCAGCAGCAACTGGGTAATTAGAAAGGGAGCGGCCATGGATCAGCGAGGATGAGGATTTTTTGTTAAACATAGGAACGCATGTGCACAAGCGTTTGGCTGCGTTTGGTGCGCTGCGCTCCAAACACAAGTGTGAAGGCAGCCTTAGAAACAATAATACTAATGTTTTAACTCGAGAAGAGTTCAGAAATCAATATTTGGTGGAATTACCATAATTTTTATCATATCTTTCATGTGTCTTGGCATACTTTTCATCAGCCTTTCACACTGCTTTTAGGTGACCTTATCCATTCCTGGCACAAAAATGTAAGCAGTTCTTCTTTGTTTGATGGCTTCTGACTATCCATCCTCCTCTTAATTACATTCCAGAGGTTTTCAGTGGGGTTCAGGTCTGGAGATTGGGCTGGCCATGACAGGTTCTTGATGTAGTGCTCCTTCATTGACACATTGATTGATCTAGCTGTGTGGCAAATGGCATTGTCCTGCTGGAAAAAACAATACTCAGAGTTGGGGAACATTGCCTAAGCAGAAGGAAGCAAGTGTTTTTCAAGGATACCCTTGTATGCGGCTTCATTCATACATCCTTCACAAAGATTAACCTGCCCAATTCCAGCCTTGCTGAAGCATCCCCAGATCATCACCGATCCTCCACTAAATTTCACACTGGATGCAAGACACTGTGGCTTGTACTCCTCTCTAGGTCTCCGCCTAACCATTAGATGACCAGGTGTTGGGCAAAGCTGAAAATTAGACACACCAGAGAAGTTTGCCTTACTCCAGTCCTCTATGGTCCAATCCTTATGGTCCTTGGCAAACTTCAGCCTGGCTATTCTTTGCTTCTCATTGATGAAAGGCTTTTTTCTAGCTTAACATGACTTGAGCCCTGCCTCCAGGAGCCTGTTATGAACTGTTCTTGCCGTGCACTTCACCCAGCTGCCATTTGCCATTCCTTTTGTAGGTCACTTGATGACATTGTGCAGTTGCTGAATGAAATTTGAATAAGATGACTTTAGCCCTCTGTCGGTCTGTAGTTTTGTTGTACCCAATGTCTGCTGCTTGACCTTGTTGTAATGGACTTCCGTCTTCGAAATTTTAAGGATGGTGGCAACATGACACTCACTGTATCCCTCTGCTAGTAAAGAATAAAGCCATTATTTTCCTTACTCAAAACTTTGTCTTTTTAACTCCTTTGGCATGGGTAAAAGTTATTTTTTCATTCAAATTACTTTTGGGCTATTCCTAGAATTTTCTTTGCCATCTAGCTTGTCCTATTGCAAGAGGATTGTGAAGACCACAACAGTGTTTTTTATACTTTCCCTCGTTAAATAAGATTTGGTTCAGGTGATCACCTAATCAGAAGCACATTAAGTAGAATGAGGTGTACTTTGGTTGAAATTCAACTGACACTGGAATGGAATGGCTGTCAGACATGTAGAGATGGGGATTTTTGGAAAACTGCGCAGTGGTCTCTTAATTTTTGCCAGAGCTGTAGATCAGTAGAAGTTAATAGAAGTAATCACACATCCATTTCTTCAAAAGTTCTGTGTGTCCGTCCAGTGCAAGTGCCTTTTGGATCCATTTTGTGGAAAAGAATAAGCCATTAAATGTATGAGGCTGCTTTAAAAATAACATTCAATAGAAAATGTGTGTTTTCCACCATTTCCGTGATTTTTGTAACTATTTATTCTGTCAATGATTCAGTTATTATTGTAAAAGAACAGTTATTTAATCGGAAGAAACAGCCTGTGTCTGAAGACCTGATGGGTCTTCACGCCAAGCACAGTAACTTAGGCGCTTTTTGTTTCTTGTGGTTATAAGAAGCGCCTTTAATTATTATTATTATTATTATTATTTATTTATATAGCGCCATTAGGTTCCATGGCGCTTTACATGCCTTTAATCACATAATGTTTGGGATTTGTTCCCGTTTTCAGTTCCTCAATATAGTCTTAGTTTCTCAGTAGCGTAAGTTTGTTTTCAAGAATTTTTATACATTCTGATACCATCATTTAGAAATGTCACTCATACATCTGATTAGTCAAAGTTTTGCTTCATCACACTATTATTCCAAGAAATGCACCTTTTATCTGATTATGTAACTAAGTACATTACATGCCTCCAGTATTTAAAGAGAAATGCTATGTAACTATAGATATAGTGGCAATATGGAAGTAAATAGCTTTCATATCTAGTATAGCTGGCTTATTTTCCCTTGCAGCCGATCATTTCCAGCCAGAGTGTCAATCAATGTTCTGGGGAGTGATTTCAGTGCTCTCATTCTATAGTCAATAATAACTGTAATCACTCCCTACCCTGTTCTGACTGCAACCAAGTGGCTGCAGGGAAAATATAACTTTATTTTCTCCCTGTAGCTGCTGTTCCAGTAATGCAGCCAGACATGAAGTAAATGTTGTTTACCTTCAAATTACCTCTATATCTGCACATGAATAGCTTTTTTTGAGGTTATAATATCTGTACAGGTAATGAAATTTAGGGCCAATTTATAAATAAACAAGAAATAGCATAGCAATCGGCTCTGAAAATTGTCATAGAGTATTGTGAGGATGTGTTTGTGCAGTGACATGGAGTGACCCTGGCATCCAAGCAAAGTCAATGCATTTCAAGATTTGTCATACAGACAGAATGTTTTGTGAGAATCCGCTTTTGGGCTCAAAAAAGGATCCTCACAAAGAATGAGTATGTCAATTTGTGTGGTGCTTTCTGCTGCGCTAATTACTCACCCTCCCCGCGAATCCACAGTGATCTCCAACGATGTTCTCATCCCAGGAGGCTGCAGGACCTGTGAGTTACATGTTCGGTGCTTCTAGGACCTACCCAAGTGACTGAGCGACATCACTCAGTCACATGGTGCAGTGTCAGGTCCTACAAGCACTGAACACATAACTCACAGATCCTGCAGCCTCCTGGGATGAGAACATCCTTGGAAATCACTGTGGCATCGCGCGGAGGGTGAGTAAGTTTATGTGTCTGTGTGTCTTTGTCTGTGTGTCTCGGTCTATGACTCTGTGTGTCCTCTGTCTGTGTGTCTCTATCTGTGTCCACCAGAAATGGAGCAAAAACACAGTACAAACGGATGATGTTTGCAAAGCTTTTTTGCAAAAAGAGGATGTTTTTCGTGCAGAAACTGCACCAAAAAGGGATCTTCACAAAATGCAGCAAAAACACATTTTCTCAATGTAGCCTTAAACCCAATCATGTGTACTGTACAATACTTTGACATTTCTGTTGACACTGAACTTAAGCAACAAATACACAATTCACCTCTTAATAAATTTAGCAGAAAATTCCCGTCTTAATTCCCAAACATGATAGCCATATTCAGTCATGCTTTCTTATACAGTGTCATTATATTCTGCAGTGCTTTAAAATGAATCTGTCATCAGTTTTAGGTGTTATAACCTGTGCTCACCGCCTTTACCATACTATAATTGGGGTTGCTGTAACCCCTTTATAACCCCAGACTTGCCACTGTATACCTCATAAATCAACTTTTAATGTGTCCCATTTTGTATGTAAATGAGTTCTTAAGGGTCTGATGGGGTGCGGCACATTTCAGTCCGAGCCACCCCACTCTATGGAAAACCCGCCCGGCTCCATTGAAAACGCTGTTTCTCCTCTGTATGTCTGCAAATGACATACGTCATTCACACATCTCGCGGGTTACTGTGCTCTACTGATTCTGCACAGTGCCCAAAGACTCACAAGATTTGTGTAGTCTCGCACCTGCGCAGTGAAATCTTGTGAGACTTAGGGCACTGTGCAGCTTCAGTAGAGCACAGTGACCCGCGAGATGTGTGAATGACATTGTATGTCATTCACATACATACACAGGAGTGGCAGTGTTTTCAATGGAGTGGGGCGAGTTTTCCATAGAGATTGGTGGCTCTAACTAAAGTGAGCACCCCTCATCAGATCCTTAAAGAGGACTTGTCACCAAACCAGGCATGGTGATCTAATTACAGCACTGGATGCAGCATGTTTGCAGCATGCAGGCAAGGGGTCACCCAGCACTTGAGCAGCCCTGTACCCCGAGATAATACACTTAGAAAAGTTACATGCTCCAGCCACTAAGGAGGTGGCTAGGGGCTGCAGCCAAGGGCAGATTCACACCCCCTGCATGTTTAATCTGCCCACCGCTGCCAATCATTCTCTCCCTGTCTGCAGCATTTAAACAGAGTTTTTTTTTCTCTCCCAGAAAGTCTGTTTAGTCCCTGAGGGGTGGGGCTAAACGGATGAGAGAGAAAAAAAAAAACCTCAGTTTAAATGCTGCTGGAGAGGGAGAGAATGATTGGCAGTGGTGGGCAGATTACACATGCAGGGGGTGTGAATCTGCTCTTGGCTGCAGCCCCTAGCCACCTCCTTAATGGCTGGAGCATGTAAGTTTTCTAAGTGTATTATCTCGGAGTACAGGGCTGCTCAAGTGCTGGGTGACCCTTTGCCTGCATGCTGCAGACATGACGCATCCAGTGCTGTAATTAGATCACCATGCCTGGTTTGGTGACAGGTCCTCTTTAAGAACTCATTTACATAGAGCGCAGGACATATTAAAAGTTGTTTTATGAGATATGCAGGGGCACATCTGGGTATATAAAGGGGTTACAGGAACCCCAATTACAGTATGTTAAAGGTGGTGGGCACAGTTTATAATGCCCAAAACAGATGGCAGGTTCACTTTAAAGACATCATTATCACTGTCCCCATTGGTGCTCATAATCTAAATTCCCTATCAGTATATCTTTGAAGTGTGAGTGGAAACCAGAGTATACAAAGGAAGAACCATGCCAACTCTGGTAGAACATGCAAACTCCTTACATACAGTTGTGGCCAAAAGTATTGACACCCCTGCAATTCTGTCAGATAATACTCAGTTTCTTCCTGAAAATGATTGCAATCACAAATTCTTTGGTATTATTATCTTCATTTAATTTGGACTACAAAAATAATTTGGACTACTTGAATTTCTTCTAATTAACACTATTCTATTCTCTACTGGGTGTCTGGAATCTGTACATCACACACTAATTGTTATTGTTTTGGTATTTTGCTAATGAAACCTTTTAGAGTTTTTGCAATATATGCATATACAATGGACAAACATACCGCCTGCACATATCCCAGAACACCAACAGATGGAGTGCTATTAGTACGAGACGCTCTTATAGTGTAAATCTCTAAATTACCTGGACAGTATGTGTTCTATTGGACTGGTTCATAAATAAATCAGGTTTGGAAGATCCATCCAATTGATAAAGAAAAAAATAATTTAGATTCATGGAGCTGATTTTCCATTGCAGCCAGAGGTCACAATAATGCTTCTATAGGTGTCGTTGATGGCTGTATATTATAGATAGGAGTGAAGACTGAGCAGACGATGAGTGCACGGCTACATTGTGGTCAATGGAAAAGTTTCTGCTATGGTAGTAAAAAGTTTTATTAATATGTAGACGCGCTGTACAATAAGCAAGTCTGCCGTACTGAGCATAAACAATGTCGCCTGACCGCTATAGCCAATGAGTGGGGTCTGTTCGGCTGCAGTCTTTACTTTTCCATCAGAGCAATCAGTGATTTTTCCTTTCTGATGGAATAGTGAAGGTTGCAGTTGATTAACAGTCGCTATTTGGCTGTGGTCACATTATATTACTATGTCAGGATACAGATGGAGAGTGATATAAGACAAAGATTGGAAGACTTGCGCCAGACCAGGAGCCAACTTCTATAAAGTGCATTTTTCCTGCCCCCTGTGGCTATTAAGAAGAATTTGTCCAGTAGTGGACAACCCCTTTAAGATAAGAGCTGGAAATATTTTCTTAGTTTATTGTAGTACAGCCTTTTCTAGAGGTTCCACTGATAAGGATATGTTTCTCTGCATAAATCGCAAGCTCATAACATAAGGCTGGGGTCACACTTGGAAGTGCAATTGCGTTGACCGCATCCAGATCTGCAATTGCCTTCACACACATTTTTTTGCAAAGATGTGTTCTGTAAACCGTAATGCGGTAACTGGATTGCTCCGGGTGTGTTTCCTGAGCAATGCGGTTTCCGTCTACTTTTGTTCATCCCTGCTGCCGCAGGGATGAACAAAGTTTTAAATATTATTAAAACATTAAATATTAATAGTAGCTATGGGCAACATGTCTCGAGGGGGTGCCCACGCTCCCCAGAGACATGCTGTCCACTTCTGTGGGCATGTGACGGGTTAATGCGGCAGTTATACTATTGCGGCTTTTGTCGGCTTTGTACAAATTTCTGAATGAAGCCGGGGCTCCTCACAGTACAGGAGATACTGTACGTAATGTACGTATAGTATCAGCTGCTGTCCTGGGTCCTGTAAGCAGTTACAGTAGGTCTATGGTGGTGCGCTGCCCATAGACCTAATGTTAATGCTTACAGGACGCTGGACAGCGGCTGATACTATATATACATTACGTACAGTATCTCCTGTACTGTCAGGGGAGCCATGCCTTCATTCAGAAATTTGTACAAAGCCGACAAAAGCCGGCAATAGTATAACTTCCGCATTAACCCGTCACATGCCCACAGAAGGGGACAGCATGTCTCTAGGGAGGGTGGGCACCCCTTAGAGACATGTTGCCCACAACTACTATTAATATTTAATGTTTTAATAACATTTAACACTTTGCTCAATCCGGTTAACATAATGGGTTCCAATGGGGAGCGGTTCCTGATCCGGTTTTGAGCTTTTTTACAGCTCAACTGGTTCAGGATTTAACAATTTTGCCACAAGTGACCCTAGCCTAATACTATGTTTACCTGTGTGTTATAAATATGACTTACTGCCAATTATGTACTCCTTTTTGACTAAAATGCTAGACTAGGTGAGTGCACTTTTATTTTCATTGCTTTAGGAGGAATATGTAGTGTATGTTTGTATGACTAATGGGGCATTATGCTATGTGGGGGCACTGACGGGATATGGATACTGTGCAGGGGTGCACTAAGAGGGACATTATGCATTAAAGGGAACCTGTCATTCCTCCCCCCAGGACCTATTAAGGTAAAAGAGCCACTTTCAGCGGCACTTAGGCTGCATTTAGTGAAGGTGGCTCTTATGTCTATAACCCCCAGGGACACTGAAATAATGGCTTTGTAAGTTATACTCCTCCCTGGACCTATGCTAGCTTATGCTGCATGCAGACTGTGGGGCTGGGAGTCTGGCGAGGGGAAACTATTATGTATATTATGTAATACAACTTGGCAAGAAGGGGACTCAAAAGTTTGCTATGTGACTAAGTCTCTTCTAGTTATGCCACTGATGGTGTGTAATCTGTACATATTCCGATTTACATGTACATTATTATTATCTACTATTATAGTGCTATTTATTCCATGACACTTTACATGTGAAAAGGGGCATACATAGAAAGGTATAATAATTATGAGCAATATAAGGCACACACAGGTACAGGAAGAGAGAGGACCCTGCCCGTGAGGGCTCACAGTCTACAAGGGATGGGTGAGGATATAGTAGGTGAGGAGAGAGGACCCTGCCCACGAGGGCTCACAGTCTACAAGGGATGGGTGAGGATACAGTAGGCGAGGAGAGAGGACCCTGCCCACGAGGGCTCACAGTCTACAAGGGAGGAGAGAGGATCCAATAATCAGGGAGGAGAAAGGATATAATATGAATCCATGAGGGCTCAGTCTGCAAGGGATGGTTGAGGATACAGTAGGTGATGGGAGAGGACCCTGCCCATGAGGACTCATAATCTGCAAGGGATGAGTGAGGATATAGTAGGAGAGGGTAGAGCTATTCGTGTGGCGGTTTAGTGGACTTTTATTGGTGTACACCTATGCTTACTTGCCACCAGCCCTTTTCTACTTATTTGTTTGTGCATAATAAATGTCTCATTCCTTCTGTGCAAAAAATAATTTTTTTACTAATTAAGGCAATTTAGAAATGGGTGTTCTTATTTCACAAGTAGATCTATGTAGCTTGGTCCTGTCATTTTACTATACCATAAAACAGTGTAACATAAATGTGCAACCTTAATACACTGCAGGTGTATTCCCAGGTGTAACTATAGATGGTACATGGGTTGCAGGCACTCCTGGGTCTTGAAGATTAGGGGCGCCCCACAGGTCCAGTTGGCCCAAGTAAGAAGACTAATACTATTAAAAACCCATTATAGGGGCCGAACTGGTGATATTGCTTTGTGACTACAATAGAAATTCCATTTCAAGCAGTTACTCTGCTAGTACTATTCTGAAATGGTTATGTACATTATAAGTCAGACAGAATCATTAATGTGCTGTGCTCCATAATGACATGCTTATGCCAGAAAAGTACTCCATATTCATGAATAAATGATGCTATGTTCAAGGACACCTTCCAGCACAGCTATGTCCTCACTATGTATTGTTAGTATGATGAGTACTTACAAAGAAAAATGTTACGTCATGTATTCATGAAAGTAATTGATCGGTCATTTTAGGACAGGTGTCATTTAGTCTGGCTGTACTATGTTCTATAAGTGATTAGTAACATTGTGAAGAACACTAACAATAAAGTAACAGTGTTAACGAGAAACTGTAATTTTTTTTATTTGTAAACTATTTACCTGCAGATATGGGGTAATTTGCAGGTTAGAATTCTGACGGTGTGCGGTCGCCACACTCAGACCCCAGCTGCCCGGAGGAAATTAACTTTATTCCTCCTGACACCCTTTAGCTTTCAGTCTTAGGGGCAGCCGACGTGGTTTCAGTCACAGATGTGTGCATAGTGAGTGGCAGCTCTAACCGCGCCCTCGGCACTGACTGACAGCCAGCTCTGTACTGATGCACTGATGCACTGGGAGTCCGTCTGTGCTGGGAGTGCGGTTAGAGCTTTCACACACTATTCGCAGATCGGTGACTGAAACCAGATGATAAAGACAGGTGATAAATGTATAATCCCTGTGAATCTGACCACTGGAACACCACCAATCTTACAAACAATGATCCCTTTTACACGCTGCAACTTTCCAGCGATCACGACCACGATTTGACCTGGCCGGGATCACTGGTGAGTCACTACGTGATTGCTGGTGAGATGTCAAACAGTCAGATCTCACCAGCGATGCAGCAACGATACAGCAGTCGTTGGGACCCTGTCACTCTCGGGTGTAGTGTTGAGATCGTTGGTTGTTGTCCCTGTCAAAGACAGCGATGCATGTTGCCCAGCGGGAGCATGACAACCAACAAATGGTCCAGAACGATTTGTAATGATCAGTGATCTCACATCAGGGGCCTGATCGCTGCTACGTGTCGCTGTGAGGTCGCTGGTGAGGTCGCTGTTACGTCACAAATCCCGTGACGTTTCCGTGACATCGTTAGCGATGTTGCTGTGTGTGAAGTACCCTTAAGTTCCTTGTGTGAATGAAATAGTAGTACGCATAAATGACCACCACTCAATTCACTTCCATAGGACTGATGAGAGCAGTCATACTGTCAGTCCTAATGAAGTGAATGAAGTGGTTGTCATGCCTGCATTTCGTAGTGAACTTTGGAACCCCAGTTTTTTGGGATCGTGAGACTTCCATTAACCTTAATTTATCCCTGCCGGTGGGTAGATGATAAATGTATTTGATTTTAGATGAAAAACCCCTTTACGGGGAGACTGTCACCCCCAGATTTACACTTCATATTAATCACATAGCTGTGAAGTGAATGGAGCAACAATAAAAATCAATCTTTGAGACATCCAATACATTCTTTCATTGGAATATATTATTGCAATAAGCAAATTAGAATACTCACTCTTGGCATGGCTAAACGCTTCGGTACACCTCTCCACCAATTTGTATGCCGCCACCTCCTATCTTAACTGACAGTGATGGTTTGCTCAAAGCCAGCGTTGTCTGACGATAAACCTGTCATGTGTGTACTGTCCCTGTGCAGGAGTAAGGGTACCGGCACACCTGGAGACATCACCGACAATTTCGCAGACGACGCAGGGGCATGGCCTATCGGCGGCGACATCGCCGGCAAGTCGCCCTGTGTAATGCGGTGATTTTGCTCCAAAAATCGGCTGAGAGTGCTCGCCTGGTTTCACAGCGCTGCTGTGAAACCAGGCAACCACTCTCAGGCAATGTGTACGCATCGCCCGGTGTAACATCGTGACTGGCAATGTTACAGGCGATGAGAGCCATAGGGTACCTTTACACGCCGCTACGGCAGGATGGATGCATCCCGCTACAGGCTACAAATGTAGCTTGTAGCGCCAATATAGCCCGTCGTAGCGGCGTCTGAAGACGTGACGATACAGCCGGCAACAGATACATCTGTTTACGACCTCTGCTCGAAAACAGAGAGCTACAAAGCCGATGGTAGCAAGATGCATCGGCGTGTAAAGAAGTTACGGAAGGGAACTCTGGACACCCTGCGATGTAGCTGCAATGTAGCTAAGGCGTGACCCTGGCTCCGTGTTACCGCGCCCCATGTGCGATCTTTGGTGGAAGCTGCTGCATGACGATTGGTAGTCGCTGCATAGGGAGGCATATTTAAGGAGCTGACGAGTCACACTACACAATCGCTCGAGCGTGCTGTATTACTCAGCCTCCTGCGTTGCCTGCCCAATCAGGATGTTATTGCTTTGTCCTATCAGCGTACGGACGGCTCGTAATCCACAATTGTGGCACGCCTATGTGCTGTCCCTGCTGCACCAGGTACGCCCATAGTAGCTGGTTATAGCGGTGTGTAAATGAGCTACAGATGGCTACTTGAGACACCCGGCGATGTATCTAGCTATAGATGTCACGTAGCGTAGCGCACCTTATGGCGGCGTGTAAAGGTGATGCGTTGAGCGTTTGTAACCGTTTGAGCGTGCTCGTGCACGTGAAATAGCGGGATGCATCCATCCTGCCGTAGCGGCGTGTAAAGGTACCCATAGGCTCCCATGTTACAGGATCGCTGCTGGGGTTTGGAGACACCCCAACAGCGATGCCGCCTGAAACATCAGCACAGTGTCGCTGAAGATATTGCCGTGTGTAAGCACGCGATGGCAACGCCGGTGGGGTGCCAAAAACGTGCGCGCTCCCGTGCGTCGCCTGCGAAATCGACGGCGATATCTCCAGGTGTGACGGTACCCTAAAGGCACACATCACTTTCATGCGAACCATGTACATATAAAAACATATACATTTCTTTGGATTGTGAACCTAGGAATAGGGGTCCCTATGGGACTAAATTACCGTACGGATTGCTCTTATTTTCATTGAACCCAGTTTCTCGTTGAGTGTGACATACAAAGCATGTACATATATATAAAAACATGTACTTTTATTGTAGGTATGGTGGCACACAGTGTTTTTGTCACGATTCATGTATTTACATGATGTTAGAAGTCATAGATTTGGTCTGGCTTTTCCTGTAAGTAGTTGATATAGGCTTCTCCAGCCTACCAGCTGAATACTAATTATCAATCAGTAATTGGGGGGGGGGGCTTCACATGGTATATATGTGAATTGTTGTTCATTTGGTTTTAAGCTGCTGATGAAGTACTGTGTACGAAACGCGTCCAGCGGGACTGCGCTCCCTAGGTCGCTGATTTTATGATCTTATGAATTACTGAATAAATTTTGAATATTGGAGAAGTGTCCGGTGCCGGATCCATTACTTCATATAATCTTCTTGGACGTACGGGACGTCTCCTTCTGGCACCATCCGGTCCGTTGGAATTTGGTGAGCACGAACAAACCCCCTACCCTTTCCTCCCTCAACGTAGCGTAGCGCACCTTATGGCGGCGTGTAAAGGTGATGCGTTGAGCGTTTGTAACCGTTTGAGCGTGCTCGTGCACGTGAAATAGCGGGATGCATCCATCCTGCCGTAGCGGCGTGTAAAGGTACCCATAGGCTCCCATGTTACAGGATCGCTGCTGGGGTTTGGAGACACCCCAACAGCGATGCCGCCTGAAACATCAGCACAGTGTCGCTGAAGATATTGCCGTGTGTAAGCACGCGATGGCAACGCCGGTGGGGTGCCAAAAACGTGCGCGCTCCCGTGCGTCGCCTGCGAAATCGACGGCGATATCTCCAGGTGTGACGGTACCCTAAAGGCACACATCACTTTCTTTACACATTCTCTTTGGGGTGTAGGGGTGAAGCAAGAGATGCCAGCAGAGATAAGAGAATCATATGTGCTCTTCCTTCAGCACAGGGACAGTGCATACAAGTCGCCGATTTAACTTCAGATAGCGCTGCCTCTAGCAAATTAGCACTGTCAATTAATATAGAAGGAGGTGATAAATAATTAGGAGGAATGAAGCACTGAGATGCCTAAGGTACCGTTACACGTCACAACATTGCATGCAATTTCACTTGCAACTTACTGGTTGCAGTGAAATAATGGACACATTGTTCCATTTTGTTGCCGTGTACAAATGTAACAATGTGTGCATGATTTCACTGCAACCAGTAAGTTGCAAGTGAAATTACATGCAATGTTGCGACATGTAACGGTACCCTTAGTCACACAAATGGTGCAACAATTAAATGATTCAGTGAGTATTTTAGTTTGCAAATTGCAATAAAGTTCCTATTGGGGACAATAAAATAACAGATTTAAAATCTAAACAAATGTTTTTTTATTCTTGCTCCATTCCCTACAAGGTTATGTGGCAAGGACACACATAGAAATCATGGGACCCCAAGACAGATAAAGGCAGAATGAAGAAGGTTTCTGCCAGGCAAGTTCATCGGATTAAGAGAGCAGCTGCTAAAGAAAAGCCTTACAAACCAGCAAACAGATATTTGAAGCTGCTGGTGCCTCTGGAGTCCCTCGAACCTCAAGGTGTAGGATCCTTCAAAGGCTTGCTGTGGTGCATAAACCTACTATTCAGCCACCCCTAAACAGTGCTCACAAGCAGAAACGGTTGCAGTGGGCACAGACATACATGAAGACTAATTTTCAACCAGTCTTGTTTACTGATGAGTGCTGAGCAACCTTGGAAGGTCCAGATGGATGGAGTAGTGGATGGTTGGTGGATGGCCACCATGTCCCAACAAGGCTGCGACATCAGCAAGGAGGCAGAGAAGTCATGTTATGTGTTGGAATCATGGGGAAACAGCTGGTAGGCCCCTTTAAGGTTCCTAAAGGTGTGAAAATGATCTTTGAAAAGTATATAGAGTTTCTGACTGAGAACTTTCTTCCATGGTACAAAAAGCAGAAACGTGCCTTCAGGAGCAAAATCATCTTCATGCATGACAATGCACCACCCCGTGCTGCAAAGAATACCTCTGTGTCATTAGTTGCTATGGGCATAAAAGGAGATAAACTCATGGTGTGGCCACCATCTTCCCCTGACCTCAACCCTATAGAGAACCTTTGTAGTATAATCAAGCAAAAGATCTATGAGGGTGGGAGGCAGTTCAAACAAAACAGCAGCTCTGGGAAGCTATTCTGACATCATGCAAAGAAATACAAGCAGAAACTCTCCAGAAACTCACAAGTTCAATGGATGCAAGAATTGTGAAGGTGAGATCAAAGAAGGGTTCCTATGTTAACATGTAACTTGGCCTGTTAGGATGTTTTGGAGTTAAATAGCTTTTTATTTCAGTGAATGTGACCTCCTAATGCTGCAAATTCAACAAATGAGCATTTTCAGTTCTTTCAAACAAATTAATGTTTAGAAACTCTACTGTGCCTAATAATTTGGAGCAGTGCATTTAGAGTTTTTTTTAATTTTGAAGATTATACGGTTATCATTGGGAGGTTTCTTCAATAAAATTTAATGTATACTCTAACGGGTGATGACTTTTATTACACTGACTGTCATTTGCACCAGCCATTTAGGAAAATCAGAGAAAAAAAACATTTGCATAATAATTTGGAACACAGTTTAGATCCTAATCTATTGGGGGGGTGACAGGTCCTCTTTAAGGGAAATCCTAGCTGCATCTCTGTATCAATTCACACTTATGGTCCTTTACACACGGCAACATTTCTAGGGTTTCCACAGGTAACTACTGGCTGCAGTGAAATCATGGAGACATTATTCCATTTGTACACAGCAACAAGATAGAACCATGTCTCCACGATTTCACTGCAGCCAGTAAGTTACCTGTGGAAACCCTAGAAATGTTGCTGCGTGTAAAGGTACCATTAGGTGCTTTCACACCTCGGACAGCAACGGACCCAAACTGATGCTTGCAATCAGATGCCAAATAGGCATCCGATTCGATATTTGCAGCATCAGTTTGGATCCTCTCCCTGCTCCTCCTGTCATCTCGTCCCCCTCCTCTCTCCCTCCTGTCACCTTTCTCCCCTCTGTCTCCCCTCTTTGTCCCCTCTTTGTCCCCTCTTTGTTCCCCTCTTTGTCCCCTCTTTGTCCTCCTCTTGGACCCCTCTTTGTACCCCCTCTTTAGACCCCTCTTTGCACTCCCTCTTTGCACCCCCTCTTAGCAGACCTTAAAAAACAAAAACAATCTTTATTCTCACCTCTCTACGACACCCGCGGTGCTTCCAGCTTCTTTTCTTCTGATGCACAGGACCTGGCGTGATGTCACAGTCACATGACCGGTTACCGCGGTAACTGGTCATGTGACTACACTGTGACGTCAGGCCAGGTCCTAGAAGCACAGAGCGCTGGATGCAGCGCTGGATCGTGGAGAGGGAGAATAAAGATTTTTTTTATTTTTAACCCTTTCATTTCACTGGATATCACTTCTGCAATGTATGAATATACATTGCAGAAGTGATATTAGATGGCACAGAGCGATTTTAGTGTACTGAGCATGCTCAGTACACTAAAATCGGGTCCGAGGAGACATCAGCTGTTTCCTCGGATCCGCGCTCCATAGGCCCCATGTTATTTGGCGCGGATCAGGTCGATCCAATTCGGTCCGATTTGACCCGCTGTGCCAAAAATCACAGCAGGCTGCGATTTTGGGCACAGCAAAGAATCGGCCAGAATCGGATCCGACAAAAATCGGATGCCATTAAGGGCAAATCCGATGTGATCCGTGCCCATAGGATAACATGGGGCCAAAATCGGATCCGTGGCTGTCCGTTTTACAACGGACAGCCACGGATCACAGAAAAACGCAGTGTGAAAGCACCCTAAGAGAAACACTATCACATCTGTAACATTTACAGTCCTCTGGAATCCACAGCAATGAATAGATTCTGATTCGTATACCAGTTTTTCTTTTCTCCATTCATGTATAGTGTTTCCTATGGCTGAAATGACAGATCTGATATTTCAGAGATGTCAGGGATCTCTCCCCATGTGTTTCATTCATGGATCACTGATGAAGAACCTGTATTATCGTAAGGATGAGTTCTTAGGAGAGGCTCCACTAAGTATGGGTGGTTGGGGGAAGGGGCTGCAGGAGGAAGAGACAGCTCTGCAGACTATGGTTCACTGCTAGACAAGGTGTAGCTGTGGCAGAGCAGAGGAGGAGACCTGCTGGAGGAAGGAGGAGGTGTTCCTCTGCTGCAATTGATGAGGCAGGAGGAGTGTGTTTCCTGAGCTGTGTGATGAGGCAGGAGGTGTTCCTTAGCTGTGTAGAAGGCTGGAAGGGTGTTCCTGAGCTGTGATGAGGGCAGGAGGTGTTCCTTAGCTGTGTAGAAGGCTGGAAGGGGTGTTCCTGAGCTGTGTGATGAGGCAGGAGGTGTTCCTGAGCTGTGTAGAAGGTTGTCTCTATCTACACTGTACACACTGCAGTCACATGAAAGTAAGATCAGATTCTCTCTCTTCCACCGGCTGAGGCTGTCACCAGCAGTGACTTCAGGATTTGCAGAGAAGATCCCACAGCTCCACATTCATCCTTTGCTAGTGATCCTTTGTTGCTTCTTCAGTGCCATCAGAATTGCTGATTTCTTCTGTATTCCTTGGACCTCTGGATATGAAGATGATGATGATCAGCTGCTGATTTAGCAGTTTTACAAGTCCTGCATTGCACAGCATTTTGCACAAGTGATGCCATTCCTTGTGTGACATATCTAGCCTGGGTTTCTAGTACTTGAATCTTGACCTGTTCAGTGATTATGTGCCATAAAAAGAGTGCCAAAGCCATGTGCTAAGTGGATTCAGAGATCCACAGCTAGTTAGGTTTCTAGGATCTTCAGGTCAGGGAATGGCTGCTAAGTCGTATTCTTGGTAAGCCAAATTCGTTTTTTAGGTGGAAAGAGGGGATATGTTTGCTGTTGAGGCACCTTCAACTCCCGCCATGTCTCAGACAGAAGTGGACTTAGCAGGATGTGGTATCTCATTTGGGTCGGTTCTGCCTGAAGATCCCGCCGAACTCTCTACTCTTGCAGCCTTGAGGAGAAGAAGACTTTCTGGCAAGGAGCCTAGAAGGAACTCTTACCAATTCAACCGGAGAAGTTCTGCTCAGTTAGAGCTATTGGGTTATGACCCACCAGGGACTTCTTTCTCCTCATGGTCACCAGAGGAACCATCAACCTTGGAAGAGAAAGTGGACTCTAAACCTGAAGTGGCCACTGCTCCTCTCAGTCTCCCGTCACAAACCATCCCCATAGACCTTCTGACCTGTTCAGGGACGTTGGCCAGCATTGTGGACCTCAGCTCTGAGTCTGAGGATGAGGCCAACAGAACTGAGAAACCTTCTGGTCCTGCTCCCAAACCAGTCGTGACAGAAACCAGAAGAGAGCAAGAAGAGATAGATGAGAATGAGACCAAAGCTGTGGCCACCTCACCAGATGGGAGATACTTGAAGTTTAACATTGAGATTGGAAGAGGGTCTTTTAAAACGGTGTACAAGGGTCTAGATACAGAAACCACAGTGGAAGTGGCATGGTGTGAACTGCAGGTAAGACAATAATCTGGCCTCAGGTGCTCTACTGTGCCACCCTCTTCCTATAAGAACCATGCAAACATTTTCCAAAATATGATATTTCCTTTAATGTATAAGATAGCAATAGTTATATAAACAAAGCAAATAGAAGTGTTTCCTAGTCCAGTCTTTCTGCTGCCCCTAAGCTGTTCTGTGCTTGACATGTTACTATATAACACATTCAATGTAGCCCTGTTACCTGTCATGTTAACTTTGAGTAAATGTCTAGATGAACATGATCAGGTGTTTCTGCTGAATTCTATGACAAGTAAGGTAATGTATTGCAATAAGACACCACTATAGGAAAACAAGATAACTAAGCATGACATTGTTGTTACACTTGATATATATGATGTCACAAAAGAGGTTGTTCAGCTGAGAGCAGAGGTGATGATGGGTTTTACTTCTACCTATAATGAATAGGCTCTTGCTGGAGCATTTAGTGTATTCAATAAAAACAATCAAACTGTGTTAGTAAAGTACAGCTATGACTTAATTACTTTTTTACTTTAGGACGTTGGCAGCAGTGATTTGGTTGCATAGGCACTTATCCCCCGGTAAAAAAATACTACCTTTTTTGTAGAGATACTACATGTCGGTCATGAGAAATATGTAAATCAGTCAGTAAGTGCACTGGGGGGTGTCAGTGCACTAGGACTGCATCTTGCGAGTGAATTGACAAATATATAATGCCCTTCTGGCCTGATTTGCATTTGTCTTCACCAACAGATCTTTTTTATTGGGGCAGGCATATCACTAGTTCCCTATGTGAGATCAGCAGGTTCCCTTTAGGCAGGATCACAGGAGCGTATGCCTTATAATGCGAGAGTATCAATATGCTAATGACACTCAGCTCAGGCTCTGATCTGCGCATGACCAAGTGTCATTCACTGTGCCCAATTCTCTCACATGCCAGAATCAGATCACAGGTACAGAGAAGAAGGAGAAATGAATCTCTCCATCTCCTCTGCGTTTAGTGGACTGCACTCAGAAGACATCTGAGTGCAGTCTGATGTTTCACATGCACCCATAGACTTGTATGGGTGCAGGTGATCTGAGTCATGCTGTGATTGTTTTCTCGGTCCAGTTAGAGCTGAGAAAAAATTGCAGATTGGAGCTGCCCCATAAGGGGCCGTTACATGCTTCGATATCTGAAACGATATTGTTGAAACGTCACGCTTTTGAGATCGTTCTTACGATCTCGTTTGTGCATCGTTGGGTGTAAACGCAGGATGTCTGAGTGAGAAATCGTTGGATCGGACATCTCAAATTTGAGAGCAGGACCTTAAATCTATCATTCATTGTCCAATTAACGCTCCAGCAAAGTGCAGCATTGTACAGTGTGACACCATGATGAATAATCTCCTTCAAATTTCTCCTATTCCTGCAGCTTTATTAAATCGTTCACACAGGTGTGCGGAACAAAGCTGGCGCGATGCCAAATTGGAGATCGTTAACGAGATCCATGCATCTGACACCGCACTAACGATCTCGAAACGACAGCGGTCACGTGACTTTCCTTATGGTCTCATAAGCGAGATCAGAGCGTGTAACGGCACCTATAGAATAACATTGGTCCAAGTGCAATGCAAATTTTTTTGCATCATCTGATTTATATACTTGTGTGCAGGAGCCTTTAAGAAGCTCTAGCTATGAGTCTCTAACCTTTCCAATACAATCATAAATACTTTGCGCTCATATAGAAGTGTACAAATGTATACAAATCAACAACAATAGTTTCTAAGACTAATACAAAATTTTAATTCTATTTCTATGTATAGTTGTGAATAGATATAATCTTTTTAAGCAATGTGGAACAACACTTATATCATATGCCACCATGACTTGGCTCACCTGCCTCCACCATTGATAAGCATACCACCAAAACTTGGAATCAAATTCCGGTTCATTACAGGTGGCTGCATCCATATCAAACACCTTGTAGAGTCCTGGCCTTCATCCTCAAGGACCAGTATAGGCACAACTGCTGAAGGATTCCAAAGGAGGATGAACAAACATTCATCTCTACTTAACCTCCTTTTTGGCTTCGCTCCTTGTTATGTTTATGAAAAAATACTTAAAGAAATTGCACCAAGTCTGAACTAGTGCTATATATTTATACTGTGTAAGGCTAGTTACACACTACCGTTTTTTACACTCCAGAGGGATGCAGGTAAAGCCTGCACCCCACCTGATTCCCCGGATCTCCCCGCAATGATGCAACTGGATGCACCCGCACCAGTATTATCAGTAATCTGAGCTCACAGTTCAGTGATGATACCGCTGTGGGAGCAGCCTGTTGCATCCGGTAGTGTACCTTTTTTTCCTGGATCCTGTCCTAGGAGGCGTGTCATTTAGAACTGCATTCTGGGCATGTGCAGTCATAAAACCTGGATCCGGCGTCTGCCGGATATGGGTTCATAGAGCCCTATTTTAATTCTACCTGTATTGCCCTGGATCCAGGTAGTCACGGTTTTTGGAATGGAGACCAAAAATGTAACATGTTGCATTTTTGGTCTCAGGGAAAAAAACGTAACCACCCGGATCAGGGTGAAAAGTAAAAAACTGGATGCATCCTCAAGTGTCTGCGGCTCCATTGACTTTCATTGGGGCCAAAAAAGGATGCAGGTGCATCCAGTTTAAACTGAAAACACACACATGACAAAAAATGGTCATGTGACCCCAGCCTTAAGGCCCCATTACACGCAACGATATCGTTAAAGATATCGTTGCAACGTCACCGGTTTTGTAACTTTGCAGCGACCTTGTAGCGAAGTCGCTGCATGTGACATGTACCTACGAACAGCAATCAGATCGCTGATCGTTGGTAAATGGCCAGGACCATTTTTTGATCGTTTCCGCTGTGTGACAGCAGGAGACTAATACTTAACAACCTCCCAGTGCCGCACAGCACATGCTGGGAGGCTGGTAACCAGGGTAAATATCGGGTAACTAAGCGCAGCGCTGCGGCGTACCTTCCTGGTTTAGTAACATAGAGCCTGTTAAGCATTTGTTGAATTGGTGATGGACATTGATCAATGCCGGGAATAATTCTCAGTGATGCAGGATGATATGAATAATTCAGTTATGATTTTTATCTCTGTTCAGTCTACATTTGCAATAAGACAAAGCTCCAGAATGATCTCACTTGTGTCTTGATCCAATAGACAGTATATTGCACAAAACAAATAAAGTGTAGAAGTGACATGCATTTCTTATTCTGCTATACTGGGAATGATGACTCTCATTGTCAGTAATCCTCATTAATATGTAATGAACAGTCCCTGTAACATCACAATGCTCCACATAGTCAGTGTTTTATTAGTTTTGCATAGTTAGCATTTATTGTTATGATTATTATTGTATTTCTTATGATTATGTCTTACTGTTTTCTGTTATTATTAGTTATAAAACTCGCAGTTCCTTGTGTTCTCGCCTTGAGGAGATATCTGACCCATGCTTCATATTATCTTCTGCTGTGCACTTGAATATGGCATTTGTATGAAACAACTTTATCCAATGTGTCCAACTCCTGATTCCTGATTTAGCTACTAAACACTTGGATGTCATGGGTTGTTCACCTCTGGTGACTCTTTTTATTTAAATCTATTTATTTGAAGCTAAATATCATTTGTGCAATTCAGATTCCTCCAAAATGTTGCATGTTTTGCTTATATAGGGTCCTTTGTTTCTTTGCTCACTCAACTTTGTTGTCTGTAATCATAAATTAGTTGAGAGAAGTTTAAAAAAAACAGACAGAAGAGTTAGAATATTTCCCATTAGGCTGAGCTCACTGATGGATTCTCAGTTCACCTGTTCTGCAATAGGCAGTATAAGGCAGCGGTCACACTAATGGTGGGTTTACACGTCCCGATATCGGCCCGATATCGGAGCCAACGACGCGGGAGCGCGCTTTTTGAGCGCGCTTTTCCCGCCATCGCATCGCCGGTTTAGACAGCCCAATATCGGGATACAACGTCCCGACGATGTGTACGCCCCCAACCCAGGAACTACCAGTTAACATGGGAGTGAATGGGTGACGTGGGCGTACACATCTTAGTTGGGCTGTCACACGGGACGATGCGGCTACAACGGCCATCCGATATCGGGCGGTTGAATAGCACGCTCATTCTACCCCCGATATCGTTTTGGCATCGTTCCAGCATCGCATTGTACGTTCAAACCGTACAACGCGTGAACGATATCGGGTCCAACTCCCGAACCACGTGACTTTTGGTCGGAGTTGGGTCGGAGTTGGACGCCGATATCGCGACATGTAAACCCACCATAAGGCATGTTCACTCGTCTGAGAGAATCGGATCAATTTTGATAATGACACTCTTACCCAAAACTGATAAGAGTGTCAGCTTAAGGTGATCCGACTCTCTCAGGGAGAGAATCATATCACAGATGAAAAGAAGATGGAGAACAAGCTTTTTCCAACTTCTCCTTTCTGTGAGTCCACGGAATTCGGACTGCACTCGGATGTCATCCGAGTGCAGTTGCATGTGTTCCACACACCCATAGATGTGAATGCTGCTGGATTTGCGCTGCCAGTCATAGCATGTTGCCATGACGAACTGGCATGAGAAAAAAACCCTGATCAGCACCGTTCCTTGATATAACATTATGCCGAGCGATATCCAACCAAACATTGGATAGCACTCATTTGTATTATTCACTCTTGTGAGCGAGCCCTAACACTGAGGTTACAGAAGGCAAATTATCCAAAATTGGTAAATAAACCAAATTACAAAAGTGATTGTTAGCTAAAAATACATGTATTTTTAAGGCCAGCTTTACACCATGTTTTTCCCCTGTCAGGCTGTGTCCGATGTTTTGCAGGAAGCACCGGACACAGCCCGACAGCTGCAGACAGAACAGAACCAGCGGGCATGTTTTCTGCCGGATTCGGCACTGCACGGCTGAAATGTCAGGATCACTGCTAGCGGGGAGCTAGCTGCAATCCTGAAATGTCAGCGGGCAGCTCTCCATGGTGCTGAAGTTCAGTGCCGGCCGGCGCTGAGCCTCAGCACCCGGCGTCCGGGTGCCGGACCAATTTCCTGTCGGATACGGCGCGATCCGGTGCCATAGACTCTCATGTTAGGGGGCGCCGGATCGTGTCGGATCCATTCAGATTTTTGCCCCAGACAGAAAATCGCAGCAAGCTGCGATTTTGTGTCCGGAACAAAAACACAAATTCTCCCGGATCCTCCCGGACAGATGGAAACCGGATGGCAAAACATTGCCATCCGGCTCTATCTGGCCCCATAGGGGGGCCGAAATCGGATCCGGAGCTGTTCGGCCTAAGAGAGAAAAAATGTCCCCAAAGGTGGATTGTTACTTGATGAAATGTAATATTCCCAGCGACCACAAATTCATGCAACTTGAATGACACAAGCGGTATGTATAATAGGGTTGTATGCACCATGTGATTGAACATTACAATGTGAGAACAGCTGAAAAACATGAAACATGCACAGGATAGATATATTAGTTTATAGCCCAAGTAAAATCCATACCAGGGATAACTCGCATGCAATTTATAATTTTCTATTTTGTTGCAAGGTGGGCTTTTGGAAACTTAAAGTCATATTAGCCCAGGAATGATTATAACATCTTTAATCTAAAGTTTCATCTTAAGAAAAGTACCGTACATGTTTCTATTACTTTTAAAAATACCCTCCGTATCGCAGTACCCTTTACTGCCCTTCACACCTCCATATAGTGACAGTTCTTCCTTTCAGGGTGACAAAAGACCCCCTCACATTGCTTTTCATATACTAAAGGAGCATTAATATTGCCATCAGTAGGTACAGAACATCCGTAGCGTAACTAAAGTGTAATTCCCTGGCTGGTGAGGTACACGCTGTACTCTGATTCAACAGAAAATCACTATATTCATAGGCGATCTCTTCCATTAACTGCCTGCACAGTATAGTCAATGTTTCACCAACACAAAGGCTTCCAGCTCAAATTTAGACAGCAAATTTCACCTTGGTATTAATTATAGTATTGTTCTGTCGGAAGATATTGGAATGTGTCCAAAATTGTGTTGCAGTTTCTTTCTATGGGGAGAGAATACTTGTTCTGTGATTTGAAAAAGTTTGTAGAAACCATGCTACATCACTTGGACACATAGATCTGAGTTCTGGACCAGACCAATCTGGAGAATAAAACTTTTCTAAGAGTTGCAATGACAATCCATTGCTCACTAAGGGTACCTTTACACGCCGCAACTTCACCGGCGATCGGAGGCAACCGAAACGTGCACGTTTTTGACGGTTGCTACTGAAAGCCGATGCCGCATGTACACGTCGCAATTGCGCCCTCAACCTAAGGTGATGTAGCGTCCCGGAAGTTTCCACACCAACATTTGGAAACATCCGGTTGACTCCTGACGCCGCTTCACACGTCCAATCCCAAAGGAATGTGGGTGTACATGTTCAGCGCCGCAAGAACATAGGCGTGACAGACTGGTGTATTCCGCGCCCCAAACACGCTGATTAGACAATGCAATAGCGTCATGATTGGCCAGCCTGCGCAGGAAGGCTGGCTAATACATGACGCCATTGCAATTGTGTAGTGTGACTGGTCAGCTCTTCAAATATGGCGTCCTGTGAAGGGACAGCCAATGGAAACACAGTAGCCCCCACCAATCATCGCTGATGGGGCACGGTATCCAGCATGCTGTGGCACGCCTCTGGCAAATCACTAGGCAACGCAGATTCCATCCCTATCGCCCATTCACACGCCAAAACCAGGGCAATTCCCTTCAGGGTTGCCTCTGGTTTTTGAACAATGCTCTGAAACCGCAACCGGGAACAACTTTCAAAATCACCATCGCTTTCCCCAATTACACGCCGCAATTTTGTAGCAATTTCAGGGCAACGGTGACGGAACTCCGGATTGCCTCTCAGTTGCTACACCGTAGTTGCGGCGTGTAAAGGTACCTTTAGTCCACATGCAAACGTTGAGATACTAATACAGTTGTGTCCAAGTGCTTGACATGCCACCGGCCATTGATACTAGTGGGCCACATGCACGCTGAGTATTTGGTGAGTTTGTTACCTCAGTGGGATTCTACCCTTACTGTGTTCCTTTATAAATCACTACACCTTTGCTGCAGGACTGGAGAAGCAAATTATTAAGATAACATTTCAAATCCCCTTGTATGGTGCAAAGGTCTGGTGGGGGTAGCAAACATAATAATAAAGAGCTCTGAGCAGCCTTGCATTCACAGTTTTAGGGGCCAGGAACAAGTTATGCAGTGCCTAATATGCATGGTATTTGGGGCAGCAGACATTCAACAGCAACAGGATGGTTTCTAGTGCCAGAGAAGTTGATGCTGCAATAGTGAAGAGACAAAGATGTCTATACAGAAAACTTTGGAGCGATTTACATGATAGTCTAGTATATCCATTTTTAAATTTAATTACATATACCGTATAAAAATGTGATGTAGGCGTATTAATTGGTAGAATTAGCTGAATTGCACTTGAACCTAATCTGTTGTAATAAGCTTACTGCTGTGTACAAGTGATGTTCCACTCAATATATCTGTTAGTTCATTTCTGTCAGGTGCTCATCATGGCTGGCTTCAGAAAGTGCCACATCTATCAGTGACATGCGGCTAAGGCTGGCTTCACATCACGATTTTGTGCAGTCCGTGGGAATCCTTGGCTTTGCTGGATCCCCGGACAGCCATGGATCCACACGGATCCCTGAATTTGGATGGCAAATAGATAACCGTTTTCGATTCTATGCAGGGTCCTGTGGTCCCTCTGTCTCTCCCTGTTCTCCCTGCATCTTTACTGTCTCCCTCTTCTTCCTGCTTCTCATTACTCCATCTCATCTCCCTCCGCTCGTCTATCCTGTCCCCCCTGTCATCTCCCCTGTCCTCTTTTCTCCGGTATTTAAAAAATAATAAATCTCCTCCCGGAGGATACCAGTCCGGTGCCTCTGGGGATGCGACCATCTCCATCTGGGTGCAGGACCTGTTATTACGTCATCGAGCTGATCAGCTGACGTGTCAGCTGATCGGCTTGTTGACGTCACAAGAGGTCCTGCACCCAGATGGAGACGGTCGCATCCCTGGAGGCACCGGACAAGTGAAGTATCCTCCGGGAGGAGATTTATTGTTTTTTAAATACCGGAGGAAAGAGGACAGGGGAGAGGACAGTGGGGACAGGATAGACGAGCGAGGGGAGAGGAGATGGAGGAATGAGAAGCAGGGAGAGGCAGAGGGTTATGTACTGAACACTACTTCTGGCCATGCTCAGCACGTAACAACGGAGCCAACAACGGATCCATGTTGACACAGATCCGATGTCCATAGGCTCCCATGGTATCTGCACACTGACCGCCACGGATCCATGGTGTCCAATTTTAGTCATGGACACCAAAATGATAGCAGGCTACGATTTTGGCTCCTTGACTAAATCGGACAGCAACGGATGAGCTAAAATCGGATGCCAATAGGGACACATCCGAGCCCATCCGTTGCCTATAGGGGTACATGGGATGCAAAATCGGATCCGTGTGTATCCGTTTCAAAACGGATACACACGGATGCCGCAAAATCGTGATGTGAAGCCAGGCTAAGAATGAGCTCAACAGTTTAAGGGTGTGTGCTTATGATCGGGAATTGCAGCGTTTTATACGCAGCATATTGCTGCTGTGTCCAAAACACTGCATTGTACAGTAGCAGCATAGTGGATGGGATTTCGAGAAATCCTATTCTCACTGTGCTTCTCCCTGCAACAGCATTATTTCAGCTGTGGTGCAAGTTGCCGCGCTCCCGTATTTCTGCAGCATGTTAATTTAATGCTGCAGAGTCGGAAGCGATCTCCAGCGGGTGAATGCAGGGAAGAAGCCGCCCTGCACCCAACACAGATGGTGAGAAGAGGGTGGCTGCGGTCTCCCTGTGTTCACTCGTGGGTTCCTGCAGATCCGGAGGCATGCAGCTCCTCTGGATCTTGAGCACATACCCTAAAAAGATTTTTATAAAGCATATTGTATAGCTCCAAGCTGCATACCAATATGAAATTACAGTGTAGCACATGCCATGTTCCCTAAGATGCTACATATCAGCTACTGAACTACCCTGGCTTAGTTTTCTGAATGTTTTCTGTACTAAATATATTAGAACATTTATGTTAAATTTCCAGTAAGTGTCTGTTCTGGTCGACAGAGATTAATGGTTCCTATTGCCATTTGCTAAAAACAGGTCACCAAGCAGGCATTGCAGGACGGACTCTATTACACACTATATATAGGCCTGTCAGTGCTGCCATGTGCAAGATATATACCGTGCACGCTCGGGGCACGTGCCATGATAGTGCAACACGTCTGTATTAGACATCTAAAAGCATCGGAACTTCACTTATTTCATCATTAAAACATTTTATGAACTATACCAACTATGTCATTGTTAAAGGGGGTTTTTCAACATTGTTTTTTAACCATAAACTTCCAGAAGTTAAAAATAATAAATAAAGGGTTTCTTTACCTGCCTCTGCTTCTAGAGATTCTTGAGTCTGGATGTGATGATGTAACGACTACAGTTCATGTGACCACTGCAGACAACCATTAGGCTCAGCATCCTCATGCTATCTAGTGATCTACTGCAGTTGGTCATGTGCATTGTAATCATTTTGAAGGGGTAGAGATCTCATTGGTGCAACTTTTGCAGGGACACAGGGGCCCAAAATGTAAGTGAGCCCATTTCCAACTCCAAAGCAGCAAGCAACTGCCATGTTCCCACTTAAAGACACAAGTATTGTTATGATGTGTAATGTGCATTGTGACATGCGTTATTTGTGATAAATTTAGCCCGACAGTAGGGAGCGTTAGGGTTAATGTTTGGGACTAAAGTAAAAGGATAGAGAGAGTTTCATGTTGGGAGGTTAGATAGGGCCCACCGTGCAGTAAGTGCAGACCTATGGTTTGACTAGTTAGTGGAGCCACATGACTTAGGTGTTCGTGACTTGGGAGAGATGCAAGACTGTGGATAGCATGATCCCGTCTGGATAAAGGATTGATCGAAGGACAGAGTGATCGACTGGAGACGGAACCTGGGATAGGATGCTTAACAGTACAACCCCAAGTCTATAACTCAGAGAGGTAAAGGGCCAGTATGGAACAGATATCATGAGACAAGCAGAGTGCCCCAGTCAGGAGTTCCTAAGTGTTAGGAGGAGAGAGGCTAAGGACTAACCATATTGGCAAACTGATCCTTTTAAGAGGAGAGGTGGGTTGTGGTGAAGGCAAATGAATCAGTGTAAATTGAGTTTAAGTGAGTTAATAGAGAGGAGAATTGAGACCGTGTGTGGAAATGCTGTGCATTGTGAAGGAAACATTCTTAAAACTGTGTATCTGCTATCTACCGTGCATAATCCACCAAGTTGGCAGTTAGTTAAAGATTGTTTATTTGTGAGTGGTGGTCTCTCTCATTAAAATACTTAACTTCAGGTTAGCTGAAGTCACTGGCATCATTCGGCCTGCCTTGGCTTAGTGCCCCCATACTACAAGTCTACACACCCTGCCAGGACCCCTACCTTCATATAATATGCCGGGCATAAGAGATGAATACTTGACCCACGGATTCCTACCTGCGCTACGTTGCGCATACATGGCCAGTTGGATCAGTAATATGTACGGCCACCTTTAGACTACATTTGGTTGTGACTGTTCTGGGGGACTTGTCATGCTTTCTTTGTAGTTATGGAAGAAGCATGATATAAGCCACGGGTTGGCTTGATCAAGAAAAGTTAATTCTTGACAAGCAATTTTGCTTTGAGGTTCCATGTGTCTGCTCCAGAGAAAAAGCTTAGTTGTCAGGCAGAGCTGTAGATGTCACTGACCACTTCTCTTAATCACTGGGTATTGTGCCTGTGGACATCTGTTTGATTTCTAGAGCCAGGGTATCAGGTGCCGGTTATGTTCTTCATTTAACAGATAATCTGAGTGATCCCAGCTGCACGTAAAACATGACAAAAGAAAATGCAGATGCCTGGAAGAAGAATTTTAGGGTTGTTGATTATGGCTGACATGTGACTTCAAATGCCCTTCAGTATGTGGTTTACATAATGAGGTACAGAAGACTAGAAAATGATGCCTACTCACATGAGACATGAACTGAAATAGGCTGTCCACATTATAGATGAAGATTGGAAAGTATAAGGATCTGCATATCAACCCCCTGCCTACCATGCAAAAGCCCCCGGCTGCCTTTCTTGTGTTGATTAAGGGGAACATATCATCAGATTCATGCCGCCCAAAGGATGACATAGGCTGTGGAACTGAAGCCAAGTATGTTTTACTCTGAATTACTGTGACGTTTCAGAGTAAACATTCTTTGAAAAGTTGTCTGGAGACTTTGTATCTCAGCTGACTAGTCCAAAGTAGCTTCTCCCGGCTCCTAGACTGAAAACATATACCGTAATACTTATGGAGAGATCTGTAAGTCAACTGGAGCGGTCAGAGAGAAGCCAGCCAGTGACCTGTATTGGTCTGGTCAGCCAAGACACATAGGCTTTGGTGCATTAAAATGATTAAGCCACAATTTTAGCGTAAAATGCGTTGAAAAGTCACAATTTCTTGGCGCAAGTCTTACAGAAGTCTGGGATAACAATTACACAATTTTGACGAAGTCTCTAAAAATGTAGCATCTTTTGGCAGTTTCATGATAGTTTCAACTACCGTGTTTCCCCGAAAGTAAGACACTGTCTTACATTTTTTTTACCCCAAAAAGTCCCACTATGTCTTACTTTCGGGTATGTCTTATATTGGGAAAATAAATGTCGATTTTTGTTTTAACCATAAAATACAGCCCCCAGCAGTGTGGTATACAGCAACCTCCCCAGTGGTATATACAGGCCCCAGCAGTGTTACAGCAGCAGCCCCAGTGGTGTATACAGCTGCAGCGCCCAGTGGTGTATACAGCTGCAGCCCCCAGTGGTGTATACAGCTGCAGCCCCCAGTGGTGTATACAGCTGCAGCACCCAGTGGTGTATACAGCTGCAGCCCCCAGTGGTGTATACAGCTGCAGCCCCCAGTGGTGTATACAGCAGCAGCCCCCAGTGGTGTATACAGCAGCAGCCCCCAGTGGTGTATACAGCAGCAGCCCCCAGTGTTGTATACAGCTGCAGCCCCCAGTGGTGTATACAGCTGCAGCCCCCAGTGGTGTATACAGCAGCAGCCCCCAGTGGTGTATACAGCTGCAGCCCCCAGTGGTGTATACAGCTGCAGCCCCCAGTGGTGTATACAGCTGCAGCCCCCAGTGGTGTATACAGCTGCAGCCCCCAGTGGTGTATACAGCTGCAGCCCCCTCCCCATGAGTATACAGGCGCCCCCCCCCCCCTTGCTGCCGCCAACCTATAAAGTAAAATATCATTCTACTTATCCCCGCTGGTGTCCCGCTGCTGTCCCGCCGCTATCACGCTCCTTCGCCTTCATCTGTCTTCCATCTCCGGCGCACAGACAATGAAGTCAGTCTGTGCGCCAGAGAAGGAAGTCGGATAAAGCTGGATAAAGACGGAAGAGCGTGATGGCGGCGGGACAGCAGCGGGACACCGGCGGGGATAAGTAGAATTATATTTTACTTTACAGGGTGGCGGCGGCGGCAGCAAGGGGGGGGCGCCTGTATACTCATTGGGGGGGGCTGCAGCTGTATACACAATTGGGGCTGCTGTTGTATATACCCGTGTTTCCCCGAAAGTAAGACAGTGTCTTACTTTCGGGGTATGCCTTACATTACCCGACCCCCCTAAAACCGGCACCATGCCTTACTTTCGGGGGCGCCCTACTTTCGGGGAAACACGGTAGCTCTACCAAAATTGGTGGAGGGACAGGGCATGGTGATGCTCATCTAATTCACAATGAATAACAGCTTACCTGTGCAAGGCACCTGGATGCGCACACCACTTGTCAGACAAGCCTGATTCTCTTAATGAATCAGGTGCCTCTGACTCCACCATGCCCCTTCGTCAATACCCATGTGAATTACATTGGTTTTGATAAATCTGGGTTTAGCCTTCTCACAGTATGTTAACCATGAAATGCTGTAGCATTTAAGACTAAAATGTGCCTGCAGCATTGTAGCCGGTTTCTGATTGATGATGGCTACATGCCCATATGATATAGTTAGCAGTCGTCACACAATGTCACCACATGGCTGCCTGAATAACTCTCCCCAATCTTGCCTTGGCACCAAAGTTGTCCAACCTTGCACAGATGCAAGCAGCAGAATTGCCTTTATCTCCAGCAAGTAAACACTTCATGGTCCAGTAGAGTATGTCATATATCAAATGATAACTCAGTTTAAAAGATCTAGAAAAAAAGTCACAAACTGTTGAATTTGATCCTTTTTTGAGCCTGGCGGATTGGAATCACGTCATCCCTATGAGCAAAGAAGTGGTGTTTTCAGCCCTGGTGATTGGCACTCTGGTTGTACTTCTACCCTATCTGACTAATGTCTTCTTTAATTGACACAAAATAAGTGTCCAAACTAAGCACCTTGGAGGGACATAGTCTTACTGAAAATGATACCTTGAATGTTTCAATCAAATTCTCTTTTATTCATATTTGATGTGCCTTAAAGACCTTTAGCAAAGCCAATTGGTCCAGTGCTCCTGCCCACCTTCATGTTACTCATGTACACTTCACACTTTTAGTGTCCAATGTGCAGTGCTTCGTTTGGACAGTCATATTGTGCTGACACACTGCCTTTAATAGGTCTTAAACAGTGACAGGTTCTCTTTGTTCTCTTTGTCGGTGTCTTTACTCATCCATATTGGACAACGGGTTCTCTTAGATTTCATGGGACATTTTCTCACACGGACACATTGTACGTTTAAACACGTGATCCCTCTGAAGCGTTCAGATATCTATCAACACCAGACGGACACTTTGTATGGAAAACTCTGAAGAGGGATTATCATCTCAATGTCTAATAGTTAAAAGTGATTTACTGGGAACACTTTGCTGCATTTATACATTACAAAGGTATTACAAGGCACTACATTCTGTAATGGTTCAAAGTCGCAGAACATATTTTATTCATTGTACAATCGAGGATTGCGCCTGATAAGATGGAAACCCAGATGGATATCTATGACCTAACAATAAGAAAATGAGTAAACTGTAAGGAACAGCATCATTACCATACTGTAAGATGCAAAATCATCATCACTCTGACAAATCTGCTAGGATGACGGATACTTTTCAGGCAATTTAGTGTACCCTTAGGGTATTATTATTATTATTATTATTATAGCGCCATTTATTCCATGGCACTTTACATGTTAAAAGGGGTATACATAGACAAGTACAATAATTATGAGTAATACAAAGCACGCACAGGTACAAGAGGAGAGAGGACCATGCCTGTGAGGGCTCATAGTCTACAAGGGATGCATGAGGATACAGTAGGTGAGGAGAGAGGACCCAATCCGTGAGGGCTCACAGTCTACAAGGGAAGGGTGAGGGGACAGTGGGAAAGGGACGAGCACCTTGCCCACAAGGACTTACAGTCTACAAGAGATGGGTGAGGATACAGTAGGTGAGGAGAGAAGACCCTGCCTGCGAGGGCTCACAGTCTACAAAGGATGGGTGAGGATACAGTAGGTGAGGACAGCGGACCCTGTCCGTGAGGGATCGCAGTCTACAAGGGATAAGTGAGGATACAGTAGGTGAGGAGAAAGGACCGTGTCCACGAGGCCTCAGTCTACAAGAGATGGGTAAGGATACAGTAGGTGAGTGAAGACCGTGCCTGCAAGGGCTCACAGTCTACAAGGGATTGGTGAGGATACAGTAGGTGAGGGTATAGCTGGTCGTGCGGTGGTTTAGTGGAATGGAGGTTACTGCAGGTTGTAAGCTTGTCAGAAGAGGTGGGTATAACCCTCTATACTGAGTTTTTAGAGCAGAAACTGACCAGGTTGTCCAGGAGTTTTGAGTTTTTGAGGAGGACTTAGAGAGTTTCAGCTTTTGCTCCAAAAAGACTGTGCACATACTGGAAGTTTGGTGATCCTCTTGCCATGACATGCCTCAAATATCCATCTAGCTTTGGCTTTTTAGTAACTTCAAAAAATGATAAACCTTCATGGGATATTGTAATATATTAGTAAGTATATGCTATATTCATTTCCAGACTGGCTCATGTAATACACTGGCGACTGATTTAATGGCATCAATCAGATTATAAGACCCAGTCAATCATTAATTGGGATCATAGAGCTGTTAAATATGTTTTGGAAGGGTGAACTGAAATCTGCCACCATTGTAAACTAATGCCTGACCCTCACTAACCCCCTCACAAATCCTTGTGTCATGCTGCAGATCCCCCCAGGGAGAACATCTCACTGTCCACATAGCTACACACAAACACAGATATAAATAGCCGCTCGCTACATACTGGCACTCTAGATAAACCTCGGACATGATCTGATTGCTTCAAATCTCTATTGACTAAGTCCGTTTATCCTACGGCTTGATGCAGAGAAGGAAGCTTCCTTCATTAGGTCCTTATACAGCCATGTGGCCCCTCTGTTCTGAGGCCCCTAGGATAACTAAAACATTGCGTGATACAACCTGATCTATTCTATACAACACAGACCGAAAACCACCCACTAATTACGGATAGCATTTATGCATAGGACAGCACCTCCTTCACCGCAAGGGAATATATCTTATTCATCTAGAAAATATGTGGACTCTTGTAGTAACACAGTAAAATACTTAGCAATGACCTTACTGTACTGTTGAGCCCTTTGTGTGATACTCAACCATGCATTGATGAACTACATACATGAAAACATTGAAGCATTACTTGAGACCTGTAGGTAACACTCAAGTGTCGAGGGATGGGTGAGACTTTTCTAGGTAGGGTCCATACCTGACACATTTCCTGACATGACTTTTTTATCTGTCTTTCTTTTTTATCTTACATTTCTCTAGTTTTAGTATTACTATTATCAGTGACGGACCTAGAGCCTGGAGGGCCCTGGTGCAGCCCTGGTGAGGAGCCAGGGGCGGTGGGGGGTGCTGGAGGCCATCGGTGAGTAGGGGGGGTTGTGGTGGCGGCTGTCGGCGAGTAGCGGGGGATGAGATGCTGGCGGCAGTCGGCGTGGAGCGGGGGGCGGTTACTGGTGTTGCGGCACTCCTACCTGCTCCCTGCGCTGAGCCGGCAAGTGCATTCCTGGGAGCCGGGGCAGAGGAGAGGAAAGGAGGGGCGGGATCAGGCAGCTTCCTGCTTCCCTTGCCTCACCCTCCTCTCCTCTGACATCGGGTTACGGGGGTTGGCTGGGGGACCCCCGGCAGGCTTGAGGGGCCCCCTAGCCGGTCGGGGCCCTGGTGCAGCTGAACCAGCTGCACCACGGTAGGTCCGCCCCTGACTATTATTATTCACATTGAATATTCATTTATTTTTAAGTTTTCATGTCTTTCCTTTATGTTACCACTTTTCTTGATTTGGGAACAGTTTTTATTTGGAAATACAGTATAAGGCTAGGGCACACTTAGCCCAGCAATTACGTTAACTGGATCCAGTAACTGCAGAGGGAAGTGTGCATTAACATCGGGGGCTGCCTGTGAACACTGCTTCATAGTAACCCGCTGTTTACCATGGATGCAGCCACACAGGAAGCCCCAGGAACTGCGCTTTTGCTGACCAAACAGACTAAAAAACACAGTATGAATGGAGCCTTATTGAAGAAAAGTATAACTTGAAGCACACTATTCTCAGGAATGAAGAATTTATTTTATATATACATATATATATATATTATATTACAATATATATATATATATATATATGTACTGCTTGTTGCCTAGGTTAACAACCTCCTCTGTAGTCTGTCAGTGGTGCCCGGTCTCTTAAGCAAGGAGCACAGTACTTACAGGTTGTTCTCTATAGAGCTTGTAAGCAGGGGTGCACCGAGCCCCACTGCCGCCCGAGCCGCGGCACTGATTACGGGGGGGGGGGGGGGTGCTACTGATGCCCCTCCTACTGGGACCGGGTCGCCACTGCCGCCTGAGCCGCGGCAGTGATTGCTGGCCGCGGCCGTGAGTACCGGGGGGGGGGGGGTGCTATTGATGCCTGGGGCCCCTGCCGCCCTTCTGTCCCTCTCCCCCGGCGGTCGCCGCTTACCTCCGGTGCGCGGGGTGAGCGGCCGGCGCCATGACAGGGGGAGGCTGTTTGCATTCAGGCGCCGCCCCCTTCTGCACAGCCGCTCCCCCTGCCGGCTGCCGCCTGAATGACAGGGCTCACACTGTCCAATGGACGGTGCGGCCCTGCTTGTAAGTACTTGTTTCAAGTGTCCTTTAGATGTTGCGGAGGCAAAGTTACCTCTGTTTGCTAGCGGTGCAATCATGCTGATGATCTGAACGGTCAATCAACCAGTCCCCATCAAGCAGAAAGCCAGGGGCAGGAGAACAGTGCTCTCCTGAACTGCAGTCATGAAACAACCCTTTTAAAGCACAAAACTAAAATGCACACAAGTATCCAATGCATAAAATATTGGAATAAGTACTTGGGCCACAACTATATTTTTGCTTTAAAGAGGACTACCAGTCACACCCCTGGTGCTATGCTAACTGAATGCAGCGTCTTTGCTGCATTCAAGGAATGGAGCCCCCCATGTTTCTAGCCCCCCTGTAAGTTGTTAAAAAGACTTTATAAAGTGTATAGATAAGGAGTCCGGAGGGCCTTTCTCAGTAATGAGTCCTCGCTGCTCCCTGGTATCCTCTCCACCTCCAGCCCTCTCTGGTCCACCTCCAGCCCCCTCAGTGCTGCCTCCTTTATTTGTCTCTCACCTCCTCGGCCACTTAATTTTACTCTGTGTCTGAAGTCACGCAGACTCAGAGGGAACAATGGGTGGGACCAGTTCCCAGCAGCTGACACGCCTCCTGTTGGTGACATCAGTGCCGGAGCCCGCCCTGCTGTACATACATAATCTGGAGCAGGGCGGGCTCCGGCGCTGACATCACCCTGTCCCGCCCATTGTTCCCTCTGCGTCTGTGTGACTTCAGACACAGAACATCATTGAGCGGCTGAGGAGGGGTGACAAATAAAGGAGGTGCATAGAGAGGGCTGGAGGCAGGGAGGACACCAGGGAGTAGTGAGGACTCATTACTGAGTAAGTCCCTCCGGACTCCTTACCTTATACACTTTATAAAGTCTTTTTAACAACTTACAGGGGGGTTAGAGACATGGGGGACCCCTTCCCTGACTGCAGCTGACACGCTGCATTCAGTGCTGCATTCAGTTAGCATAGCACCAGGGGGGTGACAGGTCCTCTTTAAGTAGCATTTTCCAAGCATAGTTTTTTGTACGTCCCTTTGTTGGTCAGATTTTTTATAGTATTCTATAAATTGGATGCCATGTACAGATTATTGCAAGACATCCTGTGTTGTTTCTTGGCCAGTGAGATAAGAAACTCGCTTTACGTGTTTGGCATTTATATTGTTATTGGAATGACCCCTGTAGCTATTGAAGCGTTCAGCTAATATCTTGCAGGGAGGTAGAGACTTTCGCATTCCCTAGAATTGCTGTAACTTGCATTTACAGTACTCTGTTGGGCAAACAGCGAGCTGGTGACATACATACAGCCTACTCTGGGTAATGTGTCTAACAGTGCAGGGAGTTTAGAGAGTCCTGCAGGCAGGGGCGAGTAAATCATTGGTGCAACCTGAGCAGCTGGGCAGGGGCCCAATAGGCAAGGGGCCAGTTTCTACCTCTAAAGCAGGTGGAATTGTGCATTATAATGAACCATTGGCTTGCAAAGGGCCCATATATTGATCTTACTGAGTGGCCCTATTCTGTCTGTGTCTGCCTGCCAGTGTCAGAGGTTTTTAGATTCTACTTGGACTGAATTAACAAATTCCAGTATGATATTATATTGAATAATTGCTGCTATTATAATCAAAGATGAAACTTTACTATAATGAGTGTCAGGTCCTCTCTATTTCACTGTTACGTTGTTATTCTATGTGTCAGTAATAATGGATTAGATACACTTGTTGCTCTAATTATAGATTATTTCAGCCGTCATATTTGCTATATCCTAAGTGTGTGGTCCCTGTGACTTTCTTTCCCGTTCCAATGGCTTTTCTGACCTTGTGTAGTTGGCTGACTTTCCTTCACGTAGCTTATGAAGTGCCTGAGGCGTCTCAGCCAGTGGTATGCCGCTGTTCTATCAGCCTTGTGGAATGTGCCTGGATCTTTAAAGGAACCTTAATTGCTAATGGCTCATGTTTGTAATGTGACTTAACTTTACCCTCTGATAGTTTAGTAAATAGACTGCCGACAATGTTTTACTCTTAAGATGACATAAAACATTTTTTTCCCAGTGTTCAGATTTTTTTACTGTGACAACTAAGCAAAAAATGGCTGGACATATATAAGAAGAGAGAATATAGGGATTTCATCATTGATGTCATCTATGTATACTTCTGCGCTAACTCCAAAACCTTTCCTCAAATCCACCCATGTTTACTGTCATGTGTAGAGTAGCACTTGTCTCCGAACGCCATATGGCTTTTCACAGACACAAGAGAAGGGATCAACACCCCGAAACAGCTGTCTGTGGATGGATACCTGGTCTTGGTATTCCCTTGTCATATCTCTAAGCTTGTAAAAGAGCTGGATATTGACTAAAAGGGCCACTTAACATGGTGGTTATGGTGTTCTCCGCAAGGAGCCACCCCTTGACTGGGTCCTTCCCTGGAAGGATATCTGGCTAGTCCTGTGTTTGAGACTCCTAAACGAGGCTCCACAGACTTATTTGCATATTCACACCTATTATGTAGTCAGAGCTGGTCATATTCTACATAGTCATGGATACAAAGCTCTTCACCTTCTCTACATCATAAGTTTAATCCTACTGAAACAATTCTTCACCTTCTCTACATCATAAGCTTAGGCCTACTGACCTTCCTGAAACTATTCTTCACCTTCTCTTCATCATAGGTTTAGGCCTACTGACCTTCCTGAAAACAATTCTTCTCTACATCATAAGTTTAGTCCTACTGAAACAATTCTTCACCTTCTCTACATCATAAGCTTAGGCCTACTGACCTTCCTGAAACTATTCTTCACCTTCTCTTCATCATAGGTTTAGGCCTACTGACCTTCCTGAAACAATTCTTCTCTACATCATACGTTTAGGCCTACTGTAACAATTCTTCACCTTCTCTACATCATAGGTTTAGGCCTACTGACCTTCCTCAAACAATTCTTCACCTTCTCTACATCATAGGTTTAGGCCTACTGACCTACCTGAAACAATTCTTCACCCTTTCTACATCATAGGTTTAGGCCTACTGACCTTCCTGAAACAATTCTTCACCTTCTCTACATCATAGGTTTAGGCCTACTGACCTTCTTGAAACAATTCTTCACCTTCTCTTCATCATAAGTTTAGGCCTATTGACCTACCTGAAACAATTAGCTAAACTGTAGGTAAACAATATAAAATATGATTTTCTGATCATCATAATGGGAGACCCAGACAATGGGGTTTAGGCAGTCTGCCCTCCGGAGGCCACACTAGGTACTACAAGTTTTTTGTAGTCTCCGCCCCTCCGCCTATAAACCCCCACTGCAGGAGCAGATCCCCAGTCTTACTTCAGTGTGCTCGGAGATCACACCTCTGACTTGCACATCACAGAAGATTTGCTTAGGGTTTTTGTGATGCAGCATGAAGAAAAGTGGGTCCCCTGGACAGGAGATCCCCGGCATTCTCCCTGTCCACCTTTGGGTGCATACAGGTCGAGGTACTTTGGTCCGTGGCCCTCGAGCCTGGACGCGGACTTTATTGTCTGGCCTAGTACTATGCCGTACTCCCTCACTACTCACTTCTGAAGTGCTCTGGTGAGGTGGGAGCCCTGGAGCCTTGCACAGCTCCGTTCCAGTCTGCGGCCTATCCATGGAAGCGTAACATGCAGACCGGAGCCTGGACCCCCCGTCCGCTGCCCGCTGGACCGGTACCGGACGTGGACCCATTGGGTACAGGTACTCTGTATCTCCCTATGTGGGCCTGGGGAGACATGGTGTGTGTAGCTTATGTGACCATGTATTTGGAACCTCGGTTCCTTGGGACATGCGGTTCTGGAGGGGGCCCTGCATGACGGGCACCTCTTATTATCATCCGTTATTGCGGGTGTTTGCAAAGTGTGTGGGTGACGGCCGCCATTACAGAAGGTTCTGGCGCCTTATTTTCCCACTGTGTGAGGATCCGGAGCACGTCCCCCTCTGGGCGGTGACGTCACGCTCCGCGCGGCCTATGGGTACTCGGTCTCCTCGGGCTTCTGCTTAGCCGCGCCCACATCATTAGTGGCGCGTCGGCCATTTTCTCCTCATTCCTGTGAGGGATTTGAGGCGTGCACATCGCGCTACGGGGAGACGCTGCAGTTTGCCCGAGGGGGTCGCACACTTGCCGCTCTGAGTCACCGCTTCCCTGGTCGGTATTCCGCTGGGTGTCCGGTGTTAAACCCCTACTGCCCGGTTACGGCGCCAGTATGGATGCAGCTGGGAAGAAGGCTACTGCCACGAGGTCCAAGGCCTGCAAACAGTGCATGGAACAGGTAGCTGGGGATGGCACTTGCGCAGCTTGCGGTCTCACTGGGCTTGGTCCCAGTGGTTTCTGCTCAGATGCGACAGCATCACTGCTCTCCCCTGAGGTTCAGGGGAAGCAGGGCCATGGGATGTACAGAGGTCTTTTAATGATACTGTAGTGTCCAGAATGTCTTCCATGTCGCAATCGTTGGAGGCTATACTGAGGAGGCTGTCTGATTCAGCCCCCAGGCAGGGTCCCTAGGGGTTAACCCCATGCAGGGAGAGAGCTCTCATAAGAGACCTCGCTGGGAGGATACCCCCGAGGATGGTGAACATCGTTCCTCTGATGAGGACCGTCCATCTGATAGTGAGGATGAGGGAAGAAACCCTGACCCTGAGCCCCGGCACCACAAGGCTCCCTCAGAGGTCCAGGGACGGTGTGGAGGATTTGGTTGCCTCCATTAACGAGACCCTGGGGCTCGTCCCCCCGGCTGCGGTGGTGGATAGACCGCAGAAGGAATCTTTCCAGTGGCTGCCACCATTAGGTCAGTCACGTGGTCTGTTCACTGACCACTCCAATTTTTGGCGAGTGGTCAGGACGCCCAGGGAGCATCCTGAGAGGCGTTTCGTTAGGAAAACTAAGGATTCACGTTATCCTTTTCCTAAGGAGGTTCTGGAGGAATGGTCGCGCTCCCCTAGGGGATGCTTCCTTGACCAGAGTTGCCGCTCATTCTCTTTTTTTCGGCGGAGGATAGTTCCTCTCTGAAGGATCCAATTGACAAGCAATGCGAGTCATATGCTAAGTCTATATATAGAGGCTGTGGGTTCTTCTTTTGCGCCAAACTTTTCTATGGTTTGGACGTTGCAGGCCATTACTGCGTGTCTGGAGGGGATCACCGATATCCCGGGGTCTGACCCGGAGGTGACAGCTCTTGCCAACAAGGCTAAGGCCTATGCTGATTACGCCAGAGCGGCTGCCTTTGAAACAGCTAATCGGACTGCCGTGGCCTCTGCTAATGCGGTGGTTTTGCGCAGATTGCTGTGGATGCGCCTCTGGGACTCGGATAAGGTGTCCAAGAGGATTTTGCAAGTCATGCCGTTTTCGGGCGATAGACTTTTTGGGGACGAGCTGGATAAGCGGATTAAGGAGTTTACTGAGAAGAAGATCCCTCAGAACAAACCCAAGCCGCAGAGATCTCAGAAATGGAACCACAGACAGCGGTCCTTTCGTCCCAGCTCACACTCGTCTGTCTCGTCCGCGCGGTCGGACAAAGGAGGTAAAACCTCTGGTCCCTGGCATAACAAGAATCGCCAGAAAAAGCCAGCGGGGGCCGCAGCAGCTGCCGCCCCCCAAGGCGACCTTTGCATGACTCGCTCCCGACTCCTGCCACCCCACCGGTTGGAGGACGCCTGGCCCTGTTTCAGGACGTATGGCTTCTTCGCGTTCAAGACCGGTGGGTGAGAGACATTGTCTCTCGGGGCTACAGGATCGAGCTGAAGTCCTTTCCTCCAAACCGTTTCTTTCTTTCCTCCCCGTCACCGGAGAAAGCTCAGGCTTTTCACCAAGTCCTGATTGGTCTTCAAAGGGACGGAGTTGTGATACCAGTGCCATCTGGGGAACGTTTCAGAGGATTTTACTCCAACCTCTTCATTGTTCCGAAGAAGGACGGTTCGTTTCGCCCAGTGCTGGATCTGAAATTGTTCAACCAACATGTGCAAGTGCGAAAGTTTCGCATGGAGTCCCTGCGCTCGGTGATAGCAGCCATGTCTCAGGGAGACTTCCTGGCATCCGTGGACATCAAGGATCCTATCTGCATGTGCCGATTGCGCCAGCTCATCAACGATGGCTCCGGTTTGCAGTGGGAGAAGAACACTTCCAGTTTGTGGCGTTGCCGTTCGGTCTGGCCTCGGCCCCGCGGGTCTTCACGAAAGTGATGACGGCAATGGTGGCAACCCTGCATGCTCAGGGTCATGCCGTGATACCTTACCTGGACGATCTGCTGATCAAGGCCCAGTCGAGGGAGTTGTGTCAGGGGAGCCTGGATGCGACTCTCCAGGCTCTGGAACAGTTTGGGTGGATCTTGAATCTCCCAAAATCCATACTGGTGCCAACGCAGTCATTGACTTATCTGGGCATGGATTTTTCACACGGCCCCGGCCCTGGTGTTGCTACCCCACAAGAAGCAGACCTCCATCCAGTCGGCGGTTCGAGCTCTTCTTCATTCCCCACGATCTTCCCTGAGGGATTAATGAAGCTAGTGGGGTGCATGGTGGCGGCAATGGAGGCAGTGCCTTTTGCGCAATGTCATCTCCGCCCTTTGCAGCTGGAGATTCTCCACAAGTGGAACAAAAGGACATCATCTCTGGACAGAGTGGTGTCCTCTCTCTCACCAGACGAAGGAATCTCTTCATTGGTGGCTTCAGCCCCGTCACTTGGCACGGGGACGGTCCTTCCTGCAACCTTCGTGTGTTAGTGGTGACCACGGATGCCAGCCTGACTGGCTGGGGTGCGGTGTTCTTGCACCACAGGCTCAGGGTCTCTGGACGGTGTCAGAGTCCTCCCTACAAATCAATGTCCTGGAAATCAGAGCAATTTACCTGGCCCTTCTGGCTTTCCACCGTTTTCTGGCAGGAAAACACATAAGAATTCAAACGGACAACGCGACGGCCGTCGCGTACGTCAACCATCAGGGCGGGACTCGAATTGCCCAGGCCCTTGCCGAAGTCCACCGCATTCTGTCATGGGTGGAGGACAACGATTCGTTGATATCAGCAGTCCACATCCCGGGAGTGGACAATTGGGAGGCCGACTACCTAAGCCGGCAAGGCATGGACGCCGGAGAGTGGTCTCTACACCCGGACGTCTTCCAGTCCATCTGTCAACGATGGGACACCAGATGGGGAATTCTGATGTAGCCTCGTCCTTCCTATACACTAAAAGTTTTTTACAATTAAGGGCGGTTAGGCATGGGACCCCTCCTACTAGCTGACAGCTGACTGCTGCATTGGATCCAGGGGTGACAGGTTCCATCTTAAGTATTTTCCCGCCGTTTATTGTACGTCCCTTTGTGGTCCAGATAAGTTTTCATGAACTGGATGCCATGTACCATTCTATGCAAGACATCCGGGTGTTTGTATTCCCTGGACCAGTGGATAAGCTCGCTTTACGGGGCATTGATATTGTAGGAAGACCCCTGTAGCTATGGCCGTTCACTACTAATCCTGCAGGTCAGTAAAACTTTCGCATTCCCTGAATTCTGGCTCTTGCTTTCCCAGTACTTTTCAACAGCGGTGGTTGACTTACATAGGCCACCTGGAACGTGCACGTGCAGGAGTTAAACTATCATCAGGACATGGGGATAAATTTTCATTTCCTGAGCGCTGCAGGGGATAGAAGGGGCCATTTCTACCTCTAACATGTTTTGTCTTTAAAACCTTACTTCAAATCATATAGATTTACTGTGCCCTATTCTCTAGGAGTGTCTGCCTGCCAGTGCAGTTTTGAGACTACGTTGGACTAATTAACCAATCCAGTATGATATTTTTGCAATGCTGATTAATCAAAGATGCTTTACTATAAAACGTCAGTCCTCTCTATTCCTTTAGGTATCATGTGTCAGTAAGTATGAGATAGATACACTTGTTGCCTTTAAGGGGTTTATTTCACTCTATTTGCTTTCCCTAAAGTGGTTTTCCTGTGCCATTCTTTCCGTCCAAGGATTCTACCGGTAGTTGGCAGACTTCCTTCACGTGCTAAGTCCACGTTCCTGGTTGGTGTCATCAGCTTTGTGGTGTGCCGCAAGGACCAATTCTATGGCTAAGTTGTTGTGTTAACCTTTACCCGATATTATAAATAGGATGGACATTGTTTCTACCTCTTAATGACATAAAACCATTTTCCCAGTGTTCAGATTTTTTGTGACAACAAGAAAAATCTGGACATGATGAAGGGATATAGGATTTATTTGATTCTACTATGTACACCTCGAACTCTCTGTTTTCCTATACCATGTCGCTGTGTAAGGAGTGCACTGTCTCCAAATTGACTTTCACGCGAGAGATCAACACCCTAAACATGGGGATGCATACCTGTTTGTTTTCCCTGTCATGCTCTCTGTAAGGCTGGATTGAAGGGCCACTTAACAGGTGGTGGTGTTCTCCGCATGGGCCACCCGGACTGGGTCCTTCCTAAGGATAGTTGTCTAGTCCTGGTTTGAGACTCCTAACAGGCTCCACAACTTATGTTGACAATTCCATCCTATTCGTATGCGAGTTGGCAGGTTCCTACAAGTCAGGTCAAGCTCTCACCTTCTCTACATCCATAATACGTCTCATGAAACTATTTTCACCTCTCCATCAGGTTTAGCCTTTAGACATCCAAAAATTTTCTGGTACATCATACTTAGCCTAGAAAAATTCTTCACCTTCTTATTAGGTTTACCTTACCTTTAAATTCTTTTCTCTAATCATTAAGGTTGGGACCTCACTGACCCCGAAACATTCTTCACCTTTACATTTTTAGGTTTAGGACCTACTGACCTGCTCTGAACATATTTCTCACCCTTGCTACATCATAGGTTTGGCTATGCCTTCCTGAAACATTCTTAACCCCTGTTGTCTCATGGGTTTAGGCCTACTGACGTCCTGAAACAACTTACCTTGTCTACCTAGTGTTGGCCTACTGACCTTGAGACTTGCTACACCCTCATATCATAAGGTTTACCTTTTGATCTACCGAAAAAAAAGCTATAACTGAAAGGGTAAACAAAATTAATCTTTATTATAAAATGTTTTTTTTTTAATGTTCTGTAGACCAAACAGATCACGACAGAAGCATGACATAAATGATATAACACATTATAATGTGAATTCTCCTTAGCTTTGCTCCCGGAGATCTGTGGCTGCAGGAAAACCAAGTTCTTTGCTTTACTTTTGGATCTATCAGCAGATGGAGACAGTTTTCCTATAAGCTGGAGTCTGTTTTCATAAAACACTTATGCGTCAGTCAGTTTTTTCTCATACACAAAAAATTAATGATTTTCATCAACGTTCAACATCCATAGTCATCAGTGTTTGGTCAGTTTTTACCATTAGTGATTTTTATTATATATGAGAAAAATACATTTCAGAGTTTCTCCTGCCCATTACAGTATTAAAAACGGACATTGCAAACTGATGCTACAAGTGTAATGTTACGATTTTCACAGGTCTCAGTCCACAAAAAAAACAATGAAATGTGATCAGACTATAATGAGTATGTTCTTTTATCCTGCTGGGAATCTCAATGTGGAATCGACTGACTAAAAGGTCTGTCAATGTCATCCAAAGAGTGTTTCCAAAAGTGTCCTCTGCTATGCAGCGTGTCATGTGTGTCATATCTTTTCACGTTTCCTTCAGTGTGTGATATAAGTTGTTACCAAAATATGAAGACGCTTTAGCGTCTCAATGTCTGGTTGTGTCTTATCTGTTCCACCTCTAAGCAATAGGGTAAGGGATAGATGCACCATTGGTGCAACCACTTCTACCCCACAGTGGCTCAGTGGTTTAAATCCCACCAAGCCAGGAGGCCTTGGTTCAAATTTCACAAGGACAACATCTGCAAGGAGTTCATATGTTCTCCCCATTGTTTCTTGGGTTTCCTCTGGTTTTCTGGTTTCCTCCTACACTACAAAGACACACTGATAGTGAATTTACATTGTGAGCCCCAATGGGGACAGTGTTGTTGATGTATGTAAAGTGCTGAGAAATTAATGGAGCTGTATAATAAATAAATATTAGTATTACCTCCAGAAAGCAAGTAGCATCTGTCATTGACACTTTTTAGCTTGCCAAAAAGAAGACTGAGAGGAGACTTAATAATTGTCTACAGATATCTCAAGGGCTGTCACACTGTAGAGGGATCAGCTTTATTATTATTTACACAAGGAAATACTGGAAGGATGGGAGGAAACTAAAAGGGAGGAGACATCGATTAGATAATAGAAAAAAGTTTTTGACAGTGAGGGTGATCAATGAGTGGAACAGGCGACCACCAGAGGTGGTGAGTGCTCCTTCAATGGAAGTCTTCTAACAGAGGCTGGACAGACTTCTGTCTGGGATGATTTAGTGAATCCTGCTTTGACAGGTGGTTGGACCAGATGACCCAGGACTGTCTCTTCAAATTCTACCATTCTATGATTCTATGATATACTCAAACTCATATGCTGTGCTTACACAGGGATCCTCTTCAGTCTCAGTCCTCTTCAAAACTGGGTTACTATGATGAACAAAACATATTGTTGACTACAAAGCTTTCTGTGATCGTTATAACCCTTTATAACTTGGTGATTGCTGGAACAACTGTTGATCACAAAAACTGGACTCTAAAGTGAGTCATTTGAATGGAACAAAGGACACCATCCATGAGAGCCACAGGTCAATCCATCCTCCGTAGATGGCCAGTATAGAGCCCCAGGCTTTGGGGTACTCGGGTATAAGGCTCCAAGGGTTACACGGTGTCACGGGGAGTGGTGGCTGCGCCTGATCCCGTGTCCTTGGGGGACTTCTTTGAAAAGGGGTATATTTACAGGGGATTATATACAGTTTGTCGTGAAGCCACCTGTAGCTCCTGGTGAGGTGTCACCAGCGCCGCCACAGTCCGCTTGAGGTAGATGGTAATGCGGCTAGTTTGGTAAGGTCCTCTACAGGTTGGGCTGGACCTCCGGGGCAGCGTAGTGTGATGGGACAGCTTGTAGTGGAGCTGTGGCTGGGATGGGGAGTGTTGGAGCAGTCTATGAGGGGCATCGGGAATGGAGCGAATGACACTTGCAAACTGCAGAAGTCTCTTTTACCTTTTACTGATGGTACAGCAGGTAAAGATGTCCAGGGTACTGACAGGTGACCAGGTTGCACAGTGGGTCCCCACAGCAAGTGGGTGTAAGGCCTCCTCTGTTCCTCTGTGTAGCTGAAGCCCAGCCTACATACAGCCTGACTGGCCTCCTCTCTCTTCCTGACTCTGATGTCTGTCTCTCCTCCTGTGCAGTCTCCGGGATAACCACTCTGATCACTGCGGTGGTGCACTGCTGTGTCTGGCTCCCTCTCTTGACCCACAGGGGCTCCGGGTGGCTAAAGCCTCCATGGTGTGATGGGGTTCTCTGTGGTCCTGGAGTATCCCACAGGTGCGGATCCCCGAGGTCCAGTATTTCTTTGGGGCGAAATCCCTCGAGTTCCTCACTCCCTTTAGGCTGTCTCCTCCTTGCCTTCAGTCCCCACTTAGGCTGGCGGGACGTCAGAAGGGCCTACTCCGGGTCACTGGTTTGGGCCTAACCGCAGCACCGACCACCAGGACGTCTTCGCAGCTCTCCTAGCGTCTGCACACTCTGACTAACTCCTCCCCCAGCAGCAGTATTTATAGGGGATCTTGCCTAAGGTCAGCAAGTCAAGCTCCCCCTACTGTGCCTGGGGTGGAGGTGTTGCATGTAGTAGGTACCTGCTGTGGAAACTCAACTGTGCATTAAAGTAGTCTGTGGCTACCTGTGTGAGCAGGGCGCCACACCAGCACTTTAGAAGAGGCTGCTCTTGTCCATGCAAAGTATCTACAGCTTTGTTTTTGTGATCATGGATGATACCAGAGGTTGGTTCTCTACTTCACAAACTTAAGGACACAATAGGACATGCATCCATAGTTGAAAAAAATTCTCCAGCCTATAGGTTACATCAGGTCTATGGGATACATCTGATTATATGGGTTACATCTGACTCTCAGTTAGTCTGTCCCTCACCCATGGAAGTAAGTCACGTAGGTTAGAACTGCAGGACCACTTCTACTCACTAATAATTCTACTTTGCCATAGCAAAAACAGGAATTTTTCTTTCACAGCTAGAAATCAGCAGGCGCACAGTTATAGTCACTTATGAGAGCACTGTGGCATCTCAGTAACTTTCCAAAATGAGAACAGATCTTGAACATACTGACTTGTTTCTCATTTTTTTTCTCATAATATATTCATTGCCATTTTTGGTCAAATATACAGAGAGAACAAAGACTGCAAATATTACTGTGTAAATCAGCCTTACATCTGTATGTCTTTGGCCTATTCATGTTCCAACCATTGCTGAACATTATCAGTTCTTTAATAAGTGAGGGGCATATTTGAAGCCTATTTATAATGAATCACCATACATAAAGCCAATTTCACATATTTTATATTCATTCAGCTATATGTATGAAAACAGAATGAGTTTATAGAAAAATTACTCCTCTTTTAGCTGTAGAAGACAACTACTAGAGAGAAAATCTCCCAATCTGGAGGATCCAGGATGTTTATGATACGATGACAGTCTATTGATTCTAATGAGAGATGTGCAGTGCTACCTTTGGCCTGCGGAGGTGCTGCAGGGGAACTGAAAACTTGCTCTAGATTACAGCAAATCACTGTGGTCCCTGGAGGAGCAGACACTCTTTGATCGGCTTATAACTCTTCTAACAAAAAGGATTTTCCAAAGTGGATAAAGCCTTTAAGTCATTAGAACGTCTGTGTAGAAGTACAGAATACCCTTTGTGTATGTAGATCTTCTTCCTGCCCAATTTGCAGGGAACCATTTTTGTTTTTGCTTTGCTTACACATAATTACGGGGTTGTATTACTTTGTTAACTCTTGCATGTCAAATCCAACAGCAGAAAAATTGCATCTCAGCTTTGGCTGTTTTCTCCGACCAAAAATAACATAATTATTCAGTGTTCGGTGGTAGAAGAGCTTGAGATAAACAGAATTAATTGTCTTCTCTTGTCATGAAGATTTAATTCAAGGCTTGTAGCACTATGTTTACAATACAGAAGTGAAGTATTATTTCAGTAACTCCATCCATAACTTTCAAGGACAACCACATGTTCTAATAATTCATCCCTAGAAATATGTATTTCTGGAAATGGCCCAATTTTCCTGTAAACGCAAGTACGTTTTGTATTAGGTGAACAGTTAAAGGGAATTTATTACCCTTTTTTTTTAGATAATGAAGTCACACATCATTTTTATAATGTATTTTTTTAATTAGATGTTTTGTTTCTTTTATTCTATTTTCTATACAGTACATCAATCTGAGGGCTACCATCTTGCATGAGGGGCAGTTAAGTTATCAAAAATGGAATTAGACCATATGCATAGACCACAAGAAAGAAAAGATTGAATATGCTTTATTGATTTATATAGGAGAGTTTTCTGTGCATTCTCTGTATCTGTATACAGAGAGGGGGTGGAGGTGAGCTGTAACATCACCTATCATGAATGGTGGATCCTGTGTCTTCTACAGGGGTGTAACTAAAAAAGTGCAGGGGTTGCAATCGTACCCCGACCCTGGAGCCTAGGAAGCCACCAAAGTTCAGTTAGCCTATAGAAGAAGAGTATTGCTATTAAAGATTTGCAATAATTGGGGGGCCCATTGCAGCTTTTGCATCGGGGCCCATGAGCTTCAAGTTACTCGACTGCTCATCTAGACAGGTGTTACCTTTCGTTGTAGTCTTGCATGTGTTCACAATGAGATTACTACTGAAAGTTATCTCTACAGAATAGGATGTATCCGCTAAATATTAGATGCAGTGGCCAGAGTAAAAACTGCAAGATTTCAGGATATTATTTTGCATTGTGTCACACCCCCAACAGAGCCTGCTCCTGTGGCTTCTGCTCCTGTCACCAGGCATCACTGTATGTATTCACACTGTAGGTTTAGATAGTGATAAAGGTGTTGCGTCCCTGTCAGAGCCTGCTCCTGCGGGTTCTGCTCCTGTCACCTGGCACCACCGTATGTATTCACACAGTAGGTGTAGATAGTAATAAAGGTGTTTCATACCTGCCAGAACCTGCTCCTGTGGCATCTGCTCCAGTCACTAGGCACCACCGTATTCACACTGTAGGTGTAGATAGTGATAAAGGTGTTTCGTCCCTGCCAGAGCCTGCACTAGGCACCGCTCTATTCACATTGTAGGTGGTGCTGGTGATATTGGAGAAGTCTTTGTAGGAGATTCTGGAGGGCACAGGTTTTGCTCATCTACTAGAGTTAGAGTGGCTGGGATCTGTGGTGCTTTACAGGCTGACGGTGTTAATGTGTGGGTAGTCTGGCTAAGGTCATTAATTCCTTAGCTCTCATCTATTGCAAAGTACTACCCCCTACATATACCTGCAGCCTTTTCCTGCAAGCTGCCAGAAATAGTTTTTGGTTTCCCTGTTTAGCCCATATTGAATCTGGTGTTAACCAGTTTGACCATCACCTGTTTTGGATTTTTCTGCTCCTCGTGATTTTGTACTTTGTTGCCATCTCAGTTTGGACCCCACTCCAGGACCCCGCTGCTGAATCCTGTTTTGTCAGTTTCCTGACCTCCTGGCTTGTCCCTATTTTATGACATTTCTGTTTCTGGACCGCTGCTTATCTATAGGCAGTTACCTCATGGACTCTGCTATAATTCCAGATCTAAGCATCTCAGAGTCACTCAGGGTTCTGCCTAACCGAGCGGCTTGTGCCGGTGGTCTCGGATGGACGTCACATATAGATAGTGACATTAAAAATAAATCATAGTAAAAATTCTTACAAGAAATGTGTAACTTAAAACTTGTTTAAAGGTTAGAAGGTTAGAGGGCAAGGTTAGAGGTCACATGTCAACTGAAAATGACATGGTTTACATTTTAAATGTTCTACATGATTGTCCAAGAAAAACACATGTGGAGCCAAGATATTATATTTCGAGCAATTTTTATGATGGATTATTTGAGTCCTGGTAAATATCTCTCTAACTTCCCACTGTCTTACAGATATCTTAGTACAAAAAAATATAGGAATACTTATTGAATCTGGACAAATTGTGTACAGATAGCCTAATTAACGTATCATAATTTAAAAACAGAAAGTACCTTGTAGTCTTTGCCTCCCTCAAAAGGAATCAAATTGAAGACGTCCTATTTTGTTCCATTTTACTGACCAAACTCACCCATTCTAATATACCGTATATACTCGTGTATAAGCCGAGTTTTTCAGCCCAAAATTTGGGCTGAAAAGTCTACCCCTCGGCTTATACACGGGTCATATACGGTACATGTAGGTGGGGGCTGTGTCCCGGGGCTGTGGAGGCTGCAGGAGGCGGGGGGAGGCTGCTGTATGAGCGGCCCCGTCACGTGGGGCCGCTCATTAAATATGCACTGCTTCCCCCTGTCAATCAGCGCAGGGGGAAGCAGTGCATATAGCCCCCAAATGCTGGCACTGTCCCCCCTTGTAAGGGCCCCCCCCCCAGGGCGCTTATATTACCATTCCGGTCTTCTGATCCGCGCCGCTCCTCGGTGCTCCTCGCTGCTCCGTCCGTCCGTCCTCCTACATCCGGGATCTCCGGCCGTCGCAGGCATATGACGTCATCGCGCGACGGTTGGGGATCCCGGATGTAGGAGGACGGACGGAGCAGCGAGGAGCACCGAGGAGCGGCACGGATCAGAAGACCGGAATGGTAAGAGAAGCGGGGGGGGGGGCCCTTGCCAGCGAGTGCCAGCATTTGGGGGCTGCGGATACCCCCTGGGGCTGCTGGGTACCCCCAGGGGGCTGATGGGTACCCCCAGGGGGCTGATGGGGACCCCCAGGGGGCTGCTGTATAAACCCCCTGGGGGCTGCTGGGTACCCCCAGGGGGCTGCTGTATAAACCCCCTGGGGGCTGCTGGGGACCCCCAGGGGGCTGCTGTATAAACCCCCTGGGGGCTGCTGGGGACCCCCAGGGGGCTGCTGTATAAACCCCCTGGGGGCTGTTGGGTACCCCCAGGGGGCTGCTGTATAAACCCCCTGGGGGCTGCTGGGTACCCCCAGGGGGCTGCTGTATAAACCCCCTGGGGGCTGCTGGGTACCCCCAGGGGGCTGCTGGGTACCCCCTGGGGGCTGCTATATGTACCCCTGGGGGCCTGCTGTATACCACTAGGGCTGCTGTATACTACCACTGGGGCTGCAATACCACTGGGGCTGCTGTATATAGGGGCTGCTGTATACACCACTGGGGCTGCAATACCACTGGGGCTGCTGTATATAGGGGCTGCAATACCACTGGGGCTGCTGTATATAGGGGCTGCTGTATACACCACTGGGGCTGCTGTATATAGGGGCTGCAATACCACTGGGGCTGCAATACCACTGGGGCTGCTGTATATAGGGGCTGCTGTATACACCACTGGGGCTGCAATACCACTGGGGCTGCTGTATATAGGGGCTGCAATACCACTGGGGCTGCTGTATATAGGGGCTGCTGTATACACCACTGGGGCTGCTGTATATAGGGGCTGCAATACCACTGGGGCTGCAATACCACTGGGGCTGCTGTATATAGGGGCTGCTGTATACACCACTGGGGCTGCTGTATATAGGGGCTGCAATACCACTGGGGCTGCTGTATACACCACTGGGGCTGCTGTATATAGGGGCTGCAATACCACTGGGGGCTGCTGTATATACCACTGGGAGCTGCTGCATATACCACTGTGGCTGCTGTATATACCACTGGGAGCTGCTGTATATACCACTGGGGGCTGCTGTATATCATACTGCTGGGGCCTGTATACCACTGCTGGGGGCTGTAAACCTGTGCTGGGGTCCACCCTCGGCTTATACGCGAGTCAATAGATTTTCCCAGGTTTTGGGGGCAAAAGTAGGGGGGTCGGCTTATACACGGGTCGGCTTATACACGAGTATATACGGTAGTTCTTTTATTAAATAGCATCATTTTATTGTCGGTTTGAACTCTGAATATGTGAATAAGGGTTAAGTAGATTGAATTATAGAATATTAATATACCTACTGATTGTACTAATGAAGTTGCACACAAGATAAGTAGAGATGATCGTTCAGCCGGACTTTAGATAAAGTTGTGTTCTGGACCCGAACATCACCTGATTCTCATTGGAAATCACTGATTGGTAAGTTCGGCTCTCCGCTCAAATACGTCATCCAAAAGCAAAGCACTTCCGGGGGAGGGAAAGCAGGGTTTTTCCTAATTTTGGTACACACTATATCTGATGAATCCAATTTTACCCCCAGTGTTAGCCATTCAAACACTGCAAGCGGCTCACACTGCTTCGAGCACCAATTGTACCCGAGCACAGGGGTGCTCACTCCACTGGTTTGCATACATAAAGCGCCCGAACTCCAAACTCAAACACTCATTTTTTTGTAAAGTCTGTGTTCATTACAGACACTAAACTTTAAAGATCAGGTCCGCTCATCCTTAAAGATAACATAATAAAGAGTAATGCACATATGACAGTTTTCTTTCTTTCAGTAGCCTATGTAACATTCTGCCAGGTCATTAGATGGAGAAAATGGCTATAGTTATGGTACCGTCACACGCAGCGATATGGCTTCCATATCGCCGGCAATTTGACGTGAGCGCACACGTTTCGGTAACTTTTTTGCACATCGCCATCGCCCTGTCACACATAGAGATCTCTCCTGCATTCTACGGCGATCCTGCGTTCTGGAAATCGCCTGCAGAAGACCGGAAGCAATATCCCTTTTCCACATCGCCACGTCACACGCCACCATCTCATCAGCGATGTGGGCGTAGAGTGTGAGTACGGCGAAGAAACAGGCGTGCCAGAGTCTTTTTCACCACGCCCCTACCACTCCGATTGGCCAACACAACTGCATTACCACCAAACCACCAATCGCTGCAGATGGGGCACGGAAAACAGCACGCACAGGCATACCTACGGGATTGATTCCAGAATGTCTGAGCTCCCTTTCTACATCGCTATTGTCCTGTCGCACGCCACGAAGAGCTGAGATCGCCTGGTGGATATCGGCTGATTTCACTGCAGTGCAGGGTGATCAGGCGACGCTCCACCGCGATAAAATTGCCCTGTCTCACGCCACTATGCACAGCAATGTCGCTTCCACATCGCCGAAATACACAAATTTACGGCGATATGAAAGCCATATCGCTGCGTGTGACGGTACCTTTACACATAAGTTGGCTAGGAGGTTGGGTTATTTTCTACTTTCTAGGTGCAAGAAAACCTATAACTGCTCTACTGTATCGAAAATGACAATTGAAGCAACTTTGCAATTTGCCTTGATTACAGTATAGCCATTATTTTATGTCTTCTGCCGTGCAGTTCTATGTGTATCTATGGTAACAGACAACAAACAAATCCTGTGTAGTCACATCTGGCAGTCATATTTTTTATCTGTCCACACCAACATGTCACTTACCAAAAAAGTAAAGGACAGATAGAAGGCAATAGTGAGAGGCATTATCAGTGGGACTGCATAGAGACAAAAAACAGGAGGCTAGTTTTAATCAAGATTATTTGCACATGTTCTTCCTTCTTCATTATTAGTTTCATAAAGAACATCACAACTATGTTGTAAAGGTGAGAACAAGCCTTATAAAAAGTTTTCAGAAGTGCAGTATACTGATTATGATTAGGGTGGTCAGTTTCTTAGTTACCCAATGACAACTTCTCTCACATTGTTATGCTAGTGTTTTAAAGCGAACCTGTCACCCCCTCCAGGCATCTAAAGATAACATAGCCACCTTCTGCAGCACTAAGGCTGCATTCTGACAAGGTGTCTATAGCATTTATGCTGCCTTGATTCACTGAAATAAAGACTTATATAAAAATCTGTTTCAAACCTGATCCAAGACCGGGAGGCGGGTTTTCAAGTGTCTGTCTCCCTCCTCTGTGGTGTCAGTCATCCCTCTCTGCTCTCTGTGTGCCGCCTCCAGGGCCACCTCCCTGCATTACAGAGCTTTGTCAGCTCTGCTACAACATAGAGCTGCTGTTATAAGAGACCCCACAGTAGTAAATCTAGCAGGAGGATACTGCCGGCTACGTAGCAGCCCTTGAGCTGAGCAGGTTTCACTTTCAGTTTCTTGTACCCAGCAGCATTGCTCCTTCCTCAGCCCCTGATCTAAAGCACAAACTCAACTCTGCTGCACTGCTGACAGCACAGCTCAAGGCTGCTATGTAGCAGGCAGTGCTTTCTCTGCTCAGGGTCCTCCTGCTAGATTTACTACTGTGGGGTCTCCTATAACAGCATCTCTATGTTGTAGCAGAGCTGACAAAGCTTTGTAATGCAGGGAGGTGTCCATGGAGGAGGTGCACAGAGAGCAGAGAGGGATGACTGACACCACAGAGGAGGGAGACAGACGCTTGAAAACCTGCCTCCCGGTCTTGGGTCAGGTTTGAAACAGATCTTATAAAAGTCTTTATTTCAGTGAATCAAGGGAGCATAAATGCTATAGACACCTTGTCAGAATGCAGCCTTAGTGCTGCAGAAGGTGGCTATGGTATTTTTAGATGTCTGGAGGGGTGACAGGTTCGCTTTAAACTGGTATTTTATGCGGTTTATGGTATGAGCATAAAAATTATAATGTGCTTATGTCATTAGACCTCCCAAAACCACGCTGCTGTCTATCCATCCTCGATGTCATGTGAGTGTCTGGAAAGCCAATTTGAAGAGACAAGCAAAATGTAAAAATACATAAAAGCTGTTATTGTTCATTCCCCATGCGGCCAATTTACTTTAGATTAATGGTCTAATCACACGAGTTAAAATTAGTTCTCAATGTTACGGTTAACTTCTCCCATCCTTCATCTAGAGGAGAATGAAGCTCTAAATACAGACGCCAAATAGTAACTGTTCATAATAGAACAATTTGTTCATGGATTTAACTATGTATATTATTTTTTAATATTTAATGTTTTTTCCACATTCTGCTATGATCATTTGTATTATGTAGTTTCTGGGGCAGGGGTGGGAAACCTTTTTCTGCCGGGGGCCATTTGGAAATTTCTACCGTCCTTCGGGGGCCTTACAAAATTATTAACTTGAAAATTAGCCTGTTATATTTGGTTAATCAATCAACTCGCCCATACTGTGGTGGCTGGGGCAGCTTCTCTTTGGCGTGGCTATGATGTTGGGAGATATTGATCATGTTGCTTCTCAACTGCTTTTCCAGGTTTGCTAGAGCCCTAGACATCACAGGAGAGGCTGGGATCATAGAGATCGCTGGGGTTGCTGAAGCTGGGCTATATACATCACAGGAGAGGCTGGGGGCATAGAGCTAGCTCACTGGGGAGGCTGTAGCTGGGGCATACACATCACAGGAGAGGCTGGGTTCATATTCATCACTGGGGAGGCTGAAACTGGGGTATAGACATCACAGGAGAGGCTGGGAGCATAGATATCGCTGGGGAGGCTGAAGCTGGGCATACACATCACAGGAGAGGCTGGGTTCTCATACATCACTGGGGAGGCTAAGTATGGGGCATCACTGGGGAGCTGAATTTAAAAAGCAGGAAGTCAGCAAAATGTGGCTGCCAGTCTGAGCATTGCAGTCCCCAGAAATTTACTTGGGGTCCGCAGAAAAGGTCTTGCTTACCTGGGGCCTGAGGTTCACCAACACTGTTTAGGGGTTGTCTGGTTTAAAAAACCCTATTAAGGAACCTCCCCAGTTAACCAAAGTAGAAGGCAGGAATAAGGATGCTTCTCATCTTGGAGAACCCATTATGCATGCCGCCTCGTCTTACACATGCTACCTGTTATTTAAAGAAGAATTGTGTAGTGTTTGATTTCTCCTTTAGTGGTACTGTAGGAAATCTGAACACTTGCTGCTTAGCTTCTCCACAAATTACAACTTAATGGTGATGGTCTCGTTTCCTTGGGCACCATGTGATCAGTATGTTGTTCAGGGACCTTTTAGATGATAAGGCACAGCCCAAGGCATAATGTAAAAGGCATACTAAGGTTAATAAACTTGTGCAGTATCAGTTTGACAGAAGAACAGTTAAAGTGAAGGTATGTGACTTGACATGACAGATTCTTATGATCAGCCTTCTTCTTATAAACTCGGATTTCACTGTCTAGATTCCTAGCAGTTTATGGAAGGCTACAGACTCTAGTAACGTAGTTAGAAAGACTGTTTTTCGATCCACCATGGAGCGTCTGTTTTACTTTTTACAGAAAGCTGTTGCCAAGTTTACAAATTTCATTGGCATTGCTCTTTCAAGCAAGTAGGGACAATTCATCATCAAGTCAAGGCAACTCCATTGTTATTGTTGAAGTCTTCCGCCGCCGCGTTTATAGAAAATGGCTTTCATTATGACTGCCATTTTTGATAGTTTCCAATCTGCCTTTTTTTAGTGGTGTTTTTAACTGCAGAAAGCTAGATTGTCACATTAAAAACATAATAAGCATTCATTAATATACTAGGGAGTTCTACTCTTAAGATTTTGCCAAAATATGACCATCATATAAATAGATTATTTTCACAAACAGGAATAAAATTTGCTAAAAAGGGCATTTGGATATTACATTTCCAGTTTTTCTCCATACCTACAAAATGAGTGTGTACATAGAGAGGATCTGTCACTGTCTCCATTTAGGTAAATTTTTCTTTATTAAAGAGTTTTTTAACATATAAACATCATAAGTACGATACATAGTTATAACATTGGCAAAGCATATCCAAGCATGGGGGAAGACAATGATCATATTGTAGAGACATTAGTACATTTCTCGATGTGTATCACCAAACTACGTCAGGTCATGCGTAAGTTTTGCTTACTTATAGATTATCACCCTCCGCTTTCAATACGAAAGAAAAAGGGAGGGGCCCCGATGCTCGAAAGAAATTCAGGGTGAAGAAAGAAAAAAAAGAAAAAATCGAGAAAGATCTTAAAGTATAACTCTATAAATGCCGAAAACTGCCGCCGTCAGTCCCCACCCAGGGGGATAGGGGTAGGAGAAGATTGGTGTTTAAGCGTGTTAAGGGGAAGGAAGAAGAAAGGAGGAGAACAGATAAAGGGGGTTAAAAAGAAACTTAGGTGAAGTATAAAAGAATAAGAGAATAACGATTTCAATAGGCCTCGCGGAAAGAATTTTACCAAAAAGGCTCGCGCAGGAACTCTACCATTCATGAGAACAGGCTTCCAAAGGCAGAGGCGTCTTTAAACAGGATCCATTCAGTCCAAACAATCACATATTCATGTTGGGTCTGGGAGCATTCAGCTGAGATCTCCTCATATCTACGCAGGGTCTCCATTTCGGAGTACCACTCAAGCATGGTAGGAGGCATCTGTTCCCTCCAATGTAGGGGTACCACAGAACGCGCAGCACTAAGACAGAATTGGAGTATGTCTTTTTTTTGGGTCTTCCAGGACCCAGGAAGGATAGACAGCAATGCCATCTCAGGGGTTCCCACCAAGCTCTTGCCCGTAACCAGGGTGTAGTTACGAAATATCTTTGACCACCCGTCTCCATTTAGAACTGTTCTGAAGGTTTAGGCGATGCATTTGTAGAATATTATAGGTTACTAAACTTTTCCTTCGTTACTTGAATCACTTATATTACCCAAAATGGAAGTATTCAGGTAGTGTGTGTACATTAGAGAATTTCTGATGATCCAGCTCATCTTTAAACTGGGTTTGCCACATTTTAACTCATGACTGATGGTTGTTATGTGCCTTAAAGGGATTTTTCAATCTGTTTTTTTAAAACGTGCTCACAGAGTAGAAAATGTTTGAAAATAATGAAGTACGGGTTACTTATCCCTTGGATCTTCTCCTACTATGGCACCACCAGTGGTCCTCACTGGTATCCGAAGTACTATTGCAACCAATCACTGGCCTCAGCTGTCTCGTACAACCATCAGGTGACCAATGAATGGGATGTCTCTAAGTCCAGTACCAGTGGGGACCAATGGGCACTGGAGTTGCATGGACTTAAAAGTATAAGTAATGCCATTTTATCACTATTTTAGAACATTTCTTCAGTTTTTAAAAAAATCGCTGAAAAGTCCTTACCTTTTTGCCCATTTCAACACAACCTTTCTTCTTAATGTGTGATATGGATAATGGGTACATGCCATGTCTCTTTTTTTCCACGATGTCCACCTCCCACTGCCAAGCTGCGATAAGCGGGAGCAGGCTGGTAACCATGGCAAACAGCGGGTATCTAGGCAGCGCGCAGCGCCTACTTTCCCGATGTACACCTGTTACCATCCTTCTCCGCTTACAGGCTGGTATCCAAGGTACATAGCGGGTAACTAGGGACAGCGACACAAAAACAGTGACGTTGCAACAATATCGTTAGCGATAGCGTTGTGTGTAATGGGCCCTTTAGGCTGCTTAGACATGATGAGTACAAGAGCTCTAGAAGACAATTATTAAACTACTGAATAGTTTAGGATCAGTTGAATACAGTTGAAGCAGCACACTTTCATAGAACTAGCACCCACCTTATGAGATCTCATCATCACGATTCTTCCATCCAGGGGAGGCTAAGATTGAAAAGAATATAGGTGTAAAATTTCCAATTATCACGTTCACATGCTTTAAGAAAGAAAATCTTAGCAAAATTTAAAATAAGAAATATCAGGTTTTGTTATTTGTAAGCCCACCTCCTAATACTGTGTTCGCTGTGTGGGATCAAATATACAAACTGTGTGACCCTCTGAAACAGAGATTGACGAAAAGATATCCATGGCTTCTTATATATGGGATGTAGTAAAATACAGTGGGAAAATATAAGGATGATACCAAAGGACTGTGATATTGAACGCAACTGGGGAGAACTAAATTAGAAACAAGAGAGGGGTACACCACATGGAACATACGGGCGTTCCTGCTGCATTCGGGAGAATAGCAGGATATCTGGGCAATATTGATTAAAGAACTGAAACATTCTGTTATTTTTATGGCAAAAAGTCCAGTACTAACATTAGGACTACAAAAAAAATCACACAATTTAATAAAAAATGTAGAGTCAGAACAAAAACAACTGATCCTAATTACAGTGAAGACTGCAGGAATCTAAAAGATAGGATACCATGTCAAAGTGTGTTTTTAACTTCAGTTAAAGGGAATCTGTCAGCAGGTTTTTACTACCTCATCTGTCAGCAGCATAATATAGGCAAAAGAAAATAAATAAATGATTGCATCTGAAAGTACAACTCTTCCCGCAAAAAACAAGCCCTCATATGTCTATATTGACAAAAAAATAAAAAAAGTTATGGCTCTTGGAAGCAGGGGAGCAAAAAACGAAACAAAAACGAAAAATTCCCGGGTGGTAAAGGGGTTAAGTAAACAATAGCACACAGACTGATAAGAGATGCACAGTTGATTTTTGTTTTTTAACTCTTACAGCATACTGTCCTCAGCTTACATAACAAAAACCTGCTGATAGATTCCCTTTAAGAACATGAAATCCCTTATTTCCCTGTAAGATAACCTATATGGAGATGTCAATTCCTTGTTCACTGACCAAAATGATATGACTAGACCAATAATAAGAATGTCTTGGAAACATTATGTATTGGGTGCAACATTTTAACATTTCAGTAAAGTAATGTAAATAGTGTAAAGTCGGCCACATGTTTTTGCTGTAGGCAGAAAATCTGTTCCTTCCAATCCCCCATACACATGAAGGCTCATTTTAGACAGGAGTAAGACCCTGAAGATACCGGCTTATCTCATGTAAGACCAAAAGGATTAGGCAAGTTGACTTTCAGCATACCCACTGCCTTCTACTGCCATCCGTCGTAAAAATAGGGGAGTGGACTATCCCGGCTGAAATTTGGATTCGGTCAACATTCAACTAATCTGAATGGCTGCTTTAGGGTGGCCGTTTGGACCGGAGTGGGAGACAGATGCAAATAAATACATTCTTCTAATCATTTTTTTTCATCTCATGTCTGAAGTTTAGTACTTTAATAATCACTTCTCAAAAGAGCGTGCAATCTTGCAGTGGGTCCCTGTGAGTGTTGTGCACATTTCGGTCTGCTGATTCCTGGCTTTGTGGTTTTTGCGTGTATAAACTTTTCTTTGTCAGTATTACATTTCTGTTGGCTGAGATCTGCAGAGAGCGCAGTTATTGGCACTCCATGAAGTCTGTTTAATGTATTAGTTATTCTCAAAATGTGTGCATATGCCGGAAGCAGGGGTGACACTGTCCATGTGAACCCTGACAGCTGTGGAGAGGTGTACAAGAACGCAATCTCCAGGACACTATATTTCCTATTGCACTAATGCCATGCACCATTATCTAATTGTGTGCTCATCGCCTGTAATGATCCCTAATCCAATTTCTCATCTGTGTCAGATCTTTGGCTGGAAAGTTCCAGTGGATGAACAAGACATTTTCTTTTTTAAGATCTAATAAATATTAAATAAAAGCTGCTTCGTGGAACCTGAAGGTATGTCTCCAATGTAAGTTATGTATCAAGAAGAAGAATTTTGTTGACGTACGCATCATCATTTTCATTCTAGAAACCATGCATTTTCTTTTTGCTTTCAGCTCTTTCTGTGATTTCTTGTTGCTTTTAACACTGTCGTGTCCTGACTTAATATAATGACACAGTTGTGCTTACTTTCACTACACATCATATAACTAGTTATATTGAATTTGTTAACAGTTCCCATGCCACTACATAACACTGATACCCTTTACTTACACAATCCCCCAGTGCCACCTATCAGTTCCGGCGTCCGGTTGTAATGCTGTCACGTGCCTCATTAAGTGTGAATGCACATGCCCAGTCGCACGCATGCCCACTTACTGAGGCAGATGGTGGCGGCATGACCCGACGCGGAATACGCACTTAACGCCACTGCCATCTTTGGACACCTGAAAAGGGGAGAGAGCGCACATGAGAGGAACCCGGTGGTCTAGTGGGGGCTTAAAACCAATGTGACAAGGTGCCGCTCACCTGATCAGGTTGTGCAATCCCTGCACAACCTCGGTAATGCGTTTGGAATTAACGTAATGGCGAAGGACCGCGCCACAGGCTTCTTCCTGGTCCTGGTCACGTGGGTATTGCGATCATGTGACTCCGCATCACCGCTGACGTCACGGCAAGTCCTTAACTCACAGGGATGGTATCCACCAACTCCAGCAGCTCCAGCCACAAACCCAAGAGGGATTTATAACAGTGAGAGAAGATTGTGGTCAGTTTGCAGGAGCGCTCAGAGTGGGAAGAAAAGATTATAGAGATTAATGGAGCACAAACCTCCTTTATTCATAACACCAATACGCATTTCTACAGCGACCCGCTGTCTTCCTCAGTTGGATCTTTGGACACCTGGGCTCAAAGTTAATAGCACAAGAGGTGAGAAGACAGCACAGGGAGAAGAGACAGCCCACAGGGGGTGAGCATACAGGGGGAGAACGCACAGGGGGAAAAAGAGTGCACAGGGGGGAAAAACTCACCATCAATGCTAAAATAAAAAAAAAACAACACTGCACTTACAGGATGCAGTCAGACCCCACTATGTAAAGCAAGCACCAGGTGCAGGCTGATAAAAATCACCTCTACCTACAACAAAATGTGGGAGGTTACCTGCCATGCACATAATGGGCCTGCATAGCACACCATTCACACTGATACATATGATGCAGAGTGTCTGAAAGCTAACCACTGGCTCTGCCACCTAACCAATGGGCCGCCCAGTACGATGCTTCTGCACCACTAGATGAACGGCGCCCCACGGGGCCCAGCTGCACCCTGAAAATGAAAAAAAAGTGCAAAAAAGTTTTTTATGTGATAAACAAGGAGGGAGTCAGCTCAAAGAGAGCAAGTGGGGAGAAGACAACGGGGGGGGGGAGAAAACAGGTCAAAGGAGAGAGCACAGAGGGGAGAAGACAGACAAGGGGGAGAGATAGCCACCGCCCCCAGCGCCACAGAGCCCGCTCCCATCGTGACATGAATGCACTCCCAATATGATAACATTGGGCACGCATCTAGTTATATTATAATTCCTAAAGGAACAGTTGATTTTAGAAGGATTGCTGTTAGTATGTTCATTAATCACAAAATGATTTATTGTTTAAATCAGGGCTTTCTCTGAAATGTATTTTGTTTGCTTTTATTCATATCACATTCTGTATGAAAAATCAAAACTACAGTTTTCACTATGATCACTGGGCTTTTTTGTGTATAAAGTCCTCTTGCACACATGTACATTAGCCTCAATGAACAGACTCTGATGTTAGATGCTTTCACTGAAGCTGAGACAGATAAATATTGTGGTCCATTTTGCATTTTATGTATAGAGCACGTCCATCTCCCCTATGCAGTCGAGGAACCTTATGTTCAGGAAAGACTCAACACTGTTCCATAAGAATGACGTATGAAATAACACTGCATTCTCTGCGCAGCACAAGAATGTGTGCTCTTGTTATTACAACATAGCATTATACCACCTTGCTGTCCATAAACTGTCACATTTCTTGGACTTATGCCCGTAGAGAGGATAAGCAAAGTGCAAGAATCTGAATGTTCAGATGACTGTTTTATAAATAGTGGAACAGGCGTGATGTGAATTGTAACGTTTGGTTAGTCATCTAGCGTAGAACTGTAAATCTTTTGATCAATGTTATTTACAAACAAGGAGTTAATAAAAATTTAGAATGATACAAGCACGGGCTTCTAAACTTAGCTGACTATTTTTACCCCATTATGGACGTAGGGCCCTATCCACTTTAAAGTAAATCTGTCAATGGGATTACACATCCCAAACTGTGCATGTAGTTCTGCTCAAGACAATAAAATCATCAATATCTTTACATAGCAAGTCTGTTTCTCCATTATTTGCATATTTCCATCATTGATAAATCAGTAGTCATTATTTATATATATGTGAAGCCTCTGTCACTCTATTCCTTTCTTAGCCTCTTGCTTGACTAAAAACATATTCACCTATTTTACATAGAGGTTGTGAGTGAAGGAGGAGGAGTTTACCTTCACATATTAATAGTGTGTGTGTGGGGGGGGAAATCCTGCTGACAGATTCCTCTGATGAAATTTGCTTCTTTATTTATATAGCTTTCTTATTTATATATCTGAAGCCTCTGCCACTCCAGCGCTATACCTTGCTTAGCCTCTTATTTGACTAAAAACTTCACTTACTGTACTGTACATAGAGGTTGCCAGTGAAGGAGGAAGAGTTTACCTGCACATAGCAATAGTGGGCTGGGTGGGGTTAAAATCCTGCTGACACATTCCTATGATGAAATTTGCTTCTTTCTTTACTTGTAAGCCATTTTATCGCCTCCCCTCACTCAATAATTAGTCTGAAAATGAACTGTAATCTGTCGTGCTCAATACCAATAGACTGCCAGCACAGTGAGGTGTCTGATCACAGTCAGAGGGAGGTGGGGAGCAGAGAAGAGTAAAGCCAAAGAAATGTAAAGAAAAATATTCTGCTGTAGCTTTCTAGCAAGTATATCAAATTATGCCAGAGCTGGCTTCACAGCTACACTGCTCAATACTGCTCCTTCAGACCACTGATGTTTCTGCCTGTGTATTAAAATAGTACTCTGGGGAGATTAAAAAAAATGTGTGCTATCCTCCTTGCACTCATACACTATAAAGATTAGATGCCCAGTACACTTCTATTACCTTTAGAACACTTGTAATTCAGTATAACAGTAGCTGCTCTTCACCCTTCCTGTCTGGGACGTTACATCACACATCAGTGTGAAGCTTCATTCTGTTGCAGAGAACAGGGGGAATAATGGGGGCATGGCCTCTTGCTCCCGGCTGTTCCTAGCTGCCAACCCCCTGATCTCTGTCTCTATTCAGTCCAGTAATTGGTGGTATGGCAGGGCATGTCTGCCTTCTCTAAGCTGTTCCTAGCTGCCAGTCCCTGATATCTGTCTCTATTCAGTTTGGTAATAGGGGGCATGGCCTCCTGCTTCAGGCTGTTCCTAGCTGCCAGCCCCGATATCTGTCTCTATTCAATCCTGAAATAGGGGGCGTGGTGGGAGCGTGAGTGCCTGGACCAAGCTGTTCCTAGCTGCCAGCGATAAATATCAGTTTTGGGTAAAGTTGTAGACTGTTATGAAAAATATATGCTATATATATATATATATATATATATATGTATATTTATACACAAGTAAAATGAGTATATATATTTCTATGTATACTAACAAAGACAACTCTATTTATAATATACTCCACAGCAGCATTAATGCTGGTTATCGTTATCAGTATGGACCTTGTCCTAGAAATAAAGTTTATGTGGCAATGCAATAAAGTTTTAACTTGATAAAATTAGTGTAAAATGTTTTGAAAAGTTGCAAAAAAAATGTGAGTTGCGCCAAAAGCTGTTTTCTTTCGTATCAGAAATGCTACTCTAGGCTCTAAGACAATGTACAATATTAATTAAGGGTGTGTGCTTCTTAATGAGTTTGGCACATTGTACTCCAGCGAGCTCTTCGTTAATGCTGGTGTATGAAACACTGGTCTTGATGAATTAGGCATTTGTCTTGTGTTGTGGGATATGCAAATTATTATAAAAAGTCCTATAGTGGCTTATGAGCACGGTAATGTGACTTTTCCGTATCTGGATTGGGGAAGGTATTGGCAGCACTTGTACTGCCATTTCACAGGTGAACAGTATAAATTAAAGAGGTTCCCTGGTCTAAACTAATAATTCTATAGTCACACTATGTGACTGCAGACTTATCAAGTCTCCCAGCGCCTGCACTGTGTGCTGCGAGGAATTTGTAGTTTCCAAGTCGGGAACGGACCGCAGTTATACAGTATGCATGTTCCCGGCCAGAACCCCCGATTAGTGGGCACTGCATCACTCACTACAAGTGTATGGAGAAAGGCCGCACCCATTAGATGGCCGCTCCCACTAGTCAGACACGCGCCGCTCCAAACTCTTGTATTGTGTGAGGCCGCGCCCACTAGTCGTGTTGTTGTTGGGAACATGCATACTGCATAATTGTGGTCCGTTCCCGGCTTACAAAACAGCGAATCATCTCAGTGCACAGTGCGGGCGCTGGGAGGATTGATAAATCTGCAGTCACATAAGAGTGACAGCAGAATTATCAGTTAAGACCGAACAACCCCTTTAAACATGACCATTCTATTTAACCTGGGAATAGTACAATGTCTTCATTTCTTATATTTTTTCGGCCTTAGAAATAGTAATGTAGTCTGTATATTCTATAAAAATGTTACCCCAGACCTACTTTTGTGAAATGTCTCTATCTGTGCACATATATGATTCTTCCCCAACTAAAAAAAATACTCCGTTATATGCTGAGGGGTGTCTGGGATCATTTATGTTTATTTTCCGCAGGAAAAGTAAATGTAAAATAATCAATTTTGTGCACCAGATTGCTGTCTAATAAGTGGAACGGATCTCGGCCGGTGCCAGTGATTTACACTATGAATTGCTCTTCAAACCTCAAACACAAAGTTGGCTATATACGGGATTTTAGTAAAAATATATTTTATTTCAAGGTTTATACAAAAACATGTTCAGGCAGGCCGTGGTTTGGCAAAGTAAAGGGGTTTTAGTCACCATGGTTACCTTTCGATGTCAAATTGTTCTTGTTTTTCTTAATAAACATCAAAAGTGAATGCTTCAGAAACACTAACACTCTATTTGCCCTGAAGAAGCCAGATAAAAATCTGACATGTGACATTAAATGGCAGTAAAATGTGGCTTGTGCTTAGCTCATGTTACACTGTGCAAATCCAGTCTCCTCGTATATGACTACTGATATCATAAATGCTAACAAAGTTATTATGCCTTTAGGAATGATTAAAGAATAGCTGATATGAAGCCATATGGTGACCTTGCACCTCTGGGGTCCTACTTCTAGGCTGAGCTGGACAACCTCTGCATGGCGTTTCTCTGTTTTCCCTAGGTTGGTGTGGTGTTTCTTTGGGAACTGATTAATTCACTTTCTGGATGAGGTTATTGGTTTTCTGTGAAATTGTCCTTACTGTGTGTGTCAGAGATAAGGAAGTTCGATTGTCAGCCGGACGTGACATGAATGGTGACAATTTGCAGAAAACATTGGTGCTATATAATAAGGTGGAGTTCACCACCGTAACGTGTAGTGATGAAATGACTCTCTGATGCATGACCATTAAACAAGAGTTGATCTTGAAATTCTTGCCCCCTGCCTTTTGATTCTGAGCGCCTGAAATAACCTCTTCTGTAATTTTCCAGTTCAGCTTTTCCCCGTGCGGGTAAGCGGTCAGTGGTGCCCGAAATCACTAGCAATAGACTAGCAGGACCTGGGGCTTGAGGACCTTTGGTGATGTCACCACCCGTATGATCACTCCCATGACCCGCAGCTTTCAGGACCCGGAAGCGAGCTCATCGCGTGGTAAGCTTTATCACCAAAGGCTTTTAACCTCCATTATGCAGGATGCATAACCATCCCAGGTTAGTTCGGCTATAACTAAAGTATCCTCCACTTGACCACCGGGTAATACTTTAGGAGCGCTCCCTCTATTCTTGGTTTTGTCTGTTTATACTATTTGGCTTAGCAAATAGGAATAAGTGTAATAATGATGGATGTGACAAACAGTCAAGTCACCAGCTTTCCTTTTATTTTAAACGTACCGTAAGTAAAAATCTTCACACACATTAGATAAACATCATCTGGGTTTCCAATTTTGATGGGATAAGGAGTCCATCTAATATACTGTATATGGTGAGCCTTTCAATTCTCCACCAACCAATTTGTTGAGAGAGGAGGATCTTAACATTATCATCTCAACAAACAATCCACTTTCAGTGTGGCGATAAGCCACTGCCCAACAATTCTGCATTGGTTCTCTTGTAGAAAAAACAAAGGAGTGTTCAGCCCAAATTAGTGATACTGTGTGTGGGGGAGGCTGGTCGAACTCTCGTTTGCCGTATCTAATTTGTATGGAGGTCTTCTATCTCCATTCACAAGAAGAATCCTTCACATAAAACTGTTACCCCTGGGAGAAGCATCAAAAACATCTCAATCAGCCAACTAAAACCCCTCTCTACACTGACAAGGGGCAAGAATCCCAAACCACTTGTGTACAGATAGGTGTCCAGTCTCAGTAATATGAGGTTGTTTTCTCCTTTTTGAGCAGAGCATTTTACCAATGTAGGATTACCTGTAGGTGTGTCTCTATTCTCCAGCTAGATTCCTTTAATAAGATCATTCTCCCTAACCAGTGGATTTAATGTTTGAAAGTAGATCCTTATTTTCTCAAGGGTTTCATAGCACAGCATAAAAAGACAAAGCAATTAAAGGTAGAAACAAAGATGAACCTAAAGGCGAGGGATTCCACAGGTATTGAATAATAACACCACACCACTAACCATCTACTCTTGGGAGATTAGCTTAATTGACCCTATATCTTATTCAGAATCCTCTTGTGAATTCTAACGTTAAAGCTTGTGAAGATGTAAAGAATGGATCTGTTGTTCTATACTGGGCCCCTGTTTCTAGGAGCACTATTATTGGGACATTATCAACCTCAATACTAGATGCATTTTTGGCCAAGAGAAGTCAAAGTGGTCTATCCATTTTGCCTTTGAGTTTTTTCCTATTATGTATAGTTTCTGTATATCCCTTTAGCTGTTGGCAAACTACCACCCCGAGCTCATCCTCACAGCACAGCTGAGTAGTTCTGCTATAGCTGGTGGGCCACAGGTAGGACACCTCTGTTGTTTCTGTTAAAAAGTGATGTTAACACTAACATGATGATTGATTGCAATGTCCAAATTATGAACAAAATATTGCGAACAGTATACACACTGATGAGCAAGCTTCGTGTCTCTATTCTTATGCCACGTGACCTAGTAAAAACCTAAAATCTTACAGAATAGCAGACCGGACCGATATCAGAGCAATGAATGTTTCTTTGTACATGTCTGGTGCACAGTCTATTGGTCTCTAGTCCGTAGACGTCACCTAGCAGCTGTAATGCCAAGGAAGGTTCAACCATGACTAAGCTAAGAAAATCAAGAGTATGAGCTCAAAAATGAATTGCTCAATTTTCAGGCATTACTGTCAGCAAGAAGTTATTATAGCTTGTGTAAATTGAACAGCATCTGGCTTTTGATGGGTTAAATCGTCCATATGGGTACAGCAGGGAGCTTGGTATGGCATAGTTAATTACTTAGTAAAGATTTGTGAATATGAATATTTTAATCAGCTCCGGCTCACACAGAGAGCCATTCATGTCAAGGGTAAACTGAAGTAGCGGAGGTCGAAGGTTTAAAATGTGCCTAGTGGGACCCAGTGTTATTAAACTAGTGTGTGGTAACTCCTCGAGAGAAAATCCAGCCTTTATTCCTTTCTCACATGTTCCTCATATAAGACCATTATGAACTTCGGAGAAAAAAAAACATCATCCATGTTTACAGAAGGACGTCTCGTTAATTAAGGTAGAATGCCTTCATTTTCCAGGATGGAGCTATATAATTGCTATTTTATCTTCAGGGATAAATTTTAAAAAAATGTTTTAATTTAGCCGCATTTTAGACATTGATTTTACTAAATACTAGCAGATTTCTTGGAAAATACATTCAATTCCTCTGCTTGTAGTTGTCTCTATAGCAAGGGTGGGGAACTCCAGGCCTCGATGGCTGCCAATAGTGCAAGTGTTTAGGATTTCCTTATCATTGCAAAGGGGTTGGAATCATCACCAGTCCAGGTGATTATATTATAACCTGTGCAATACTAAGGAAATCCTGAAAACATGACCTGTTGGGGGCCCTCGAGACCTGGAGTCCCCCACCCCTGCTATATAACATATGCACACATTGTTACAATCTACAGGTACAGACAGAAGAGAGCCCCTTCACAAGAGCAGTATATGGGCCCTTTGCAGTCCAGTAATTCATCATAATGCATGTCTCTATATGCCCATGTCAGAATCTGTTTGCAGCATTGGAGGTAGAAGTGGCCCCGTTTACTTCTTGGGCCCCTGTGTGGTTGCACTGATTGCACCAATGGTATGTCCACCATTGATAAAGAGGACATTCACCTGAACAATTTGTCATACATGAAGAACACATGGACCAATATTAATCTATGTGGTTGTTCATATTTTTTTCTACAGTTTGTTCACAGAGATTGATAGTCTGTGTGGAAAAAAATCGCAGCAGGGTCTAGTCACATCCACTTTTTTAGGATGCGACTGATCCATATATTCATTGGATTCACAATAAATGGATACCATACAGACACTATCCCTGTGGAATCCATTTTTACTGGATCCATTGATATTAACTGTGTTTGACCTTGGATCATTTATTTAAAGTGAAGCTGTCAGCAGGTTTTTGCTACCTCATCTGAGACCAGCATGCTGTAAGCAAAGAGGTTCTGAAACTTACGATGTTTAACTTAGTTTATGGTGCAACTGTTCTATCACAATCAAAGCATTGCATTTTAGCCATGCAGTAGAGCTGAGAGTTCTGCCTCGCCCACACCAGGCTCTGTCCATTGTCAGTGGGCTGTCACAGAAGGGGGTGTGTCAGACTGCTCTGCGCGTGACAAAGTAGTCCAGTATTGGTAATCATCTGGTGATAAAAACTTTAGTTTACCTAAACAATAGCACACACAGATAAGAGAGGCACAGCTGACTTGTTTTCAACCCCTACAGCATGCTGTCCTCAGATTGTATAGCAAAAGCTGCTGACAAATTCCCTTTATTATTGATGTTTAGAAATGGATGCAATACAGATGATAAAATCAGACTTACAGATAACAATAAAGATTTAAAAAATTTCATATGCTTTTTTAAACTTAGCCTTTAGGGTCATTCATATGTTTACATTCACCAGCAAGTTCTGTGATTTTCAATGATAGACTAAAATATGGCTGTTGACATGGACAAGTCCTTTTGTGGACCGAGTGTCAATTTGTGATCCAAGTCACCGATCAAACTTTGCCTTACAGTTAGAAATACATGAGCACTAGAACCGTGATCCGTTTTTAGCAATGATCTCCAACCTGTGGCTGTCCAGCTGTTACGCAACTCCCAGCATGCTGGCATATAAGATGAGTATGTGCTGGAACACAGATGTACAGTTGTACTGACATATGGTCGGTGTTTCTTAGTAATGTGGGGGGTTTGCTTTCATCCACATAAATTATGCTTCATGTTCATGTAAACAGAAAAGACTAAAGACTGTGCTTTATATTCTATATACAGTATACTTTTCCAGTTATATCCCTCTAGCGTAAAGTCACAAATCATTACAAGTCATGTTATGCCACAGTGTTTTCTGAAAAGTCCACCAGGAAATAGAAGAATTTTTACTGAGCATATCCTTTTGCAGCCTTTCTATTATAGCTACCAATGTTTTTATGCACCCGGGAATTTGAAGGCTACAAAAGATGCATTTGCACTTATTCTCCAATGCCTAAAACAACAAAAAGACACATAAGGAATCACCTAGAGCAGGGGTCCCCAACATCTTTTGCATCGGGGACCGGCTTCATGCAAGACCGTTCTTCCGGGGCCCGGTGGGGCGGGGCGTTGAACTTATGGGGTGGGGCTATGGAAAAGGGGTGGAGTTTACTACCCTGTTTCCTCAAAAGATGCGCTACATCTTATTTTCATACACGGTAGTATAATGCAGCGTCACTGCCCTCCACATTGTATAATGCAGCCTCACGGCTCTCCATATAGCACAATGCAGCATCGCATCCCTCCATATAGCATAAATTCTCCCCCCACACACATTGCCCCCTCTATAACCCCCTCACACACATTGCCCCTTGTATAACCCCCACACACACACAGACATTGCCCCATGTATAACCCCCACACACACAGACATTGCCCCATGTATAACCCCCACACACACACACACACATTGCCCCTTGAATAACCCCCCACAAACACATTGCCCCTTGTATAACCCCCAGACACACACACATTGCCCCCTGTATAATCCACACACACACAGACATTGCCCCATGTATAACCCCCACACACACAGACATTGCCCCATGTATAACCCCCACACATACAGACATTGCCCCATGTATAACCCACACACACACACACATTGCCCCTTGAACAACCCCCCACAAACACATTGCCCCTTGTATAACCCCCAGACACACACACATTGCCCCCTGTATAATCCACACACACACAGACATTGCCCCTTGTATAACCCCCCCACACACAGACATTGCCCCTTGTATAACCCCCACAGACATTGCCCCCTGTATAACCAGCACACACACAGACATTAATACAATATTATACAATAAATCCTCTGCAAAAGATCATCCACTCATTCAAACCATGACAGAATATATGCTCCACCATAAATAATGTATGTTCCCTCTCTCGGTGATGGTTGTCTAAAGTTTTGACCATCTCAAGATGTTTTACCTGATCAAGCTATCTGACCAGACACACATTTCACTTTTGTAGTCTATATAGATTTTGTAACAATGTGGAAAATAAATAAGTGAGGCAGGGGCAGATATATCGTTGGTGTTACTTGTGCAGCCACACAAGGAACCAAGAGGTAAGGGGCTCACTATCACCTCCAAAGCAGAATGTAGCTTCTGTCATACACAGAACTATTGGTCTGCAGGGGGCCCATATGCTGTTCTTTCTCAGGGACCTGTTCCTGTCAGGGTCCACGATTGAAGTGAGGGATACTTTTTTAATATCTGAGACTGGTACTAGCAGCTTCAAGCTGCACCACTAGATGTGTCTGGTTACTTTCCATGAAATAGAACCAGAGTCTCTTCTGTGATCGATCCTGCACACATGAAATACCACAGGTGTCCTGACACTTCAAGTGTCCTCAGAGAGGCTGAAGAAGATCTTCCCAGTCTGCACATAGGGGAGACAGGATGACTGCTCATTTACGCAGCATTGCTGGACCTGGTCCCAAATCATATTTTCTGGATCTGCTGTACCAAGTGAGCGGGCTGGCTACAGACTTGGCTTCTCTGGAGTAAGCAGAGCTGAGGTGTTAGGATGCTATTTGATTTATTATGGGGCTAATACACAGTATACCAACAGGAGCAACGTGGAAAAGTGCAAAAGTACAGAAAATAGTGTTGTAAGAACTGAACAATGAGAACAGATCTGTACAGATATACGCGCAATGAGTGATGTGACGCAGGTGGTTGCCTTCATTGCTGCTAACTTCCCCAAACGGTAGAATTATTATACTAGTCTGACTCATCATACTGTCTATGATGCATAGAAAATCCTCCTTGTTGTCAGCGTAATCACTGCTCCCAATGCTAAATAGTCATTTAAATAAATGTACTACAATCTTTTATGTGTCGGCCAACATAAGTATCATTGACGTGATCAGTGTTATACTTGCTAGTAGATATGTATAAATATAGTCAGACTACCTTCAATTTAACCTCGATCTAGTCTTCCTAATTTTGTATATACAAGCACTCCCAAACCTTGACCTTTTATTGCTCTCTGTTATGAACCTTTTCAAAAGAACCACTGACACCAATAGACTTAAGGCCCCATTACACGGCACGGCATCGTTAAGGATGTCATTGATACATTACGGCTTTGGAGGCGTACCAGCGACATCATTAGGATGTTGTCGCATGTAACACTGAGATTCAACAACGATAAGTTGGTGGATCGTTCATCGCAGGTTCGAGAACATGTTCTCAAACCTGACGATCAACGAACCACCAACCTGGTAGATCGTTGTGTGTGACACCACGATAACGATGTCATGGACAACTTCGCCCATTGACACCAATGAGTAGGGATCGTTCACATCGTTTGCTAACGATCCATGCTCACAACATCGTTGCTGAGTTGTCCACGATATCTAGACGTGTGACAACTCACCAATGATGTCAAATCGATGTCTGCAACAACCGCGCGCCCACTAGATCGTTGCAGACATCGCACCAACGTTGTACCGTGTAACGGTACCTTTAGTGTTACATGTACCATTGTTACCCATTTCTCTGTGACATTGATGGATATGCAGTTGGATTTTTACTGAATATGGATACTGAACATACTATTCAGGGGTCTCGTTGTGATGCAACTACTTTAGCATTGACTGTAAACATAAGGGTTAATATCTCATGTTGTATTTATTATTCCCAATATAACACATTTATTGTGTAAATGTCATTTAATTGAAAATAACACAATACTGCCCTGGTTGTTAATAATGGGTCACATTGCAGCTGAGATAATGCTTTTTTGTGCCGTATGACTTATTTTCTCAACTTTTATTGTTCGCTTTTAAAAACGGCATTTTATGGCTGTGTGGGCATGGCCAGCAGCCGATATGGAGCAGTGCAATGTGATAGCAGGGAAAGGATAAGATCAGAGATTGTGAGCTGTGTGGGGAGCCAGCAGAGAAGTAGCCAGATGACATATTAGAAAGCTTGTACCAAAGAAAGGGAAGAGGAGTTTACACTGATCCTGACATTCTGACATTGCTTAGCAATAGTGCTGCAGCCTGACTAATCTGATACATTGTCCCCTCACCAACTGCAGTCAGTAGCTCGCACACTGTGTAGTCCACGCCCCCTTACCCTTATATGGTTATGTGGCCGTATTCAGCGTGAAGACGGATCTGACTGAGAATGAACATATGTCTTGCTTCATACACAGTCTAGTGGGGGCATCTTGTGGAATGTTTAGCAATGGTTTTCCACCAGATTTCACTTGTAAAATATATTTGAAAGTTTATTAAAATCTCTTGTTTTACATTATTACTAAATAAAAATTTAAATGGCGCTTACACTTTAAGTAATGGTAGTAAAGCTGTTTTGTTGTAGAAAGGCATATGCAGTAGCAACATATAATTTTTACATCAGAATCTAGCGAAAGAACCATAGGACAGAGGTGAAAGTTCAGGTACCTACAGTACTTCTTAATGATGCACAGTATAAAGGAGATATGGTAATATCTCTGGTGTTTAAGATTAGCTAGATATTAACTTCAAACTTAGCACAACCCCTTTATCATCTATTCAGTATCCAAAGAATTGAGGATACCTCCTGATTGCTGGGGATCCACCCACTTGGACCTCCATGATTCAAATAATGAGGCTCGTCTGAATGAAGCACAGACCTCTAATTCATTATATTTCTATGGGACTGCTGGAAAAAGCCAAATACACCACTTGACTATTTCCAGTGGTACCAAAGGGAATAAATAAGGTGGAGGAGGGTATGCTTGGTCTGCGCTTTATTCAAATATGGCTCTTCAGATCCACGGTCTCAAGATTTTTGGGGCCCCAGAGGTTGGATCCCCATTGATCAAGAAGTTATCCTCTATTCAAAAGACAGGGAATATCTTCATATCTTGTACCAACCTTTTAAAACTAACAATTCAGGTGATTTAGTATAGTGAAGGGGCTTATAATATAATCCCTAGTTTTATTAGTAGTGAAGTAGTTAATGCCCACCTTCCTGGTGTTCTAGGATACTAAACAATTTAAAATCAAATAAATAAAATCAAATCCTATAGGACTGGATTAGAGTGTTGAAAAGGTCAATCACAGGAATTATTAAACTGTGTGGGTGAGCTACAGATGATAAAGTGGAGTGTGGCATGTGACGCCATTAGGGGTCAGGGCCTGGTTGCAGTTGTAATTGCTCTGACCCCTGTAGTAATGGAAACTCATCAGAATTGCAGAATTACTGTCAAAAAATAATATAACTTTATAATGTTACACAGACATGAAGTGATGGCTATGACTGCAGTGTGAGTAATATGAAAAAAATCAGCCCTGTGTAAGGCGATGCCAGCTTATCTTGGATCTTGGACCGGTTGTGGAGTATGTTGAATTTTGGGCCTCAAGTCAAATCCCCAATCATCATTTGATAAGTCTAGCACAATCTGGTTGGAAAGAAAAGCACAACAGCCGGGCTCGTGAGGCAACACAGTTTACTCATTACAGAATGTCATTTTCAAACATTGAAGTAGTTACATATGCATACTGTTTGACAATCTTACATATTTTTCACTAGGGACAGGAAAGCTGCTAACAAACTTCTCTGGAGATTATTTATCTCCCCTGAAAACCTAAAGACTAAACTCTGTTTAAGTATGTGCCAAGCACTGCAAAGTTATGATTTTTTCTAATACACTTAGTTACCTTATTTTGCCTCCTTCTCTGCTGTTTTGCATGGACAGTTCATGGTCCTTTAGAAGCTGATGTCAACTGCTGCTCAGCCACAGATCCCCATTTCATTCACAAACACAGTATAGGACATCCCCTGTCTGAGCCTCCCTGACCTCTATTTCTAAACAAGGGGAATTCCCATACTCTGCAAAGCCAGATGGGATATTGCTGAGCAGCAGTTGAAAGCAGATCCTAAAGAAGCATATATTGGGCATTGCAATAGAAATGCAGCATTATTTTTGGGACAGAAGAGAGCAAAATAACGTAATACTATATCATAACAATATGTAATGACTGGACAATACTTGAATAATAATAAAATAGTTACATTTTAAGGATCAGGCATTGACAATCAGCTTATCTTCCTTGATATCATCTGTCAGGAAAAAGTCAGGAAACCTCTATATAAACACGATAACTGGACCAATCCAAATTGGCAGATTGTCTGACTATTCTCTAATGTGTATGGAAAGCCTTAATCATGAGTTTTGTAAGAGTTTTCTCTGCTATCAAACATGGAATCATTGAAGTAAATGTATGATTGCCGTCACACGTTTAGTTTGCGCTGACATTGCCGGATGCTGCTGTAAAGGTACTGTCACACACGGCAATATTGCTAGGCAATTTCACTGGCAATTTGCTGGTTGCAGTGAAATCATGGACACATTGTTACATTTGTACACAGGAACAAAATAGAACAATGTGTCCATGATTTCACTGCAAACAGCAAATTGCCAGTGAAATTGCCTAGCAATATTGCTGTGTGTGACGGTACCTTAAGTTTTTTTTCCCTTTAACGCCTGCATGAGGTATTGGTGTGAAGGTCTTGCCTCCTGTGTTGTGCTCTAGAGCTGCAGTTACTATTATCTTTAGCTGCTGGTTGAGTGGTTGACGTGTGCCTCACTGGGAATCCCCTTCCTATGGCTTTAAATAGCCTTCCCTCTCCTCTGTCAGACACCGTTTATAGAGTTAGTTGGCTCTTGGTCATTGAGCTGAGAAGACGTCTTGCTGCTGTGCTGAAGCCTCTTCTTGGAGTTCTATTGCCGTGGGAGAAGCTGTGATCACCGACCCTTGGGTGGAGGTAGTGGCCCTCAGCCTAGGGCTAATCAGGAGCTTAGGGTAAAGGGTGGCGGCTTGGAACTCCTCACCATCAGAGGTACCTCCGAGATCAGAGCGAGCCAGGGACCCCAGCACCAGGGTCAGATTAGGCTCTCCTGACCCCTTTGCCCATCACACCATCAAGTTGCCTGATTCCCTCACCTTCCAAGTGTGACAATTGCACTCAGTATCCCAGAGCCTGTAAGGCTCTGGCTTCACTATATAGCCCTACAAACTGCTGGTTGGTTCCTTTTAAAGGGTTTGGCAACCTTTTGGGGTCAATAAATCAGCTTAGAGGAGCTCAGAAAAAGGCAAATAAGAAAAGTTAAAAACTCTTACCCCAGACCATCATAGTGGACGAACTGATTGCTTCCCAGATAACTCATTCTGCAGCTAGTAATATATATATAATACAGGGGCTTTAGAAGGCAACATTTTGAATAAAACCCGATTGCAAAATTATTTTTTACTTGCAACTGCATTCAAGTAAATATATATTTTCCTCAAAGTTGAACAACCCCAGGAATCATGTAGCTTGCTCAATGCTGACAAGGGTGCTCTTTACGCCCCCAGTGAAAGGCGTTTAGGGAGTTGTATAGTAGATAGCAGTTGCAGCACTCACAGTCTGTTATTAGGATATTTATTAGATCCCATCAGATAAAGAGATCTGTCTAGTGGCAGATTTTCTTTGAGTACGAGCTCTATAAGTAGCCTATGTTTCCATGTGAATAGCTAATCCTTTTAGGAACTGTCTAATACCAAGCTTAAATGTATGTATAAAGGATCAGATCAATAATTCTAATGGGCTGGATGCTTTGCCAGAGAATAAAATCTTTCATTTCTTACCCACTGCTGCAGCTTTAGTTATAGTCTAAATACTGGGTATGCTGACAAAATAAAGGGATTCTTTCAAGGTGACATTTATATGCTGACATCCAATGCATCTGTAGCCCTGTCCCCATTACTTGGGCTAATGTGTTATCTCCATGGTTACGGCTCAAGCCATCGTCACTTGTTAATGTGACTTTAGACTCAGGGATAGTTCAGTGACACTAATAGCCGCTTCTGCAGGAACCTGAATGGCCGAGACTGACAGCCCTGAAAAAAAAGACTTTTTTTTTAAGAAAAGTAATCGACTTCTCTGTCAGATTCTTATTTTATCTCAACTCACAAAACAATGAACGTTTCTTCACCTTTTCAATTTCCAGCACTTAATTAACTCACGCCAAAGACTACCGAGCGCCGGACATCATCAAGACAATGAGTGTTATCGTGAAGCAGGACTTGTGCCACTAGGGACATTACTGCCGCTAAAGACTGGTCTTGATTTTCCAACCATATCTGGCAAGAAAGATGCTACCAAGTATGTTAATCTATAAACGGCCAACCAGAATCATTTCTAGAGTAGTGACCAGGCTCATTTTATGTGTTGATGTTGCTGTAACGTGGCGCGGGGCGGCAGCTGTGGTCGAGGTCTCGTCTTGTGCCACGACACATCACATGACAGAGCGGGTCTTTGCTGGGTGTGTGGACTTCTTCTTTGGAGGTAATGTGCCTTTGCAGGCCAGGATCAGATGTTAACCAGTTGTCACGGGTGGCACGGATGACAGGGTGGAGGCCACGCGCAGACGATCCCAGCGGTTGGCCCACCAGCCATAATGGTGGAGGATGGTCCGTCTCTTTCAGGAGCATTTACCTTCTGTGTTGATGGAAAGAAGGTGTGATGAGATCTCTCTATTATGGGGAGACGGCTGTGGAGGTCTTGCGCTCGGTCTGGTTTTATCCACCAATGTTGTAGGTCACTAGGACCCAGCAGACTCCTTCCACCTTTATAAGGAGGTTCATTACCCTTCCTCGGTGCAGGTGATAGTTCCTTGTGCACACTTTATCCTTGCTCCAGCAGAAGCTGAAATTGTGGAGGTTGCTGTGTTCTGCTGTCAGATAAGTGTTTCCTTTTCCCAAATGTCTGTCTTCCCTGGTGTTTGTCTTTAGTTGATAGTGGAGGGGTCTAGTGAACCTCTCCATCTGATCCTTAGATAAGATAGATCTAGGATCAGAGAGGGACGAGGTTCGTGGTCGGCGACAGTTGAGGAGACTGTATAGGGACGTTAGGGCAGACAGGGTCAGCTCTAGGAAGTCTAGGGGTCACCGTCTCCTTCTTGTGCCCTTAGCATTAGGGACTCCTGATCCCCCCCCCCCCCCGTCGTTATCCTACGCTGGGTGTCTTCCCCACTCCCAGCGTGACATTATCACCTGCCATAACTGTAAGTGAAGGAAGGGGAGGATTTGATTTTCTTTCCTTTCCTTATGGATCCTGTGTCTGCTTTGGCCCAGCAGCTGCAGACCTTGTCTTTGGAGGTTGCGGACCTTCGGTCGGCTCTGCAGGACCACAACCGCAAAATGGTGTCTTGGGGAATCAAGCAGTGGGTCCGGCCAGACCGGAACCTAAGGTTGCCCTCCCTGACAGGTTTTCAGGAGGCAGAGACAAATTTACTGTGTTCAAAGAGGCCTGTAAATTATACTTTAGGCTTAAGCCGTATTCCACTGGTGATGAGCAGCAGCGGGTAGGAATTATTATATCATTGCTGCAGGGGGATCCCCAATCCTGGGCTTTCTCTCTGCCACAGGACTCTACTTGTCTCCAGTCTGTGGATGGATTTTTTGACGCCTTAGGCCTCATATATGATGACCCTGACCGTGTCTCTTTGGCTGAATCCAAATTGCGCCATCTCCACCAGGGGACTCGGTCGGCGGAATCATATTGTTCTGATTTCCTGCAGGTGGGCTATGGACACAAAGTGGAACGATCCGGCTCTCAGGAGTCATTTTTGCCAGGGTCTTTCAGAAAGACTGAAGGATGCCCTGGCAGTGTATGAGACCCCCCCGTCCCTGGAGGCAGCTATGTCGTTGGCTATTCGCATGGATAGACGCCTCCAGGAGCGGAGGGGTAGACCTCCTGCAACTGGGGGCCCTTCTCATGGTGGTTCCTTGTTGCCGGATGGTCACTCGGAGGGCGAGTCATTTCTCCCGAGGGGGGAGGAACCTATGCAGCTTGGAGGAGCGGCGGCCTCGAGGCTCTCCTCCGGTGCCTCCCGGGGCAGGGGGAAGGGGGTCTGTTTTTTCTGTGGGAAAGGAGACCATTTTATCGGGGCCTGTCCCTACGCTCCTAAACGGACTAGGGTGCCGGGACCTCATGTGACTATGGGGGGTGTGGAGGTGGTCGAGCGGGAGGTGTGTGTATCCTCCATTTGTACTTCCCATTTTCTCCTGAGTGCAGAGGTGGCGCTAGAGAGCAAAACGGAAGGCATTTCTGTGTTTGTGGATAGTGGTGCGGGGATCTGCATGGTGGATGCTCGTTTTGTACACGCTCATGGGCTTAACCGCTGTTTATTGTCTCGCCCCATCCGTATCTATGCCATCGACTCAGCCCCTCTTGCTCAGGGTAGTCTCACACATATCGTACATAACATTAAGTTAACGGTTGGATCCCAACATCAGGAGACGTTATCTTGCTATGTCTTAGACGGTCTCCCCGCTCCCATTGTCCTGGGCTTGCCATGGTTGATTAAACATAATCCCGTAGTGGATTGGCAGTCCAGGGACATTGTGGAATGGAGTGATTTTTGTTCGGAGAATTGTTTGGCTACATCCCTTTCGGTGGTATCTGCTGAATCTCTGCCCCCATTCCTATCGGAGTATGAGGATGTATTCTCAGAGAAGGGGTGCCGAGACATGCCCCCTCATCGGGCATATGATTGCCCTATCAACCTCGTTCCCGGAGCTAAACTGCCCAAAGCTAGGATGTTTACTATATCTGGTCCCGAAAGACAAGCAATGAAGGATTTCATTTCTGAAAGTCTGGAGACGGGACACATTAGGCCCTCCACGTCGCCGGTTGCGGCTGGTTTCTTTTTTGTGAAAAAAAAAGATGGGGGCCTCCGTCCTTGTTTGGATTTTCGGGAATTGAATCGGATTACTGTCCGTGATCCGTACCCCCTCCCTCTGATCCCTGATTTATTTAGTCAGGTTGTGGGTGCCAAATGGTTCTCCAAGTTGGATTTGAGGGGGGCCTACAACCTGATTAGGGTCAGAGAGGGGGATGAATGGAAAACTGCGTTTAATACCCCGGACGGCCATTTTGAAAGTCTCGTAATGCCGTTCGGGCTCACTAACGCCCCGGCGGTTTTCCAACATTTTGTCAATGATATTTTCCATCATTTGGTGGGTAGATTTGTAGTTGTTTACTTGGACGATATCTTTATCTATTCTCCCGATATGGAGACGCATCAGTCCCATGTCAAACAGGTGTTGCAGGTCTTACGGGACAACAAGCTGTATGCTAAACTCGAGAAATGTGTTTTCGCCGTTCAGGAGGTTCGTTTTTTGGGGTACCTCTTGTCGCCGTTGGGTTTCCGGATGGATCCGGAAAAGGTCCGGGCGGTGCTAGATTGGGTACAGCCGGACAATCTACGGGCATTGCAACGTTTTTTGGGGTTTACCAATTTTTACCGTAAATTTATTAAGAACTATTCGGTACTGGTGACGCCTCTTACGGACATGACTAGGAAGGGGACGGATTTTTCTGAGTGGTCTGATTCTGCTCGCCAGGCTTTTTCCTCCCTGAAGCGTTGTTTTGCGTCCGCGCCTGTTCTTTGTCAGCCCGATCTTTCTCAGCCCTTCATTGTGGAAGTGGATGCGTCTGAGGTGGGGGTGGGGGCTGTGTTGTCGCAGGGCCCTTCGCCGGGGAGATGGGTGCCCTGTGCGTTCTTCTCCAAGAAGTTGTCTTCGGCCGAGAGGAATTATGATGTGGGTAATAGGGAGCTGTTGGCTATTAAATTGGCTTTTGAGGAATGGCGTCACTGGCTGGAGGGGGCTGTCCATCCCATCACGGTTATTACCGACCACAAGAACCTGTCTTACCTTGAGTCCGCCAGGCGTCTCAATCCCCGGCAGGCCAGGTGGTCTTTGTTTTTCACGAGATTTAATTTTACCGTCACCTACCGTCCGGGGGTTCAGAATGTGAAGGCGGATGCATTATCGCGTAGTTTTCCGGGTGGTAGTACTCATGAGAGTCCCGTCCCCATCTTGCAGGAGGGGGTGGTTGTTTCTGCTCTTTGCCCTGATCTAGAGGGGGAGGTGTTGAAGGTTCAGGGGGGCGCCCCTGCCTCCTGCCCTTCTGGGAGGCTTTTTGTGCCGTTCTCTTTGCGCCTCAGGGTGCTGTCAGAGCATCACGACTCTGTACTGGCGGGGCATCCGGGCGGTAGGGCCACTTTCGATCTCTTGTCTCGTCGCTTTTGGTGGCCGGGGTTGAGGAAGGACGTAGCGGAATTCGTATCCGCCTGTGGTGTGTGTGCACGTGCTAAGGTCCCGCATACCCGTCCGTCTGGGTCTCTCGTGCCATTGTCTATTCCTGAGAGGCCATGGACACATTTGTCAATGGATTTTATCACCGATCTTCCGGCGTCTGCGGGCAAGACGGTGGTACTGGTAGTAGTAGATAGATTCAGTAAGATGGTTCGCTTTGTGGCACTGCCCGCACTTCCTAATGCTCGGACTCTGGCACAGGTGTTCGTAAGTGAGATTGTGAAGCTTCATGGGGTTCCCTCCGATGTGGTTTCTGATCGCGGTACTCAGTTCGTCTCCAAATTTTGGAAGGCTTTTTGTACACGTTTGGGGATAACGTTGTCCTTTTCTTCTGCTTTTCATCCTCAGTCTAATGGTCAAACCGAACGTGTGAATCAGAATTTGGAGACTTACCTGAGGTGTTTTGTCTCTGACCATCAGGAGACTTGGGCAAATTATTTGCCCTTGGCCGAATTCGCCCTTAATAATCGTCTTCAGGAGTCCACTGGCAAGTCACCGTTCTTCGGTGCATATGGGTTTCATCCTCAGTTTGGTACTTTTAGTGGTACGAGTCCTTCCGGAGTTCCTGAGGAGGACCGATTTACCTCGTCCCTCTCCTCGGTTTGGCGGGGTGTACAGCGTAGCTTGAAGCTCTTAGGTGACAGGTACAAACGTATGGCTGACAGGAAGCGTGCGCCAGGTCCGGACCTATGTGTGAATGACTACGTGTGGTTGTCTACCAAGAATGTGAAGTTGAAGGTGCCCTCTTGGAAGTTGGGGCCCAGGTTTATTGGCCCCTATAGGATAACCGCCGTTATCAATCCCGTGGCGTTTCGTCTTGCGTTGCCTCCTGCTCTTAAGATTCACGATGTGTTTCACAGGTCGCTCCTCAAGCCGTATGTGCCGTCGTCTAACCCATCTCCTTTGCCTCCTGAGCCCATCTGTGTGGCGGGGAATCTGGAATTCGAGATCTCGAGGGTGGTTGATTCTCGCATGTTGCGCCGTTCTCTTCAGTATTTGGTGCACTGGAGGGGATACGGTCCTGAGGAGCGGATGTGGGTGCCGGCGTCGGAGGTGTCCGCCGCAAGGCTGGTCCGCGCTTTTCACCGTTCCCATCCGGATAAGCCTGGTCCTGAGTGTCCGGGGGCCACTCGTAGGAGGGGGGGTACTGTCACGGGTGGCACGGATGACAGGGTGGAGGCCACGCGCAGACGATCCCAGCGGTTGGCCCACCAGCCATAATGGTGGAGGATGGTCCGTCTCTTTCAGGAGCATTTACCTTCTGTGTTGATGGAAAGAAGGTGTGATGAGATCTCTCTATTATGGGGAGACGGCTGTGGAGGTCTTGCGCTCGGTCTGGTTTTATCCACCAATGTTGTAGGTCACTAGGACCCAGCAGACTCCTTCCACCTTTATAAGGAGGTTCATTACCCTTCCTCGGTGCAGGTGATAGTTCCTTGTGCACACTTTATCCTTGCTCCAGCAGAAGCTGAAATTGTGGAGGTTGCTGTGTTCTGCTGTCAGATAAGTGTTTCCTTTTCCCAAATGTCTGTCTTCCCTGGTGTTTGTCTTTAGTTGATAGTGGAGGGGTCTAGTGAACCTCTCCATCTGATCCTTAGATAAGATAGATCTAGGATCAGAGAGGGACGAGGTTCGTGGTCGGCGACAGTTGAGGAGACTGTATAGGGACGTTAGGGCAGACAGGGTCAGCTCTAGGAAGTCTAGGGGTCACCGTCTCCTTCTTGTGCCCTTAGCATTAGGGACTCCTGATCCCCCCCCCCCCCGTCGTTATCCTACGCTGGGTGTCTTCCCCACTCCCAGCGTGACACCAGTTTATTGAGGAAGACCAGAAGTTCTATACTCATCAACAGTTGGATGGCAACTATGTATATTAGATAGTGTGCACATATCTTCTCATATAGAGTATCCCTATACACAGTCTCTGTCCTTCTTCACTTGTTCCTGCCTCCATTAGTTTCACCACAACCCAGACGAGCTCCACAGTACAGTCAGTGAAAGTCATTTTCTCCTCCCGCAGTTCAATGTCTTATCCTTTTCTTAAAGGGAATGTGTTGCCAGTATGACTGGACTCAGTTTAAGCTTTCTGACGTTTAGAAACTCCCACCCGGGGCACTCACTTCATTTTACGTTCTGCACCATCCTGGCCCGTTACCTTTAGGAGTTGTAAACTCTGGGCCATTGTGCTAGAGGTTCTCACTCTTTGGACCCATTTCCACTTGGTCACTTAGTCAGTACTCTGATATTCCAATATGACAGTTAACTCAGATAACAATGCAACATGTAGCAAAACAACTTTACATAAATGAATAGTACCTGCGGTGATAAGAAACTTCATTATATATCTTCTTACAGAAAAATTACCCTTTCTTCATTTATCAGACGTCTATCTTCCCTAATTTTTCACACCAATCTTTTTTCACTTTCTGTTCACTAATGAAAGCCATCTCCACAGCAAAAGCAGCTCTTCAGCTTCACTGAGAGATCAGGTTCCAAGCTGACGATAAAAGTCTATAGGGAATGGTGGAAAAGGAAGGTGGAGATGATGGTGCTGATTGTGACTAGAAAGTGTGTTATCACACTCAGGGCTGGATTCACAGCTTTGCTGTTCAGTACTGCTATATAATATTTATGGTGTACTGCAGGGAGCTAGGGGAGCAAGATCTCTCATTCCCTGTGTGCCTTGTATGGAAGCCATTATACCAGCTACTGTCAATTGACGTCTTTGCTCATCATGTGACCTGATCCCTCAGTGAAAGTGAAAATCCATCTTTAGGAAATAGATTTCAGCAGCAAATAACAACTATTAGCAGAAAGTGATGCACTTTTCTCCAAAATGCAGATGGCAGCAGTGAAGACATTCACTGAAATGTATCCTAATATTTGTTGTCTATTGAAAACAACAAGCAACAATGCATTACTGGGCCGTTCCCAACACCTTTGTGGATTATAATCTAAATCTAACCATCAGAAGCAGGCTTTTAAACCTGACGGTAGATGTGGACTGGCCCACAGGGGAATAGGTGAATATACTGGTGGACCCTTGTACAGGAGTGGGCTCCCAGCTCCTCACTCTCCTACATGAGCCATGCTTGGAGCAGTACACTTGATGCACTGTATACAGGCAGGCCACATGGGGCAATATAAACAAGGATCGTCAAAAACACCGTAAATTCCACCTCTGGGATACTTAATTATCAGGTGGATGAGGGTCTGCCAATTCCACCTCTCTACCTTATCCATATACTCCAGTGAAGATGTGTCTGCACATACAAAACAACTATCTTTCCATCTAAATGTATGAAGAATATGTTGGCTGTAAAATTGTGCATAATAGTCAGATAATATTTGCATGAAGCTGTAGATGTTACTGGAGGACCCTTGGCACCCCAGTCTGGCTGTCTGCAGGCACATAGCTCATGGAATTAATGGAAACTCCATCAATGAATTCCGTCCAACAAGACTATGTGACTGCAGAGATATTGCTTAGCTTGTTGGATGCCAGTCCAGTAATACTCATTTTAAGTTGTTTGTGTTAGAAACAGACTTTTAACTGACTAGAAACAGTTTCTTATCACTTTCAAAATAATTCCAATGAAGGAAAATTGGCAAAATATTTCTAGCTTATTACTAGTTTTTTGGTCATGTAATCAAACTGCTTTTCATGCCAGTATAACATTCGGTTTGTTTGTGAAAGTGTAGGAATGCTTTAATTCTGTGAAACAGCTCACTATGTCCATTTTCTTTTATCTTTTTGCAACTCACATAAACTGGAGCCCTTGAAAAGTTAACCCATGAACTACTGGAATACTAGGAATGGCTTAGATCTTGTACTTGGGTAGCACCGGAATGTTCTTCTTCCACACCAGGCTGTCCTAAAAAGAACTTGTCAGCTACTTTTTTCCCCACTACCTGTCCCTAACCTTCTTTCTACATCCATAATCATCCCTGTCTGACCTAAATGTGTAGTATAATAATTAAAAATAACGCTTTTTAGAACTTTCATTTTCCCCCCAGTTATGAGGCATCGTCTAGGTGTGTGAGTGTTCTCTCCGGGTCCATTTTCCCCTCTCGCTACGTGGTTATTACGCCCCGGTAGACGTGATAACCTAATTCCCTTGCGTTCTCCCAGAGTTTGAAATCTCTGTGGGCTCCTTGTATGTATGGCATAGTGGTGTGTCATTTCCAGGCCTGCGCATTGTGGGGGTTTACTGGCCGGCTACAGAGCATGCACACTGCTCATTCTGAAGCCGGCGAAGATACCCAATTAGTCCCCCACAGTGCACAGGATTGAAAATAACGCGACTGTGCATCATACCAGGAAGGAACAGCACATAGATTTCTAACTCTGGGAGCACGCAATGGAATTAGGTTATCATGTCCACCAGGGCGTAATAACCACGGACATTTTCTGCTGTTTTATAGGGCGGATTTAGCTCAGAGAGGGATAGATAGGGAGCAGCTAGGAAAGTGCAGGGACAGGTAGTGATAGTGTAGGGGCTTAGATCCAGGTGACAGGTTCCCTCTAACGCTTATAAGTAAGAGTTAGTGCGACTCCTCTTCTTTCTTGAAGACCATGTCCATTTTTCGTCTTTTAATTTGGACTGTTGGTGTGAGAATGTGGCGGCGGGAGCATCTGAATTTCTACAGCCTCGATAAAGTATTTGTTGCATGTGTAAAATTCTAGGTAAAATTTGTTTACACTGCCTAATATAATCTTGGCTTCATCCCATGGAGAAGTATAATGTTCTTACTATGTCTGGTTCTTGTTATTGGTTACATAGCATTCATTTATGGGAAGTAGCCAGGTTATTGGACTGTAAGGTTGGAAAAAATGATTATTATATTAAGTTTTCCTATGATTTCAACCTTTAATTATGGTAATGCTAACTAATCAGTGTTTGGAATTGTGTTTCCGTAAAATATTAAACTAAGGTTTGAAAAAGAAAATTATTGTTAATTACAAGTACCGTATATATCAATAGATCATTGCTACAAAGTATTACAGATTACTTGAATTGGTGTAGGTGGACTACCAGATACCAGTTAAGTCAACTATGTTGGTTAAGATTTGACCATAGCATAGATGGCATTGCTCCATTTAAGCCATGGTGTCAGTGTGAATAAAGCCTCAATTATACCCAACTGGTACTTGGGAAGTAGTTCGGCATAAATATGGTAACTAGCTAGGAAATAAATATAGGTACCCTGGGTGCTGGATGTCAGGTGTACCAGAGTGGCAAGCAAAAAAGTTTTAAAGCCTTAAAGTTATTCAGGAATTTGCCTTTTATTTCCTCTGGGCCTAAGAATTCACAGGCAGGTAGTTGTTAACAACAAGCCAGTTATGTCTGGTGACGATTTCTACCAACTCAGAGTGGACACTGAGGCAATTTTGTAGCTTCTGGTGACATCAAGTTGACAGAGCAGCTTCTTCTCTTCTGCTCTGCTCTGATCATGGGGCGTCATTGCCAGTGTCATGCTGATTGATAGCCGCCTCTCCACCGTTAGGTATCAGGAGCCGGTGGTCAATCAGTATGACATTGGCAGTGATGCCCTCTCAACAATCAAAAAAGCAAGAGAATTGCTGGCAAGTGTGGTCTCATTGGCGCCAAATAGAACAGGCAAGTACAGTGCTGTGCAAATTAATTGGGACAAAGCATTTTTGTAAGTAAAATCGTAAGTTGGTTACCAGTCAGTGATTCAAACCAGTTTTAACTGCTTTCAACAGGTGTGAGTGTACAACCATGAGTAATAAAATGTGGTTTGACTGGTTGGTTTTAGTCAGAAAATAACAGCTAGCTGCCCCCTCAGCTTCAGTTGAGAGCTTGTTTCTGTGAGGAGTGGTTTAGTGTACTTTTTCTCTCAGTGTGATTCGTGCCTGTAAAAATGGATGTTACTCCACGGAAGAGGTCTAGAATTATTACTCATAATGAACATACAAGTCTGACTGTAAGAGAAATCACTTCCACCGTTGGTATTGGAAAATCTACCATTTCAAGAATAATTCACACACACAATGAAACTGGATCGTTTTCTCCAAAACGAAAAGGGAAATGTGGAAGAAAAAGGAAAACGACACCAAGAACTGATAAAACACTTATCAGCAATTGTAAAATGAATGCAAGAAAAACAAGTAAAGGCTTTGTCCCAATTAATTTGCACAGCATTGTAGCTATGAAATACCAACTTGTAAGTTCTTAGTCCCATAAAGAAAAATAATTAAAGTCCAGCATAGCCCCTCAAAGTGCATACTTTAGAATTTTTTGCCTTACATAAAAGAAAGAAAATCTAGCTACTTCTCTGGCTAAAAATTATAAATGAACATGCAAAAAAAGGCCCGATTGTTACATTATTTGGGAAATGGAAAGGTAAAATTATTTTGCTGACCAGTACATCAATATGGGTGAGACTAGGTTCCCAGCTCTCAAACAGTGTTTTCATAGGATACTGGTATATAGACAAACTGAAGACTCTTCTTCTCTATAGGGGTCATGACTTAAGTATGATGCAGTTGATCTTAAAGAGAACCTGTCACCTCCTAAAAGTCACCTAACCTATCCATACATGTGTCACATCGCCATTGGACTCGGTGGCCGGTGTTCCTGCCACGGCCGCTGGGGGAGCCGGATTCCTTCGTCTGGTGGTGCTGGTGATAGGAGGGCCTTGTCCACAGTGGCCGGTGTTCCTGCCGCGGCCGCTGGGGGAAGCCGGATTCCTTCGTCTGGTGGTGCTGGTGATAGGAGGGCCTTGTCCACATATGGACCAGCTCCAGCGACGTCTGCCTCTGTCGCTGAGCGCCGCTGCGTTTCCCCTCTGGGTGGTGTTGGTCGCAGAAGAGCGGGCCCTGCAGAGGTGTCCGTTAGGCGCAGCCTGCGTTCTTCTGTCAGAGGTGGGATGGGTGGAGCCAGTCGTGCATCTCCATCTGGCCTGGCTCTAGGGGCGGTCCGGATGAGGTCATCAGGCTGTGAGCTCCAGCCTATGGGAGGTAGCCGCACCCTTCAAATACATTGGAGCCTGTCTTGCAGGCCGCCAGATATAGTTTTGGTTCCCCAAGTGACATAGTGTGTATTTGCTTTGACTCTGACCTTTGCCTGGATTTTCGACTCTGTACCGCCTGACGATTTTGTACCTTCGCTGCCCTCTCGGTTTTGACTCTGACCTTTGCCTGGATTTTTCACTCTGTACTGCCTGACGATTTTGTACCTTCACTGCCCTCTCGGTTTTGACTCGGACTCCTGACTACGTTCTTCGCTTCCTGATTTTTCCCTTCCAGACGACCTCCCTGCTCTGCTGCTCCCATAGGTAGCTACCTCCGGGGCCCCGCTATAATTCCAGATCCTGTATAGGGTTAAGGGTCTCGGGTTCTCGGGTGCTGCCTTACCAGCAGCTCAGCCTTACAGCGGGGTCGTCACAACATGTCCCTGCACCTTCCTATTACCATTATAACCATCCCTCTCTCTGCTAAATACTTGTTTTCAATGTTGTAAAAAATGTTTTGATACTTACTCATTAGGATGAAATGGGGGCTATATGCAATAGTCCTCCTCTGCGTGTTGGTTTGCAGATATCCAAAGGGCGTTATATTGTAATAAGATTCATCTCTGGCCCAGCCTCTGTGTGCTGCTTCTGCTGTGCAGGCTCTGCCCTCCTCCTCTCTGTCACTCACAGCATGAAAATCATTTGTCCTGACGTCAGCTCTAGAGTCCTGCCCTAACAAAGCATGAACAGCACAGCAGAAACCACACAGAGAGGCAGTGGAGAATGGAATGGCCACGGTCAATCAAGCTCCCTCCAGCCACAGTGACTGCCTCCATGGCTTCTAACTGTAAGTTTTACAAAGGCTATATCTCGGGGTACACAGCACACAGACACACGGGGGACCCCTTCCCTGAATGCAGCAGACATGCTGCATTCAGTGCTGCATTTAGATTCCCATGCAGCAGGGTGGTGACAGGTCCTCTTTAAGCACGATACTCTTCTTTCTGACATGAGATTGCAAGAGGCTTCTTCCATCCTATTATGAATAAGGCATTCTGGTGTGCAAAATACATGTTGCTCCTTAGGAATAACATTCTGCAGGTATAATATTGCTCTGTTCATTCTGTTAACAGACTTTTTTTAATCTGATAGGATGTGTACATAGACAAATATCACTAATTATGATGCCACAGAAGAGCTGAGTCACAGATGAATGTTATTGGATTGATGACATTTTGATTTTTGCTACATTTCAGTAACTTCCATCATCAATATACATTAATGCAGACTTATGTAAGCTTGTCTTCATACACACACTTATATACATGTATACAATGCACAGAGCTATGCAAACAATGACACTAAGTACTGCAGTGCATGTGGAGTGAGTAGGCTGAGTGTGTACAGACGCACAGAGGTGTAATGTAGACTTTCGGCACACTGAGCCCTCTGTATGTGTGACTGAGTCTGTCTGTACTAATGTCACTTTGCAGCATGAGTCACCCAGACATACGCACCAAGATGCTCCATGCTGCATTACGTATCCATGGCACAAAGGAGAGTAAACAGACCCTTACTGATTCCCCCTGTATACAGCTGACTGCCCAGGCTGAATGATGGCGGCTCATATTTTAGATGATTAACCTTGTAAAGGCATGGAACATTTATATATTTTAGAGGGATTCAGAATGACTCACCCACGCACCGCCAACCGCAAACTGTTTCTGTGGTCATGTTGCTCTCTGAAAGGTAATGTCATCTGTACCTTTACTCATGCATTTTGTTACTCCCTGTCCAAAAAATTGCTGTTTGAATCTATATGGAAATAAGAGTCATTGCTCTACGCCTGGCAAAAAACACTTCCCACACTCTGCCATCCCTGCTCTATTCCCCTCCCAGTCAGGGTGGCCTGTGCTGAAAGGGGACCCGCCACTAATAGCAGCTACTTCAGCTGGATGTGCATCCAAGGACCCATATTTAGCTAAAATGTATTCTAAGGCTGCTTTCACATTACGATTTTTTTCCCTGTCCGTGGGATCCTACTTTTTGTAGGACCCCACGGACAGGAATGGACACCACAGGAGGTGACCTATTTCTGTGTCCGGGTCCGTGATTATCACGGATCCAGACACAGAAAGAGCTGTGCGGGGTAATTTCACTTCCGCAATGTATATATACACTGCGGAAGTGAAATTTGAGTAAAACCAAGGGTTAAAAAAAAAAAAAAAATCGATTCTCAACTGTCCTGCGATTCCCCCGATGTGCGGCATCTATCTCCGGATGATTAAATGACCTGGCTGAGCGGGGCTACCCGCTCGGCATCATCGGTCACATGATGATTACCGTGGTAACCTGTCATGTGACTGTGATATCATGCCAGGTCCTGTACATCTGGAGACGTCAACAGCGCTGGATCGCAGTACAGGTGAGAATCGATTTTTTCTATTTTTAACAATTGCTTTTACTTAAATTTCACTTCCGCAATGTATATATACATTGCGGAAGTGAAATTAGATGGAGAGGAGCAAATTTTAGTGTACTGAGCATGCTCAGTACACTAAAATCGGGTCCAAGAAATGATCTGATGTTTTCTCGGACCCATGCTCCATAGACCCCATGTTATGGGCCACAGATCATGTTGGATCCGATTCGGTCCGATTTGATCCGCTGTGCCCAAAATCGGAGCAGTCTCCGATTTTGGGTACAGCAAAAAATCGGACCAAAAGGGATCTGACAAAAATCGGTTGCCACTAAGGTAAAATCCGATCCAATTCGTGCCCATAGGGGGCCAAATCGGATCCGTGGCTGTCCATTGTAAAACGGACAGCCACGGATCCCAAAAAAATGTGATGTGAAAGCACCCTAACAGACAGACCCACCAAGTCTCTGCACTGCATACATGCTACCTGCTAATCAGAGACTGGCAGCTGATGCTGGCATTCAATTCACTGCATGCGCATGGCATTGATGTCATGCACTGCTCATCGCTTGCATTCTGGAGTCAGCAGCCAGCTTCTGCATAGGCTACAGAATAGGACAATGTGCATCGTGTGAGCAGAGGAAAGTAAGTAGAATCATTTATGTGTTTAAATACTTGTTGGAAAAAAAGCCAAAGAACAGGGATATTATTATTTGAACAAACCCAGGATGGGACACAATATACAAGGATTGGGGACATATATTACTGGAAGAGTTACAGGATGGGGAGTATTATACCAGAATAGGCGCTAAATTACTGGAACCGGCCCAGGATGGGGATCATTATATCAGGATGGGGGACATATATTACTAAAAGGGGGCCACCATTCAAAACTAATGTACCAGGAAAGTGAGACATTATATGAGGAATAAGCCCAAGATGTAGGACATTATACCATGAAAGGGAGATATTAAACTAGGAGGAGTCCATGATGGAGACATTATACTAAGAAAGGATCCAGGATGGGGGACTGCATTGCAGAAAGGGGCCAGGATGGGGGAAATTATAACAGTAAAGGGGCACAGATGTGGTAACATTATTACAGGAAGCGGCCAGGATCGGGAACATTATTACAGGATGGGGGACATTTTTACATGAGTGGGTGAAAACGTATCTCTTCACAGGATATGGAACACTTCCAAGGGCCCATACATATCGAACTTGCAGGTGAAGGCCCTGGTTCAAATTTTGCATAGCGACCCATCGAACTCTAGTTATGGTGCTGCTTCCAGCCTCAGCTTCCTACACTTGACCTACTCACTGGCTTAACTACACAACACATAAGCTGACAGTTGAGCAGAAGAAGCTGTGGTTTGGCAGGTAATAGATAAGAGAAGGGAGAGGATGGGGAAATGCTCTGATACGCCAAGAGCACTTACGGTAAACCTCATTAGCAATTGAATTAAAATTGTGATTTTTCAGATTCCAATTAAGTACACAAATGATAAAAGTAAAAAAATGATCATCAAAGGTGGTCTACAGTTATATATAAAACATGTTTGGTAAAATATAATTCTTATTTAAATGTTTTAAAAGGCTCTAAATTATACTTAATGACCTAAAAAACTATTCCTGACAGTTCAGGACAGAGCATGAAATGTTCTCTAACTTTATGATATGATTGACAATACAGTTCTGTTACAAACATGGTCCTCTGGGACTATGGCTATGTCGAGGGAGGAAGCAATTGTTTATTTATGTATAGAAGTCCATACAGGCTTTAGAATGGACATAATAAGCACATTGATATATATGCATTTATTGCACTAGTAGCACCTTACTTGTATGTAGACCAACCTTGCTCCCTTCCTAACCTTAGTCCCCAAAACAGCATGAGACGAAGTCCGCCGTTTCTCCCTGCATCGCTATTCTTCTCTACTAGGAAACACCTAAATGTGAGTGGCAAATCAACAAGTAGATGCTTACATGTTATCTTCCCTTTCTGTTGCAAATACATTTGGAAATGGTAATAATTATCTGCTGCCAAAATTGTAAATCCACATCAAATACAGACAAGGACATTGTTAGAGGGGCTAGTGGACATGTGACCTGGGTGTTGTGCATCATTGAGGGCCACCAATAGCCATTTCTACTGCTAATTTAGGTTTCTCTTTGGCTAATTTGAGGTTCTATAAGCCATCAAGATATTTGTTATTATAAGAATGACAACGATATTTAGGAAGTTTTAGGAACTTTGCATGCCTCATGATCAAACCTCCAGACAATGATGAATTGGGCTAGCGAGTGAATGCTGATCCCTTCCACCCTGATTCAAGAAAGTGCCCAAGACATGTATCGAGTCACCATGCTCAGCTCTACAACTACCTGCTGTGAGTTACATTGTGAACTGGGTTACAAATGGTTCTTGTTGCTGCTGGTGACCACCAAGCTCTGTTCTCAACTTTACTATGTACCTGACAAGCTTGTACCTCAACTATGCAGTGTAACCAACAAATTCTGTGCTTCAACTCTGCTGTTTAACTGCCAAGCTCTTTGCCTCAACTTTGCTATGTAACCATACAGCACTTTGTCTCAACTTTGCTACATAACCACCAAGCGCTGTGTCTCAACTCTGCTATGTAACCACCAAGCTCTGTGCCTCAACTCTACTGTGTAACCACCAAGCTCCGTGCCTCAACTCTGATAGGTAACCACCAAGCTCCGTGCCTCATATCTGCTCTATAACCACCAAGCTGTATGCCTTAACTCTGCTTTGTAACCTCCAAGCTCAGTGCCTTAACTCTGCTAGGTAACCACCAAGCTCTGTCTATCTCTGCTATGTAACCACAAGCTCGGTGTCTACATTCTGCTATGTAACCACTAAGCCCTCTTCCTCAACTTTTCTATGTAACCACCAAGCTCTGCGTCTCAACGCTGTGTATAACCACCAAGCTGGGTGCCTCAACTCTGCTATGTAACCACCAAGTTCAGTCAGTGCCTCAACTCTTCTAGGGAACCACCACGCTCTGTCTCAGCTCCGCTTTGTAACCACCAAGCTCGGTGCCTCAACCCTGCTATGTAACCACCAAGCTCGGTGCCTCTCAACCCTGCTATGTAACCACCAACTTTGTGCCTCAAATCTGCTATGTGACCACCAAGCTTTGGGTCTCAGCTCTGCTAAGTAACCTCCAAGTTCTGTGCTGCAACTCTGCTGTGTAATAGCCAATCTCTGTGCCCTTATTCCAATGTATAACCACAAACGTTTTGCCCTCATTGAGTGAATGTGACCACTTATTTGTTTTGAAGTATGTACTAAGCATCTTTTCCAGTTGAACCTTGTTGCATCTATCTGAGTCTCTGCACCATTCTTGACTGGGTTACCAAGTTAAGGATCGTAGGCCTCACATCTAAAACCAAGCCTTTTAAAAGATTAAGATTTGTCACACCCAAAGGGCTGATTGATAGAATATATAAACTTATACAAATATACAGATGTAAAAGAATTGAATTTGCTATACTACTAGTATACACAAATATACAGTAGCTCACTGTCTATGTAAATTGCTGCTTCTGGTAAGTGTCTATTTTTCTTTTTCATTTTCCATTATATTACAGGATACTCTTAGGCAGCAATTATCTTCTTTCTCGCTTCTTCTATTTGTAATTAAGAAGATGTAACTCATACAACGCTTAACGTTCTGCTAGTGTTTGTGTATGCATTTGACGCAAGTACGGCACGTTACCGTTCCCTTCTCCTTTGGTTACATTCCCCAAGTCAAGATCTGTTTAGTAAATACGGGCTGGATCCTGCGGATATATACCCTATGTAGGTCACATAGTAATTTTCCAAAAGAAAAGGCCCCTCCTGCAGTACGGTGATTGCTGTTATTAATCAGTAAGGTGTTCCCCATATGTGTCTCAGATATAGAAAAATGAAGTGTTAAAAGTTTTCAGAATCATGGCAACTTCAATCATGTGCATTGTATGTGAAGTAGAGCTCGCATTCTCCCCTTCTTCGCATTTCCTTATAAGAGGCTCTGTGTAGCGTCTTGTTGCATCCAGCTCTCATATAAACACTTTCCTCTCCACAATCTGTACCTACTTGTCAGGAGAACATACACTATTGTGCTGCCGTCCTCCCCCTAACCACCTCCACTTATATTTTTGTAATGCCCAAGGCTGGTTTTAGTTCTGGGGATATCTGCCCCCTTAAATGGAAATGCCTCTGGGGGAGCCGCTATGGAATGAGCCAAACATTTCTTGGAATCAGACGAAGAAACTGAGGCCTATTGATTTTGTACAGTTTTTTAAGGCCAGGTATCATTAGGTGGTCTTGTGAGGTGTACCGGAGCCTATGTGAGTGGCACGTAATGGAATGGAAATTCATGTATTACTGGGATTTGGATTTCCAATCTTGGGAAATTATGGAATTAAGGAAAACGCTTGGTAAACATGTATTTTCTTTTTTTTGCTGTGGATTTAGTCCACATATGTAATCTCACTCATGTTTTGTACAGTTTTCCTGATTCTGTCATATACCAGTACTATTTATAGTCATTGTGCAACTTTCCAAGTACTAGCATCATCCATCAATGGCTAATAATGTGTATAATGGGCGGCGTGAATTAATCTTTATCAGTAACGTAAAACTGTTGACTGTCATCAAAATTACTTTTTATTTATGTTTTTATGATAAAAATATTTCTGAGGAAATTCTTTATAAATTTGCTTTTTTTTATTTTTCATGTAGCTTTTTATATTAAAAAAAAAAACTGTAATCTTCCAGTTTTCACTATGGTCACTGAACATCATTATAGGCTGGCACTTCTCTCATTTTCGTCGCAAGCAGGATTACAATGACTGTCATCATCAATATATAACACTCCATTTACAAGAGCTGATGGTTACAGCTCACCTCCCCCCCAACCTTGCACATTGACCTCTGTTCAGATTACAGACCATTCTTATAACATTCTCCCATAGCAGTCAATGTGTCATATCCAGTCAACAAGTTCCTATGGTCTGTGTATAAAGAATACACGGCACTTCTGTTGTCTGTTGGGTGCACTGATTTGATCCAAATTCATGATAGCAAATTAATGTAGGCAAGTGTGTCATTTGCAAGGGCCAGGTTACTCATCAGTCGGGCCAAAGTTCAGTTCACGGTAGCCGTGCCCAGCAGCCATGGTGCTAACCACACAAATAAAGTGGAGAAGTAGTAGGGATAAAGTTTTATTCGTTCCCTGAGAAGGAGCTCGGCACGTGGCTCCGAAATGCGTTGGAAATAAGGAAATAAATCTATATCTCCAATACCTAGACATCCAGTGTCATTGGTATACCGATCTGACAGCAGCGCGGACATAAAGGTACTTCGTCCGAATAACCTTGTGAAAGTTTCATTCGTGGCACCAGTTGGGATAATCAGCCTTATGTGGTCGGCACTGTAGATGATCCCTGGGGTTAGGTGGTATAGCAGTGCAGATAGAGAACTCTTCCCATATAGGGCTGGCCTCAGGGAGATGATGAGGGTAGTGTTGGTAAGTGTAGAAAAGGAATGAAACAACTGGAGACAGTCTTTTGCTTTACCTTTTTACTGTAAATCTATACAGAGTCCAGGTTTGTACAACCCCCACCAGCCATGTGGTCCAACCAGTTTGATGAGCGTTTCATTACATTTCTCAGTGGTAATGCATGGTTTCCTGCTATAAATCCTGGGACATAGGCTTCTTTGAGCATGAAATGTTTAATACTGCCTAAGATTCACTTTGTACACTCTCCAACACTCTGGCAGCGCAGATCCTGTGATCTAGAGGAAAGAAGGTTTAATCATAATCACAGACGCGGATTCTTTACTGTAAGAGCAGTGAGATTATGGAACTCTCTGCCACATGATGTTGTAATGAGTGACTCACTACTAACATTTAAGAAGGGCCTGGATGCCTTTCTTGAAAAGTATAATATTACCAGTTATACATACTAGATTCTTTGATAGGCGTTGATCCAGGGAACTAGTCTGATTGCCGTATCTGGAGTCAGGAAGGAATTTTTTCCCCAATGTGGAGCTTAGTGTTGCCACATGGTTTTTTTTTTTTGCCTTCCTCTGGTTCAACATGTTAGGCTATGGGTTGAACTAGATGGACTTAAAGGCTTCCTTCAACCTTAAAAACTATGTTACTATGTTACTATGTAAGATACATGCTTGGTTGTAATACTTATCTTCTGACCTTTCTAAGCTGCTGAAGATGTGGAATTAGTGCTTCCCTATTGATTGGCCTATTACACAGTTTTCAGCTTGCTACCGGATCCTGCAAGCCTGGGTGGCCTAGGAGCTGAGATCCTGGTTCCTTTAGCTGTGCCTGCACTGAGCAGCACTTGCGCTCTGTCCATAGGTGTCCTCTATTACGCCCTTAGTTCTTCTTCACTACACTCTTGGGATAAGCACATCTTCCCTCCCAGGGACTGTGTCACAACTGAAATCAGGCAAAAGTGCACAGCCTCAGTGTGGGGGCGGGTATTAATGTGTGGATTATTGTTATACAGCAGAGAAATAGAAACTCACATCAAAGCTGGGAATACACATATAGCACATTATATATGAAACCATTTGGTGGCAGCCAGATGCAGGGGCGCCACACAGGCACTCCACAAGTTGATCAAACGTCTTTTTAATGAGCACAAGGTACTAACCAGTTCACAAAGACATATTTGACTTGGACGAAGACCTTCGCGTGATCCTCAGACAGTTGGTGGACACCGCTCTTCATGCATGCAATTCTCACAGTATCATTTAACTGAGTTGTTAAACTGAAGAAGGTCTTTGTTCAAGACAGAAACATCTTTGTAAACTGGTCCATACCTTGTGCTGATTAATAACACATTTGATCATTTTGTGCAGTGCCTGATTTAGTTAATTTCCTATGGTTTATGTAGCCGCTGTAAATTTGAATCCTGTTAACTATAGATCAGACAAGATGGAGGCCCCCAAAATCATGTCTAGAAAATAGTATTTTAAAAAAAACTGTCCGAAAATAAAACATTGGAGAAAAATATATATTTTTTTACCATTATTTGAATTGTTAATAAAATACAGGTGATTCATTAACCATAAAATCCCAAGGGCGTAATATGGTTGGGCAGTTCTCTGAAAACTTGGCATCTTTGGGATCCAATCAACCCACTGACCCCTAAAACCCATGTCAGATATCATCAGTGGAGCAGATTAGTTTCCTATCCACCTAGCTCTGCTTTATCAGTTAGCTTACGGAGCTTTCAGCCAGGGGGACCTAATCTGGTTTTGCATTAATGCCATAACTCATACTTCTTCTTTAAGTGGTTGTCTAGTGATCCTTTGCTGCAGTTCTCTCCACACATGGAGTCTCCTACATAATGTGCTTGGGCCACAAGGGTCAGGATCCATAGCAACTTTTGTCCACTGTTAAACATTGGAATAGATAAATACTACCCATCCTCAAAGTATCTAAAAGAGTTAAATGTTATGGGTGACTTGATGTGATTCAACTTGGTTACTATCTTTTATGTTAGCAAGTCTTCTATTTAGCAAGGTTTACTTTTTAGTTGTAATAAAGAGACCTTATTTACAATTCTATAAATTACATACATTTATAGTTTAGCAACTACTAAGCCCCTTTCATTGTCAGTGTATGCTGATGTTTGTAGTTCTAAAGCCGGCCTCATAGCATTGGTTAAGTCCATCTCCTACCAATAAATTCAGTAAACCAGCCTTTTAATTGATGTCACAGAGCTCCTTGTTATACATTGCTGTGAGCCTTCATTTTTCTTGAACGTTCACATTTACTGGTATTTAACGTTAGTAAATGGCTCGCGGGTTGTTCTGTCACTTCTTTCAGCTAAGTACACAGAATGGTGTGTGTTCAAACTTAACTCTGTAACTTTCATGGGTGGAACCAAAGCTCTCGATTACTGTGGTTGACTTATAGATTTAGATGTTTTAGAATAGACTACACATTGGCAGCAGTGTAGGTATTCGGGGTTCAGAGGTAGCAGTTGTACTTGGGGTCTGATGCCCAGGGAAACTCAAAGGCCAATGTGTGACATAAGAAGTCACCAGAATTATACTTGGTGGTGGTTTGTCGGGAGGAAGCCTTGTTACTCTAATTACCTTGGGGCTCAGGAATTTAAGCCTCTACACATTTAATAGATCATCTTTTTTGGTACTAGCATAATTATTGTATAGTATCCAGGGGAAAGGATGAAGGAATTTATTCCAATTTTACCTTGAATCAACGAGATGCCATAGCTGTCTGGTCACTTTTAATGTGCAGTGGGCTGTAGCATGTTCAGGGAGTGTCCATTAACCAGGAGCCAATAGAAGAGCAATAGTATTGTCACCAGAATTTACTACTTAGGGTAACATAGAGTTGGCAAAAAATCATTATTTCATAGTGAGAAAATCGCTGTGTGGCGCAAAGGTATCATACAGTGGTATGTGGAGTGCCTAGAGCAACTTGGTCCAGAGCCGAAGGGATTTCATTTAGTCCACAGGAGCGATTTGCACATAGCTCTGATATGTGAATGAAGCCTAAGGACTGAAAAATCTAATAATGCAGAGGTCAACATTTAAGGTTGTCCACTAATTTTGAAAATTGCACAGAAGATAAGAATCATTATAAATGTCAAAGAAGAACTATTGCTTATGACTGGAATTTCCCGTCGCTCAAGCTCTAATGCTCCATTGGTCTCCTTGTGGACTGGAAGTGGCGATGTCTCAACCATCAACTCTTCATGCCTTCAGGTCAATCTCATAAGTGACACCTTTAGCATGTACTTACCTATGTCATCCCAAGTAATATGACTAAAGTACATTTTCTGATCATCATAATGGGAGACCCAGACAATGGGGTTTAGGGCACTGCCCTCCGGAGGCCACACTAGGTACTACAAGTTTGTAGACACCACCCCCTCCGCATATAAACCCCTACCGCAGGGAAGACCCTCAGTTTTAAACTTAGTGTGCTCGGAGGTATCACACGCTTTGCTTGCACATCACAGCATTCTCACAGCTTACGTGATGGCGTATGAAGATAAGGTAGGTCCCGGTCGGGGACCTCCGGCAGTCTCCCTGTTCACCCATGGGGGAACACACAGGTTGAGGTACCGGAGGGCCTAGAGCCTGGGCACATGGTGTTCTCCCGGTACGCTGCCGCGCTCCTTCCCATCCCTCTTTGGGGGGCTCTGAGAAGTGGGAGACAGGAGCCTTGCACAGCTCCGCTCCGTCCGAGGCCTCCCTAAATGGTGCTTACAGACCGGACTGGAGCCAGCCCAGTCCGAGGCCTCCCTAAATGGTGCTTATAGACCGGACTGGTGCTGAACCCCCGTCCGAGGCCTCCCTAAATGGTGCTTACAGACCGGACCGGCACTGAGGCACTTTGTGTCTCCGGTGTGCCTGGGGGTAGTGTCTGGCACTTTATGTGTTTCATGACACTCAGACCGCGCGCACCCTCGGGTCCGCGGTTCTGGCGGTGTACCCTATGCTGGGGTCACCATAGCTGACCGCCCTGTGGTGTTCACAGGGGCTGCGGCTGCGGGCTACAGATGTTGAAGCCCTGGGTATAGTGTTATTACTATATCTCCCGCGCTGCGGGCTCCGGCACCAGATTTATTAAGATGGCTGCCTGGAGAGATGCGGAGCAGCCCATAGGATGATGTCATCGCTGGGCGTGTGTGTGTGTGCTTCCCGCGTGTTTTTGGCTCCGCCCACGTCTTTACTGGCGGCGGCCATTTTCTCCTCACTTCCCTACTGGGACTGGATGAGTGCACTGCTGCGCTCCCGGAGGAGACCGGTCATTACCCTCGCGGAGGCCACACACACACCGCTCCCCTCCACCGCATTGAAGCGGTCGGTAAGCCGCTGGTGTTCCGGTTTCCTACTTGGCTTATTCTTTTCCTCTGCTGTCGGCATGGCCCCAGCAAAGAAAAGTGCTGTGAAGGCAGACAATTCTACCACTACCTGTGCTACATGCAACGGGACGCTGGTTGAGGGGTCCTGCAATAATTGCGGACGCCCAGAAGCCCGGACTGATTCTGCAGAGACTGCAGCTCCGGTGCTGTACCCTGAGGTTCAGGTGACCTCAGGGCAATGGGAAACACAGAATAAGATTAATGAATCTGTGTTATCCAAGCTGTCCTCCATGTCGCAATCCCTGGAGGCACTGACTAGGAGACTGGGAAGCCCAGCTGCTCCTTCAAGTTACCCCCGGGTGTCATCTCTTTCTGCTGCTAGACCCCTTAAGCGGGCTCGCCGAGATGAATCGCCCGAGATCCAGGCCCTCTCTGAGGAGGAGCGTCACTCTGATGGTGACGAGGATGATGGGGGTTCAATACTTGAATCTATGTCAGACCCACCGGACGGGGTGGAGGATCTGGTGTCCTCAATAAACGAGACTTTACATCTCGTGGCACCCCCTGAGGAGGTGGAACTGCACCCTAAGGAGGTGTATCAGTGGCTGCAGCCGGAGGCTCGCCCATGTGGCTCCTTTATGGACCACACTAACTTTGGAAGGGTGGTTAGAGCACCCAGGATTCATCCTGGGCGGCGTTATGTCCGTAAATCTAAGGACACTCGCTTCCCCTTTCCCCAGGAGGTGCTTCAGGAATGGTCGCAGTCCCCGAAGGTGGACGCTTCCATGACCAGGATTGCTGCACGCTCCCTTTTCTCTGCCTCTGATAGCTCCTCATTGAAGGACGCGACGGATAGACAGGTCGAGCAACTCGCCAAGTCTTCCTATGAGGCTGTGGGGTCTTCATTTGCCCCTAATTTTGCCACGGTCTGGACTCTGCAGGCGATCACGTCCTGCTTAGATGGTATCACTGACCTGGCGGGGTCCAATACAGAGGTACTGGCGCTTACTGATAGGGCAAGGGCCTATGCAGATTACGCCAGGACTGCGACCCTAGAAACTGCCACCCGCTCTGCTGTGGCTTCGGCCAATGCTATAGCGATTCGCAGGTTGTTGTGGCTGCGTCTATGGGACTCAGATGCCACGTCTAAGAAGATTCTGCAGAATCTTCCATTCTCTGGCGACAGACTTTTTGGCACTGAGCTGGATAAGCTAATAAAGGATTCTGCGGAGTCTAAGATCCCACAGAATAAGCCTAAGCCACGGTATACCGTCAAAAGGAACCCAAAACAGTGGTCCTTTCGATCCAGCTCGCAGTCCTCAGCTTCGTCCGCTCGCACGGACAGAGGGGCAAGCCCGCTACTCAGTGGCGCCCCAAAGGTCGTCAGAAGAAGTCAACGGGGGCAGCAGCTGCCACCCCCAAACCCACTTCCGCATGACTCGCTCCCCAGTCCTGCCGCCCCACAGGTGGGGGGCCGCCTGTCCCGTTTTCAGGACAGATGGTTGCTCCACGTTCAAGATCAGTGGGTCCGAGACGTAGTCTCACGCGGCTACAGGATAGAGCTGACGTCGTGGCCGACACACCGATTCCATCGGTCTGTTCCATCTCCAGAAAAGGCTCAGGCTTTTCATCTGGTGTTGGAGGGACTCCGCAGAGACGGAGTAGTGATCCCAGTGCCTTCCGGGGAGAGGTTTCGGGGTTTTTACTCCAACCTCTTTATCGTCCCAAAAAAGGACGGCTCCTTCCGCCCGGTTCTGGATCTAAAATTGTTCAACCGTCACGTGTTGGTTCGGAAGTTCCGTATGGAATTCCTGCGCTCCGTGATCGCGGCTGTGTCACAGGGGGACTTCCTTGCGTCGATAGATATCCGAGACGCTTACCTTCACGTGCCCATTGCACCGGCTCATCAGCGCTGGTTGAGATTTGCAGTGGGGGAAGAACACTTCCAATTTGTGGCGCTGCCTTTCGGGCTGGCCTCGGCACCGCGGGTGTTCACAAAAGTGATGGCCTCTATGATGGCTCTCCTGCACGTGCAGGGGCATGCCGTCATACCCTATCTGGACGACCTACTGATCAGGGCGCCATCGGAACACCTTTGTCGGCAAAGCCTGGAGGTGACCATGAAGTCTTTGGAACAGTTTGGGTGGCTTCTCAATATCCAGAAGTCCACCCTGGTTCCAACCCAGTCATTGACATATCTGGGCATGGACTTCCACACGGACTCAGCCCTGGTGTCTCTGCCACGAGCCAAGCAGCTGGCGATCCACTCAGGAGTGCAAAATGTCCTCCTGTCACCACAATCATCCCTACGGGTATTGATGAAGCTGGTGGGGCGCATGGTAGCTGCGATAGAGGCGGTGCCTTTCGCACAGTTTCGCCTCCGTCCTCTCCAGCTGGAGATTCTCCGCCGATGGGACAAAAGGACGATCTCTCTGAATCGGCTGGTGGCACTTTCCCAACCGACCAGGGATTCCTTGCAGTGGTGGCTCCAGCCCCGTCACTTGTCGCGGGGCCGGTCCTTCCTCAAACCGTCATGGTTAGTGGTGACCACAGACGCCAGCCTGAAGGGCTGGGGTGCGGTGTTCTTACACCACAGGGCTCAAGGCCTCTGGACTCAGTCGGAGTCTGCGTTGCAGATCAACGTGCTGGAGATCAAGGCGGTCTATCTGGCGCTCCTGGCGTTTCAGAAATTCCTGTCAGGACAGCCCATTCGGGTGCAGTCCGACAATGCGACGAACGTCGCCTATATACATCATCAGGGAGGGACCAGAAGTGCTCAGGCCCTCGCCGAAGTCCACCGCATTCTATCCTGGGTGGAGGACAACGACTGCCTGATCTCCGCAGTTCACATCCCAGGAGTCGAAAACTGGGAGGCCGACTACCTGAGCCGGCAGGGGATGGACGCCGGAGAGTGGTCTCTTCATCCAGACGTCTTCCGGGACATCTGCAGCAGATGGGGCACTCCGGATGTGGATCTGATGGCCTCGCGGCTGAATCATCAGGTGCCGCAATACATGGCAAGATCCTGGGATCCTCAGTCTCTGGGGGCAGACGCCCTGATCCTGAGTTGGTCCAGCTTCCATCGTCCATATGTGTTCCCACCTCTAGCTCTGATTCCCAAGGTTTTGTGGAAAATCAGGACGGAGTGCAACATAGCCATTCTAGTGGCTCCGGATTGGCCCAGGAGGTCCTGGTATCCGGATCTGTGGCAACTGTCAGGCGGACTCCGATGGGCTCTTCCAGAGCGCGCAGATCTTCTCGCGCAAGGCCCATTCTTCCACCTCAATTCCAGGGCCCTCAGATTGACTGCATGGCTCTTGAGGCCTGGCTGCTAACATCCAGGGGCTTCTCTCCTACAGTGGTTGCCACTATGAATCGGGCCAGGAAGCCCGTATCCAGGAAGATATACCACAGAACGTGGAAAATCTTTTTCACCTGGTGTGCCTCTGCTGGACGGGCACCGTGGCCCTTGTCCATCCCGACGTTGTTGGCTTTCCTACAGTCGGGTATGGAATTGGGCTTATCCCTCAGCTCCCTGAAGGGTCAAGTATCAGCTCTTTCAGTGCTGTTTGACAGGCGTTTGGCGCTCCTCCCTAAGGTCCGTCAGTTTCTGCAAGGGGTGTCTCGGGTGGTTCCACCATATAGGCGACCTCTGGATCCTTGGGACCTTAACATGGTCCTGACGGCTCTGCAGAAACCGCCGTTCGAGCCTCTGAGGGACGTCTCCCTCTCTCATCTGTCCCAGAAAGTGGTTTTTCTGGTGGCAATTACATCTCTGAGACGGGTTTCGGAATTGGCTGCACTTTCGTGCAAGTCACCCTTTCTGGTAGTCCACCAAGACAAGGTGGTGTTGCGCCCGCGGGCGGAATTTTTGCCGAAAGTGGTTTCCACTTTCCACTTGAACCAAGAGATCGTTCTTCCATCATTTTGTCCCGCTCCTGTTCATCAGGTTGAGCGCGACCTCCACACTCTGGATCTAGTGAGGGCTGTACGCATTTATGTGTCCAGAACTGCCTCCTTCCGGAGTTCTGACTCTTTGTTCATCCTTACGGCGGGTCGCTGTAAGGGGTCCGCGGCATCAAAATCGACCTTGGCCAGATGGATCAAGGCGCCCATTCAGGAGGCGTACCGTGCTGCGGGTCAGCCTCTTCCGGTGGGCTTGAAGGCGCACTCGACCAGAGCTGTCGGTGCTTCCTGGGCTTTGCGACATCGCGCTTCAGCTCTGCAGGTGTGTCAGGCGGCCACGTGGTCCAGCCTGCACACTTTCTCTAAGCACTATATGGTGCATGCCCATGCCTCTGCGGATGCAAGTTTGGGCAGGCGGGTCCTCCAGGCGGCGGTTGCCCACCTTTGAGGGGGACCGTATCTTTACACGTCTTTGAGGAACTCTTCCCGCCCTGGGGTTTTGCTTTAGGACATCCCCATTGTCTGGGTCTCCCATTATGATGATCAGAAAAAAGAGAATTTTGTTTACGTACCGTAAATTCTTTTTTCTTGAATCATCAATGGGAGACCCAGCACCCACCCAGTTGTTCTGTTGCATGTTTGCATTTGATCTGTTCCCAGTTGGGACAGTTTATTCCGGGTTGTTGGCCCGTCTGTGTACGGTTCCTTTCCCGATGTATCGGGTGTGGTTTATTTTGTCTCCTCGCAGCTTATGAACCAAACTGAGGGTCTTCCCTGCGGTAGGGGTTTATATGCGGAGGGGGCGGTGTCTACAAACTTGTAGTACCTAGTGTGGCCTCCGGAGGGCAGTGCCCTAAACCCCATTGTCTGGGTCTCCCATTGATGATTCAAGAAAAAAGAATTTACGGTACGTAAACAAAATTCTCTTTTTTACCTGAAATGCTGCTTAAAAGCTAAGCGGTGATTTTTTTGTATCTGGTATAATAAAGAAATATTTGAGGCAAACCTAGTCAGAATGTCATCACTTATGGTCCCAGTAGACACCTTCAGAATGGTGGCAACTCCAAGAAGGAAATATTAGCTTTTTCTTTGTTTGCTAATGACCCATGGGTTCTGTTAAAGGGGTTGTCCAGTCTACACTGATAATTGTGTAGTCACTCTATGTGAACGCAGACTTATCAATCCTCCCAGCGCCTGCACTGTGCGCTGCAAGGATTCCCGGCTTCTAAAGCAGGAACAGACTGCAGTTATACGGTATGCATGTGCCTGGCAACTGTGGCCAGGGCTCCCATCTAGTAGGCGCAGTCTCGCTCAATACAATTGTATGAAGCAAGGTCACGCCCACTAGACGGCCATGCCCACTAGACAGCTGCGCCCATGAAGTAATAGCGCCCCTATGCATATCAACCTTAAATTTAATTAATGAATGACAAACAACACTCCAAATTGTTTGGTATAAATTAATTTATTTAACTTAAATAAAACATTGGTAGGGTTTCTTTGCCAAGTTTAATTCATATATCCAACTCATCAATGAATATCATCAATAATAAATAACTTCCATTAACTTGAATAAATAATTGAATCCATAAAAATGTATTTAATTTAATTCCTTAAGGATCCACCCAAATTATTGGATGACCCGGACCTCTGACAAAGAACCCAACCAATTTCATCAAATATCATCAAAACAAATGGGGCGGGAGGGCGGGGCTTCTTCAAACTCCTGAGGTAAAGTGACGTTCCTGACAGGAACCGTCACCTTATATAGTACTGGCCCCCACTCATCCCCCCTTGTCTTAACCAATCACCGTTTGTATTCTTTAGGCGCGCAAACAGCTGTTTGCAGTGCACCTCCCACTTTACTACAAGCCTTTATTAACCCTTTAGTGACCAAATGAAAGAATATCTTTTGATAAGAGGCGCATTCCCTCATGAAGTCACCATTTTTATTAATGGTGCCTTTCCACTAGTTGGACATGCCTGCTCCATACACTTGTATGGTGCAATGCTGCGCCCACTAGGCTTGTTTTGTCGGGAACATGCATACCGCATTATTGAAGTCTATTCCCACCTTACAAAACGGCGAATTCTCCTGCATGGAGCGATGCTGCACCCACTGGTCTTGTTTTGCCGGGAACATTTCCGCCTTACAAAACGGCGAATCCTCGCAGGGCTCAGTGCGGGCGCTGGGAGGATTGGTAAGTATGCAGTCACACAGACTGACTGCAGAATTATTATTTTAGACCAGACAACCCCTTTAAGATTTATTTTAATGTTGTGGACAACCCCTTTAATTATACATTTATATGCCCTAAGTCTTATCATCATGTCACATTCATTTTAATCTACTATAGTTAATCCTAGCAGTTGACCACAAATCACAATTTACTAGGCTGATATTTGGGAAAACATACTTTGTCTTGCATTTTACAGCTATAATTTGCAGATTTCAATGGAAACTTATCGCCTGTCCATCTTTTATATTTTAAAACCAGCAAGCAGTTCTGTGAGGCCTTGATGGCTGATCCGCTCTTAGCAGTATCTCGATATTTATAGAATGGATCCAGTTCTGTGTAGAGGGTGTAAGGTTGCTTCGCTGATGATAAGACTTAGCTTAGTTCCATTTGTTGCCCTGCTTGGTCAGGTTACACATGAAGATAGCTCAATAGCTTAACTGTGTGAAAGGAAAATCTCCCATATCCCTAGAGTTTCATTACTTATTTTGCACAAACATTATAGGACTTACTCCACACATATTGGGTCATTAGTTTCATTGATATTCTAATACTGTAAAACATTCTAATGTGAATTCGCTGGTCGTTACCACTAAATAGTGAAGGATAGGAAATGGGGATTTACATAGGTTTGAAATGGGATTTGTGTGCTCTTTTTGCATCGTCAAGCTTCAGGCACATCTGTGAATATAATATACTAGCTGTGAGCCCGATGCAAATGCATCGGGATTCTAGAACGTGCGTTAATTAGATTATAGTAGCTATATTATTTTTTTTTTTTATTTATTTTTTTTTATTTCCAATTTTTTTGAATAACTTAATGTTATGAATATTTTATTTATTAGTTTTATTTTATTAGAATTAGTTAATGTTATGAATTTTTATATGGAATATTTTTTTTTATTATTTATGATTTTATTATTGTAATTATTTATTATAGAATATTTTTAGAATATTATTTTTTTTTTTATTTTAATTGATTTTTTTTTATTTGAGTAATTTGAATTTCTTAGAATTAGTTAATGTTATTAATATTTTAATTATATATATATATATTTTTTTTTTTTAATTTTGATTTATTTTAATATTTATTATTTTTCTTATTTGTATATTAATTTTTTATTTTAATGAAATTTATTTGTATTAGATTATTTTTTTTTATTTAAATTAGTTAATTTAATTAATATATTAATTTTATATATTATTATTTTTTTTTTTTTTATTTTATTGGGGGTGTGTGAATACTTTTTGGGGGGGTGTAAGGACTTTTTGGGGGGGTTGAATACTTTTTGGGGGGGTTGAATACTTTTTGGGGGGGTGTGAATACTTTTTGGGGCTGAGTGCTCGCAATGGCCGCGAAGTGGGCATTGCGAGTCGCTGGCCGAAAATCGAACCAGAGGCTCGGCCACAAAGTTAGCGATTTACCGCTCAGGCAGCGACTCGCGCTACATGAGCGGTTAATCGCTAACTTTGTGGCCGAGCCTCTGGTTCTATTTTCGGGCAGCGACTCGCAATGGCCGCTTCGCGCCCATTGCTCGCGCTCAGCCAGCGACTCGCAATGGCCTCGCGGCCATTGCTCGCGCAGGCCAACTGGTGACGTCACAGAGTGACATAGCCACGGTCTTTTCGGGGTCCGACACGGAAGTGCCTACGGCAATTATATAGTAGATATATATATCAGTACGATGGTATATGGTGGTAATTAGAGCACATGTATAGCAGCACTATAGTATATGGCGGTAGATTATAGTAAATGTATAGCAGCACTATAGTATATGGCGGTACATTACAGTACATGTATAGCAGTGCTATGGTATATGGCGGTGCATTATAGTAAATGTATAGCAGCACTATAGTATATGGCGGTACATTACAGTACATGTATAGCAGTGCTATGGTATATGGCGGTACATTAGAGTACATGTATAGCAGCGCTATGGTATATGGCAGTACATTATAGTAAATGTATAGCAGCACTATAGTATATGGCGGTACATTACAGTACATGTATAGCAGTGCTATGGTATATGGCGGTGCATTATAGTAAATGTATAGCAGCACTATAGTATATGGCGGTACATTACAGTACATGTATAGCAGTGCTATGGTATATGGCGGTACATTAGAGTACATGTATAGCAGCGCTATGGTATATGGCAGTACATTATAGTAAATGTATAGCAGCACTATAGTATATGGCGGTACATTACAGTACATGTATAGCAGTGCTATGGTATATGGCGGTACATTACAGTACATGTATAGCAGCACTATGGTATATGGCAGTACATTATAGCACATGTATAGCAGCACTATGGTATATGGCAATACTGCGGTCACCGCGGTCCCCCACTCCTCCTGGCCCCCGGTTGTCCACAGTAAAATTAAAAAAATCCTCAGTGAGGATACTCACCTGTCCGGCGGCTCGCTCCACCTCCGCCTTGTAGGTCCTACAGGCCTTTAGGACCTGTAGTTGCCTGGGCAAGCGATCAGCTGAGGAGGGGAGGGGGGCAGGATTGTGTTGGGGGGGCAGAATGAAGCGAGCGGGGCAGAATCAAGCGAGCGGGGCAGGATGGAGCGAGCGGGGCAGGATGGAGCGGGAAGGGGGGCAGGATGGAGCGGGAAGGGGGGGCAGGATGGAGCGGGAGGGGGCAGGATGGAGCGGGAGGGGGCAGGATGGAGGCGGGGAAACAGGATGAAGCCGGGGGAAACAGGATGAAGCCGGGGGAAACAGGATGGAGCGGGGGGGAACAGGATGGAGCCGGGGGAACAGGATGGAGGCGGGCAACAGGATGGAGGCGGGGCAACAGGATGGAGGCGGGGCAACAGGATGGAGGCGGGGAGGGGGCGGCAGGATGGAGCGAGCAGGGCAGGATGGAGGCGGGGGAGCAAGAAGAGCGGGGGGCAGGATGGATTGAGCGGGGCAGGATGGAGGCGGAGGAGCAGGATGAAGCCGAAGGGGCAGGATTGAGCAGATGAGCAGAATGGAGCAAGCGGGGCCGGATGAGTAAGCGTGAGGGCAGGATGGAGGCAGGGGAGCAAGAACAGCGGGGGTGAGGATGGAGCGAGCAGGGCAGGATGGAGTGAACGGGGCAGGAAGTAGTGAGTGGGGTAGGAAGGAGCAAGGGGGGCAGGATGGTGGGTGGGGGGGCAGGATGGTGAGTGGCGGAGCAGGATGGAGGGGGCGGGGCAGAATGGAGGCGGAGGGGCAGGATGGAGGCGGAGGGGCAGGATGGAGCCGGAGGGGCAGGATGGAGCCGGAGGGGCAGGATGGAGCCGGAGGGGCAGGATGGAGTCGGAGGGCAGGATGGACGGAGCGAGGCAGGATGGAGAAGGCAGGGCAGGATGGAGAAGGCGGGGCAGGATGGAGACGGCAGGGCAGGATGGAGACGGCAGGGCAGGATGGAGACGGCAGGGCAGGATGGAGACGGCAGGGCAGGATGGAGACGGCAGGGCAGGATGGAGACGCAGGGCAGGATGGTGGCGGGGGAGGGGGGGCGGGGAGGATGGAGGCGGCGGGGCAGGATGTTGGCGGGGGTGAGGATGGTGGTGAGGATACTTACCCTGCGGCGGCTCGCACCACCCGTCTTGTAGGTGGCAGGACAGGACCTGTCGTTGGCTGGGAAACCGATCTGCTGGGGGTCAGTGGGCAAAGCGAGCGTCAGTGGGCAGAGTGGGGGATGAGTGGGAAGAGCAGGGGTTTAGTGGGCAGAGTCATTGGGCAGAGCAGGGTCAGTGGGCAGAGATGGGGTCTGTGGGCAGAGCTGGGGTCAGTGGGCAGAGCTGGGGTCAGTGGGCAGAGCTGGGGTCAGTGGGCATGGTCAGTAGCCAGAGGGGGGGGGTAAGTGGGCAGAGCAGGGTCAGTGGGCAGAGCGGGGGTGAGTGGGCAGAGTGGGGGGTGAATGGGCAGAGCAGGGTCAGTGAGCAGGATTTGGGGGTCAGTGGTCAGAGCTGGGTCATAGCGGGGGTCAGTGGTCAGAGCAGGGGTTAGTGGGCAGAGTGATTGGGCAGAGCAGGGGTCAGTGGGCACAGTCAGTAGGCACAGCAGGGTTAGTGGGAAAAATCAATGGGCAGAGCAGGGGTGAGTGAGCAGAGCAGGGGTGAGTGGGCACAGTCAGTGAGCAGAGCAGGGTCAGCGGGCAGAGCGGGGGTGAGTGGGCAGAGCAGGGTTTAGTGGGCATAGCAAGGGTTATTGGGCACAGTCAGTGGGCAGAGCAGGGGTTAGTGGGCAGAGCGGCGGTCAGTGGGCACAGTGAGTGGGCAGAGAAGGGTCAGTGGGTAGAGCATGGGTGAGTGGGCACGGTCAGTTGGCAGAGCAGGGGTCAGTGGGCATGGTGAAAGGGCAGAGCGGGGGTGAGTGAACAGAGGGTGGTCAGTGGGCAGAGCAGGGTCAGTGGTAAAAGCAGGGGTGAGTGGGCAGAGTGGGAGTAAATGAGCAGAGCAGGGTCAGTAGGCAGTGTGAGGGGTCAGTGGGCAGAGCATGGTCAGTGGGCAGTGTGAGGGGTAAGTGGGCATAGCATGTTCAGTGGGCAGTGTGAGGCGTGAGTGGGCAGTGTGAGGGGTCAGTGGGCAGTGTGAGGGGTGAGTGGTCAGAGCAGGGTCAGTGGGCAGAGCAGGGTCAGTGTGAGGGGTGAGTGGGCAGAGCAGGGTCAGTGGGGTGTGTGAGGGGTCAGTGGGCAGAGCAGGGTGAGTGGGCAGTGTGAGTGGTCAGTGAGCAGAGCAGGGTCAGTGGGCAGAGCAGGGTGAGTGGGCATTGAGGGGTCAGTGGGCAGAGCATGTTCAGTGGGCAGAGGAGGGTCAGTGGGCAGTGTGAGGGGTCAGTGGGCCGAGCAGGGTGAGTGGGCAGAGCAGGGTCAGTGAGGGGTGAGTGGGCAGAGGATGGTCAGTGGGCAGAGCAGGGTCAGTGTGAGGGGTCAGTGGGCAGTGAGGGGTGAGTGGGCAGAGAATGGTGAGTGGGCAGAGCAGGATGAGTGGCCAGTGTGAGGGGTCAGTGGGCCGAGCAGGATGAGTGGGCAGAGCATGGTCAGTGGGCATAGTGGGGGTGAGTGGGCAGAGAGGGGGTGAGTGGGCAGAGAGGGGGTCAGTGGGCAGAGCAGGGTCAGTGGTCAGAGTGGGGGTGAATGGGCAGAGCAGGGTCCGAGAGGGGGTCAGTGTGCAGAGTGGGGGTGAGGGGGCCAGGGGGAAGAGTAGGGGGGTGAGTGGGCAGAGTGGGGGTGAGTGGGCAGAGCAGGATGAGTGGGCAGAGCAGGGTGAGTGGGCAGAGTGTGGGTGAGGGGGCAGAGAGGGGGTGAGGGGGCAGAGTAGGGGGGTGAGTGGGCAGAGTTTGGGGGTGAGTGGGCAGAGTGGGAGTCAGTGGTCAGAGTGGGGGTCAGTGGGCAGAGCATGGTCAGGGGCAGAGTGGGGGTCAGTGTGCAGAGGGGGGTGAGGGGGGCAGAGAGGGGGTGAGGGGTAAGAGTTGGTGGGTGAGTGTGCAGAGTTTGGGGGTCAGTGGTCAGAGTGGGGGTCAGTGGTCAGAGTGGGGTGAGTGGTCAGAGTGGGGGTCAGTGTGCAGAGTGGGGTGAGGGGGGCAGAGAGGGGGTGAGGGGGAAGAGTAGGGGGGTGAGTGGGCAGAGTGGGGGTCAGAGTGGGGGTCAGTGGGCAGAGCAGGGTCAGGGGCAGAGTGGGGGTCAGTGTGCAGAGTGGGGGTGAGGGGGGCAGAGAGGGGGTGAGGGGGAAGAGTAGGGGGGTGAGTGGGCAGAGTTTGGGGGTCAGTGGGCAGAGTGGGGGTCAGTGTGCAGAGTGGGGGTCAGTGTGCAGAGTGGGGGTGAGGGGGAAGAGTTGGTGGGGTGAGTGGGCAGAGTGGGGGTGAGTGGTCAGAGTGGGGGTCAGGGGCAGAGTGGGGGTGAGTAGGCAGAGCAGGGTCAGGGGCAGAGTGGGGGTCAGTGTGCAGCGCTGTGGGATGAGTAGGCAGAGTAGGTTAGATCGGAACAGGACCTTTGATGACGTCACGATCATGTGATCTGTGACTCCACCCATCATCGTGACGTCATCAGAGGTCCTCAAGCAGGATGAAGAGAGATCGCGTCTGGCTGGAAGGAGCTGTGGTAAGAGGCCGGGGGGGGGTGACCGGACAGTGGAGGGGGTCTGTGCTGACGTGGGGGGGGGGTGACGGAGAGTGGGGGGGGGGCGATCGGGGAGCGGAGGGGCAGTGGTGATAGGCTGGGGGTGACCGGGCAGTGGAGGATGGCTATGGTGACAGGCAGGGGGGTGATGGGGCAGCGGGGGGAAGTGTTGTGACAGGCGGGGGTGAGCGGGCAGTGGAGGATGGCTATGGTGACAGGCAGGGGGGTGATGGGGCAGGCAGCGCGGGCAGGAGGAGGATCATCACTATTAATATGTGTGCTGACAGCGGCGACGGCTCGCAATGCCCGCTACGCGGGCAATGCTTCGCCGTGGTGACGTCACATAGTGACAAAGCCACGGCGTGCCGGGGGCCGACACAAAACGTGCTACGGCAATTATATAGTAGATAAGAACGATCCATCCACCTTTCTCTCATCCCATGCTCCAAATCCCCTGTTACGGTACTTTTATGCTGTGATAGGATTAAGGGGGCATTCCTAACACCAACACTAATGACATATCCTGATTCACACTACCGATTCATGAAGGTAGCCAAGTAAAGCTATTAAGCATATAAATAAAATGTACAAAGAAGTACAGCCACAAAGCTATTGTAATATTGAATACTGACCTTCATGATGTGTGCCACACTCTAATGAGTTTCGCTTGATGCTTTTTCAAGGGAAAGTTCCCTTTCTTTATATACTTGTATATTTAATTTCAACACTTGTCTAACTAATGTACCTTTACTAATGCTGTGTTCCATACGAGTGACTTCTTTCTTATTACCTCACTATTATTCAGTTTGCTATATGATGTAATTTTCTGTTTGATTTGTTATGAATTGTTGAACTAAAGATATACCGTATATAATTTAAATTGAATTCTGAATACCTTTGTGAATTAATACTTAGTTTTAAGGGCCGGTATATTGTTCTTACCGAGGGGCCTTCTTCTATATCAACACCACTGGACCCGGCGCTCCACCACCATCGGACCTGGCACTCCAGCACCACCCGAGCAGACCCAACCTACTGTCTCCCTCCCCATTGCCCTGTAGAATGTAAGCCCGCATGGGCAGGGTCCTCTCTCCCCTCTGTATCAGTCTGTCACTTTGTTCATTGTATTTTTAACTTGTCTGTATGTAACCCTTTCTCGTGTACAGCACCATGGAATGAATGGTACTCTATAAATAAATAATAATAATAATAATAATAATAATATGTGTCTTTATCTAAGATGTGTGCACTACTTTTGGAACCTTTGTGAGTCCAATTTGCTAAATGAAGAATCTGCCACATCTAAGGGGAGAATGAATGTGCATAGTTCTGTCCATTCACTTCTACTGGAGGTACAGAAAGAGCCAAGCATTATAGGAAACTCCTTAAAGATGGACCTATTCTTAATCATAAATTCAGGTAACTGGTTGCGGGCATGTGTATAAAATATATATTCATATACAGATCTGCTACCTGTAGACTGAAGAAATTGCACTTTTTATTAAAGGGGTTGTCCAAACTCCCAAGAATGGGGCTCTGAGGTGCCACATCCAAATGAGCCGATGCCTACCACAGCCTCAATCATTGTCTCTGAGTTTGGCAGAATGCGTAATTGAGTGCTATACTCGACTACTTTCAGCAGAATGAATTGAGAACTGCACATACATGGCCATAACTTCTAATGGGGACCTTCAGAACCCCAGTTTGGGCATCTGGGTCAAGACCACCATTGATGAGCAGGTTATCACCTATCATGAGGATAGATTGTAGCTTGTGAGCAAGGCCCTCACTCCTATCGGTATCTGTTGAATTGTGTTGGTCTGTATTGTCTCATATTGTCTGTAAATGTCCCCTCTGAATTAAAAAGTGCTGCAGAATATATTGAGACTATATAAATAAAAAGTAGTATTTTTGTAAGTGATAATTTGCTAAGTTAGGACATTCCCTTTAATTGTGACTCACAATATAGTCCCCTCTTCACTAGATCACTTACATAATTTACTAGTTAAACCTCAGTGTTTATACTGTGCTGTCCTTAAAAGAAAAGTGCCCCCTCATCATGGAACAGCTTGGACAGGACCAAGATGTGCATGAAAGTAGCCATTAAATTAATTGATGCCCTTTTTATTTGGTACTAAAATATAGTTCTGCTTTCAGCTTGCACCGTGCCAATGAATCCGTCTATTATACATCCAAGACTCCTCAGCCTTATAGTTGTCTTTGTGTAAGAGCGCACATGGCACAAGTACAATGAAGAGGTTAATTATTGTATTATGTGAGCCATACAGTTCCTCCAGACTCTTTGCTGGGTCATCCTGATCTGGGTGATAATTGGGCAGCGCATGTTCAGGTATTTGCGGCTCGGCAGAGCATGTATTATATTACACAGTAGTTTTACATCATGTGCTTAAGGGAGTTATCCGAATCTTCCAGGCTTTGACAAGTCATACACTGTATGTTCACACCAGCAAGGATCCACTTGCAATAACATACTATATTATTTTTATAACATTGCTTGAGCCCATGGGTGGATTAGATACACCCTTTACAGTACTATTTAATTTATTCCTTTACATAGGATGAGTGATATCACCCCATACAAGTTATGCAAGTGGGGAGGGTTCCTGTAGTGAAGGGCATCCCTAAAATGCATTTTGCAGGTAGGCTAAATGGATGACATCCAAGAATATACAAATCAAAGCGGCAGCCAGTGGATCTACTATGACACCCGCGAGAAAACAAGACCCACCTCAGTCTAATCCTGTGTGAACCTGCACAAGGCATCCTTCTCTACAATTAGTGTGATTAGAAAAGCCAAATTCATGCCAAATGGAAACCTAATAGATGACATGAGAAGCATTTCCATTTACAGATCCTGTTACTGATGAAGATAGCCTCGTCTTTATGGTAGGACTCCTACTCTACGGCCATGTTGGTAGTAGAGGCACCGAGGATACTGACAGGAAGGACGAGGTTTCGAGATATCTGGTCTGGTAGCCATAGACTACTGAGGTGTCCGAAGTACCAGGGTGCTATTAATCTTTGTGTTCAATTATGATTGCTGGTCAAAATGCTAATTCTGGCAATAAGTCCAAGGCTATTACATATTGGCATTTTGGGGCGTGGATTTTAAGTTTCTATGGGACCGTTCTTTCTCAGTTTATGCAAATGTACTAAATCTACAGTTATCAATGACTACTTAGAAGGAATTTTCTCTAGCTTTCTGCTACTTAATCTGAGAGTAGCATAATGTAGGGGCAGAGACCCTGATTCCAGACTTACTGGTCTGCTTGCTGAAGTCTTGATAAAATCACTGTTTTATCAGCAAGAGATTATCACTAGAGGACTGGAAAACATGCTGTCATGTAGTCCAATCCCGCCCGCACCACTGATTTGCAGCTTTCTGCCTATGCACAGTATACACACAAATCAGCCAGTGGCATGGGCGGGGTTATATACTTCCAATTCAATGAATCAACAGATAAAATACAGGCGACGTCTTAAAAAGGTTTTGTTAATCAGTAAACTAAGTGGTACAGAAAGGATCCATGATCGATAGAAGAAAGGGTACCGTCACACGAGGCCATATCGGCGGCGATTTTATAGGCGACGCAGGGGCGTGGCCTATCGCCGCCGACATGGCCTGTGCGTCGCCTAATGTAAACACACATCACCCCATATAACAGGGGGACGGCGATCTTACAGGGATGGGAGCCATAGGCTCACATGTTATAGAATCGCTGTTGGGGTTTTTGGACACCCCAGCGGCGATGGCGCTTGTAAGATAGCCGGTGCATCGCCGGAGGGGATCGCCGCGTGTAAACATGCGACGGCGACGCTGGCGGGACACCAAAAACTGTGCGCGCTCCCACCCGTCACCGCCGATATCTCCGGCGACGTCACCTCGTGTGACGGTACCCTAATTTTCCTAACCATCTACCTTACATTTATTATTTGAGTCAGGAAAAGAAAGAAAAGGCAGAAAAGAAGAGAAGAAGAGGAAAAAAAGTGCGAATGGGGGAAGAGTTCTGTTATTGGATAACACTTGCAAGATTATGAGTCCAAAACAGATAAATCTCCACACTCCCTGAATGTTGGAATTCCATCCAGTAGGACCAAGATGTTAGGTCTCCCATATGCATTAGATAAATAGTTTTTAATCAGATTCTGTAGTACCCAGTAAATTAAGTGATACATAGCTGGAATCAGGGTCTAAGTCCCTACATAATGCTGCCTCAAATGGGAAAGCAAAAACCTGGTAATAGATCCCCATTATGAAAGATCAGGCAAACTGTTCATCATTTATGTTGCATTTGCTTGAGTTCTACTTTCTAGCGTTTTATTGAGGATGATCATACCTTATAAATACAAGAATGACTGTACAAGGAATGTTACAAGTTGTTACCAGAATACAGAGATGCATAAAAAGGTTAATGATTGAAAAACATGCGATATTCCAAGGACAACAGGATTTTGAACCAAAGTTAAAAAACAAAAACTCCAATATAATCCAAAGTATTATAGGCGGATCAACACCGGAGATGTAGCCTGACAGACACTGGTTACATCAGCGATCAGTTATGGGCTGCATTGTCCTGTATAGTATTCAGTCAGGCAGTGTATATAAGCAATATGCAGTGACATGAGTAACCTTAATACCTGTATGACAAGACCACTAGAGGCCATGAAAACAGTTGTGTTCTACTGAAATATCCTGGCTCCCTATTCTGTGCTGCATTTACACTACAATGCTGCCCTGTCCCAACCTCAGGACTATATATATATCCAGAGCCCACTACTAATAACAGCAGCACACAGGTCTAATTCTAGGGATAGAATAAGGACGTGTGGGACACAGACCCATCTCAAGTATCAAAGCATTCATTCCACTGGATGTGTATGCAAATATAGAGGAAAGAGCTACAAAGATAGAAGGGATTATCGTATTCTAGTAATACAACGATAGATCTACAAAGATAGAAGGGATTATCGTATTCTAGTAATAATACAATAGATCTACAAAGATAGATGGGATAATCGTATTCTAGTAATACAACGATAGATCTACAACAATAGATCGGATAATCGTATTCTAGTAAGAATACGATAGATCTACAAAGGTAGATCGGATAATCGCATTCTAGTAATACAATTATAGATCTACAAAGATAGATCGGATAATCGTATTCTAGTAATACAACGATAGATCTACAAAGATAAATCGGATAATCGCATTCTAGTAATACAATGATAGATCTACAAAGATAGATGGGATAATCGTATTCTAGTAATACAACGATAGATCTACAAAGATAGATCGGATAATCGTATTCTAGTAATACAACGATAGATCTACAAAGATAGAAGGGATTATCGTATTCTAGTAATACAACGATAGATCTACAAAGCGATCGGATAATCGTATTCTAGTAATACAACGATAGATCTACAAAGATAGATCGGATAATCGCATTCTAGTAATACAATGATAGATCTACAAAGATAGATGGGATAATCGTATTCTAGTAATACAACGATAGATCTACAAAGATAGATGGGATTATCGTATTCTAGTAAGAATACGATAGATCTACAAAGGTAGATCGGATAATCGCATTCTAGTAATACAATGATAGATCTACAAAGATCGGATAATCATATTCTAGTAATACAATGATAGATCTACAAAGATAGATCGGATAATCATATTCTAGTAATACAATGATAGATCTACAAAGATAGATCGGATAATCGTATTCTAGTAATACAACGATAGATCTACAAAGGTAGATCGGATAATCGCATTCTAGTAACAAAACGATAGATCTACAAAGATAGATGGGATAATCGTATTCTAGTAATACAATGATAGATCTACAAAGATAGATCGGATAATCGTATTCTAGTAATGCAATGATAGATCTACAAAGATAGAAGGGATTATCGTATTCTAGTAATACAATGATAGATCTACAAAGATAGATGGGATAATCGTATTCTAGTAATACAATGATAGATCTACAAAGATAGATGGGATTATCGTATTCTAGTAATACAACGATAGATCTACAAAGATAGAAGGGATTATCGTATTCTAGTAATAATACGATAGATCTACAAAGATAGAAGGGATTATCGTATTCTAGTAATACAACGATAGATCTACAAAGATAGAAGGGATTATCGTATTCTAGTAATACAATGATAGATCTACAAAGATAGATGGGATAATCGTATTCTAGTAATACAACGATAGATCTACAAAGATAGAAGGGATTATCGTATTCTAGTAATAATACGATAGATCTACAAAGATAGAAGGGATTATCGTATTCTAGTAATACAACGATAGATCTACAAAGATAGAAGGGATTATCGTATTCTAGTAACACAACGATAGATCTACAAAGATAGAACGGATAATCGTATTCTAGTAATACAATGATAGATCTACAAAGATAGATGGGATAATCGTATTCTAGTAATACAATGATAGATCTACAAAGATAGAAGGGATTATCGTATTCTAGTAATACAACGATAGATCTACAAAGATAGAAGGGATTATCGTATTCTAGTAATAATACGATAGATCTACAAAGATAGATGGGATTATCGTATTCTAGTAATACAACGATAGATCTACAAAGATAGATGGGGTAATCGTGTTCTAGTAATACAATGATAGATCTACAAAGATAGATGGGCTAATCGTGTTCTAGTAATACAATGATAGATCTACAAAGATAGATTGGATAATCGTATTCTACTAATACAACGATAGATCTACAAAGCGATCGGATAATCGAATTCTAGTAATACAACAATAGATCTACAAAGATAGATGGGATTATCGTATTCTAGTAATACAACGATAGATCTACAAAGATAGAAGGGATTATCGTATTCTAGTAATACAATGATAGATCTACAAAGATAGAAGGGACTATCGTATTCTAGTAATACAATGATATTGTATTATACACCATCTTTAAACTTACGGGTCCAATGACGCACAGTGCTCATACCAATAAAATCACCATAAACGTCTTGCATTCTCTAAAGAATTTCCTTTGGGGTGACACCTTTTGCTGTAAGAATTCAATGGCAGCACCTTGCTTAAATCGCATTCACCGACCATATTCACAGGGTTTCTCTACACTGTAACAACAAAAGAGTTCATGGATAAGGCTTCCCATCAACTAGAGCTGTAGAGGAGCATCTGCTGAACAGTCCAGTACCAGCCGCATACTAGTTTAGCTATCTGCTGAGGAGTTACGAAGGTGGAGGCATTACTTTTCATTTAACCCTCGTAGATGGGATGATTACATACTAGTGATACAATGATATATTTGGTGACAATATACCAGTGATACAAGAATAAATTAATGATGGTAAACTAACGATAAAACTATAGCTCTACAATGATAGTGGGATGATGAGATAGATGCTAGTGACACGATAGATGATGATATGCTAGTGATACAATAATAGATGAGATGATTATATAATAGTGATACAATATATCTGATGATGGTATATTAGTGATACAATAATAGGTGTGATGATGGTATACTAGTGATAAAACGATAGATTTACAATGATGGATGGGATTATGGTATACTGAGTGACACAACAATAGCTGGGTTGACAGTATTCCAATGATAAAACAATTGTTATAGAAAGATAGATAGGATGCATGACAGTATACTAGTGATACAACAATAGATGGGATGACAGTATACTAGCGATACAACAATAGATGATGACATACTAGTGTCACAATGATAGATGTGATGATAGTATTCCAGTGATAAAACAATGATGTAGAAAAATAGATGAGATGATGGTCATACTAGTGATATAATGAGAGATGATGGCATACTAGTGACACAATGATAGATTCTATAATACAACGATAATAGTATACTGTTACAGAATGATAGCTGGGATGATGGCATACTTGCAACAATTCGATTGACTGGATGATGGTGTACTAGTGACACAATAATGTATCTAAAATGATAGATGGGATGATCAGACTACTAGTGATACAAAAATAGATGGAATGATGAGATCTAGTGATACAAGTATTAATTTGCACAGAGAGCGATCAGATGGATACAAGATAAGCATGATGATATATTAATGATATAAGGAAAGTTGGGATGATGGAATACTGGTGAGACCTGTGATCTTAATTATGAGATTTGCATGTATAATGTAAAAATAAAATGATATTTGATATGATTGGAAAGGTGGTGATCAGGTCCAAGAGTAGTATAAGGATCATGGACCCTGTACCTGGTATGTATGCATTGCCATGATACAATTAGTTTTATCAAATAAATTAACTTTGAAAAATCAATTATCAATGTACCTAACATTAAGAAATATAAAGGGTGCTCAGGGGTAGTCCAGAGCCCTAGAATAATACCTGTAAGGTCTGAATGATCAGCTTGCCCCTGTGTGGGAGGAAATGTATATAGCGTTTATCAGATATAATTAATGTGTTGTAAGTACTTGCTGGTCCCAGGGTGGTCATCTCTTGACTTGACCTTCACATGCCTTCTAAATGGGTAAAAAATTACTTAATCATTGCCCTTAAGATTCCTGTATTACAATATGGTTTGTAGATACTGATGTTGGGTGCTATATATTTTGCTTATACTTAACCATAACATTTATTTGTGTTTTGGAAAATGTTTAGATCAGTTTTCAGAATTTCTTGATGAGCATTTATTAACGAAATATTGGTCCTTTTCTATGAGTAAAATTGGAGGAGATATAAGATATATTTTTGGCCAAAATATTTTTAAAGGAGTTGTTAGTGTAAGTTGATCCAAGAGTATCCCATATCTTAGACTTCTAACGATCGTAGGGGTAAGACTATGGAGACCCAAGTGTCTTAGGCTGGCTTCACACTACGTTTTTGTCCTGTTCGTTTGGATCCTGTTTTTTGCAGGATCCAAACGAACAAGGAACGGACGCACCGGATCGGCACCTTCAGATGCCATTTTCTGTGTCCGGTCCGGTATCCGGACACAGAAAGAACAGCGGGGAGCCGGCCGCTGTCAGCGCTGTGTGACAAGTGCTGTCAGCGCTGTTTAATATCACTTTAGCAGTTATCTATATACACTGCTAAAATAATATTAAATAAAGGGATGATTAAAAATAAAAAACAAAATTCTCACCTTCCGACGACTTCTGAGTGTCCCACGCTGAATCTCTCGGATTTGAGGACCTTGCATGATGTCACTGGGAGGGGAGGGGCAACCCGATCACATGACCGCATCAGCACAATTAATACCCGTGCTGATGTGATCATGTGATCGGTTGCCCCGCCCCTCCCAGTGACATCATGCAAGGTCCTTGAATGGCCGTGAGATTAAACGTGGGACACTCGTGGTCGTCGGAAGCTGAGAATGAATGATTTTTTATTTTAAACCATCCCTTTATTATTTAATATCACTTTAGCAGTGAGTGAGTGAGTGAGTGAGACTCATCTATTGCATTTTATGTGTGTTCAAGAAAAATCGGACTCCATACAGATCAACCATGTGGCATCCGTTATTTATAGATATGTTGCAATTCTTAACAAGAGAAACTGTATTTGGTTTTGTACATTTTTTACTTCTGATGTATAAAACGATAGCCTTACGAATGACAATACAGATGAAGAATGGTGTAAGTTTTCTGCATGATATATGATTGTTTTTATCCCATCGTGTGACCTGTATCTGTTCAAAGTCCTAAAAATATGACTCCCTCCAGAAACATAGAATTCACTAATTGTGACGTGCAGAGACCCTCTAGATATGACATATAGAGTCTGAGCTGCTGAGGACATTGATATGATGTATAATGAGTCCTCAGTTCTCTGGTGACAGGGATTACGCTGGTGTCTGTAATATTCCAGGCCGATTTCCGCCTTCTGGACAGTATTGTGGGCTGCCGTGCAGTTATGCAGACTGTCACTGTAATCTGCATATCCTGAGCTTAACTTTAAGTCTGATTTTGCAAAGTAGATTATAGCCGTGCTGCGTTTCTTACATAAGAGGCATTTCTTGACATGGCAAGAAACAGTTATGAGACCCTTTTAAAATACTAGGAGTCAAAACTTTACTGTTTATATGAATTTAACCATTGATACCCAACCTGCTTTTACATTGTGTAAAGTTACACTTGAAAACATTTGCAACAAGCCTAAGGGTTTCCAATACTCTAATAGTATTCACCTGTCCTAGTTCATCAGTATGATTGCGGAGGAGTGACACCCGGCATCCCCACCGATCAGGTGTTTTTAGCTCCGGCAGTGCAGGATGGGACAATGCAAATCAGCTGTGTCTGGAAAGAGTCGGAGCTGATCTGCATACCAGCAACGGTCACTAAATGGTGAACACAGCTGCAAGAGTCCACCGATCTCATATTGTTGACCTATCCTGAGGACAACTTCTTTAAGACTAGGTTGACATCTTTATTTCGTGGTTCAATGTAGCATAGTTTCCTCCAGTAAAAGGATGGACACCAACAGACTGTCTTATAGTACGTGAAGTCCATGGGGCACTGTTGTTTCTCATTTTATTTTAGGTTTTCTACTCCCATGAAAACTGGAAACAGAGCAGATGGGAGCGTTAGATTAAACTGTTTGATCACTGCTCATATTGTACCTGCCAGATTCCAATCTTTTAATACAGATCACAAATAAACACACTAATTCCCCTAATGCTTTATAGACTTAGCAATATTAACACATTCCATGTTGTATGGAGCATAGAAGGACACCTATAAGATTCAGCGGATCTACTGGTCCTTCGTATGGTTTAGATTTCATACAGAGGTCCATTATCACCTGTATTATGGCACATTCTCCCACAAATATTACTACACCCATACAACTTTTTTCATGGGATCCTAAGGGCCGCTTCACACTGCGGCGTGATCCGGTCCGGTTCTGTCGAGAGGACCCAGACAGCTGCGGACCGGATCTGCACACAGGACTGGGGGGCTATTATGCCCTCCAGTCCGGTGTGCAGCGCACGCAGTTCCCGCTGCTGATAAGTCAGGACCGCGGGCGCCGCGGTCCTGACCTGTCAGCGGCTGCAGCTGCGCGCGCTGCACACAGGACAAGAGGGAATAATAGCCCCCCAGTCCTGTGTGCAGATCCGGTCCGCAGCTGTCTGGGTCCTCCTGGACAGAACCGGACCGGATCATGCCGCAGTGTGAAGCGGCCCTAAGGCGATATAACATGGCAATTTCCCATCACTCATACTCACAAATATTCCTAATGTTGTATACATTTTTATCACTGATTCCCACATATATACTTTTTTTCAGGGCTGTGGTAAACTGAACCTCCGACTCCTCAGTTTCCCTGAATCCGACTCCACGACTCGTCAAACATGACTCATGTTTAAATGATAAATTTCTTGTAGGGCAATGTGAACATCAGGCTTTTAATCATTAATATGATACAATAGTCAAGCTATTAAGATTGAGCATAATAATTTATAATAACAGCAATATTCAGCACATTCTGCATTGAACTACTGTACCTAATTTAGTATTTATTTTAGGATTTGGCTTTGGTCCATTTTATACCAACTCCAACTCTACCAAAATGGGCTCTGACTCCAACTCCGACTCCATAGCCCTGCTTTTTTTCCCACTAAATATTGGCACTTTTATATATACTTTTCCCACTGATGAACACAAAAATAGTTCGGCCTTAAAGGAATGCTAACTGCAAAATTGATTAAAGGGGTTGTTCACTACTAGGACAACCCTTTATGATTCCACTTGTTTCCCAAGTTAACATAAAAGAGCCCTTACTCACCTCCCGTGCTGCCACAGTTCGAGGCTCATGTGACATTGTGGCCTAACATGAGACCCACGTCTAATCACTGCCAGCTTACGTCTCCCCGCTTTTGGACCAAAGGAGCAATCAACAGGAAGTGAGCGGAAGCTGCAGCATCACTTCCTGTTCATTTTTCATTTGGTTCGAAGGCGGAGAGGTAGAAGCTGGTGGTGATCGGATGCAGGGCTTACGTGACATAGTGACATCACTTGAGCCCTGAACCACGGTGGAATGACGGCAGTATGCATGTGAGTAAGGGCTCATTTACTTTAGCTGGGGGACAGCGCTGGAATGGTGTTTTAAATCTAAGCCCCCTGCCCCTGGTATTATACTCACCCTCTGGTATTTTCATTCTTTGTCAGTCCCCCTCTGGTCCCGTGGCACCATCTTGTAACTGTAACTTCTAACTGGCCGGAAGTCTGAAGTTACATCACAAGATCCCAATGTATCTCTATCTTATATAGGGAAGATGGTGTGTCACGGTCCGCGCTGCTGCCTCAATGGAATCCCAAGGAATGGATGTCTCCAAGAAGTCACAAGGAAGGCAAGGTTCCAAAGCAAAGATCTCCTTTATTCACCAACGCGTTTCGGCACCTATCCTGGCACCTTCATCAGGGTATCAACAGGATACCCTAATGAAGGTGCCAGGATAGGCGCCGAAACGCGTTGGTGAATAAAGGAGATCTTTGCTTTGGAACCTTGCCTTCTTTGTGACTTCTTGGAGACATCCATTCCTTGGGATTCCATTAAGGCAGCAGCGCGGACCGTGACACACCATCTTCCCTATATAGGAGCGTTTTTCCACGTACGAGTGGCTGGTGGAGGTCCTGCAGCAGCTATTAACCAAAGGCTTATAAACCAGTTGTGGGTCACACAACTAGACCAGGTGAGTGTACACCTATTGGTATACTCAATGTGTCACTAGTGATAGGGCACTATTGCGCCTCTTGTCTCCCCCCTTTTTGTATTTATACAATGTATCTCTATGAGAGCCAAAATGAGGCACTGCAATAATAAAAGATGCTGAAGTCGTGATTTAAGTGAGATTACCGAACCTCAGAGGTCATGTTATGTGATATAAGTAATTAGGGAAAATGCAGGTTAATCTCCAAGTGACCAGAAGGCTCATTAATTCTTCAATATGGCCTTATGCTGCAGCATTTCTTAACACAAGACTTTTATTGAAAAGGTTTCATTATAATAATTGAAAGGACTCTTGTGATTTATATCAATATGGCTTATTATACGTTTTATTAAAAATCACATAATTACATGAAAAAATATATTCATGATCAACGTAGCATGTAAACATAATGGCTTCATGCATGAAAGTTTGTGTTCCGCGGCATCAATTTCCCAAACTGAAATGATCAAAAGAGAAAGCTAAGTGTATCATGCCAATGAAAGAAATACTGTCAATAAATTAAAAATCTTATTTCACAAATAATATAAAATAGTACAGCACATGACCACTGCTGTCAGTGATTGGCTGCAGTGGTCACCTGTCGTGTGTAAGTAGAGGAGGGCCGCCAGAGCATTGGTGCTGCTATTGCTTTTAGTTTTTTAATCTTTTTATAGAGGTTACCCTATTAAGGCAACTACAATTTATTTGCCCTTACAGACATAGATGAAGGTCCCTAACAACCCTTGCAGCCATTGCGGCCGAGATTAAATGGAGTAGCCCCTTTAAAGCTAAGTAGCTTATTTCACCCAACCAGTAGGATTGTGCCAACTGATTTGGAAGCCAAATACTGTATAATTACTATGGCTTCTGGCACGTTTTAGTAAACCTCTATCATTATGTAGAGAGAACGTGTGCACATTTTTAGCTATACTGCAGTCACATGGATACATATGTTATATAACACTCTGATTTAAGATGCACAATATACATGTAATTGCTCTAATTAGCTAGGCCGGATTTATGAATGGTTTCAGACCTGCTTATAGGAAAGAGTGGAGGTGTTGTTTTAGGTGCACCCACTCGTTGTGGTACTATATTATTAAAAATGCGTTACTACAGAAGAAGTTCACGTTTTCGCTATGCGCCTGTGCCATCATGTGCTGTCGTCTTATGTCACACTACATTCATCGTATATATCTGTTGTTCCAACCACTACGCCTCTCCTTGCAGTAAATTCAATCAGGTTTTATATTATTTGTTATTTAATGTGTTACGTAAAACTGGAGTAATCAGAGCGCTACGGCAGCCGAAGAGACAAGACTTACTTTTGTTGATGGAAGGGGGGGAAGAAAAAAAACGAGAAACGCTAAAAAATAACTATTAATAAAGGAGGGAAGGACAAACCTATACAAGTGTAATGTCAGTAGGTATACAATACAGCCAAGAAAATGGAGCAGGTGGCAATAAGGTCAGTATGTAATAGAATGTACTATGCACATACGGTAATTAAAATGATGGTAAAATAGTATAATTATATAGATTCATACAAAAATGCACATGCAGCAGCTGTTATAATAAAGTGCAAAATGTGCATAAATATAAATCAACAATAGTGATAATCAGTTGAATGCAGATGATCCACTGGGGGAGCTATTAATATTTTATAATAATATGTATATATATGTATGTATATATATTATAGAGAGAGATAGATATCAGTGCATCATCATCAAATAAGTTACATACACCAATAAATACCGCATATTAAATGCATGATCTATGTATAAATAGGAGTATTAAAAAATACCATGTGAGAGACAAATTAGATGCATTGTCCCATAAAGTGCTCAGTGTAATACAGTCAAGTGTGTACACATGACAATATGAGCATAAATGATATAAAGAAAATACCTGGTAAAGTGCGAAGACTAAAACCACAATGAACGCCCGCCCCAACGCATGTTTCGGTGTGCCTTCATCAGGGAGATAATTCTGCTGATATACAATAGGACGGTCAAGGAGAATCTAGATAAGCATGTAATGCTTAGAATTTAATCTATTTAACTATTAAAGGGAACCTGTCATGTCACCAAATGCTATTACTATTTGAAAAATGTAGTTCTTCCATCTTTTTATCCACTCATACTTCACTTTCTTCTCTGCTGTGGGCAATGCCATAATTGGGTCTCTCAACCTGAGATTTTGGTGAGCTCACTAATCCTTCTATTTATGTGACTGTTTATAGTTACACCCCAGTAGAGCTGATGACAGTTGATCATGGGTGTGTTACGTGTCAGACCTCTACCGATCTAATATTGATAACTCAAATATTAATGACCATATCAAAGTAGTAGACAGCCCTTTTAACATCTCTACGTTGACTCAGCTACTCTAAAAATTAAAGTAAACCATAAAAGTAGTAATACTATCACATGTTTTAGAAGTTACCTCAGGTGAAATGGTGTATCAGTGTCCGCGCTGCTGAAATCCCAAGAAAACGATCCGGAAACCATATGTAGGTTGTATCAATCATCCATTTATTCCTTTCCTACGCGTTTCAACACTGTCCTAGTGTCTTCCTCAGGATATTCAGTAGAATATCCCTGAGGAAGACACTAGGACAGTGTTGAAATGCGTAGGAAAGGAATAAATGGATGAATGATACAACCTACATATGGTTTCCGGATCGTTTTCTTGGATTTCAGCAGCGCGGACACTGATACACCATTTCCCTGAGGTAACTTCTGGATGATTCCCACGTGCATGTGGAAGGTGGAAGTCCTGCAGCAGCTGCATTTAATGCCAAATGCTTTTACACCAGTTGTGGGTCTCACAACTGTGCTAGGTGAGTGAATTCATACCCACCGCATACATTAGTGTCACTAGTGATAGGGCACTATTGCGCCTCTTGTTCCCCCCCCTATTTTTTTACTTTATCACATGTTTTAGGTCTTTTGACATTGTTGGCAAATAATTACTTAACACGTACTTGAACTAAAGATATCATGTTGATTTTGATCTACTTCTCTCCTATTGGATATGCCAAGATCCTAATGGATATTTAACGCTGGTTTAGTCTCAGTGCACACAGCATCAGAGCCTACATCGGCAATCAGTGGCCATGTATCACTCACGGGATGGATAGAGGATTCTTTACAGGAAAGCACAGTCAGCTACATTTTCTTATACAGTGGGAAAAAAGGTCGACCGACACATTATTATTATTTATTATTATAAAGCCATTTATTCCATGGTGCTTTAGAGGACCCTGCCCGCGAGGGCTCACAGTCTGCAAGGGATGGGTGAGGATACTCTAGGAGAGGGGAGAGGACCCTGCCAGTGAGGGCTCACAGTCTACAAGGGATGGGTGAGGATACAGTAGGTGAGGAGAGAGGACCCTGCCCATGAGGGCTCACAGTCTACAAGGGATGGGTGAGGATACAGTAGGTGAGGAGAGAGGACCCTGCCCACAAGGGCTCACAGTCTACAAGGGATGGGTGAGGATACATTATGTGAGGGGAGAGCTGGTCGTGCACTGGTATACTACACAGAGGGTCACTGCAGGTTGTAGGCTTGTCGGAAGAGGTGGGTCTTCAGGTTCCTTTTGAAGGTTTCCATGGTGGGTGAGTCAGATGATGATCTCATAGCACCATAGTGGAGACCAAAAGGATACCATTGGCCTCTGTTGGTAAATGGCACCTTAGAGATATTTTTATGTAACAGTTTGGTTTATTCCATAATCATATGACTGAGACACAATGTACCTTGAGCCTCACAATGTTCACAAGTCTTCATTCAACATGAGCATGTTTTGGATAATACCGGCTCAAGAACATTTTTTAACAAAGGCCACAATTACAGGCGTACAGCTTTTCATAAAGAAGCAATGTGCACTTACATCTGTTTTAGTGAATGGACAAATGATGATGCAGACTGTTTTTATTTTCCTAGTATTCTGTAAAAAAAAAATCAATTTTCACAGTTCGTTTCTTGGAAATTCTTGATAGGTTTTTAATATCTGTTTAACAGGAATGACGGTATTTGCTTGTTTTCTTTATGTGTTGCAGATAGTATATATGAGACAGGAAGTCACACAAATGTTGTTTTTTCATTGTGGTTTAATTAAAGTATTTAATGTTCTTCTATTTACTGCTTTGGAATAAATTATTAAAAGGACAAATCTGAAAATAGTAGTGAAATTACTAACTGAGAAAACAATGATGACTAATGGAAACATTTAATTATTGCTTAAAAGTTCGCTCAGCCATAAATTAAGGGGTGTCCTACATTTAAGAACCCTTTGATCAACTGTAATCAGTGGAGAAACCCTGCAGCAACTGCACCATGGGCGAAAATAAACATTGTACAGTTCCTATTAAAATCAGTAAGTGCTGGGAGATGGATGCAGAAGGCATAACATAGTTGCATGCACGTCATTCAGTATGTGAAGCCTATACACTGGAACTGTCATAGGTGTGTCAGGAGTCACGGATGAGACTGTAGAGGCCACTCGCAGAAGATCCCAGCATTTGGCGTTACTAGGACCCAGCTGATTCCTTACCTTGAGCTGCCTATATATTCACCTTGACTCCCAGGATGCACTGCTGGTAATAGCTGTTCAGGTGTTCCTGATTGCATCTTAGCTCAAAGCAGTGTTGCCTGGAATGTGCTGGTTTGCTGCTTGGATCTGCTCAAGCTAAGTGTATCTCTTTCCTGTTTGTTTGTTTCCCTTGTGTGTTTCTCTAGTTGCTAGCCGGGCTGACTAGTGATCACCAGCTCTGATCCCTGTGTAGTGGTACTCCAGGGACAGTCAGGGAATTGGTATCCTGGCGGCGACAGTTGCCGAAACTGCATAGGGACGTTAGGGGAGCCAGGTGTCAGCGCTAGTTGTTCTAGGGGTCACCACCCCCTCCTTTTGCTCTTAGACTCCTTCCCCCCTGTCGTCATCCGGCGCTGGGTGTCACCCTACACCCAGCGTGACAGGAACATGAGTTCAGAAATTCTGGGGAAATCTTTCCAGGGCAACCAATAATTATCCTTCTGCACAGTAGAGGGGAGTTATGATTTTCAGACATACAGCTATCACACAGTTCTGAAGTGGGGTTGATAATAATCTTATACTCATCTTGTCCACCAGCAGCTCCAGTGTTTCCTGGAGTGCTTTGAATGTTATAACTCAATACAACTCCATGAAAGTCTCATTCAAGCTCTCATAGAGATACATTGGGAGCTTGTGATGTAACTTCTAACTTCTGGTCAGTCAGAAGCTATGGACACAAGATGATGCCATGAGACTGGAGTGGCATCTGTAAAAGGTGAAGTCGCCGATAGGTGAGTAAATGATAGGGAGCAGGGGTCTTAGATTTGGAGCACTACTCCAGGAATGAAAAAATAAAAAAGAGCTGGATGTAGTCATTCTTTCATCAAAAATAGTTGTACTGTAATACCAATATGCTCACATTGGTATGATTCTCATATATTGATTTGATAGCTCTGTGAATAAATTTGAAAGACATGAGTATCGTTGGGTCTACAGATTAGTTCCTGTTGTTAGTACTAATATATAAATGTGACAGATCCATCATATAAATGTGATTTTGAGCAGATCCTAAATGTTCTCTACCTTCAGAACGTTCTGCTCTGGGAGTGAGGAGGTCTCCCGCAGAGCATGTTTATTTTGGTTCAGTTTTTGCATATTTATTTTTGGTTACTTCATCCTTTTGTTTCACAGATGAAAATCTCCTATGTGATTCAGCTAGCTACATCTACATTCTTATTACTTTGCAATCTATGTCAGTCAAAATTAGTTTTAGGAGGTTATGTGACATTTGCAAATTAGTCAAAAAGCTGCCATACACATTCGAGAGCTTTTGAGCAAACAATAGTTCAGCCAGTATCTATTTCCCTCGTCTCCTCAATACACATCAACACTTAACTTGGCAAAGAGCTTGTGTCCTGTATGAAGCTGGGAAGTGCCACATTCCTCTGGGAGCAGCTGATCTCCAGGGTAAAAAAAGGATGGGGAGTTGGAAATTCAGCACCTCAGATTCTGTTCTCTTCCAACATAACCTGTTGGGGAAGAACCAGGATGGTTCCGTATACATAAGACTTTTGGCCGATCCCTCCATTGTCAGCAGGCTTAGCTAACTTTATTAATGTGCGTGGGGGTCTATAGAGAAAACATATTTTGGGTTTGGTGGTTTAGGTAATGAGAATAGGATTAGGATCTCATGATTGTTTTAAGTACATGTCCTGCAGTCCTTTAGACCCAAGGATGATGTATACTCTAATATGGCGTTTGATGTTAAAGGGAACCTGTCCTCAAGTTTCCGTGTTCTAAATATCTCACGCTGCTACACTGCTATTTTGGGACTGCAATCACCATTTAAAAACAAAATTATCTTGAAAATATATATTTTAATCTTTAATACGTGTAGAATGTGAATAGGTTCAATGTGTGTGCCCAGACCAACCTTAGCATGTCTGCTGGCTTTTATAATCCAGACCACTTGCCTTTATTGATGGGGATGACGTCCCTAAGGCTAGGTTCACATTGCGTTGTGCTGTCCATTACAACAGAAATGTTAACTCTATTCGTTGTAACTGACAGCAAAAGTGGCATTTTTGGGTGCTTATGTATTCGTTATCTAAAAAATGTATGCGCTATATGGAGATAGCCAGATAGATGATAGGATAGAAAGATAGATGATAGGATAGTAAGATAGATAGATGCTAGAATAACATTACCAGTCTTCTCCACTCTCTCTGCTGCTTTCAGGTCGCTGGGTCAATATTCATGAGTTTAAAGGGGAGCTCAGGGGAGAGAGAACTTTTTAGTACTGTTCCTGCCCAGTTCCTGTACTAAAACGTTTTCTCGGAGTTCCCCTTTAATGAGCGGCATCGGACGTAGCAGAGAGACTGATAATGCTAGTCTCGCATCTATCTTTCTATCTATTCTATCTTTCTATCCTAGCATCTTTCTATCCTATCATCCATCTATCCTACCATCTTTCGTAAACACAATATAACGCATGCGGCAGATATGTACAAATCTGTAGCATGACGTTATATTGTGTTTGTTTTCTAAGCGGACAGGAAAATGCTGAGGTCCATGTTTGATTGTGCATTTCAACAAACGCATACTTGCAAACGTTAGTATGTATTTGGTGAATGGAAGCCTATGGATGCATTTACGTGTCCGTTAGGCCCCTTTCACATCAGCATTTTTCGCTGATTGCGGCAGATCCAGCAGATTTACCGCATCTGCTGCGTAACGGCTGCAATTGCGGCACACTTGCGGCAAGCCCCATGCGTTGTCTGGGGGGCTTTCAGCAATTGCGGTTTTGCCATGATCTGGCAAATCCGGCAGTCATGGCCGCAAGTGCCTGATCTACCACATTCGGCAGAACTGCACTTGCTGCAATGCATGGGGATCGCCGCAAGTGCGGCCGTTAGGCGGCAGATGCGGTAAATCTGCCGGATCTCCCGCAATCAGCGAAGGACACTGATATGAAAGAAGGGGCCTTACATTGCGTTTGGGCTGCTGTCGAACTGATCCGTTAAACGCAATGTGAACCTTGCCTTACGCCATTCACAACACACTGGTCTGTTCGGGGCAGTGAAATGCTCTCGGTAATACAAAACCCAGTTCTTTACTACCTTATTGCTAGATTGTATTATCTTCACCTCAACAGCATTTTGATACGTTTTACTCTGACATTTACAATATTCTTTTATCCATGTATAAATTTGCCCTTTACATTATACAGTAAAGCGTGTAATTTCTTATTCTATTTGTCTTCATGCCATTTTGATTTTCCTTTGCTCTTTTCTAATAATGCAAGAACATTTCTTGAGTGTAATAAATGTAGAAAATGAAGGCTCAAACGTAATCCTTCATTTCACAACGTGCCACAATACTGTCAAATGAGCTGGGCAGAGTGTTTCTTATCTTCTGCCACCAGCAACTTTCCTTAGTTATCTTTATCTACTCTAAACAGTTCTAAACATTTACTTGTAGGAGACTTTTTTCATCATTTTGCCTCAGGTGAGGGAAGGCTTCAGTTTTACCTCCTACAACCCCATTAATGTAAACTGACAATTCCTACTTGGGATTCTTGCAGTAGACAAAAAAGGACAAAGTTTTTGGGTCTCGCCCTTTCCAAATGCAAGCTTCACGGGGCACAGTCTGGTGCCAGCATTGCTCACATGGTAAAATCACCTTCAAGGTTTAATTAAATCCGTGCGTAGAACAGTAAAACATGAAATATCCACTAATTACAGCTCACGTTGAAATCTCACACAAAAGGCTCTCTTTCCACCTGTAGGAACCATTTTGCAACACTGATACCAGCTATATTAGTTCACAGATCCTTCTTTGTTTTCTCTTTTACATTGTTGCTGTAATATAAATGTGCTTTGCTAAATTCTTCCTCCACACACCTATCTCCATTATTCGTAGTGCATACACTATATGGTTGAACATTTTTTATCTTAGCTGTTGGAATCATGTGATAATTGATAATCACATCCCATACACCTTAAATAGCTGATGAATGCTCATTTGGCCGCTCTATGCATGAATGCCCCAGTGAGCACAACAGGGAAAAATTATTAGGCCATTATCAGTCACCTCTGGAGACGGCTTTTCTCCTGGAGAGGGAAAAAATCGGTAGATGAATTCCACATGCCTGATCCTTCTATCCCCAGTGATCATTTGTCGGTAGATCTCAATAAACATTAGATGGTTGTCCAATTTTGCTGCATTTTCTGGGTTCAGCTGACATTAATCTAATCTCCATGGAGGAAAAATGAGACTGGAAATGGCTTTTTTCAGGGTGATCGAAAAGTTTGTTAGATGAATTAGACATTCCTGATATTGCTAACCCAGAGATCATTTGTCAATAAATATTAGATGATAATCTGGTTCTGCTGAAATTTCTGGTTTCAGCTGACATTAATCTAATGTTCTTGGAGGAAGTAGGCCAGTATCAGACACCTTTGGAGATGGCTTTTCTCAGGGTGATCGAAAAGATTTGTAGATAAATTCCACATGCTTGATCCGGCTAGCCCAGCCATCAGTTGTCAGAAGGCCTCAATACCCATTAGATGGTTGCCTGGTTCTACTGACATTGCCATGTTCAGCTGACATTAATCTAATGTTCATGGAGCATTTCAATCATTTACTTGATGACTTTTGAATTTATGACCATGATCCTCATTTTTGGTTATAATTCCTTTGTTCTTTCCTTCGTTTGCTCCTCAGTCCATTCTTCTCTATCTTCAGAACTGCACTAGAGTTTTCAGACAAGCATCTCCCTCAACAATTTTATGAACATAAATGATCTCTGAAGGCTTTGACATGGATATTTCCATGAGTTAAAACATGAAATCATTGATCGATCTGTATTTGTTCTGTGACCTTGGACTGACTTCTACTGATGAGATGTTACTCGGCACAAAGTCTTTTTACTTTTGACCCATGACTGCACCTGGCAGTGACCATTAAAATCCAACATTGAAGGTCAACTTATCTGCAACTTAAATTGGTGGGGACAAGTAAAAACCATTGGCGCATCAGTGTTGGAGCTTTATTGGAATAAAGAGAACAGTAATGTTTCTGTAACTCACATATTATTTCAAAATCCCAGAATGCTCTATTACTGCGCTTACCTCGATAATTTTTATTACATTTTCATAATTTCATGTAATTAAATTTGGTGTCTATTTTTTGTTCTTGGCAGTGTACATGTGAATTTTACATTCTGTGTTCACTTAGACATTTTCTCCCGGCACATAATGAGACTGCGTCTCATGAGATATAAAGGTTTTTCATGCCAATATAAAATCTCCTGTTGTTGCAGAAGCCAATCGCTTACCGTATATTTATGTTCTTCAGATAACTAATGCCTCGTGTTTTAAATCAGCCCTGTTTACTTACAAATCAGATTTGGGTATTAAGAAGTTTTTTTCCTTCAGTTCCGTTTTGGGAAGCAAGAAAAGGTCATTGCATCCAGAGAAGACTGACTACATTTCAGAACATCCAGGACAAAGTCGAGAGATTACTAATAATAATAAAGTCCAACTAGAAGTTAAAGAAAACATTTAGTTGATGTAGAAGATAGTAGCAAAATGAATATTCAAAAAATGTAAAAATGATTTTGCATACATGCTTAATATAGTAGACAGTTGATTAAACTTTCAATGGGAAGCTAAACTGACCATGCCCAGTAGATAGCTGTTGGCCGAATGTTCATGTGTTTTCATTGGAGAGAGGCAAAATTGTTGGCAGTTGAAGTTCCAGTTGCCTATCCTTTAGGATTGGCATCGTGGGCACATTAAGTGATTGGCTGGTCATGCTTAAAGCAGCTACTTTGGAAGACTTTAATCAAATATGTATGGGGATCTTTTTCAGTTTTTGAAGTCCTAAATTACCTACCCACAGTATATATTTTTCATTTAATGGTTGAACATATGAAATTTCCCTTTACATAACCTAAGTCCCAAATCTTGATGGCCCTTCAGTTTGCTGTTTTATGCAGAGGAGTCTCAATACACTCATTGAAATCAATAGATCTCCACTGTCCATTCTTTAGAGTGGGCAGAGTAGAGGTCTTTCCATCTAAAGAAGGATTTAACGAGTAATCTATATAAATATGACTCTTAACATCAAACATTGCAATATTTAAGCTATCCGTGCATTCTCCTTGGCTGTTGACGTAGGGTTGAGGTAAGGCTTATAGAGAAAATGTTGTATTTACCAATGTATTAAAAGTAAGAACAATCCAAAATTTTCTCCACGTATATGCACTTTGTTCTTAAGGCACTTTGTACACATTTAGTACTAATTGGAGACTGACCAAGCTATGTCACACTCATACCATGTGCCCGGATGCAACCTTATTTGAGTACATAAAGTTCTTTTCTTAATCCTTTATGTTCTGGTTGGCTTCAGTTTGTAAATCCAAGATTTCAGCTCAACTAGTATCACAAGTTAATTTTATGGGTAAATCAAGGTAAAAAACTATCTTTCAGTATGCTGTAGATACATGTGAATGACACAATCCATGGTGCCCACTTTGCAGATGAAATTTTCTTTAAAGCTTTGGAATGCCTTTTCGCCTCGTGAGCTGCATCATTTCATATATTTTCAAGTAGGTACACTCAGGGCCGGCTCCAGGTTTCTGTGGGCCCCGGGCGAAAAGGTCTCAGTGGGCCCCCTTTAAGTACATATCGCGGACTTATATATATATATATATATATATATATTGCCGCACACTTACCGCAAGCCCCATAGACAATGCATGGGGCTTGCCGCAAACGTGCAGCAAGTGCAGCCGCTAGACGGAAAATGCGGCAGATGCAGGGTTTTTTTACCGCAACTGCCACATTTTAAAAAAAACTCCTATGTGAAGGCAGCCTTACAGGAACAGTGACTGCCGAAACCAGCAAGAGCTGTTCCTGACAGTGAGTATATTACACATTGTTAGGAGCGGGCTAAAATGCGATTGCATTCCCTTGCGCCTTTTAAAAATACCCTTCAAATGCAAAATGTTGCATTTTTGTGCGTCTGAGGATGCTTGGTATATACACAACCATCCTGAAGCACACAAATAATGCAAGCAGCTCAATGGAGCCGCACTGCCATATGGTGGCACTGCAGATTAGCGGAGTGTCTCGCCGTCCGGATCTCTCTTCTCCTCACCTTTCTTCTCGCTGCTCCGGTCTCCTCCGGTCGCTCTGCACATATCAGCACAGTGATGACATTGTGCCCCTCCATGGTGAGCTGCAGAATGCAGACAGCGGCAGAAGAGACTATGGAGAAGAATGCTGCTGGCAAAGGTGGCTGAGACTATAGGAGCGGAATCCGCGGGGGGCTACCACTGGTACACATACTTCGTACACACGCGGCTCTGCTCCGTACACTTCGTACACACGCGGCTCTGCTACGCACACCTCATACACACGCGGCTCTGCTCCGTACACCTCGTACGCACGCGGCTCTGCTCCGTACACCTCGTACACACACGGCTCTGCTCCGTACACCTCGTACACACGCGGCTCTGCTCCGTACACCTCGTACGCACGCGGCTCTGCTCCGTACACCTCGTACACACACGGCTCTGCTCCGTACACCTCGTACACACAAGGCTCTGCTCCGTACACCTCGTACACACACGGCTCTGCTCCGTACACCTCGTACACACGCGGCTCTGCTCCGTACACCTCGTACACACACGGCTCTGCTCCGTACACCTCGTACACACATGGCTCTGCTCCGTACACCTCGTACACACTCGGCTCCGCTCCGTACACCTCGTACACACGCGGCTCTGCTCCGTACACCTCGTACACACACGGCTCTGCTCCGTACACCTCGTACACACGCGGCTCTGCTCCGTACACCTCGTACACACACGGCTCTGCTCCGTACACCTCGTACACACACGGCTCTGCTACATTCACACTGTAAATCCCTCCTGACCCCACACATAACCTTCACCTAATTGCCATACACCTAGTACACACTCACCTCTGCTACATTCACACTGTAAATGCCTCCTGACCACACACAAACTTCACCTTATTTGAGCATCATTGATGGCCAGCAGAGTCCTGGATACACTGAGGAGCTGATCATGAGACCCCTGACTCCTCCCCTCCATGTGACATCATCGCAGGTCCTGTAAGCACAGAGTGTGTGCAGCTCTGTCGGCTCCCGTGGAGGGGGGAGGAGGGAGACCTCCGGTGCTGCAGCCTGCAGGAGCCTGAAAATGACCCCCAGCTGCCCCCTGGATATGGCTCTGGCTGTGGGGGCAGTGCTCAGGGGCCCCTGAGGCTAGGGTCACACTTGCATTGTGACCCTAGCCTTATGCAAGTATACTATGTTGCAACGCTGCTATGCGCTGGAGGCAGCCCATAGAAACCCGACGTTTACCGTGACAACCATTTGGTTGTCAATGTAAACTGCGGGTTTCTATGGGCTCAGTTACTGGCAGCGCATAGCGTTAAACGCTCTGCGCTGCAGCAGACAATACTTGCGTCAGGCTAGGGTCACAACACAAGTGTGACCCTAGCCCTCAGGGGCCCGGTGGGCCCCCTCCAAGCCGTCGGGCCCCGGCACTTGCCCGGGTACGCCGGGTGCTGACGCCGGCCCTGGGTACACTTATAAAGAAAAGATGTGCTTTTTGTATTGTATAAAAAGATACATAAATAACTCCTACGTGGAAACTTGTCCTGAATTGCTTGATCAATAGAAAAGCTGATAGCTAGGTATAGAGCTTGTCCCATTGGACAACAACTATGGTCTAGACCCAAGACCCAATGTTGAGCATTAAAAAAGTGTGCAGTTGTATAAATGCAGTAACATTTGGATACAGAAAAGTATTAATAATCCTCATTAATATAAAACAATGGAAGCGCACATAGGGTGATACCGTCTAAACAATTGTCATGGTCCCCCGATCTATTAGAATCACCTAGTGAAGTTGTGTGACTCACAACAAACTGGAAAGGACACACGTTATAGTATGGCCATCGCTGGTGCCCCGCTGGATGAGCAAAAAAGATCCAAGAAGGAGGATTGGAGCCGGTCTTCTCTAAGCGCACTGACCAAGAACCACACCGTCCACAGAAGATTAATCAAAGATCCTCCTTAATGAGCCTACACGTTTCGTGGCCTGAGTAGCCAAATGCCATGATGAAGTGGGTAGTCAGGCCACGAAACGTGTAGGTTCATTAAAGAGGATCTTTGATTAATCTTCTGTGGACAGTTTGGTTCTTGGTCAGTGCGGTTGGAGAAGCCCGGCTCCAATCCTCCTTCTTGGATCTTTTAATAATCCTCATTAGACACAGTTATAAAGGCTATTTTATACATAACTTTTGCCTCTCAGAACTCCGAATAACCTAATCTTTAATTAAAAAATACACTATGCAATTGTTTTCAATAAGGAAAAGAAATGACATCCAGATGCATTGCTGATTATATTTAGCAAAGTCGTTGTACGGTATGGCTTAATCTTCCTCATAGTTTACTAATCCTGAAGATTAGCTACAGCATTATATTGTTATCCTTTTTCATCTTTGCCATCTTCGCCATCCCCTTGGGACTCTCATAGGCTCCTAATGGTCTCTGGCATAGGTGTAAGTCATGGCACAAGACTACTTTGCTATTTTGCCGAAGGGACACAGTGTTCTCAGTTTGGTGCCAATGAATAGACATTGTTTACTGTGTGACAGTGACCATTTGGAACAGTCTATGCTTTTTCTTTTGGAGATTACAAGTTTCATAGTAATTAACATCCGCATTTACGTTGTGCTAACAGTATCCTTAGCCAACTAACCCTAAAACAAATTCCAGTGAAAGTATACCCCAATCATGCTATCTGATTGTACATCCAATAACTCAATAATTTAAATTCTTAATTTGATGATTAAGTTCATTAGAAAAGATTTGACTATACAGCTTTGTGGATGTCCATTTATAGTTTAGGCAAGTCCTGGGCAATTAATGCTCCCGAGGGGCCCTATGAGAGACTGTGACTGTTGCGTAGGGCAGAACCAAGAAGATAAAATGAATTGTGAGCAATAATAATAATTATAATAATAATATATTTTATTATTTGTATTGCTTAATATTGAACACAATTGAGTCTGTTGACTTGCTGCTACTGTTAATACATGTTATGAAAGGGATTATTGTAATATGTATTCTTACCTGTAACAGCTAATCAAAACCATATAATTTTTTGCTTTGTATAAAGTTTATAAATAATAATGCTCCTGTTATTCAGGTCTTGTTACCTTGATCAACAGCTCCTTCCACACTCTATGATGCTGCCAGTTTTCCTCCCTACAGTATTGTGCCTCAACTCAACATGTGGCCCCAACAGTCAACCCATACATACAGTTTGATATCTATTATATAATATAATGTTCCACACAGTCCCCCACACAGTATGATGGTCACAACAGCCAACCCATACACAGAGTATGATGTCTCCCACACAGTATGATGTTCCGCACAGTCCCCCGCACACTATGATCGTCCCAACAGTCAACCTATACATAAAGTATGAGGTCCCCCACACAATATGATGTTCTACATAGTCCCCCGCAAAGTATGATGGCTCCAACAGCCAACCCAAAGACACAGTATGATGTCTCCCTCACAATATAATGTTCCACTCAGTCCCCCGCACAGTATGATCATCCCAACAGTCAACCTATACACAAAGTCAACCTATACACAAACCTATACACAATATGATGTTCTTCATAGTCCCCCGCAAAGTATGATGACTCCAACAGCCAACACATAGACACAGTATGATGTCCCCCACACAATATGATGTTCCAAACAGTTCTCCGCACAGTAGGATGGCCTTCTCAGCCATCCTACATGCACAATATGGTGGCTCTAACAGCACTCCACCTACACCTCTTCATGTAATTACAACCAATTCTTTTTAGATACCTTTTCATGATGATATATAACTGAAAATATTTCCCACGGTAATTGCCGCAATAGCATAAAGAGATGGCAGTAATAAGCCATCCATAGAAAATCTATGCTGTATATCTGTACAGCCCGTAGTTGATTTTGAGACATATATGGAAGGGTGTTGGAAGGAAGGTATATCGTCTTTTCACCCATCATACTAGTTAGACTGTTGATATCGGGAATGGCTACCTGAGAGCTGAACATTTTGACATATAGTCAATCAAGCTTATGATATCTATTACTATCTCTAAGGGCCACGTCACACGCATCAATCTTGTGAACGATATCGGCTGAAAAGTCACGTGATCGATATCGTTAGAACAATGTATTGATATCGTTTGTGCGGTGTCACAAGAATAGATCTGTTTAGCGATGTTAAATTTGGCAACGCACCAGCGATCGTGCGCACTACTCAGCGATCGACACCATCTAGCGTCAGGAATAGGCAAAATCGAGAATGAGGTAGTTTGAGAGGTGTCACACAGCACGATGCTGCAGGTTGAACGCAGGTTAATTGAACGATGAACGACAGATTTGAGGTCCTGTTCACAAATCTTCAACCAAATAATCAATCGATTTTTCACTGAAAGATTGCTCGGTTACACGGAACGACGCACAAACGTTATCGCTCAAGCGATCAAAATTCTTAAGCGATATCATTCACAAGACTGATGTGTGTGATGTGGCCTTAAGAGGAATTAATGATTTTTCTCTATACAGATATTCAATCTTCTTTATTTCTTGATGAGGTGAACAACATGACCCCAAATACCCCTATACACTATCCTATTTTTGTTATTTGCCTTCTGCCAAAATGGAAACAAAAAGAAATTTTGATCAACAGTACAAACATGGATCATAAATGAAAATGAGATCACAATAAGTCATTATTTAGTATGTGGTATTCCATGGGAATCTGACAATTTCTTATTATTCTTATACATGATTTGTACTATTAATTAAAAAGACAATATAAAACATGTTGACAGGTTCCCTTTAAATTGCTCAAGCATTTTGGCAAGAATGCGTACTCCTTTATTCCTTCCAGTACTGGGCTATAGGATTTGGCAGGAATGTTGATGGAAAATGATGCATTGAACCAGTGAGAGTAGAATGATGTACCCAAAACAAGATTTCATTGGTTGACTCCTGGCAGCTGTATCGGCTCCTGGCTGTCACCTATGTGGCTCCTGATACCTTTTTCCAAAAGAACAAGGTATTCCAATAGTTTTGGACACAGTCACAATGCATCCTGTGTAGTTGAGTTGTGTAACAAGGCATTGGAAACTTTCATTGCGTACTGCTGACAGAGACCATTTGTCGCAACTTACCTCATTGCACTGGACAATTAACAAAGGGTATTGGGGAGAATAAATTCTGAAAGAGAATTATTGTAATATATCTGAATTTCCAACTCGCTATGTATCGTAAATTGCAGACAGAATGGCCATTGAGAGATATCACAACTTTTATGTGCTTTCTCTTTACTAAAAATATTAAATCTGAAGCTGATTTTGTATTATTAGCATGCTGATACTTGATATGTTCCAAATGCAAACTAATCCGGTAATGTTTCAGATTAGTTTCATGGTTTTATACAATAATGAGATGTAGCATTGTTATTTTCACACTATTGTTTATCAAAGGTACAATCACGTTAATTGGACATGATGTTGGCAGGGAACAAGTAGTAGTTAGATAACATGGGGGCCAAATAAGCTTATATTCACATTACAAGCATCTGGCAATTTTGACTTCAAGGTGTAACTGGTGGACTACGTTGAGCAACTTCCTCCCATTTCTTATAGTATTCTAAGGTTAGTGGTGACTATATGATTTCAGCTCGTTTTAAGGACTAAACATGTGAAAGTATTACTACTCCATAAAGAGTCATATTAGGCATTTTTAAATAAAAAAAAATATATAAAAAAATTGTGAGGTTATGCTCCATATGCCTTTATAATTTATATGGAAGCATACAATTATTTTCAACAATATATGGCGTCTAGTAGAAGGCTCCGTTAATCAGAATCCTAGATCAGGAGTGGAGACAGAAGAATGAGCCTGTGCAGGATGAATATATCAGCCCTTTTCAGTCCAATAGTTCATCTTGACGTACAATTCTACCTGTTTTGGAGGTGGAAGTGATCCTCCTTAGTGATGGGCAAACCCGCCAATGTTCAAGTTCAGCGGACCCGGATGGACTTTTTTTTAAAAGTCCAATTCCGAACCCTGGACTTAGACGTTAAAGTTTTGAAATGCATGGTGGGGGCTGTAAAAAGAAATGAAACATTGAGTATACAGACATTATAGCCAGGGATCACAGCTGATTCTTTCTGTAATACAAAGTTTTGCATTGCCTATTTAAAACTTGTTTTTATAAAGAAAGAATCAGCTGTAATCCCCAGCTGTAATGTCTGTATATTCATATATTCTGTGATCCCCAGCTTTAATGTCTGTATATTCTTATACTCTGTGATCCCCGGCTGTAATGTCTGTATATTCTTATATTCTGTGATCCCCGGCTGTAATGTCTGTATATTCTTATATTCTGTGATCCCCAGCTTTAATGTCTGTATTCTCTTATATTCTGTGATCCCCGGCTGTAATGCCTGTATACTCTTATATTCTGTGATCCCCGGCTGTAATGCCTGTATACTCTTATATTCTGTGATCCCCGGCTGTAATGTCTGTATATTCTTATATTCTGTGATCCCCGGCTGTAATGTCTGCATACTCTTATATTCTGTGATCCCCGGCTGTAATGTCTGTATACTCTTATATTCTGTGATCCCCGGCTGTAATGCCTGTATACTCTTATATTCTGTGATCCCCGGCTGTAATGCCTGTATACTCTTATATTCTGTGATCCCCGGCTGTAATGACTGTATATTCTTATATTCTGTGATCTCCGGCTGTAATGTCTGCATACTCTTATATTCTGTGATCCCCGGCTGTAATGTCTGTATACTCTTATATTCTGTGATCCCCGGCTGTAATGTCTGTATACTCTATAATTGTTTTATTCATTTATTTATAAAGCGCTATTAATTCCATAGCACTCATCCATAACACTATAAATTCCATAGCACAATTGTTTGTGGCACAACCCCTTTAAGTGAATATGAATCAAGTGTTAAAATTAGAAAGTGAGCTTAATGGAAATTTAGTATGTTGTGTTAAAGAGCCTTTGGCAGCATAAAAAGGAAAAACATTCCAACAAAGTACAGCACAGAACAGTTGTTTTGTTGATGTTTTGACCTATGAAAATTGACCAACTGCGTTCAACACAATTCAGTCTGTTTTAGATTTGGTGCTGGTACATTTTTGTTTTACTCTTCAGTAGACCTCAAAGTCCAAAAATACTTTTTCACAGCCAGATTTCTAGGTAGTGTTTTTTTTTAGCACCAACATGATCTCCTGGAAGAGAGAAAGAATGTCTTTGTCTCTGCAAAAATTAGACCTAGACTAGACATACGGTAATATTCAACACTTTCCTATCCAATAGTGACAGTAGGCAGATCAAATAGTCTATATGGATCATGAAGAGAAATAGTCTCAAGTCAGGTTGTCCTCTTCTTCCCACCCTATAAGTGATGTCAACCAATACATTTATTCTAGAATATACATGACGTGGGAGATGTTTACAACCCCAAGTCGTAACAGTCTATTTCCTCCAAAGCATTGGAAGGAGAAGGGCACATAAGTTCTGAGCCCTGCTGTACCCCACCACTATATTATAGTAATTAAAATATCTTGGGGTATTAGGAATACATGGGATTAGACCAGATGACCTAGGAGGTCCATTTCAGCTCTACCATTCTATGATTCAGACATACAGTTAGGGCCAGAAATATTTGGACAGTGACACAATTTTCGCGAGTTGGGCTCTGCATGCCACCACATTGGATTTGAAATGAAACCTCTACAACAGAATTCAAGTGCAGATTGTAACGTTTAATTTGAAGGGTTGAACAAAAATATCTGATAGAAAATGTAGGAATTGTACACATTTCTTTACAAACACTCCACATTTTAGGAGGTCAAAAGTAATTGGACAAATAAACAACCCAAACAAAATATTTTTTTTTCAATATTTTGTTGCGAATCCTTTGGAGGCAATCACTGCCTTAAGTCTGGAACCCATGGACATCACCAAACGCTGGGTTTCCTCCTTCTTAATGCTTTGCCAGGCCTTTACAGCCGCAGCCTTCACGTCTTGCTTGTTTGTGGGTCTTTCCGTCTTAAGTCTGGATTTGAGCAAGTGAAATGCATGCTCAATTGGGTTAAGATCTGGTGATTGACTTGGCCATTGCAGAAGGTTCCACTTTTTTGCACTCATGAACTCCTGGGTAGCTTTGGCTGTATACTTGGGGTCATTGTCCATCTGTACTATGAAGCGCCGTCCAATCAACTTTGCAGCATTTGGCTGAATCTGGGCTGAAAGTATATCCCGGTACACTTCAGAATTCATCCGGCTACTCTTGTCTTCTGTTATGTCATCAATAAACACAAGTGACCCAGTGCCATTGAAAGCCATGCATGCCCATGCCATCACGTTGCCTCCACCATGTTTTACAGAGGATGTGGTGTGCCTTGGATCATGTGCCGTTCCCTTTCTTCTCCAAACTTTTTTCTTCCCATCATTCTGGTACAGGTTGATCTTTGTCTCATCTGTCCATAGAATACTTTTCCAGAACTGAGCTGGCTTCTTGAGGTGTTTTTCAGTAAATTTAACTCTGGCCTGTCTATTTTTGGAATTGATGAATGGTTTGCATCTAGATGTGAACCCTTTGTATTTACTGTCATAGAGTCTTCTCTTTACTGTTGACTTAGAGACAGATACACCTACTTCACTGAGAGTGTTCTGGACTTCAGTTGATGTTGTGAGCGGGTTCTTCTTCACCAAATACAGTATGCGGCGATCATCCACCACTGTTGTCACCCGTGGACGCCCAGGCCTTTTAGAGTTCCCAAGCTCACCAGTCAATTCCTTTTTTCTCAGAATGTACCCAACTGTTGATTTTGCTACTCCAAGCATGTCTGCTATCTCTCTGATGGATTTTTCTTTTTTTTCAGCCTCAGGATGTTCTGCTTCACCTCAATTGAGAGTTCCTTTGACCGCATGTTGTCTGGTCACAGCAACAGCTTCCAAATGCAAAACCACACACCTGGAATCCACCCCTGACCTTTTAACTACTTCATTGATTACAGGTTAACGAGGGAGACGCCTTCAGAGTTAATTGCAGCCCTTAGAGTCCATTGTCCAATTACTTTTGGTCCCATGAAAAAGAGGAGGCTATGCATTACAGAGCTATGATTCCTAAACCCTTTCTCCGATTTGGATGTGGAAACTCTCATATTGCAGCTGGGAGTGTGCACTTTCAGCCCATATTATATATATAATTGTATTTCTGAACATGTTTTTGTAAACAGCTAAAATAACAAAACTTGTGTCACTGTCCAAATATTTCTGGCCCTAACTGTATGTGTAGGTCTTTCATTCATTTAAAGACTTTCGGGTCATAAAGATATTGTGCATAACATGATAGCAACGTGATCTACTCAACACTTATCTCAATAACATGTTGGTTACTATTAGATTCTTTGGTTACTATTAGACACTTTGTTTGCCCCGGCTTTGAGCCACTTATGGTTCCATGTGGCACTTTATGTGTTGACCAGGTGATGTTTTGCCTCTTATTGTGTGTATAAGATCAGTACAATTACAGAATTACTGTTGTTATAAAGGGTGTGGACCATACTTTACTCTGAGAAAGTGAGATTGTGTGGAATAACTAGAAAATCTTGTAAATCCTGCGATACTATATTAGTGTTCTTCATTATTCTTTATTGTACGATAAAATACATTGCCAACTTCCTCTGTTTAGCGATATATAATTACCTGTTTTCCTACCTTCATAACTCAGAGTTATAAGATGCTCACTTGTGATTTATGAGCATTTATGTCATATACTACCTGCAGGTTTAATCATTGTAGCAGTCCTAATCTGTTATTATCTCCTTCTTTATTGCTAATTATTTTACAGAATTATAAACTGTAGTCTTTGGAGAACTCCGTATTGTAATAAAAATTGCCCTTCTGGTAATCAGCTCCTTTGTAGAAGATACACGTGAAAATAATTGTACCTCTATGGTGTGTTAGATAGGCTGCTAATTACAGCCTCCTCTTAATAACTTAGCTTTACTTACACATGAATACTGCAATATTGCTATCTTTACATTTAAAGTGTTAGCACCATTGAAATTTTTATGTAATAATAATTTACAGCAAGTGATTATAATAAACTTTCAAATATATTTCATAACTGAAATCTGGAAGAAAACCTTTCAAAAACCTTGCAAAAGATGTCCCCACTAGGCTGTTTCCAAACATGACATATGCTGGTTGTCAGGGAAATCCTTATTCAGCTCCACACATTGAATATGGCCATATAAGAATGGGGGGGCCTACATTGCATTCATAACTGATCAGAGACTCAGATTACTCAGGAAGGGACAGTGGTGAGCTCACTCTGTCACACACAGCTTATGTGATCTTATCTGACTCCTCTCCATTCACATCACTCTGCTCTGTGCAATCAGCTGATAACACGGAGCAGAGCCGATGTCAATGGAGAGGAGTCAGATAAGATCACATAAGCTGTGTGATGTATGAAGTATATTTGAAAGTTTATTATAATCACTTGCTCTACAATATTATTAAATAAAGGTTGAGTCACTATTAATCTGCTTGTTTCAGCCCCATACTTTAGAATACCCACATAGGATCTTATTCAGTATTTCCTAATATATTCCTTCTCAAGTCTTAAACAGTTTTCAAATAGTCAATTCAATATATATATGCTTTGCATTAGGAAAAAAAACAAATCCCTACTCATGGCTGAGGTTTGCCTAAAGCTCACTTTTTTTAAAGGGGAACTCCAGTGAGAGAAAGCTTTTTAGTACAGTCCCTGCCCTGCTACATGATGAAGCACAGCTGCACACTGCTGTTCTAGGATCTATAGATCTCTTATAAATCGATACAATAATACCTACTCCTCAGCTCTGACCCTCACCTCAAGGGACAGAGAATTTTCATCATGGCAGCTTCATGCAGCAGAAAGCAGGAGGTGTGTCGGGGGGCGAGGATGCTGGGAGCTGCAGGATCATCCTGCATTCCAGCCCCCTTAAACATCTGTATAAGAGAGGGGGCATGGCCCCAGCCCCATGCTCACACTACAATCCTGTCCCTGATATACCATCCTATGTGACAGGGGGCCCAGGCATGAAATAGCAATCATGTCTCCAAGCAAAGTCAAATACACGCTGTGATCTCCTGCTTTATGATGATGCATAATGTGTACTGTTATTGTGAGGCTAGTAGCAGAGGCAAATCATTACATTGATCGATTCAGCTCTGCATGGTCTCCTCTCCCCCATAGAAACATGGTATCTTCCTATCCCTCCAACTTTCAATGTATCATCATCATCACTCCTTATTGGAATGTAAAATGATCCTGCAGCCCCCAGGGTCCACACCCCTGACACACATCCTGTTGTATGCTCCTGCATGAAGCTCTCAGGCTAAATTTCTGAGTTTCCATGAGGAAGTGGGGAGATCAAAGCAGCAGGTATGATTCTATTGATTTACAAGAGATCTATAGATCCTAGAACTGCAGTGTACAGCTCTGCTTCATCATGTAGCAGGGCAGGGACTGTACTAAAAAGTTTTCTCTCCTCTGAGTTTCCCTTTAATGTTCATTTAAAGGGAGTTTCTGCCATGGATATTCATAGTAAGTACACCAGCCTCGATGGGCCTAAAAACTATTTAAATTGAGATCCCCTTTAGGAACGATATTTCTGACAAGTTTTACATGTTCTATATTACATAAATACATTTATACATAAACACCACTATCCTAGGTTTTTTTCCCGCTGTTTTTCAATTTAATTTCTCTGTAAAATTCGACTTTCTTGAATAATTATGTTCACATAACAAGGTACAAAAAGCTGTATGTTAAAAATAGTGAAGCCTGCCTGGCTTCACGGACAATTAGGCATGCTAACGATGGAGACAGATGTCTCGGATCGGGCTCCCTGACTGAGGCAGAGTGGTAGCAAATTGCAAATGTGCAGCACTTGGTGTTAAAGGGATGTCTGCAAGTTGTTTATACCATTAACAATGACAAAATATCTGTGGGAAAAATCATCCATATGTGAAAAGTAGCGGCAAGCACAAAATTATGTAAATGGGAACATGCAGGGGGCCCTGCAAAATGTTTTTATAACCCATTATATACTGTAGGTGTTATGTAAAGGAGTTTTATAAAGTTTAAAGCTGAAGGAAACCTGCTAGAAACATCTGAAATTAAAAGAGTTATCCACTACTAGGACAACCTCTTCCGATTCCCAAGTAAAATAAAAGAGCCCATACTCCCCTTCCGTACTGTCTTTCCGCCTTTGCACCAAATGAGTTACTCAACAGGAGGTGACGCTGTGGCTGCCGCTCACTTCCTTTTGATTGCTCAAGGTGTGGTGAAAGAAGTTGACAATGATTGGATGCGGGGCTCGCGTGGCATCACAATGTCATGTGATTCCCAGAACCGCAATTACCGACACCGTTGCAATGGCAACAGCTCAGGAGATGAGTACAGACTCTTTTATTTTACCTGAGGGAGACATGAGGGAGTCAGAAGGGGTTGTCCTAGTAGTGGACAAACCCTTTGAAAGGATTGGTGGTTAATTATCAGGATTTTTTAGAATTCCATATTTCATAAACCACTTTTATGTATAAAGAATGTGACTCGTCTTTATGACTTTATACTTTTTATATTACTGTAGTGCTTACGTTCCGAATGCTGTTGAGGAGTCCATCGTAGATTCACGGCAATGACTGGGTTTACTTTTTGTGTTCCCTTTTGTACAGACCAGAAAGCTGACGAAGGCAGAACGCCAGCGGTTTAGTGAAGAGGTAGAGATGCTGAAAGGCCTACAACATCCAAACATTGTCCGCTTCTACGACTCTTGGAAATCCATAGTGAAGGGGCAGATATGTATAGTCCTGGTTACCGAGCTCATGACTTCTGGAACACTCAAGACGTAAGGCTATGATTCTTTTTACACTTTAGAATATGTATACACGTTGCGTTTTTGTTACTTTTTTGCTTCCACACAGGTTTGGTGCAAAAAATACATAGTGTTTTACAGTAACAGCAAAGTGAATGAGATTTCGGAAATCCTATGCACATGCTGCTTATTTTTTCCTTGCAGATTTGCAGCAGATTAAAATATGCAGCATGTCAATTCTTGCAGTGTTTTTACAGTGTATCACAGCAAATTTTATGCTTAATTTTTATTGACAACACATCAGGATTTGATGTTTCTGTTGCAAATACTGAATGTGTGCACATAGTCTAAAGGCCACGTCACACGCTTCAATATAAATCATGATATCGCCTGCAAAGTCACGTGATTGAGATCATTAGAACAATTTTGCAATATCGCTTGTGCGGTGTCACAAGCATAGATCTCGTTAACGATTTAACATTTGGCAACGCCCCAGCGATCCAGCGCACAACCCAGCGATCGAGGCCAGCCAGTGTCAGGAATAGGCGAAATTATCAATGAGATCGTTAGCACGGTGTCACACAGCACGATGGTGTGGATCGTTCGTACGACCATCGCTTGATTTGAGGTCCTGCTTACAAACCTTCAACGAAACAATCAAGCGATTTCTAATTGCAAGATCGCTCGGTTATACGCAATGACGCACAAATGATATCGCTTAAGTGATTAAAAAAAACGTGTCCCTTAAGCGATATCGTTAGCGATAAGGCCTTCTTCACACATCAGGTTTTACCTTTTCGATTTACTGCATTCTCTAAAGTGTTTTCTGTCATTTCAGTCAATGAGCTAGCCTTCAGTAATTGATCAGGAAGGGGGATGGTCTAACCATGGGGCTCCTGCCAAACAGTAGAACAAAGAGCCTGCAGCCTGCTAGAGCTGCTTGGCATCTGGCTCAGCGATGTTCATACTACGGTGACTGTGCCTATACTGCAACTGAGCTTTATTTTACCTCCATAGCCCTATCTAGATAGCCTGTCCCAAGAATGCTGCAAATGGTTATCATAGTTTTTATAAATCATTTCTGGAAAAGACCAAATATTCTGTTACAGTTCAGTAGACTATTAGTAGAGTAGTCCAAAGAGAATATGAAGCCTCTTGATCCTCTCCGTAATCTATGTGTTCTCAATAACTGATTTACTTGCTCCGAGATATTGTTTATTTTTGCTTTTTTTTTATTCTAAATGAATTTGAACTTTCTTAAAATTGTCTTACAACTGATATTTCAGATACTTGAAGAGATTCAAAGAGATGAAACTGAAGGTTTTACAAAGATGGAGCCGTCAAATTCTGAAAGGCTTGCACTTCCTCCACACTCGATCTCCTCCCATCATTCATCGAGACCTTAAATGTGACAACATCTTCATCACGGGGCCCACAGGCTTTGTGAAAATTGGGGACCTGGGGCTTGCCACGTTAAAGAGTGCTTCTTTTGCAAAGAGTGTTATAGGTAAAACATGGACAGCTAAGGTTTTCAGATTCAGAAGTGTCAAACCATATTGGTATCTGTAGTGTCATCTCTATCGCCCCAGTTCCATGGCATAACAGAGGGTAGCTATATTTGTAGGCGGACTCAGATTACACAAGCTATTGTGGTAAAGATTCTTAGTCCAGACAAGTACACTAATAATCTAAAATTATATCATTATATCATTATACCTGGCAAAACCTACAATTCCAGATTGCCAGTTTGGGCTTGCAGTATGTCATGTCAGCAAGTTAACAGTAAATTGGCTTAATTAAAAATTAATATTCTCTTTTAAAAAGTTTTCTTTAAGCATAAATGTGACATTGTCTTTAATTTGTGCAGGCACGCCAGAGTTTATGGCCCCAGAGATGTATGAAGAGAAGTATGATGAAGCGGTTGATGTCTACGCCTTTGGGATGTGCATGTTGGAGATGGCCACCTCTGAATATCCCTATTCAGAATGCCAGAATGCCGCTCAAATATACCGAAAGGTGACCTCGGTGAGTGTCCACAATCAGATATATTCACACGTATCTGTTCTAAAACGTTCTAATCCTTAAAAGAGATTTGGAGATAAAACTGGAGTTTATAACAGACTATGAATACTTCAAAGAATCATGCAACATATGTTTCAATGACTGTAATGATGGGCGAAGTACAAATTGTTATTACATTAAACATATCCATATCACCAATAGCACACATCAAAGTGTTCATCCATGGCATACATAATCAATAACAATCAGAATTGTTATATCCAAGCAGTTCACATTACACAATCCCCTAAAACAGGGGTGGGGAATCTTTTTCTGCCGGTGGCCATTTGGAAATTTCTACCATCCTTTGGGGGCCGCACAAAATTATCGACTCGCAAAATTACCGGGCTATATTTGGTTAAACAATTAAATCACCCCTACTGTAGTGGCTGGGGTTGCTTCTCTTTCGCATGGCTGTGATGTTAGGTGATATTAATCATGGGTTTGTCAACTGCTTTCCCAGGTTTGCTAGAGCCCTAGACATCACAGGAGAGGCTGGGTGCATATAAATCACTGGGGTGGCTGAGGCTGGGAAGTCAGCAAAATGCAGCTGCCAGCAGGGGCGTAACTACAACAGGTGCAGGGGTTGCGATCGCACCGGGCCCTGCAGCCTAGGGGGGCCCCAAAAGTCCCTTTCGCCATAGAAAAAGACTAATACTATTAAAGATTTGCAATAATTGGGGGCACCGTTGGAGCTTTTGCATCGGGCCCTAGGACCTGAAGTTACGCCACTGGCTGCTAGCCCAAGTACTGTGGTCCCCAGGAATTTGCCCGGGGACCGCATAAAAGTTCATCGAGGGCCATATGCAGCCCTGGGGCCTGAAGTTCCCCACCCCTTCCCTAAAAGATGCTGCTCCATGTCAACTGTTTGATATAGGGGACCACCGGCTCTACATCGTATCTATTGTTTATGGGGTGTTTCCCACTGTCCTCCATAGTTTTGCTGAAAATAACTTTAGCTTTAGTTCATGGTAAGAGATCTAAGCATTGGACCACCATCTATTGGCTATGCACAGCACAACATATGGTGGCCATGGTTTGCGCAAAGCAGTCCCTATGAATCTCTGCTTACTGAAAGTGTTGTTATTTGGCCCTTCAAGTATTTTACAAGGATTTTAGATATTTGATATGGTTATAGAAATTCTTTTGACATGTGTCAGTAATATTAGTCCCCAGGCCTCGTACACAGAGCAGGTGCGCAAGGGATCTATCTGGCTCCATACAGAGCTCCAGGCTCACAAAAAAACTACTTATATAAAATTGAAGGCATGTAGAGAACCAGCAAAGCTCCAGAGACTTCTGTTATTGTAACTTTGGAACCAAGCCTGCAGCTTCAGTTAGATGCGCAGATACTCATTTTCCATCATGTTAATGGCAAGTAGAAATTCTGCTACATATTACAGTAATGGCATTGTGGATCAGATTAAACAAAATCTCATTTACATGATACAGTTGTGCTCAAAAGTTTACATACCCCGGCAGAGTTTTTGCTTTCTTGGCCTTTTTTCAGAGAATATGAATGATAACACACAAACTTTTTTTCCACTCATGGTTAGTGGTTGGGTGAAGTCATTTATTGTCAAACCACTGTTTTCTCTTTTTAAATCATAATGACAACCAAAAACATCCAAATGACCCTGATCAAAAGTTCACACGCCCCAGTTTTTAATGCCGTGTATTACCCCCTTCTGACATCAATGACAGCTTGCAGTCTTTTGTGGTAGTTGTGGCTGAGGCTCTTTATTTTCTCAGATGGTAAAGCTCCCCATTCTTCTTGGCAAAAAGCCTCCAGCTCCTGTAAATTCCTGGGCTTTCTTGCATGAAAAGTGCGCTTACGTTCTACCCAGAGTGGCTCAATGATATTGAGATCAGGAGACTAAGATGGCCACTCTACAACCTTCACTTTGTTCTGCTGTAGCCAATGACAGGAAGACTTGGCCTTATGTATTGGATCGTTATCATGTTGGAACAGCCAAGTACATCCCATGTGCAGCTTCCGGGCTGACGAGTGCAAATCTGCATTCAGTATTTGTTGATAACGTGCTGCTTTCATCTTTCCTTCAACTTTGACTAAGTTTCCTGTGCCTTTGTAGCTCACACATCCCCACATCATCAGCGATCCACCTTCGTGCTTTACATTAGGAATGGTGTTCCTTTCATCATAGGCCTTGTTGACACTCTCTTAAATGTAACGTTTATGGTTGTGGCCAAAAAGTTGGATTTTGGTGTCATCACTCCAAATTACCTTGTTCCAGAAGTTTGGAGACTTGTCTCTGTGCTGTTTGGCATATTGTAGGCGAGATACTTCGTGGCATTTGTGCAGTAATACGTTCTTCTGGTGACTCAACCATGCAGCCCATGCATCTTGAAACATCCACACCATTAGTTTTCAGTGAGTTCTGTATTTCAGCTGATATTATTTGTGGGTTTTTCTTTGCATCACGAACAATTTTCTTGGCAGTTGTTGCCAATATTTTTGTTGGTCTACCTGATTGTGTTTTTTTTACGGAGCCCCTTATTTTCCATATGTTAATCATAGTTTGGACACTGCTGACTGGCATGATCAATTCATTGGATATCTTTTTGTATCCGTTTCCTATTTTATACAGTTCAACTATCTTTTCCCTAAGATCCGTCGACAATTATGTTACGTTCCCCATGTCTCACAATTCAGAAATGTAAGTGGCAGGATGATAGATGCAATTGTCTGTCTGGATCCCAGAAACTCACTCAGCTTTTATGCACACCCACTGATTACTAGCACACAGGTCACAGGTCAAACCCATTTGTGTCAACTTCTGTGCATGTTATCAGACTAAAATCACTAGGGTATGTGAAACTTTAATCAGGGTAATTTAGATGTTTTTGGTTGTCATTATGATTTAAAAAGAGAAAACACAATAGTTTGACAATAAATGGTTTCACCCAACCACTAACCATGAGTGGAAAAAAAGTTTTATGTTATCATTCATATTCTCTGAAAAAAAAGACCAAGAAAGCAAAAAATCTGCCAGGGTATATAAACTTTTGAGCACAACTGTACAAGGAGAATCTACAGCTCAAATTGACCCATGCAACAGGATTTTTTGGGTGAGAATTGTTATACTTTGTAAGGCAATTATCTCCATGAAATCCTCAAGAAAATCTGCAATACTTAAGGCTCCATTACATATAACGATGTACCAGCGACCTGACCACCGATCGGGTCACTGGGACATTGTTTTCTGATGGCTGGTGAGCTGTCACACAGGCAGACTCACCAGCGATCAGCGACCAGCGACAACGCTGGTATCCAGGGTAAACAGCGGGTAACTAAGCGCAGCGCTACGCTTAGTTACCCAATGTTTACCCTGGTTCCTAGATCCCAGCGTGTGCTATGCAGCGCTGGGAGGTGGTTAATCGTTGGTCTCCCGCCGTCACACACACCGATGCTGGCCGCCCAGTGGGAGACCATCGATCAAAAAATGGTCCTGGCCATTTACCAACGATCAGCGAGCTGATCGCTGGTCACTGGTACATGTCACACGTAGCGACCTCGCTACGAGGTCGCTGCAACGTCACAAAATCAGTGATGTTGCAACAATATGGTTAGCGATATCGCAGAGTGTAACGGGGCCTTTAGCCTCTGCAGATTTTTCTGTGGATTCTCACATATGTTGGCTGACAACTGCTTTATGAAACAGATATACTCCTAGCAGTTGGTAAGAAGAGACAGCGTCCAAATCCTGAGTGAAAACATAAGTTCAAGAGTTTATTTCGCCACTTCAACCTATCAACCTATCAAAAAGGCCTTTATGAAGACCTTGATGAAGACCTTTTTTGATACGTTGAAACATTGTTACCTTTTTATGCAGCAGAATAAACTTTTGGACTTATTTTTTACCTAGGATTTGAACACTGTCTCTTCTTACCTATTGGAATTCTTGGAGGTTTTTTTTTACTTTACATCCACCGATAAGTGTTGCAGTCTGTTCCTCTTCATTCTGATACTCCGATCAGTGGTCACTTCTCATCCTTCTTCCTTATCGCTAGATAATTACCGTAATAGCACATTACTCGACAGAGTAAAGAAATACTTTAATGCATGTGGCCATCCTCGGGCATATTAGGAGCGAAATTTAGAATGAAAAAAAATCTGCCATAAAAATATCTATCATCGGCCATTAATCAAGGATTGGAATTTTTTGCTGGTATTGATGTTATTACAGGGACTGAAGCTGTATAATATTTATACTGTGTCTGAGGACTATCTGCGTAATTTGCATGTACAGTCTGTGGCAGGGGAGAGCGAGGATATATGGGCAATGTAAATACATACTGTTAGTATTATAGAAAGCAGTGTTTTCGTAGGATGGAGGATGTTTTATGTAGCTGTATACATGACCGGGAAAGCTCTTCTATAACAGTTTGGTGAAAAGCAGTTATGGTTATTGCTTTGCACAGGCGTGCAGATTGACATAATATTATATGTTTTCAGGAAGCATACGTTAATAAATTTGGGCTCAAACAGATTAATATTGTCAAGTGCATAACATGTCCTGTGTATGGTGGACTTCAGCGGCCATCATTTCCAGGGAGTTATGAGTCTAATGAAACTGTTAATGGAAAACGTAATTAAGACTTGATAAAAATTTTAGATAAGGGGAGAAAGAAAGGTTTGTTCCTGCTCTAGTGTACAATGTTCTGGAATACTAGAATAGCTACTTCCTGAAAAGTAAGAGATTCTGGCAGTGCCACCGGGAAGAAGTCCATATGTCAGGTAGATTTACCGAGATAATATATCCAAAAAGTTAAATATAGTAACCAAGTGACATTTTAAGATATTCCATTGGTCAGGCGTAGGTTAACCCTTTAAAGGAACACGAAATACTGAAAATATCCCTCTTTCCGCCTTCACTCTTCTTCTTTATAACCTGATTTAAATTAAATATAAAAAATATATAAAGAAATCCTCTCCACGTGTTTCAGGAGCTCAGTCATGTCCGTAATTCCATCTTTTCAATGTCTTGTGCGTCACTATAAGACTACTAGTTGCAGCAGAAGCCTCCCCCATTGGCCATGTCTACACTCATTTCTGTCTATCACCCCACCTATTCTCTACGCTCTGGAAGTGACTTTAGACTCACTTCTGCATTAATCTGAACCTCCCACTCCCGGCTCCAAGACTTCTCTCTAGCTGCACCAATTCTCATGAATGCTCTACCCAAAAAATTAGGTCTATCAAAAACTAACATAGTTTCAGGCGCGCCCTGAAAACACATCTTTTTAGGACGGCCTATCATCATCCATAGTCAAAGTCACTTAGACACAAAACCTTTACAAAAATTGTCTGGTGGCCACTCATGCAGATCTTATCTGTTCCCTACTTCCTAAGGTTGGCTGCACCATCATTATAAATAAGCCCCTGTACTTAGTGTCACCCTCACCTCATTGTAGATTGTAAGCTCTTATGAGCAGAGCTGTCATTATTGTGCTTTAATTATTGTATTTTCTGATAACTGTTACTTATGATTGTTTGTATATGAACCTTTGAATTATGAAGCGCTGCAGAATATGTTAGCATCATATAAAGATTATTATTATTATTATTATTATTATTATTAATAGATCACTTCAGTGGGCCTTCAGCCAAAGAAAGGACTGATTTGTAACAGATTTTTCTTTGCAGAATTTCCACAATACTTATTGCTGCAAGATAATGCAGAAAATTCTAAAGACCACCAAATAATTAGGGCAACTATATTTCCTGCGTAATTTAAAACGTTTTTACACTTTTTGTAATCATATAATAGTAGCAAAATCAGAAATGAACTCGCCCTCCATCATTGTAATGCCAGATACCCCTCTGTATAGTAAAATATATAGCACTTAGTCTTTGTAATGAATTTTTAAAGTCTTTCTGGACTGTGCACAGAATCCAAAACTTGATCACATGTTTCCATAACCTAACGTACACCGTCCATACCATGTAAATATGTAGAACTGGTTGGATGATAACTTTACAGTATTTGCAGTTTATTTACCCTCTATATGTGCCTATGCCTTTGAATTTTGGTGCTGACTTCTGATTTTGCAAATACCATAAACATAAACAAAATAAACTGGTGGGTTTTTGCTACTTAATAATTCTGTAGCCATTGATAGAGGAAAGAGACGGCACTCACTGGGTTAATGATGCTCCTTTTATTCAACTGTGAAAGTTGACATCAGAGCGGGGAGAGGGAGTGAGGAGTAGGCAGACGACAGGACACTGTTTCGAGGGGTCTCCACTTCAATAGGACCCGTTGAAGCGGAGACTCCGTGAAACAGCGTCCTGTCGTCTGCCTACTCCTCACTCCCTCTCCCCGCTCTGATGTCAACTTTCACAGTTGAATAAAAGGAGCATCATTAACCCAGTGAGTGCCGTCTCTTTCCTCTATCGATGGCTACAAAGTTGTTTCTACCTATTGGGGGTGAAACACCAGTCCTATGAGTTACCTATAGGTTCACACAGGCAGGACCTGGCCGGTCCAAGACTACTATACATAGCATTGGTGCCCAGTTGTTGATTCTTCAGTTGCTTGCTTAATAATGCTATCACATAAAAATATCTAGATCTAATACATTTAACATTCAGAGCAAATAGGTAAAGATGACACATTGTGCTGAACATAAATGTTGAAACGTAAAGGGTCCTACAATAATCTCTTTTTTTACTGAATAACCGATTAGGCCCTATAGAGATATAAATGTGACTGCTAGAAAAACCAAACCACCATGCCTCTTCCTAACAGCCCAAATTAAAGGGAATATTTCAGCAGCAACATAATGTAGGCAAAGAAACCCTGAATCCAGTGATGTATCACATAGATTACTGGGTGTAGCTGCTCTGACATAATCAGTGAATTTAGTTTCAGGAACACAGCAGAGCTGAGATTGCTGCCCCCACCCACACCAGGTTCTCAATAGAGATTATCCGTTGACCGTGTGGTGTCAAGTACAGCAGGGGCGTGTCAGACTGCCCTGCACGTGATATAGTAGTCCTGTATTATTAATCAGGTAAATAAGAAATTAGTTTAAATGTAACTCTTAATCATGTGTCACATCTTACATAGCAAAAACTGTGACAGATTCTCTTTGTGTCTACAGAGGGCCAGTCTTTTCAACCAAAAACTGCGTATGGCACCTTTGTTCTCACAACAGTAGGAGTCCATTATTTTAAAGTAGGGTTTATTTAGGGGTTATTTTACAGTAGGAGTCACATTATTTTACAGTAGGTGTTCAGTAGGGGTGTGCATTTAAGGCTGGCTTCAGACTTGCAGACCCTCCGCAGCGTCCTGCATAGGGATCCGCAAGCTGACCGCAGCCCTATGTTTATAATGAGATCGCACGGTCATGCGCAGGTCTGCTTATGACCGTGCGCTCCATTCACTGCAATATGTGATTTGTACGCAGGCGGATGGCTGCGCACAAATCACACACAATGATACACTCTCGTCCGCACCAGGAACGCGACCATGTTCTGTGCTGACGAGAGTGTGTGATTTGTGCGCGGGCATCCGCCTGCATACAAATCACATATTGCAGTGAAATGGGAGCGCACGGTCATGAGCAGACCTGCGCATGACCGTGCGATCTCATTATAAACATAGGGGCTGCGGTCAGCTTGCGGATCCCCTCCGCAGGAGGCTGCGCAGGGTCCGCAAGTCTGAAGCCAGCCTAAGGGGTTTTTTTTTTACAGTAGGGATCCCATTATTTTTAAACCCTTCTGATAGTTAAGAATGATGTAGAGTTGAATATATTTTACCTACATAAGTATGGTAACTGCAATAGAAAATATGGTAATTTCCAGAAATATTTCACCCTCCACTAACCCCTGTAATCTCATCATTTGTGGCCCTCTTATACCCACCAGGTCTCCAGTTCTGTCTTTTTATTGATTTATCTTTAGTCCATCAGATGTCTTCTTTACAATCAAGGCACATAAGTTTGATTACTGGAGCAGAGCAAAGCCAGTTTTCATGCAGAATTCATCCCAAACCAGATGCAGCAATGGCTGTTATCTGATTACACACGGCCTGATTTTATTAACCTTGCATTAATGAATGTATGAGACCATGCTGGGATCTTATTATACAATATGCAGAGTAGATAACAATTGTCTCTCAAGCATGGACCTTGTCAATCGGCGTTTTAAAAGAATATCATAAAAAAGCTAGCTTCATTTTAGTTTATTATCTTAGGCTGGGCTCACATTGCATATTTTTTCCTGTTCGTGGGATCCTACTTTTTGTAGGACCCCACGGACAGGAAAGGACACAACAGAGGGTGACCTATTCTGTGTCCGGGTCCGTGATTATCACGTATCCGGACACAGCGGGGCACTTTCACTTCCGCAATGTATAATATACATTGCAGAAGTGAAATATAGTAAAACAAAGAGTTAAAAATAAAAAATCAGTATCCTCACCTATCTGCGACCCACCGCTGCCTGCCAGCAAGATCCGGGTGCTTATAGGACCTGCGGTGATGTCACACGCCGATCAGCTGATTGGGTCACATGACCACAGTTACCGCGGTAACTGCGGTCATGTGACCAGCTAATGCTGCCGGGTTGTGACATCACTGCAGGTCCTGTAAGCACCCGGACCTTGCTGGCAGGCAGCGGTGGGTCGCAGATAGGTGAGAATACTGATTAGTTTTATCTTTAACTCTTTGTTTTACTTAATTTCACTTCTGCAATGTATACATTGCAGAAGTGAAATTAGAAGATTAGGAGCAATTTTAGTGTACTAAGCATGCTCAGTACACTAAAATCGGGTCCGAGGAACGATCAGCTGTTTCCTCGGACCCACGCTCATAGGCCCCCATGTTAAAGGCCACGGATCGGATCGGATTTGGCGTAATTGCCATCCGATTTTGTGGGATCCGATTTTTTTCTGTGCCCAAAAGCGGAGCAGTCTACGATTTTGGGTACAGCAAAAGATCGTACACAAATCGGATCCCACAAAATTAGATGGCAATGAGCGCAAATCCGATCCGACCCCCATAGGATAACATGGGGGCCAAATTGGATCCGTGGCTGTCCGATTTACATTGGACAGCCACGGATTGAAGAAAATCGCAATGTGAAACCAGCCTTATCCTTCACATTATTAAAGGGGATATTCACTACTGGACAACCACTTATTAATATTAATAATAATGAGGCCAGGGAGGTGAAATTAAAAAAAATACTCACGTCATGGTCTGGCGCTGTTAGTTTGTACCCAGCACTGCATACCCCGCTTGTATCGTGTCACCATCTGATGGAGGCATTATGTGAGCAATGCCGTCAAGCAATGTTGACATTTCATCTAAGTGGAAGAATCAGTGTTTTTTCTGACAGTACAATGTATGTGCTTCAGCCAATTAATGGGCTCACCGGATTTTGATCCCGGGAGATTAGCAAGAAATATAGCACTGAGTACATAGGAGCGCCACCGGTCTGGGAGGTGTGTTTTGGTTTATTTTTTCACCTCTCCGAGCTCATAAATAATGGGTTATTCAGTAGTAGACACTCCCTTTAAAGGGGAGGTTATTTAAAAAAAATTAAAAAAAAGGGTCTACTCTTATCATAGGCAATCATTATTATTTCAGTGGCAAAACTCTATTTAAATGATTGCAGTCAATTAACTGTTTTGTATTGGTTTCATTCTGCTCAACTTCATACTTGGTATTGAAGCTTTGTGGGACAAAGCTTCAGTATCATGCACAATAGGGACAAGAAACAATTTGTCAATACCAATAGTGTAATCAGTATAAAGATTTGTAAACAATGTTGAGACTATGACATTCGCTGATTGATGATATTCCAAGAGTTGGATTTTCATTGATCTAATGGCCTTTATTAAGGATAAGCCATCTGCTTTAAAAACCGGGTTAAGGGTCTTTTCACATCAGTGTTTTTCGATGAATGCGGCAAACCCAGCAGATTTACAGCATCTGCCAGATCTGCCGCCTAATGGGCGACTACCGGTACTCCTGCGGCAAGCCCCCACTCATTCTCTATGGGTCTTGCGCCAGATGCGGCAAATCCGGCAGTTGCGGCCGGGCAAAAAACGCAGTTAGCTGCGTTTTTTTTGCACAGCCGCTAATGCTGGATCGCGGCAAAACTGCACTTGCCGCACCTGTCGCAAGTCCTATCGAGAATGAATGGGGGCTTGCCGCTGGTGTACCACAAGTTGACTGTTAGGTGGCAGATCTGGCAGATGCAGTAAATCTGCTGGATCTGCCGCATTCAGCAAAAAACGCTGATGTGAAAGGACCCTAATTCCTGTAAAATGAATGAATATTTTCCATCTTATGAAGTGGTTTTATCAGTGGGTCACATGGTCCATCCATCTGTAAACGTAGACTGCAGGCTGATCTAGAGACTTCATCAAGACTTGCCTTTATGAGGAATGTGATGGAATCAGACGTTCCTGATTCATGAAGAGGTGCATGCTTCTTTATGAACCTAGAGCGTCTGATGAGTGTTGTACACCTCCTGCGCAGGCCAGAAATCTTAATTTCTGACATAATGAATGTCACATCTAATCACAAATTAGATGACCTGTGGTATTGCCTCTGCCAAACATCCCGCTCCAGCTGTGCCCAATTTAACAGAGCTTGGACAAACTGTTGTGAAAATTCCAAAAGTTGCTAATTTTTTAGTAACTTTGACTTGAACCAAAATTTTGTGACTTTTCAAAACAATTTACACCTGAATTTGCTCTGATGCATCCAAGTCACTGTACCTTGCCTGCTTGCCTTGATGAAATATATATTATGAAGTATAATATTAGACTCTGAGAGTCCTCAGTGTTTGATACCTTTTAATGGCTAACTGAGAAGATGGTAAAAAATAGCAAGCTTTCGAGACTCTATGGCCTCTTCATCATGCTTAATTATGACACAAATTCTGAACACACACATATCTTCGAGTCCTCAGTGGTTGTGTTGCGTATGTGTGTGTTCAGAATTGGTGTACATTATTAGCCTGATGAAGAGGCCTTAAAGGCGATGGGGCTGGAGATGTCGACTGGCGGTGCGCGCACGTTTTTGGCGCCCCACCAGCGTCGCCGTCCCCCATTTACATGGGGCGACATCTCCAGCCCCCGCGCGGCGAGCTGACAGGCAGCATCACCGCCGGGGTGTCTGAAAACCCCAGCGGCAATGCAGGGCAATGGCTCCCATCGCCTGACAGGTCGCCGGCGGCCGGTTACTGGGATGATGTGTGCACATCGCCCCAGATCGGTCGCCTGGTTTCAGAGCACTGCTCTGAACCTTGCGACCTCCCGCGCGCCGACATCGCCCTTTCATGAGACGACGTAGGGGCGATGTTGCCGCCGACATCGCCCCTTTACATGAGACGACGTAGGGGCGATGTTGCCGCCGATAGGCCACGCCCCTACTGTTGCCTATGTAATTAGGCGGCGATGTCTTCCCATGTGACGGGGGCAATAGAGTCTCAAAGCTTGCTTCTTCTTACCATCTTCTAGTTAGCCATTAAAAGGTATCAACCGCTGAGGACTCTCAGTCATAGATGAAGCATTTCCTATTCCTTTGTCTTTTTTCTCAAATACTGGAGATAAGAGTATGTAGGCCATTTATATCTTGTTCGTACCAAGCAAGAATAATGTCAACTAATTGGAAATATCACGCCCAGAAAAACATCTTTTCTTTCTTGTGATTAACACTGGTATATTTCAATGTAGAGCGGATTGAGATTGTGGTCAGTTCTATAATAATATTCTATAGTATCTCCATTGGTAGTATACCAAAACGTGTTTTCCCATATTTTCTAAGTCGAATCTTCTATCCCCTTAGCTATTCAGACATTATTGTGGTTCAGAAGGGTGTTCTTCATAGTGACAGACAACATTACAATATATTGTAGTTTTTTTTTAAAGGAGTCATTTGTTCTTCCTCTCGTTATCCATCCTGGCATGGAAGGGGTTTCCTTGGCAAACACCAAGTTTCTATACTCCGAGTCCGTTCCAAAACAAACTAGCCCCGGAGCATGGCTGTAATTACTTATTAATGGAATGGAAACTTCAAGCCTATATATTTTGATGCAATCAGCTTAATAGCCTGCAGTATGGAGAAAATGCGGATGAGTGTGTCTGCTTGGTACAGCACTGAGAGCAGTGAAGACCAGTCTAATGCTGATTGCTCCTGAAATTGGCATGGACACAAAGCGCTCTGTAGTACAGTCTTATGTTGCTGGTAAGCCTTAAATCTGTGATTCCGAAGAATATGGGAGTAGAATATTGGGCAGCACATTTGTCTCTTGCTGTAACAAGAAGTAATGTAGACCCAAGGGAAAAATAGAAAACATTGGGAGATTTCTAAGTAGTCTTTAGATAATCCTTTAATCTTCTACTGGCAGAGATTTAATCAGTAATTAGGATACAAAAGAAGAAATGATGGCAACTTTATTTGATACATTCATTAACCATGACATGATGGTTTAAACCACTTGATGGGAACAGGTTTTTTTTTTTTGCTTATATTTTGTAACTTAGTATCCAAATATAATGGGTTGTTTAAAACAACCATACAGTATACAGTCATGGTGTCACGTCCTACTGACGGACTCACACGTGGACCCACTGGACCGCGTAAAGCGGATGCTGATACCGGGTGATAGAGAGGCAGACAAGTACCGTAGAGTCAACGGGTTTATTAACACGACAACACAAGACCCCACGCCCCTGGGGAGGGCCACAAGGTCGCAGCACTGGAGACCCACCGAAAGAGGCCCCGGAGCGCTTAACCCCTATACAGGGATCCCGCCGGTACCAACCTCGGAGGGGCCAATGCAGCGGACACGAGTGTTCAACCGACCCCAGGCGACGTGGTAACAAAACAGCAACCGGGTATACAATAAGAGACGGGAAACTGGGAACACTGGGACCAAGAATACGGGGAACCAGGAACACAGGAGATCCAGGAACACAAGGGATCCAAGAACACAAGGGATCCAAGAACACAAGGGATCCAAGAACACAAGGGATCCAAGAACACAGGGGATCCAAGAACACAGGGGATCCAAGAACACAGGGGATCCAAGAACACAGGGGATCCAAGAACACAGGGGATCCAAGAACACAGGGGATCCAAGAACACAGGGGATCCAAGAACACAGGGGATCCAGGAACACAGGGGATCCAGGAACACAGGGGATCCAGGAACACAGGGGATCCGGAGCCGGGCTTGAAACAGCGATTTAGCTTGGAGAGATCCAGGAAACCAGCCAGGAACACGGCGGTCAGCAAGGAGCCGGCAGGACACGGATCTGTAGAAGGTAACACAGAGAAATCAGGTAACAGACCAAATAAGGAACGACCTGACAGCCCAGAAGTGGCAGCTTCACTAGGGAGAAGATTGCCCTGGCCCCGACTGATTGGAAACAGGAGGTTTATATCAGAGCAGGGCAGTCCTGATTGGCAGGACACAGAGGCATGGTGATTGGCTGAGGGGAGGAGCAAGATCCCTGCAGTCTCTCCAGCAGAAACTGAGTAGGAGACAGTTTCATGTGCACAAGCAGTGGTACCAGAAGTGAGAGGAGCAATGTTGCTCAAGCAGAGGGTCCTGGACCCCTGCGGCTGGAGACAGGTGCGCGTACCCGGGGAGCATACGGTAAGGAAGACGCTACTCCAGCAGAGGGCGCTGGAACTCTGCGGCAGACCCCAGAGGGGTAACAGTACCCCCCCCCCCCCCTCTACCCCCCTTCCCCAGACGGAAACCGGCCAGGAACCTGCGCAGAAGGTGCGGGGCATGGACCTCCGCCTCCTCGGTCTTGGGGCACCGGCAAGGGCAGAGGGGGCCCGAGGGCAGTGGCAAGGGCGTCATGTGATGAGCACAGGAGGAACAGGACGTCGGTAGGGACACCGACAGGCAGGACGTCATCAGGGACACTGACAGGCAGGACGTCATCAGGGACACCGACAGGCAGGACGTCATCAGGGACACCGACAGGCAGGGCGTCATCAGGGACACCGACAGGCAGGGCGTCATCAGGGACACCGACAGGCAGGGCGTCATCAGGGACACAGACAGGCAGGGCGTCATCAGGGACACAGACAGGCAGGGCGTCATCAGGGACACCGACCGGATCAAGGCTGGAGACTCCCCAGGAACACGGAGGAGGAACCCGTCCAGGAACAAGACACGATGGGACATCGACAGGCAGGTCATCAGGGACACCGACCGGCAGGTCGTCATCAGGGACACCGACCGGATCAAAGCTGGAGACTCCCCAGGAACACGGAGGAGGAGCCCGTCCAGGAACAAGACACGATGGGACGGTACCTGGGCTTCCTGTCGTTCTCGGTAGGCTGGCAAGCCGATCATCCGTAGAGGACATATGGGAAGCCATCCGAGTCTGTACCACACGCAGAAGGTCCCACTCCTGGTGGAGAGTCAGCACCTGGAAAGAGAGAGTGGGATCAACAGTAGAGGGCGCCCCCAAGCGGGCCTCTAAAGACTGGATAATCGCCACAACCCGGTCGTGACTCTGGCGGAGTGCGGTTAGCTCTCTCTGGGCGTCAAACCTGGTATCAGCGGGGCCCATGGCCAGGGCAAAATCTGTCACGTCCTACTGACGGACTCACACGTGGACCCACTGGACCGCGTAAAGCGGATGCTGATACCGGGTGATAGAGAGGCAGACAAGTACCGTAGAGTCAACAGGTTTATTAACAACAACACAAGACCCCACGCCCCTGGGGAGGGCCACAAGGTCGCAGCACTGGAAACCCACCGAAGGAGGCCCCGGAGCGCTTAACCCCTATACAGGGATCCCGCCGGTACCAACCTCGGAGAGGCCAATGCAGCGGACACGAGTGTTCAACCGACCCCAGGCGACGTGGTAACAAAACAGCAACCGAGTATACAATAAAAACGAGAAACTGGGAATCACGGGGGCCAAGAATACAGGGAACCAGGAACACGGGGAACCAGGAACACGGGGTCCAGGAACACGGGGAACCAGGAACACAGGGGATCCGGAGCCAGGCTTGTGACAGAGACCAGCTTGGAGAGATCCGGGAAACCAGCCAGGAACACGGAGGTCAGCAAAGGAGCCGGCAGGGCACACGAGGAATCCGGAACCAGGCTTGAAACAGCGATCAGCTTGGAGAGATCCGGGAAACCAGCCAGGAACACGGAGGTCAGCAAGGAGCCGGCAGGGCAGGAATCTGTAGGAAGTAACACAGAGAAATCAGGTAACAGACCAAATAAGGACCGACCTGACAGACCAGAAGTGGCAGCTTCACTAGGGAGAAGATTGCCCTGGCCCCGACTGATTGGAAACAGGAGGTTTATATCAGAGCAGGGCAGTCCTGATTGGCAGGACACAGAGGCATGGTGATTGGCTGAGGGGAGGAGCAAGATCCCTGCAGTCTCTCCAGCAGAAACTGAGTAGGAGACAGTTTCATGTGCACAAGCAGTGGTACCAGAAGTGAGAGGAGCAATGTTGCTAAAGCAGAGGGTCCTGGACCCCTGCGGCTGGAGACAGGTGCGCGTACCCGGGGAGCATACGGTAAGGAAGACGCTACTCCAGCAGAGGGCGCTGGAACCTGCGGCAGACCCCCGAGGGGTAACACATGGGCAAAAGTGTTGGCACCCTTGAAATTGTTCCAGAAAATGAAGTATTTCTCCTGGAAAAGTATTGCAATTACACATATTTGTTTCATTTGTGTGTATTGGAACAACACAAAAAAAAGAGAAAAACAGGACAATTGGACATAATTTCACACAATACCCCAATAGTGGGCCAGACAAGATTGTTGGCACATTCCCAAAATTGTGGGTAATCAACTTCATGTCATGCATGTGAAGCTCGTTCTAACTCAACTGAGGAAAGTAATAGGTGTGGGCAATAAGAAAATCATACCTGAATCCAGATAAAAAAGGGAGAAGTCCGGATGGTGTCTAAGCCAAGGTAGAGCTTTTTGGTAAAGCATATCATTCTATTGTTTACCGAAAACAGAATGAGGCGTTCAAAGAAAAGAGCACAGTACCAACAGTCAAATATGGTGGAGGATCAAAGATGTTTTGGGGTTGTTCTGCTGCCTCTGGCACTGGGTACCTTGACTGCATGCAGGGCATCATGAAGTCTGAAGATTACCAAAGGATTTTGGGTCAAAATGTACTGCCCAGTGTCAGAAAGGTGGATATGCGTCCTAAACCAGCAGGACAATGACCCCAATCATACTTCAAGAAGCACCCAGACATGGATTAGAAACAAAGTGCTGGAGAGTTCTGACGTGGCAGAAACAAGTCCAGATCTAAATCCCATTGAGCACCTGTTGAGAGATCTTAAAATTGCTGTTGAGAGAAGGCGCCTTCTAATATGAGAGACCTGGAGTTTGCAAAAGAAGAGTGGTCTAAAATTCCTGCTGAGAGGTGTAAGAAGCTTGTTGATAGTTATATGAAGCGATTGATTGCAGTAATTCTAAATGGTGCAACCAAATCTCAAGTTAAGGGTGCCAACAATTTTGTCTGGCCCATTTTTGGGGCTTTGTGTAAAATTATGTCCAATTTGCCTTTTCTTCTCTACTTCTTGTGCTGTTCCAATACACACAAAAGAAATAAATATATATAACAAAACGTATAATTACAATAATTTTCGGTGAGAAATACTTCATTTTCTAGGATAATTTCAAGGGTGCCATGACTATATATGATAAATGGAAGGTGTGACATTGATTGTTCCTCTAAAGCCTTCTAGATGTGCATCAATAAAGCAGTGCCACCTAGTGGCCATATCAGAACAACTGGTAAAGTGCATACGATAAATATTGTCGTTTTCATACATTTTCACATATTTATGCATAACTTTAGCAGTGGCCTTACATTTCCTAGCAATTTTGGAGAAGTACACTAGGTTTGCAAAAGCTGGAGTTATAGGTTGCAAATGTGAGCTTTAGTGTATTTTTCGATTTTGTGACATCACTTACATTCCTAGGGTTTGAATGGAATATATTGTCAATTCTTCCATTTCCTGAAACTTTCTGAACTGAGAAACTTGCGCTCTTATAGACACTAATAACCAAATTGCCTAATCTGTGCATGGCACAATAGGGTCTATGACACTTGCGATTTTTACTTTTCCTGTCTGAACATTTGCAGTTTTACCAGCCTGAGAGATATAGTTTCCATTTTTCACACTTATTTTCTATCTTCCGTTCTGAGCTGAAGAAGAGATGAGGAGTATTGTCTCACAAAGGAATGGAGTTTGGTTGATTCATCCTTCCTTGTGTCTTAGGCTAGCTTCACACCACGGTTTTGGTCTATCAGGTTCTGTCCGGTGCTATGCAGGAAGCACCGGACAGAACCTGACTGCCCCGGATAGAACAGAACCGGAGGGCAAATATGCCCTCCGGTCCTGTTTTCTGACGGAATCGGCAGATCGCAGGGTTCAAGAGCTGTCTCTGCTGAAATGTCAGGATCCCAAGTCGCGGTCCTGAAAGCTCAGGCGAGGAGCTCTCCAGGTGCTGAAGTTCAGCGCCGGCCGTTGCCGAGCTTCAGCACTAGGCGTCCGGCAGCCGGATGCGATTTCATGTCAGATCCGACGTCATAGACTCTCATGTTATGGGGCGCCAGATCCGTGAGGATCCGATTTGTGTAGATTTTTGCCCCAGACGGAAAATCGCTGCGGTTTTGTGTTCGGAAGAAAAACCCGCATTCTCCCGGATCCTCCCGGACAGATGGGAACCAGATGGCAAATGACTGCCATCCGGCGTTCTCCGGCCCAATAGGGATACTATGGGGCCGAAATCGGATCCGGGGCTGTCTGGTTCACAAAGGACAGCCCCGGATCCACAAAACCATGGTGTGAAGCCGACCTTACAAGAAGCTGGTGAACGGCATGGAAGCCTTTTGTAGCTGTGCGACGCAGCTTCAAACACAGGCAGAGGAATCATATTTGGAAATCCGTGTTTACAGGAAAAGGTCCGACGAGGTTTGGAAAGTTCAGTACAGAAAAGCAGGTTTGGATGATAAACATTTATAAATAGACCATAAATGAAAAGAGGGCGAGAGCTCGGCACAGAGTCGACGTTCTCTGCTTATCAGATTTTAATTAGTCCCTAGTGATCCGCACACCTGGAGACCGGGCTCTGAAGCTCCAGCTGTGGACTGTTGCAGGTTTTGCAATATCCAACCACATATATTTCAAGATTTTTTTGCAGAACATACAGAAATTGAAGCAATTTATCAAGTATTATCAAGAAATGGAAAGAAAGTTGGAACTAAACCAAATCTTTGGGCGACAAAGAACTCTTTACATACAAGGTCATATTTTGTCTTACTGACCAAAAGTTGGGATTTAACAAATTAATTCATATATGGTTCTACATTATCAACCCTAAAATGTGTCTGTGAATCAGAGGATGAAAATAAGTTTCGAATACAATCCAAAAAATGGCACACCCTGTTAAGTATCTTAGAAAGTCTCTGCAGTACATTTATTGGGGTCATTGGTTATTTTTGGTCCTGTATCCAAAAGAACCCCTATTTGTGCTATCCTGAGATTATAGCTCTGGAACTTTGGGAATTGGGGTCTGCAAGCTCCTTCTTGAATAGAGTGAAGGTATAGTGTGACCTCCACACTAGTCATTGTCTATGGCAGGGGTGGAGAACTCCAGGCCTCAAGGGCTGCCAACCAGTCATGTTTTCAGGATTTCCTTAGCATTGCACAGGGGTTGGAATCCTAACCAGTGCATGTGATTCAGTTATCACCTGTGCAATACTAAGGAAATCCTGATAACATGACCTGTTGGTGGCCCTTGAGGCCTGGAGTTCCTCACCCCTGTTCTATGGGAGAGCAGAGCCCTGTACTCAACTATTTCAGGCAAATCCATTGACAATGAGTGGAGAAGAGGTCTAGCATGTGCACCGCCATTCCATTCAAGATGGGATCAGCGATCAGACCCCAGCAATCAGCAAGTTATCCCCTATCCCACCAAGCCACGGCGGTTTACTACACCACCTATGGCACCTGGGGTATGTGTTTTATGTCCTAGTGTTCAAGGTGTGAATACAATGTTGCAAGTGCTTTTCAGGTGAACAGCACTATGTCAAGAGATGATACATGGTAAGTATTACACTGCCAGCTAGATATGCCAAAACTATAACCATTAATCACAAAGCATTCTTAAGATCAAGCACCAAAATAAATGAAGCCTGTAATAATGTAGACAATTATGATTATTACATCTTGTTCTAAAGATCCTCTAATCACGTCATTGAGATCAGCATAATTTGATTCCGAGAAGTGCTGAACCCTAAGTGCTGGTAGCAACTTGTCAGATTTGAGCTAAACTACATTCCATGTGAGGGGGTATTTTATTCCTCAAAAGTGAGCTAGAAAAATGTGTGTCTTCTCCTGTGTGAGTAAAGTAAATAAGTATGGCTGATGGTATTGGATGTGACCAGAAAATGAATGGAGCAATCATATTGTACAGACTAATAAAATGTTTAAAATGTTTGGAAACGAAAAATATTGTCCCAAAATGTCAAATTTTTGGGTGAAAATCGATCGTTGCAGTACATTAATGAGTAAACGGTCATGCTAGTTTCAGACAACTTGGTCCTATTTCATAGCTTTGTCAACATGTAGGCTATGGGTTGAACTAGGTGGACTTCAAGTCTACCTTCAACCTTAAAAACTATGAAAACTATGATCGAATACATAATGTACTAATTAAGGGATCTTTAATTCAAAAATTGCTGAAAAATTACTCCAACATGGTGTCACCGTTCTAACTTTCTCTCCTTTGTCATTTATCAAGTGTAACCCATCTCCATCTTGAGACACTGAGATGGATTACAGAACGGGGGCTGGTCTTTGTTTTGCTTCAATTTCTTGTGAACTCAGCCTCACCTGTTGGACAAGGGCAGGAGCAATGTATGCTGGGAAGTTAGGGAAGCTCCATCTCCTATAGTGCTGGCAGAATGCTAAAGAAAAGTAGACGGCAAGTTAGTTGCACACCAAGAAAATCAGATCCTTTCTTCTACACATTGGACTGTGTGTGGTGACCAAAAGTGGCTTAACTTGTGGGGATTCAGGGCAACAGAATCATAGTTTTCTACAGGCTTTGTATGATTTTATTGGAATTTCTCCCTATAAGAAATAATTCTAAAGCTAATATAATAGGAAATAGCTACATATACAGTTTCTTAAGAAAGTGTAAAAAGGTAGTGTATTCCTAAAATATGTATATTGTCTATTAGTCTTGTCTATTGCAAATGTGATATAGAGGTACATGCTCCTTTATGTATCGTGTCCCCGGACTATGTAAGATGAGTTCCACTACTTTTGTTAGGCGTAGGTAGACTCATGTCTCTGTTATGGTTTCCTGCATCAACAAGTAGGCAGCTCTCGACACTCCCTCCCACTCACCAATGATCTCCTGCTCTAAAGCCCATGAACCACTCTATTAAGCGAGGCAGCACAAGCTGCGCATTCATTCTGAGCTTTAGGTTGCCAGAGAAAACAAACCATAGAGAGAGCTAAAAAATATTGTTTACAGGGACTGGACTGACTGTGCTGTTCTCCGAATTATCTGAGGCCAAGTAAGGTGCATAGAATTTCGAGGTCAGCCCCTAAGACTATTCTTGTTTATATAATACCCTGTACATTAAAGTTGTCTTAGGACAGTGTTGTTTTTTTACATAAGATTTTCAGTTTAACGTTGCGCAAAGGGCTGTTCATTTACGTTAAGAATTACTTTGAAGTCTAAGCCTTGTCAGTCCAAGCTTTTTGCAATGTTACTGTAAGCCAAGATTGGACCGCTAGATTTGTTACTGAATCATATCGACAGACCACATATTTTTCAGGATCGTTAGCTGTTACAGAAGTCGGACAAGGACAGGTACGGCAATATTTAATGTATGAGACAATTCGGGTAACCAGTATATAGGAAAAACATGAACAATTCTGGTGTTAATATTTTAATTTTGAAAGGGTTTTGGGGTGATTTGTGGTACAACATGAAGCTCATGAGCCCCAAAATAAAATCTTCCTACTACCATGGATATTTAATAGTAATGGTCTTATAATATGGGCCAAAGGGATCTTTGATCCAGAGCTCGAAGCGGCTGAAAGCACTCAAACCTGATAACATGACCTGTTGGTGGCCCTCAAGGCCTACAGTTCCTCATCCCTGTTCTATGGGAGAGCAGAGCCCTGTACTCAACTATTTCAGGCAAACCCATTGACAATGAATGGAGAAGAGCTCTAGCATATACTCTGCCATTCCATTCAAGATGGGATCAGCGATCGGACCCTATCGGACCCCAGCAATCCCACGAAGCGTTAGGCTGTTTACCAATCCCCTATCCCACGTAACCATTATGGTTACACCCTTGTGCCCTTGATACTATCATCATCATGATAAACCCCATAATTAAAAATTTGATTAGTTCAGAACTCAGTGTCATATAGACCGTTCTACAAGACAAATGATGGAACCGGGAAATTTTGAGGCTCACTATTGCTCATGTATGGAAACTTGTAGATCACTCAGATTTACTGTGAATTATAACATGGTATTATTCTTCCTACTTTTTCCTACTCTTACTTTTTCTCCCGTGAAACTAAACCTAGCACAGTGATGTTCCAGTTTTTGTTTCATAACACATTTACAGACTGGAAGGTTTCCTCCGTCCTAATCCTTTTATTCCCTGGACACATTGTGTTTTCAGAGTTTTAAGTTATGGTAACAATTAGAGAATGAATGGTTATTTATCCATTCTACTATTTATAGAGTTTTAACTTGGGGTGAGAGATAAATATCAGGGTCCTGAATTGTGAGATGCTGCATCTTAAAAAAACAAGAAATAATAAGTGTATTGTTGCATATAGTTGGGTATGGTATCATCCTGTGAAATTCAGAAACTGTGAAACCAAGTTACTTGATGCCACTTACCGTACATTTAATAAAAGAATTTTTTAAAGTGTGCTCCCCTTTTCCTTTGTTCACCTGCGGCGGCACAAAACGTTTGATGGAGACATAACGCCCATAAGGCAATAACACTTGGTGGTTGCAATTCAATCTAGAAGCTAACGTCAACAATCTTTGGAGCACAGCAGTAAAAACATGTTTCCTCTAGTCACTGTTAGCTTCACAGATGGCTCTCGTCTGTGTCACCCCATATTGTCCTGTAGACAGTGTTTTTCAGCTTAGTTTGTAGAACTTGTGGTGCTGTAATACATCCACTCACAGTTCAGCTTTTCAACACCATTCTCAGTATGGAGGGGGGGTCGCTACTATTCATGGTTCTATTTCTATAAACACTTCCACGACCCCCCTACCACGGCGCAGCATAGTCCATTGCACCACAGAGCTGCACTAACCAGGTCACATGATACAACCCTTAATGCAGCCAACTCTCTGCTACATGCTGTTCATATTCCCTCCCTGGCTAATGTGCAACACATCATCCCACCAGGACTCAGCTGTAGCTTTCCCTGGGTATGGCTGTGGTCACAGTTGCCATGCGTTTTTTTTAATGATTTTACAAAACTCATGCGTTTTTTCATGTCATCATGAGTTTTGTAAGGTGTGTGATGGCTTCCTGCGTTTTTGGGTGCGTTTTTGAATCTGCACCTAAAAATAGTGCTTGTAGTATTTTTTTGAGCGTTTTGAAAAACGCATGTGTTTTTGTAGAAAACGCATGCGTTTTTATAACATGGGTTCCTATGGGAAACGCATGCAAAAACGCATGTACAATTAGTACCTTTTAGTGCCATTCAAAAACGCATGCGTTTCCCATAGGAGCCCATGTTAAAAAAACGCATGCGTTTCCGGAAACGCATGCGTTTTTTTAACATGGGCTCCTATGGGAAACGCATGCGTTTTTGAATGGCACTAATTGTACATGCGTTTTTGGATGCGTTTTCCATAAGGCCCCTTATTAAAAAGCGCATGCGTTTTTGGATATGCTCCAAAAACGCATGGGACAGTCACACATGCTTTTTGGCTATTAGGGCATGCGTTTTTTAACATGGGGGCCTATGGGTGCGTTTTTTACATGCGTTTTTGAAAACGCAGGTCTCCAAAAACGCATGTGAAAAATGCTACTGTGACCCCAGCCTAAATCACCATTCAACCCACTTTGACTCCTCTTGTTCAGATGTCTCTTACATTTCCAGAGACTCCACCAATCTGTGTCTTTCCAGGCTGACAATGTGTTAAACCAGTGCTGCTTTACTGGCAACTCATGCTAAATTTCGCAGCTGCTGTTGTTCACAGCTATACTAACCACGACCAAGGGGCGACAAATCTCTAGCTAGCTCTCTATCTTCTTAAATGAACACTCTCCATGTTCAATGATATAAAGGTCATAACTCTTGCTCAATTGGTCTCCCAAGGAGTTTTAATTGGACAACTATGAGGCATTTCCGCAGGACATTCATCAAACTCTCTACAGCCTCCAATCCATTGCCTTCTTCTGCAATGGACAAGACAGTTCAGCCACCAGCCACTATTGGTCCAACAATGAAAAAGCCCACACTGGCCTTCAGTTCACCATCTCTCCTTAGATTGAAAAGCCTCAGACTTAACACTCTACACAGGCGAAGTGTACGTAATTATTTGTACTTTGCTCCCGTGACACCAGAGCCTTTTATTAGGCCCTCTGACTCTCCGATTAATGTCATGACTTCATAATGTATAAATGCTAAAAAGAGAAGTCCCCAGAAGAGCTTCAGGCTGACGTGAAGTGTACAAAAATCTCAGAAACTTATCATTTTTGCTGGCAGCTATGTTGACAGAGCATGGTTGCACTATTAGGTTAATATTAACACCAAAAGTGCACAATCATCACATAATGAGGTCACATGTATACACATGTATGGAATATAATAACATAGCATATGCAAAGTACATACAATTGAAAAAAAAGGTGAACGGGCAGTTTATCTGTCTCTGAAAAAAAATGCGTAGGCCTCGATCGCTTCATCAAGACTGGCATTTTGATGAAGACTTCACTGGAGTAAAAAAATGTGCCAAATTCATTAGGATGGGTGCACTTCTTAAAGAATTTGGCACGTGTTTCAGACAAAAAATGTACTCCAACCCCGAGCATGAACGTTCCCCAGCTAACAACAGAATTCTGCCAAAAACTGTTTAGTAAATCAATCCCAAAGTCTTTATACCTTAAAGAAGGGAAAATGTCTGTTCAGTGCCCCTACAAATTGACATAATATTTTATTACAGGAAAAAATACCAATTGACATTTCATTTGCTAGTGGAAATCAATGCGCCTGATAGAAAGGATATAGGCATTATGGAGGTGAAGAGAGCAGATCTTAAATGGAACACATTGGACATCACATTTACACCCTCTAGAAATGTTTAATATAAATAGCTATTACTTGGAGAGCCCTTGAAGGTAAATAATTGAGCTGCAGGGATTAACATCTATTTTAACGATACAATCCCTTTAAGATTCCTCCTGTCAGTTTTTGTTTTAAGTGCTATACGTTATGTAAAACCCAGTGTGCTCCTGCAGCTTGTCTGTGTGTGTAACACATCAGCACTAAATTAATTAGGGCAATAAACCAGCTTAAGCTCCATTGGTCCTGTGTGCGCCTACAGTTACCGCGCGTCGTCTTGGTTACGGTGCTGATAATATACATTTAGCGATGTGATATACAACACAGATCCATGTGAGTCTCCTACGGCATATGCTGAAGGAGCTGTGGAGAGGATTAAGAGCTGTGGTCTGCACTCAGAATGAAGGTCTATAGGGACAGCAAGAGTTTAGAGAGTAAATATAATGGTGTATTCTATACTACAGCAGTGTGCTTCCTGCATCCAGTGTTCATAGATGGATGGACACTGCATAATGTAATTGTGTGACAGAAGACCTAAAGTCCATTTATACTGAAAGATTTCCATGAAGATTGCATGATAAGCTTTCTTTTATGCCACACATAAGACCATCCATTGTTCTCGGCAGCACATTTTCCTATGTACACAATCTAGAGATGTGTTGTCTAGAACAATTGTAGCCTATGTGGATGAATTGATCTATTACGGATTGCTCTATGGAAGTCATTAAAGGGGTTGTCTGGGACTTTTACATTGATAGCCTATTCTCACAATGAGTTATCAATGTCTGATTGAAGGAAGTGCACCACTCGGAACCACCAACTATCAACCATAACCGGTTCCACCAACCGGAACCACTCAGTTCCACAGCTCCGTAGTTATATAGTGGCTGTGGTTGGGTACTGCACATTCGCTCCTTAGTCGAATCAATAGGAAGCGTATAAGCAGTCACCAGCCATGGCACCACTATACAGTTGGTGCAACAACGCAACTGAGTAGTTTCAGACGCTGCTGGTATTGGGTACAGGTGATCGGGGGTGATCGGGGGTGCTGGGTTCCTACCTATTAGACATTGATGAATTATCATGAAAATAGACCATCAATGTTAAAGTCTAGGACAACCCCTTTAAGATCGGATTGCGCTGCCTCTGTAAACAGCCTATTAATTGACAATTGATTCGTAAATATTTCATATCATGGTCATTTAAAGTCACCAGATGGTTCGTCTAAATGAATGTTTAGACTTTGTTCATCTCTGCATCTGAACCTCCATTGCAGAATCCATCATTCACTAAAAAATAGCTCAGAATGTTGTAATATTTCTTCCAGTAAAATGATAACTGTTAAAACAAAGCACAGGCATTCGGTGCACTGCTTGCTTTGCATTGTTTGTTTTATGTAACATATGAAAAATTAGGGTACAGTTAGATAGAAAACACGTAGGAGGGAAGGTGCACTGAACTGCTAGACAAATCTGTAATTGGTTAACACTCTTTTTGGGCTTTCAGACATCCCTAAAAAAGCCTTTCCTAGACAACAGGAGATGTAGGTCTCCTGTTCTATGAGTACACTGCTTAAATTAGTAACTTGAATGTTATTATCATATCATGGCAGGTGGACTCACATAATTTGACCTAAATGTGTTACTATATACATTAGAAGGTAGGGTGTTGGTGCAAAATTAAGTTTCTTTACTTTTGGATTGAAGTCACAACAGTATTGCATATGGGCATCTATATTTCTTTGTTGGTTGGGTTTAAATGGGTTTGTAAATGGTATAGCCACTGTTAAGTGGTGTTAAAGGTGTTGTCCCCATGATAAAATATAAAAAAAATATATATTTACCTTGTGATGCAGTCAATCAGGAGCCACTGATTGGCTGCATTCTTCAAGCTTGTGTTAGAGGTAATGTCTGCTGTGACGAAATAGTTGAAGCTGCAGGTGATCAGAGGCTGTAACCGCCAGGATACAGAGCACTGATATCAGAGGTACTATGCCGGCTAGGGAGGTAAGTATTTGTTGATTTTATTTATATCATGATAGGCACATTAGCTATTAAGGAGGTTCTGTCCAGTAGTGAACAAATGTTTTAACCGGTGAAGGGCTGGTTAGCACTGCAGCCTTGCAACGCAGAGGTCCTGGGTTCAATCCCACCAAGGACAACATCTGCAAGGAGTTTGTATGTTCTCCCTGTGTTTGTGCGGGTTTCCTCCGGGCACTCCGGTTTCCTCCCACATTTCAAAGACATACTGATAGGATGTTTAGATTGTGAGGCTCAATGAGGGCAGTGTTGCAATTGTATGTAAAGCACTATGGAATTAATAGCGCTATATAAATGAATAAATATTATATTATTATTATCCCCACTGATTGGTCCAATGAAGGGGTTAAAGCACTTCATTTTTCCACAAGCAGAGTGTTGTACCACTCAATAGAGAGTTTACCGGACCGTAAACCACTCTGCTCACTCAAGGAGAAGCTAAGATTTACTGTCACTTGATTTGAGCATTCGGCGTGGGTCTCGGGACCACCACTGCTTCACACTAATAAACGGGCTATAATATTAAATATTTAAAAGTTTAGCTAACTTAAAAAAGGAACTCATAACTTTTTACAGAATCTTCACCAAACAGTTACAAAATACTAAACTTCAAAAATACATTAGTACTTTAAGTGTCTAGAACATGGTGTTTTGGGAATCTTAGTTATATATAGAAGAGAACAAGTTCTGTTTAACCTGAGCTCCTGGCATCCAGCCTTGTTTTATGGTCACCCTCATTCTGTGTGCCCAGTCTGCAGGTCGTCAGCATGTTACTATTTCAGCCTTTCCATACAGAACTATGCTTGGCCAAACCTTTCTGACCTTACGTTATGTTTCTTTTCATCGTCTACAGGGCATGAAGCCAGACAGTTTCTATAAAGTTAAAGTCCCGGAGCTTAAAGAGATCATCGAGGGCTGTATACGCATGAACAAGAATGAAAGGTAAACTCTCCTCAAAAAGATGAGTAACCATACTGACCTGATCAGAGGACAATAGGTGCTCAGACTTAGAGGAGAGGTGTGGAGAGTCAATTAGGGAGTTGTCCTTGTGCAATCAAAGGTTCAACTTTGGTGTGAACGTCAGCAAATTATTTTATTTACATATATTCTTACTTTATAGCTCTGAAGTGCCATCACCTTATCCCACCCCAAATGTGAATCTCCTCTATGTACTTGTTTCAGATATAGACGTTATGTTACAAATTATTGTATGTGAAGAGGCACACTATAGAACCACTGGATAGTTCTGGTGGTAAATTTATAAAGGAGGACACGATTAATCTTGGACAAGCCTGCTGATTCATCAACCAATGTTATTTTGTGGTTGTCCTTATTCTACTCCAAGATGTCGCAGAAAAAAGGGTTAGACGTGGTGAAATCCAACATGCCGGACCCTTTTTTTATCCACATCTTGGAAGAGAATCAGGGTCACCACCGAACTAGGTTTGTTGATGAAATTGGCAGGTTTGTCCAAGACTAATCTTTGTTTCCAATTGTTTTGTCCTTGTTGGAAGAGAGTCAACACCAAAGGATTCTGATAGCGACTTATACCGCACTCCCGATTCAGAACACGTACATGCATGGTTTAGCCAAGAATGCATGTATATGGGGGAAGTAGGAAGGTCAGCAAATGTATGAGTATGGCCAGCTAAAATAATCCAAAACATTTTTTTACTTTTTGTGTCTAGATTGTGGATTTTGCTTGATTTTGCTTCCATCATCTTGTGAGCACATAGAATGCATTAGTTACTTAGTTAGTTATTTTGTTACCTAGAACAGATGAATAAGCAATTTGGTGTTTTCAGTTTCTGCCTTTACTTATATTGTCATTTTACAAGATGTAATCAATAAATGACTTTCACCGTTGACAGATATACCATCCAGGACCTGCTCGAACACTCATTCTTTCAGGAAGACACTGGAGTCCATGTTGAACTAGCTGAGGAGGATGATGGCTTAAAACAGCCTTGAAGCTTTGGCTCAGGATGGATGACACTAAAAAACTGCATGGCAGATACAAAGATAACAATGCTATTGAGTTTCTCTTTGACCTGTACAAGGATGTTGCTGAAGAGGTGGCTCAAGAGATGGTAAGAATTAATAAATATACCATACATTTTCACAGAATGTTTAAACCTTGTGGTTTGCAGTTATCTGTTATTAAAGGCCTCACCCTTAGCAGCTGTCAACTCTGCAAACTTCCCATTGTTTGGAAGAATAGTTTCTGATTATGTCATAACTTACTTAAGTTAAACAACAATTGAGGTTTAAGTCATATTCATATATAGTTCAAGTGAATAGGAGCTAAACTGCAGCCACTAAACGATGTGCGGAGCTTTGGTGTTCAGCGCCATACATTGCTTACATCTGGTCACTGTCAGCACATATCAGCTGATCGGTTAAGGTTGCAGGTGTCAGACCCCCAGCAATTTCTTATTGATAATATACACAGTGGTCTCCAACTTCTGTCTCGCGTCCCTTTTGTAGCTTGCAGCTACTGCCAGCTTGGTGCATTTGCACCAACTTTAGCAAACAGCTATGCATAGCAAGTCTCCAGATGGGAATATTTTTAGTAGCACTACACATAAGAGTAAGACTGAATGGGGTAAGGGTAGGAACCCCTGCATCTTGGTATACTGCCTTGGTGTCATGTCTGTGGAAAATCTGTCATTATACCGGTAGTGGGGGCTTTCTCTGTCACTACTGTGAGGGTGGTGGGATGGGAGCTGAATGTGCCTCGTGACCTTCTGTCAGAACGTAATGTGGCCCTCAAGGTTAGAAGGATTAGGGACCATATATCTATCACATAGATGTCATCAATATGTTCTTCCCAGACAAAACCTTTAAGATCGCCATACATATGAGAGAAACTGATCATCTGATATGTATGGGGCCTCAAAACTCTTCCCACCACAAAAGATAGTGTTGGCTATAGGAGTATTCAACCTTAAGTTATCTAAGGTGCATGGCAAGGTGGGGAACCTTTTCTGCCAAGGGCCATTTAGAAATTTCTACCATCGTTCGGGGGTCGCACAAAATTATCAACTTGAAAACTACCCTGTTATATTTTTTGTTAAACAGTCAACTCACCCCTACCACCATGACAGCTGGAGCTGCTTCTCTTTGATGTGGCTGTAATGTTAGGTGATATTGATCATGTTGGTTCTCAACTGTGTTTCCAGGTTTGCTAGAGTCCTAGACATCACAGGAGAGGCTGAGGGCATATATGTCACTGGGGAGGCTGAGGTACAGAGATCACCGGGGAGCTGGATTTAAAGGGTAGGCAGTCGGCAAAATGTGGCTGCCAGCCTGAGCACTGCTGTCCCCAGGAATCTGCCCAGGGACCTTAAAAAAGGTCATCAAGAACCGCATAGTGCCTATGGGCCTGAGGTTCCCTACACCTGCTGTATGGGCTCCTTACCACATGTTTGGTGTTAAAATGATCTCTATATACGTCACATGATTTAAGAAAATCTAAGACCATATTAATGGAGAGATAGATGGTTGGAGTGAATTATTAGTGGATGTATTTCTATGTGTTTTCCAGGTGGTACTTAACTTTGTTTGTGAAGCTGACTACAAAACTGTGGCAAAAGCTATCCGAGATCGGGTATTAGCCATTAAACGGAAGCGAGAGAAGGTGAGACGTGCCCAAGAGGAACTGAAGAAGAAAGAAGAGGAGAAGCAACAAAGCATTCTCAAGCTTCTTGAGCAGTTGAGAGGACCTCAAAGTACCACAACTATTACTACTTCTGATGTGACATCTGCTTCCACATCTTTACCAACAACTTCAGACTCTGTTGAGTCAATCAGCAGTGGTACATTCCTGCCTGAACCAGAGGAGCCAGAAGCAGACCAGCATCATCCATTTAACTTTAGACACTCTTGTTACTCTTCTGCTACATGTAAGTTATATATTTTGGCTGTGTAGGCTGAGCACTTTATTCAAGTAAATGCCATATATGTATACATATATGTATACAGTTATGGTGTAGGGTTGTAATGGAGAAAGCTATTGTTCACTAGTATAAAATGTTTAAATGTTGGAGATTGTAAATGGCTGGTTGGATACAGAAGTCACCATAAGTCATTTTTCCTAAATGGAGAAGTTACAAATGAAATGAGTCTTAGTAGAGTGAGTCAAGTTGGTAAATTTGCATAGGTGGTCACTCGCATTAGATAGTTGTTGATTCTTGGCTGAGACAACATATATCTAGAAGTGATCCTTCCATCTGGTAAGCGATCCTTCTGCTGATGCAGCCATATTCATTTGTCTTTGACTGATCTGTTCTGGGTTGGAACAAAACCCCACTGGTCCTTTCCCCTTCATCAACTATCAGAGGAGAGTTGGCATGCCAACAGATTATACAGTTGTGCACAAACGTTTACATACCCCAGCAGATTTTTTGCTTTCTTGGACTTTTTTTCAGAGAAGATGAATGATAACACAAACTTTTTCTCTCTCATGGTAAGTGGTTGGGTGAAGCAATTTATTGTCAAACTACTGTGTTTTCTCTCTTTAAATCATAATGACAACCAAAAACATCCAAATGACCCTTATCAAAAGTTTACATACCCTGGTAATTTTGGCCTGATAAAATGCACAGAAGTTGACACAAATAGTTTGAATGGCTAATAAAGGTAACATGCTCACCTGTGACCTGTTTGCTTGTAATCAGTGTGTGGGCATAAAAGCTGAGTGAGTTTCTGTGATCCAGACAAACTCTTGCATCTTTCATCCAGCCACTGACATTTATTGACTGTGAGTCATGGGAAAGCAAAAGAATTGTCAACAAATCTACGGGCAAACATAGTGGTACTGTATAAAACAGGAATGGGATACAATAAGATATCCAAGGAATTAATTATGTCAGTCAGCAGTGGTCAACCTGTGATTAACAAATGGAAAATCAGGGGCTCTGTAAAAACCAAACCACGATCAGGTAGACCAACAAAAATTTTGGCCACAACTGCCAGGAAAATTGCTTGTGATGCAAAGAAAAAAACACAAATAATATCAGCTGAAATACAGAACTCACTGAAAACTAGTGGTGTGGCTGTTTCAAGATGCACAGTAAGGAGGCACTTGAAGAAAAATGGGCTGCATGGTTGAGTCACTAGAAGAAATACATTACTGCACAAATGCATCTCGCCTACAATACGTCAAACAGCACAGAGATAAGCCTCCAAACTTCTGGAATAAGGTAATTTGGAGTGAAGAGACCAAAATCGAACTTTTTGGCCACAACCATAAACATTACATTTGGAGAGGTGTCAACAAGGCTAGGATGAAAGGAACACCATTCCTACTGTAAAGCATGGAGGTGGATCACTGATAATGTAGGGGATGTGTGAGCTACAAAGGCAAAGGAAACTTGGTCAAGGTTAAAGGAAAGATGAATGCAGCATGTTATCAACAAATACAGGAGGCAAATTTGCACTTGTCTGCCCTTGGGATGTACTTGGACGTTCCAACATGATAATGATCCAATACAAAAGGCCAAGTCTTCTTGTCATTGGCTACAGCAGAACAAAGTGAAGGTTGTGGAGTGGCCATCTCAATCTCCTGACCTCAATATCATTGAGCCACTCTGGGAGAACTCAAGTGTGCAGTTCATTCCAGAAAGCCCAGGTATTTAGAGGAACTGGAGGCTTTTTGCCAAGAAGAATGGGCAGCTTTACCATCTGAGAAAATAAAGAGCCTCATCCACAACTACCACAAAAGACTTCAAGCTGTCATTGATTTTACAGGGGATAATACACGATATTAAGAACTGGGGTATGTGCACTTTTTATCAGGGTCATTTAGATGTTTTTGGTTGTCATTATGATTTAAAAAAAGAAAACACAGTAGTTTGAAAATAAATGACTTCACCCAACCACTAACCATGAGTAGAAAAAAAGTTTTTTGTGTTATCATTCATATTTTCTGGAAAAAGGCCAAGAAAGCAAATATCTATGTAAACATTTGAGCACAACTGTATGCATAACTATTCCTGCTAAAACTGGAGGGATTAGGACTCGGAGTCTAAATTAAAATGTTTGTGATTGTTAAATTATACTTGGCAGATTATATTTTAAACTATTCACATGACCGTTAGTCTAATATGTATGAGCATCTTTTGGAGGCAGATTTTATAAAGCATTCAGAAGTTGTCAAAGATGTTGTAATCTCTAACACGTGGTAAATATAATGTGTCATAGGTGAAATGTATGGTCTTTAATCCCATCTCCTGTGCTTTCACGATTAATTAGCTAAGTATTCATGTAAAATTATATCTGTTTTCCAGCGGACTGTGAGACAGATGGGTACCTGAGTTCTTCTGGCTTTATGGATACTGCAGATGGGTCCCAAATACCTGCAAGCGATGCCTCTCTAGAAGATCCCAATAGCCCGCCAGGCACTCAGCCAGAGATATGTTTTCCTGGCGTAAGTAGTAGAATACCTTTAGGATTTATAAGCTGATTTTTACATAGGTAATAATTATGTATGCTGTTAATATTGGGCATTTTTATCAAACCTGATGTTGTCTGCTTTTAGAGAATTATTTTATTACGATATTTATTGTCAGTCTTTCTTCTTTTCTTAGAGTATTGCCGTAAGTGTGAATTCAGACCTAACGTCTCCTGTTAGTCTACCTAGTGATATTTCCTCTCCAGTGGACAGGTGAGCAAAACTTGAAAAAAAAATCCCTTAATATGAGGTTGTCCAAGAAGTAATTTACCCGACAAGATTTTCTCTTGCTTGCATGGATTGTCCTAAACTATCCTCCAACTCTAATTTTTGGTAATGGGGAATGTCTCCCTTCCACTTCCTTAATATCATACTCGACAACATGTTAAAATATCTTTCCAGCTATGCATCCGACGTGGCCTCAGGGCAAAGTGATGGCTGTGAAGGCCTCTCTCCTGTAGAAAGGAGTGTCAAGTCCCCTGTGAAGAGGACTCCCGCTAAACTTCTGCGACGTAAAGCAAGGTCAAGACTGCGTATAATCAATGTAAGCATTCACCTAAAGGCTAACTGAAGCTCACTGTGTCTTGTAAGACAGACAAGTATTTATCAAATTGGTGCAAGCCGTGTTTCTGAAGTGAAAAACCTTTGCTAAATGTAATCACTTAATGCCTAAAGTACTCCTCTCAAGGATGTAGCTGCTAGAACAATCAGACTTTCCCTACGAGACACAGTAAAATCATATTTTTACCATGATGCTCGGTGAACTCTAGATGAATGTACATAATGTATAAGAATAGCACTGGTCTCTATTAATCCACCTTTTGAATGGCATAAATATTTTAAGAAAAGCTATTACTATATAAAATTATCTCAGTTACAGTACACAGAACTGGAAAACTCAAGTTTTTAGGTCTTACAGCTGCACGAGTAAGACTGTGTAATGGCTGCTTTACACGTCCCGATATCGTTGTCCAACAACGATAAAAAGTCACGTGGTTCGTGCGTTGGCGCCGATATCGTTCGTGCGTTGTATGGTGTAAATCTGCAATTCGATGCAAGAACGATGCCAAAACGATATCGGGGAAGAATTGTGCAGGCTCTCCAACGGCCCGATATTGGATAGATGATCTGGCAGGATCGTGCTGTGTGACAGCCCAACAACGATTTGGAGCACAAATTCCCCTATTCTCTCCCATGTTAAATGGTTGTTCCCTGGTTCGCTCGTACAAGGGGGCGTATACATCGCAGTTGTGTTGCCTGCTGATATCTCCCTGTGTGACAGCTCCTATGCGATCTTGGATTTCTGCCAAAAATGTGCGCGCTCCCGTGCCGTTGTATGCAATATCGGAACGATGTTGGGATGTGTAAAGCGGCCATAAGGGCTCCAGCAGATGACCGTATTTCCACTAATCGACAAAACACAGGGTCACACTCCGACCAATGTTATTCCGTGAGGCAGGGCACATGCATCAATTTTATCTCAGTCTGAGGAAAACAAATCACAGCATGCAAGATTTGCTTTTGAGTATCAGATGGCACTTGGACCATTCAGGTTTATTGGTCCATGGAAAAAAATTGGACTGCACTTGAATGAAATCCGAGCTAGTGCAGTCCGATTTTTGTGGATTCACAGAAAGAAGAAGACGGAGAAACTTTTTTTTTACTCTCTACATCCATAAAAAATGGATCCCACTGTAATCAAAGTGAGATCAGAGTCTGATTAGCATAATTGGACCATTTTTCTTGGATGTAGAAAATACGGTTGTGTGAACCCAACTAAAGCAATATCAATATTCAATATTATCACATTCTCACAGTCAATTACCTCTTCTCTGTTTTGTACAGATCTCAGATAAAAGTGATCGTGTTGTAGAGTGTCAGCTGCAGACCTATAATGGTAAAATGGTCACTTTCAAGTTTGACCTAGATGGGGACAACCCAGAGGACATTGCAGCCGTTATGGTAAGTAACAAAGAATGCTCTCAATCCCAAGATCATGGTCACATGCAGAGTTTTTACTGCATTCAATGCAGGCTTCATTGAAAACATACATTTGCTGCATTTTTGATACATTTATTTTCAGCCTTTTTCGGGGCAGCTTACATTTGTGTTTTGTGTACATTACATGTTGCAAAAATGCTGAAAAACAAGCTGCAAATATGTTTGTTGCGTTTTTTGTAATGTTTTTCACTCTCATTACTTCCTATGGGTGAAAAAAAACTGCAAAACACTGAAAGAACTGACAGTCATAGGTATTTTATAAACATCCCACTTCAAAAACAATTAACTGAAAGCATAAGGTATAACTAGCCTTATAAAAATAGAAGGGGACAAATAATTAAATAAAATATTACTTTATTATTAGGTAACATATATTAAACTGGCACTGATGTAAATATAGGTATGTTATGGATCAGCATACATCAGTGATGGTGATGCTAAATAAAGGACCTGGCAGTAATCTCAGTATATATAAGGCAAATAATTAGCTGGAAATATGGTGAGCAAAGCAGTCAGGTCAAGACAAATGTATAAAGAATAAATCCATAAATATTAAGTGCATCCTCAGACCAAGGTGCAAAAATGCAGCAGTGTACGCTCCATGTCCATCCACCCCGACGCGTGTTTTGTCCTGCTCCTTTGGGGGTGCATCCTACGTTATCCGCACACTGAAAGTCACTATGTGGATGATATAGGACACGTCATCAACACGAAGCAAAAAGTTAGGAGGCGCCAGATCAAGACCAGTAACGCTCATCGGACCAGACCGCCTCGTAGGTGAGTATAATACTCACTTTAGAAACTTGGTAAATGAAGAATGCCTTCTCAGCGTAGATCCAGAAAGGTTGGCTTCTTTATCTACATGAGACACAAAAACACAATTTTGAAATAAAATGTGCTTCAAACACTCAGCCCATTTTCATTTTACCCCACATATGTAGTAGTACAATTGCTTTTTTAAGAAAAATAGACCTAAATGTCGTCATGCAGCCTTGCCTTGAAAGAGCTACCCGAACATACAAACCCTGCTTTATAATATGTTTTAAGCTCTGGCTATAGAAGACCAAGGATGTTGTTAGTATTTTGCTGCTGAAGATTTCAGTAGCTCATACGCACAAGGGAAATAAATACTTTTCAAGTACCAGCATATCTTGTTTGTCTCAGTTACACTCTTAGGTTAAATGTCAATCTTTGCTCCTAAATGTTCTCTGTGACTCATTTGTCACTGTGATAACGTAATGTACCACGCTTCTCAAGGGGCCCAATGTAATGCGACTATGTAGCTAAACTGAAAATAATCCAGCAATACTTTACAAACACATTCTTAGGATAATACATGTGTAGAATAGTGTCACTCATGTATAGAGTGTTTTTACCATACACACTCCAGATGCCGATCTGCTGTATGGTACCTTCACAATGCTGTTGAGACACCACACCAAGAGAGAGGGGGAGATCCTGCTCAACTACCGCTCTCTCACATACACAGTAGCAGTAGCATCTCTGCATGTGCCTCTGCCTCTTCTTCTCTACGGCTGCTCACCCCTTTGCTCTCTATAGACTACTATGGCAGCAGCTGTACCCAGCCCTTTCACTAAAGCAAATTATCTAGGTTCTTTTCTGCCTCTTGCAATTTTGCACTGCAATATTTTGTACAATGTTAAAATGTCTCTCTATAGATGGAACTTCTCTATTTCCCAAAATAAGACAAGTTTTACTAATTAAAGGGGTTATCTAGGACTATTTATTTTTTTCACTATAAATACTATGAACCTAAGAACTAACAGGCAGGTAGTTACTAAATATCAGCCTGTTCTTCCCGGCGCTGATCTCCGATGCCACAGAGTGACCCCAGGCCACTCCTGCCAATGATTCAGCTGCTCCCACTGACTATACATCGACAGAACAGTGGCTTCTCTTGTAGGCTGCTCTGTCATGCTTATTAATAGCTAGCTCCCTTGTGCCTAGATGCAAGTAGATTGGTGTCAATCAGCATGACGTCGGCAGTCACGCCCCATCAATACAGCAGCCCATAAGAAGAGGACATGGAGCAACTGAACCATAGGCAGGTGGGGTCAATGACTGCTCTGAGCCAACACTGGGTAGAATTGGGTAGTTAGCAATTACCTGCTTGTTAGGCCCCATTCACACACTGCTTTTTTTGCTGCGTATTTTTACACACAAGCTCAAAAAAAGCCAGGAGTGGAACAATCAAAACCGGGTGTGGCACACTCAGAGGACAGGTCTAATAGAAACAAGTGCTCCACTTATATATTTAATCGCCCACTCCTGGTTTGTGATGAGCTTGTGCTTAAAAATATGCAGCAAAAAAAGCAGAGTGTGAATGGGGCCTTAGTTTTTAGGTCTATAGTTAAAAAAATAAAATAGTCCTGGATAACCCCTTTAAATTATTGCTCCAATAGGTTTAATATTGTACATATAATAATAGGTGTGTTAAAAGGAATCTGTCACGTGGTTTTCTAGCACAATACTAATAGTATCTTTAAATAGGGCTTAAGCAGCACTTTCAGGGTCAATAACTTCTAGTGCTCTACCTTATCCCGATGTCTTGTTGTAAGCACCAGGGAATTCAGTGTGACTAGTAACTAGTCAAATATATGTAAATACAAACTCATATGCATTGTTCCCCCTTTCCCCCCCCCCCCCATCCCCACCCACACACACTGCTCAGTGCTGGCATCAGTGAGAGTAAATCCAAACAGAACTTGGATTACCAACTTAATTATAAAATGTTGCCTTTATTCCAAAGTCATAAAAAGGTCAATGACCTACAAGGTTTTTGAAAGATAAATTCCAAACAGAACTTGCACTGCTGCCCCCACCCATACAACCTCCAACCTCTCAGCCGTAATAGCAATTGCACTGAGAGGTGGGAGGGGAGAGCAGTGCATGTGCAATTTTGATTTACATATGCTTGACTAGTTACTATCACACTGAATTCTCCAATGCTTACAACAAAATAGCATGATAAGGTACAGCAATACAAGTTTACCGATCCTGAGCGAGCTGCTTAAGCCCTAATTAAAGATACCATTAATATTTTACTAGAAAATCACCTGACCCATTTAGAGCTATTATAAGCATTTCATTTTTCAGCAAAGATCCATTTAAATTTTTATACTGTACATAAAGCCGAAGTAAAAACATACAATAAATAATTAAGTTTTTTTTTTTTTTTTTTTTTTTCGCCAGGTAAACAATGAGTTTATTATGCAGTCGGAAAGGGAGAGCTTCACCAATAGGATTAAGGACATCATCCACCGTGTGGAGACTCTTCTGAAAAAAGAGACTAATGGAGACAGAGAAGACGACATTGATAGGCTGGCAACTGGTCCATGCACTGCCTCTCTTCCTAATTTGCAGGTATAGTAAACTCCATGTAATTAAGTAGCAATTATTTTAAAATACAATGTTGTCAGATCTTTAAGATGATGTAACAGTTGTGACTAAAAGGAATTAGATTCATCTGAAATCATATAACTGACGTAAAAAGTATGATGGTGGTTAGTTATACAAGGACTGAAAGTGACAAATTTGGTCATCTCAATGTTTTCCCACAGGCTGATCTTCAACTTCAAGAGTTATCACGATCCTTCTCTTCTTCTTCACTTAGTGGTAAGGACCTGAAATGATCCTATTCTTATGGGTATTAGTGACTTCCTTTATTTTCTGTCACCAAGTTTAAGTTTAAGAATTATATTATAATGTCTCCAATACATAAAGTTTTACTTTTCTTTCTAGATTTAGTATGTACAAGTCCCAGCAAAGGAAATGGTTCTCCTGGCCATGTCTACCAGAGCAGTCCCGTTCTGGACAATGATGTGTTTGGTCCAGCTGGACCTCTTATGGGCGCACCAGACCTTAGAGCAAAATCTCTCCCTCCTACTATGACCATAGGTAATTCCTTAAAGCAGTTAAATAATGGAAATCACTGATATCTACTTCTTGTACAATAATTTATTAATGACACAAGCGACTTCCAATATAAAGAAGACATGATTCGCATGTGCCATCCACTTTGTGCGGTTTCCCTGTTTTCCCTTTTTGTAATGTTTCCTTGGTTACCTTAATGTCTTATTTCTACTATATCTGATATATGCAAATAAAAATCTATTGAAGTAAATAATTTATTAATGTTATAGTTGAAATTTAACCAACCTGATCCTTCTTTCCAACAACGTCCTCAGTCTGGGGAGAGTTCAGACTACTTTTCTTTAATATGTATAAGGACCTTTAAATACCAATTTGTCTCTTCTGCATATACAGTGACTTGTGAAAGTATTTGGCCCCCTTGAACTTTTCAACCTTTTGCCACATTTCAGGTTTCAAACATAAAGATATAAAATTCTAATTTTTTTCTTAAACAATAAACAACAAGTGGGACACAGTCTTGAAGTGGAATGAAATTTATTGGATATTTTAAACTTTTTTAACAAATGGAAAAGTGGGGCGTGCAATATTATTCGGCCCCCTTGAGTTAATACTTTGTAGCGCCACCTTTTGCTGCGATTGCAGCTGCAAATCACTTGGGGTTTGTCTCTATCAGTTTTGCACATCGATAGACTGAAATTCTTGCCCATTCTTCCTTGCAAAACAGCTGGAGTTCAGTGAGATTGGAGAGAGACGTTTGTGGGAACAGCAGTTTTCAGCTCTTTCCACAGATTCTCGATTGGATTCAGGTCTGGACTGTGACTTGGCCATTCTAACACCTGGATACGTTTATTTTTGAACCATTTCATTGTAGATTTTGCTTTATGTTTGGGATCATTGTCATGTTGGAAGATAAATCTCCATCCCAGTCTCAGGTCTTTTGCAGACTCCAACAGGTTTTCTTCCAGAATGGTCCTGTATTTGGCTCCATCCATCTTCCCATCAATTTTAACCATCTTCCCTGTCCCTGCTGAAGAAAAGCAGGCCCAAACCATGATGCTGCCACCACGTTTCACATTGGGGATGGTGTTTTGAGGGTGATGAGCTGTGTTGCTTTTACCCCAAACACATATCGTTTTGCATTGTGGCCAAAAGGTTTGATTTTGGTTTCATCTGAGCAGAGCACCTTATTCCACATATTTGGTGAGTCTCCCAGGTAGCTTGGGGCAAATTCAAACGAGACTTTTCATGGATATCTTTGAGAAATGGCTTTCTTCTTGCCACTCTTCCATAAAGGCCAGATTTGTGCAGTGTACGACTGATTGTTGTCCTATGGACAGACTCTCCCACCTCAGCTGTAGATCTCTGCAGTTCATCCAGAGTGATCATGGGCCTTTTGCCTGCATATCTGATCAGTCTTCTCCTTGTTCGAGATGAAAGTTTAGAGGGACGGCCAGATCTTGGTAGATTTGTAGTGGTCTGATACTCCTTCCATTTCAATATGATCGCTTGCACAGTGCTCCTTGAGATGTTTAAAACTTGAGAAATCTTTTTGTCTCCAAATCCGGCTTTAAACTTTGCCACAACAGTATCTCGGACCTGCCTGGTGTGTTCCTTGGTCTTCATGATGCTTTCTGCACTTGAAACAGAACCCAGAGACTATCACAGAGCAGGTGCATTTATACATAGAGTTGATTACATACAGGTGGATTCTATTTATCATTACCAGTCATTTAGGACAACATTGGATCATTCAGAGATCCTCACTGAACTTCTGGAGTGAGTTTGCTGCACTGAAAGTAAAGGGGCCGAATAATATTACACGCCCCACTTTTCAGTTTTTAATTTTTTTAAAAAGTTTAAAATATCCAATAAATTTTGTTCCACTTCACGATTGTGTCCCACTTGTTGTTGATTCTTCACAAAAACATTAGAATTTATATCTTTCTGTTTGAAGCCTTAAATGTGGCAAAAGGTTGAAAAGTTCAAGGGGGCCAAATACTTTCACAAATCTGCGAACAAAGAATGCGCATATAGGGTCTTATCTCAATTAAACACTTTCACTCGGCGATGTGGAATTGCTTACCTTTGTCAGTTGTGATCACCCACAACTGGTAGAAAAGCGTTATGGCAGCTGCTGCAGGGACCGCACTCCCACAGGAAACCGTGACTGTGATGCAAAAGTTCTTTGGACGAAGTGCCTTAATGCCCGCACTGCTGCTACAGGATCAAATCAAAGGAACCGAGACACAGGAATGTCTGGATCAGCAAAAGCCTTTATTTTCCGACGCGTTTCGGAGCCTCCTACCGAGCTCCTTTCTCATGTTCCCTGAGGAAGGAGCTCGGTAGGAGGCTCCGAAACGCGTCGGAAAATAAAGGCTTTTGCTGATCCAGACATTCCTGTGTCTCGGTTCCTTTGATCCTGTAGCAGCAGCGCGGGCATTAAGGCACTTCGTCCAAAGAACTTTTGAAATACTTTCACAAGGCACTGTACTTTAAATATGGTGCACTCTTTATTAGATCTTTTCCCTTTTTTATTTACTTATGGTGCCAAATACACTATAAATTATTGAGACGCCTACAAGTTACACCTGGAGCAGCTTTTATGTTACACTTTTATAAATTCATAGCCAAAAATAAGAAGTTGGTTTTCCTTTTGCAGCTAAAACAGCTACTATTCTTCCTCAGAGGCTTTCTACAAGATATTTAAGGGTGTATGTGAGAATTTAAGCCCATTTATCCAAAAGAGCATTTGTGAGGTCAGATACTGATGTTGGAGAAGAGGTCCGGGCTCGCAATCTCCTTTACTTTTTTAATCCAAAGGTGTTTCATGGAGTTGAGGTCAGGACTGTGCAGCCAATCATGTTTTTCCACACCATACCGATCCAACCATGTGTTTATGGACCTTTGCGTCATTCTGGGACAGAAAAGGGCGTTCCCTAAATTGTTACTAAAAAGTTGGGAGCATATAATTGTCCAAGCTGTCTGGGTTTTAGTTTTATATCGTAATCTCAATTTACAGGGAACTTGTCAGATACTTCATGTCCCCAGAGCTATCACCATCTGTCCCTGCAGCTTCATAGTACTATTCTAATCATCCCCGTCTGAGCTGATAATGTACTGTAATAGTTGATAAAAAAAAATCATTTTTATCTTACATTTTCAGATGTTAAATAGGCAGTGTCTAGACACTCAGGGCGTTGTTGTTGTGTGCCACCTTCCATTCATAATGTCCAAGCGCTTTTTTTCCCCTCTCTCTCTCTCTATCTCACGCCCACCCGGCTCTCTTTCCAGTCCTGCGCATTGCGTTGCTCTGAAGACGGCAATTGCCTTACGTATGGCAGCGCACAGCATGCATAGCAGCGCGCCACGGCTTCAAACCATGCACACTGGACATGATGACGCTGGCAAGATACACCCCAAAGAAGAGCGCAATGAGCAGGACTGGAAAAAAAGCTGGGTGGGCAAGAGAGGGGGATGGGGGGGAGTGCTTGGACATTAGGTTATCACGTCCAAAAAAATGTAAATTAAAAAATTATTTTTTTATCAACTATTATACTACAGTATTAGGTCAGACAGGCTGCTTAGAATAGTACTACAAAACGTCATGGACAGATAGTGATAGCTTTGGTAGCATAAAGTAGCTGACAGGTTCCCTTTAATTCTTCCAAGATCTAAAACATCTGAATTACACAAATCTTATATTTTTGTGCATTTCAATAATATACCTATCTTTGAATGCAGAAGCAGTGAGGAGTGGACTTGCTAATCTTGTAGGTTCAGTGGGGGCAATAACTTCCTATCCATTCATGGATTATACATGAAATTATATAGTTTCTGTCCTAGGTTGACAATCTTTTGGTTGAAACTTGAAAGTCACAAAATTTTATTTTAACTACTGTTGGTTCCAGATGTTACCGTGTACCTTAGCTTTGTTGCTTTAAGTTCTTTAAACTTTTTTTTTTTTACAATCTCTGTCCCCTTTGCTTTTCAGGTTCTCCAATGTCAGCTAGCAGAACTTGGCCTTCTTTTGAAACAACATCCAGTCCCTCTGTACCTTTCTCAACCAGCTATTCCATGCCATCTTCACACACTTTTCCACCAGCAACTTACAGTTCCATGCATAATGGTAACTACTTTTCAGCCGTACCCCAACACTTGATGCCTTCCTCTTCAGCAGAACATATGAACACCCAAAATCCCTTATTTCCAAACATGATCAGTTCTTCTGTCAATCATGGAAATGCCTTGCAGCACATGCTAAATAGTGGTATTGTGCCACAGACTATGACTAATGCTTTAGCATCTAATGTTCCGCCAGCCACCCAGTGGTCTGCAACAGCACCTATGTTTTCCTTAGCCAATGTCTTATCTCTGGCTATGAGTATGGCTCAAACCTTGCTACCAGTAGCATCATCTGCTACAACACAACCTCAAGGGATGCCTCCTGCCTTTCCTCAGCCAATGTCTGGACATATCCACACTCCTTTGATGTATCCCTCAAGTTACTCTCAGCCTCAAAGTCCAGTCAAAGATTTCCGTGGTCAGTGCCCTTATGTATACCCTGGCTCACCTCATACCAGTGGGATGTATATTCAAAATATGCCAGGCCAAACTTTTTCTAATGTGGGTAGCAATTTCTCACAGCCCTTTGCACCCCAAGATTATGTGCCACACAGTGGAATGTTTCCTCAGCAAGTGCCATCTACAAGCATGCCAGGATACCTTCAACAACCAACTCAGCAGCTGGAAGTGCCACCTTCTCCTGGGATTGTCATGGACTTGCCTGAGCTCCAGCCAGGGTTAGGGGGCTTCAACGAGGTGTCTTCTTCTCCTACTGGAAATCAGGTTTCAGAAGCTACTGGATGTGTGGTGGGACAGACCATGAACAAACCTGTAAGCATTAGCTTTTAACGTGTGAGGTGATGTAAATTGTCTTGTTGGGACGTGGTTCAGTCAACAGATTGATTAAAGGGATAAGTTCTTGCTAGATTCTCCAAATAAACCAAAGAGAACTGATGATTATGGTGCTCCAACCTTGAGTTTACCGTAAGTACTGTTGTGGGCTGATCATGACCAAACAGATTATTAAACAATGTCCTGACAGCAGGGAATGTGCTATCGATGTGAATCGAAATAAATGCACTTTAAACAAATGGTCTACACTACTTCTTAGATCCTTATGGTCTACCAAAAACCTCCATGTGATTGGTAGTTACTTTTGCAGGTAAATATAGGGATTTTTCAGCACATATACAAGATATTGCAGAATAATTTTATTTTGCAAACTGGGCCAAAATCTAAATAATGGCATTTGTTACTGTGACTTACATACATTAAGTGGGTCATGCATTATATTTAATTACACCCTTTAGTATCAGGATATCAGTGAATGATATTACTGCATCATACATTTATAAAATATGGACCCCTTACATACTTATATCAGTGGTTATGGTTTCATTTGGAACTAGCATGGAATAAACCTTTATCTTCACAAATTCTATTTTATGTGTTATGTGTAATAGTTCTGTTTTAGGCTCATACACACCATAAACATAGGCGCTGATACCTATGGGTATGATCCCAGGAGGGATATCTTCAAGCAAATGCTGTTTTAGGAGGGATTTGCTTATATGAGAATAAGGGAAATCTTAAAACTACCTGTATAGTCTACTAAACATCTTTCCCAATCATTATTTTGCTTTTAACGCTGTTTACTTTCCTCAATCTTCTCTCTCCACGACTGATTCCTTATGTAGAAGGGAAGGAAGAGATAAATTCACAGGGTATTTTTTTTTTTTTTGAGGAAACTTTGCTGCTGCTTTTTTAATTGCTATCTTAAAGTATGTAAGTTTTTTATGTGTCTTCTACTTTCATATAATAATATTATTATGATATTATGCTTTACTTTATTTCACAAGGTTGTATTCCCAATGTTAAATCCATTGGGAAAACTTAGTTTATAGAGTGTTAGGACAGAAGGAGATATTCCCCAGTCCATCAAGAATAAACAGACAAGATGGGTCCAGCATTTATACAATGTGAATAGAATATGAATTTTTTAGGAACATTTATAGCCCTTTTTTACTTTTTTATTAACAAAGGTCCCTTGAGCATCTAAAGGCCCAGTCACACGGAACGACGTTGAAACGATGTCGGCAACGATCTCGGGGGGGCACGGTCATTTCTGACATCATTTCAACAACGCTGGTGAGATACCACACGTCTAGATATCGTGGACAACTCACCAACGATGTTGTGAGCAGGTATCGTTCACAAACCCCGCGAACGATACCTGCTCGTTGCTGTGAATGGAAGAAGTCGTCCACGACATCGTTATCGCGGTGTCACACAGAATGATGCAGCAGGTCGATGGAGTTGAGATCGTCAGGTTTTCCAACATGTTGGTAAACCTGTCAACTCCGACCCAGCGATTTATTGTTGCAACTTGCCAGTGTCACACGTAGCGAGGTCGTAACGACAACGCTGGTATGCTTCCGAACCTGTGACGTATCAGCGATGTCGTTAACGATGTTGTGCCGTGTAATGGGGCCTTAAGACCTTTCATTCTAGGGATTTTCAGTCCACGTTAGGGTAAAGCCCCCGTCACACGGGGCGACATCGCCGCCTATTACTTAGGCGATGTAGGAGCGTGGCCTATCGGCAGCGACATCGCCCCTACGTTGCCTCATGTAAAGGGGCGATGTCAGCGCCGCCGGGTGGTCGCCTGGTTTCAGAGCAGTGCTCTGAAACCAGGCAACCGATCTGGGGCGATGTGCACACATCGCCCCATGTAACCGGCCGCCGGCGACCTGTCAGGCGATGGGAGCCATAGGCTCACATTGTCCTGCATCGCCGCTGGGGTTTTCAGACACCCCGGCGGTGATGCCGCCTGACAGCTCGCCGGCGTGGAGCTGGTGATGTCGCCCCATGTAAATGAGGGACAGCGACGCTGGCAGGGCGCCAAAAACATGCGCGCACCCGCCAGTCGCCGCCGACATCCTCAGCCCCGTTGCCAGGTGTGATGGGGGCTTAAAGGTATGGCTTTTGATTTTTATTTTGCACAAGTTAAAGTAGATATTTATATCTTTTATTGATGTCGAACAATACATCACCTTGACGGAAAAGGGTCCAGTCTTTGATAAACAGTTGATTTGTTCATCTCAAAATCTGTGCATAAGAAATGAAATAATAGGATATTAACTTGTTATTGAATACAGTAAAGTGTAAGATTACTTTAAAATCTGTGTGATTTCACCTCCGAGACGTCAATGCTGTGCAGGGGAACTGAAGGACAGCTCTATTAAATTAAATAGGACCAGACGCAAATAAAAAGTAAAAGTCAGGAGGCAGTAGAACTGAATAAGTGCAGAAACCACATCATTCTCATAATTGGGGGCCTCCCAAATATGCCATTAAGATAGAAGGCCAGATCCCATCAATGACTTTTCCTAACCTACCTTACTGAGAGGGAACATTTCTTATCAGAGCAAATGAAGTCCAGCCATTTTATAAGTGCTGAGATCCCATTTTACTTAGGGCAGAGGTCCCCAACCCTTCTGATTCTGAGAGCCATATTCAGCTATGGGAGAGGTTCATGAGCCAAATCCAGCTCGCAGACCTTCACAGTAGTGTTATGCAGAGCCCCCATTATGGTCCAGGGATTCCTACTTTACCCCAATTCAGATCAGCTCTTCTATTTGGGACTACTCACAAAAGTCACCATCTGGGACCTACTCTTCATAACTGTTTGCTGATACTAATGCAACAAGCTGGAAGACAGCTGCGAGCAACACATCATGGACCCCTGAGCCACATGTGGCTCCCGAGCTACAGACTGGGATCTCTGAATTAGGACAATGGCTTGTGACATCTCTGTGGACACAATTTATGTATACTTCTATTATGTCTAAATTAAGTGATTGAATATATAAAAAGTGAAGAACCCCATTACATAATACAACAAAGTTAGTTATATAACGGAACAGGGTTTTTTAGGACTTACCGAATGATGGCAAAGCGAACCTGTCACAGAGTCAAGTCACCAGCATTTGTTATTCCAGTGGCTCCCCTGAGTAATTTGGTCTTTGTTACTTTTTTCAATTGGTTATAGGGTTCCAGAGATATAATCAGGAGTAGATATACCATTGGTGTAACCTGTACAACCACACAGGGGCCCAAAGCAGGTATAACTGTGCATGAAGATGAAGTTTTTGGACTACAAAAGATCCATATACTGGTCATGAACAGGTGCCCTCTTCTGTCTGTGCCCGCTACTGGATAGGGTCCTTTTTATTCAGTATTCATTTTTATATTTTTTTACCAAGGGGGTGTGGTTCATATGATTCTTTTTGGGCATGTCTTTGGACTGTTGTGCGTAATTAAACTGAAAGCTCCGCCACCATGAAAATACCATAAAAGTTAATACAAACTAAAAAGACCCATATCTCTGGAACCATATATTCCATTTAGGAAAAATTAGCAAAAACCATATTAGACCCCTTTTCACATCAGCGTTTTTCGCTGATGTGTGGCCAATCCGGTAGGTGGCGCCGGATCTGCCACCTAACGGCCTACTTGTGGTGCCGATCTGGCAAGCCCTATGCATTGTCTATGGGGCTTGCGGTCCGCTGCGGCAAGTGCGGTTCTGCCAGATGCTGCAGATCTGGCACTTGTGGCCGCAAAAAAAAACGCTGCTTGCAGCTTTTTTCTTTTGCGGCCGCAATTGCTGGATCCGGCCGATCCGGCGTAACCACACTTGCCGCACTGGTCCGCAAGCCCCATAGACAATGCATGGGACTTGCCGGATTGGCGCCACAAGTCAGCCGTTAGGTGGCAGATCCGGCGCCACATACCGGATTGGCCACACATCAGCGAAAAACGCTGATTGAGAAAGGGGTCTTAGTTAGGGGAAAAAACGAGAACAAACTGTCTGCTCTTGGCTTGGTAATAGGTTTTCTTTAACAGATCAACTCAATGTTCTTATTATTACTCACAATAGCATCACACTGTACTGAGGTCTCCGCAAAAGAATGAAAGCTTCGGCATCCATGAACGGACTATACTTTTTTAATGCAAAACTTGAAACTTAATTACAAAGAAAACTGCTTATGGGATGTTTTACATAAAATTCCCGTGTTTTATTTAAAAAAAAACATAATTAAAAGCAAGTAGTTTAGTTTTAGTTGAACTATCTTAGGTAGTAATATTTTAATTTAAAATAAAAAGCTTTTATAATCAGATCTAATCTTTTTAATGCCAACACTGCCTGTTAGTTACATAACTTACTGTACAGAATATAAACATAAAAATATAGCAATATACATAGAAATCTAAGTAACCAAATACCATAATGGTACATAATATAATTTAATCATAAGAAATATTTTTAACTATAATTTTAGAATTACTAAAAAAAAGCCAGATGTATTTTTGTATTTTTATATCTACACAGTTGCAGCCGTCAATTTTGTGTTGCAAAGTAAAAAAAGTAACTTTAATAATAATTTAATTATTAGGTGACAATATGCTATTTTTTTGTTCAGTGCTTGACCAATATACAGTATAGTATATAGGATTATGATTCCAATTTTTAACCCATTGATCTTTTTCACCTTTATGATACACAATTTCTACAGATATTTTAATTTTCAATGACATGTTGCTACTTTGCTAAATTTAGCAGGTCGTATTTAAGGATTGTAAAATGCATTAACATTGGGAGATTTAAGAAATACCATTGCCTTGATTACTCTCTGAACTCTGGCTCGGTGCCTGGCCTCTTAATCTTTTAGTGCAAATCCTTGTTACAGTGTGCATACTAATAAAGCGCCTAGTATGAGTCCCCTGAATCACAGAGTACACTGGGTTAATAAAGGTGACTAAGCTGTTTTACATTTCATTTCTTTGTTTTGCCGTACAGATATTAATGATTTCTGAGACTCATTAAATTAGTTCAGGGGTGGGGAACCTCAGGCCGCAGGGCCAAATGCAGCCCTCAATAACTTTTTGGCGGCCCTGGGGCAGATTCTTGGGGACTGCAGTGCTCAGACTGGCCATGTTTTGCTGACTGTCCGCCCTTTAAATCCAGCTCTCCAGAGATCTCTATGCCCCAGCTTCAACCCCCACCTGCGATGTATATGCTCCCAGCCTCTCCTGTGATGTCTAGGGCTCTAGCAAACCTGGAGAAGCAGTTGAGAAGCAACATGACCAATATCACCTAACATCACAGCAACACCAAAGAGAAGCTGCCCCAACCACCACAGTAGGGTGAGTTGACTATTTAACCCAATATAGCAGGGGAATTTTCAAGTTGATAATTTTGTACGGCTCCCGAAGGATGCTAGAAATTTCAAAATGGTCCCCGGCATAAAAATGGTTCCCCGCCCCTGAATTAGTTGGATGATCGATTAGATTCTTTATGGTTATTCTGCTCAATTAAATTTAAAGTTATGTAGTAAAAAACAATTATTGTTATTTCTCCAAGTAAGAATTCATATTAGGCTGCATCAGTATTTTTCAGCATTTGTGGCAGAGCCGGCAATTTTGCCTGATCTGCCGGAAGCCAGAACACCTGCGGCAAGATGGTGTTCAGCCTAATTCATTACCTATGGGACTTGCGGCGAGTTGAAAAACCACTGCTAGCAGCATTTTTGTCCGTTGCCATAAGTGCCGCAAGTGCAAAACCACAAGTGCCGCACATGTCCGCAAGTCCCATAGTGAATGAATTAGGCCGAACGCAGTCTTGCCGCAAGTGATCCAGCTTTCGGCATATCAGGCAAAACTGCCTGATCTGCCGCAGATGCTGAAAGCCACTGATGTGAAAGTAGCCTTAGCTCTCTTCCAGGAGGAAGAAAATTGTCTTTCTTGGGCCGCATACAAGAACATACCCTGTATACCATGGAAAATATTTAGGGATAACTGTCAAAGCCATCTGTGAGCAGCAGTATCACAATGGTGCCTCTTCTCAGTCTAGGTTGGCTGGCGTTGTTCCCTCTGATCTGTGTAAGGCTAGCGTCATACTGGCGTCATGGATGCATTTTTTCCATGCGTTTCTCACGCTTGTCTTTTGTGAAAAAAGCATGGAAAAATGCATCCATAGGCCCCAATGCAAAGATTGCATGGCCAAAGTGCCATGCGTTTGTTGGATGCGTTTTTTGGCTCAGCACCAAAAAATGCATCATGCTGCATTTTTTGGTGCGTTTTTGTTGATTTTCAAGAACGCATGCGTGTTTGTAACATGGGGCCCTACGGGGAAACGCATGCAAAAACGCATGGCACTAAATGGTACCATGCGTTTTTGCTTGCGTATTTTAAGGCTGCTCCTGACCTAACAGCAAAAACAAAGCCCAAAAACACAGGCTGTCAAAAAAACCCTTAAAAAACGCAGCCAAGTGTGACCCTAGCCTAATCTGGAAACGACTAGTTAATAACAGCCTAAGGTCAGGGACTCACTGTTCGAGATTATATAATTAAAGGATACCACACTCTCTAGACAAGTATATCTGTTATTGGGCTTAGTGACCTCATTATTAGGCCGGAGACACACTATGCGAGATGCATGTAAGATTCTCGTATGACTCACCCAGAACGGCTGCCGACTCTCTGGACAGGAGCACGTCAGCTACTTGCTTTTCTATGAAGATGACGCGCTCCTATCCAAAGAGGCTGCGGCCGTTCCGGGTGAGTCATACAAGTATCTTGCATGCATCTCGCATAGTGTGTCTCCGTCCTAATAATGAGGGTCAGTGAACTAAATTATAGATCTGCTTGTCGACAGAGTGTTGTATCCTTTAACGCTATAATTTCCATACCACGCTTTAGGCTGTGTGCACACATTACGTTTTTTAATGCAGATTGGTCACAAACCTGCATGTAAATCCTTATGCCAGCAAAGTCTATTGGAATTTTTGAAGTGTGAAGTGCACATTTTGCTTATTTTTCCCTTGCAGATTTGGTGCAGCATTTCAATTCTTGGTGTGTTTTTGCCTGCATATTTCCAATTCCAATGCATGGAAAATGCATTGGAAATCAACATGGCAAAAACGCATCAAATGCACATGCATGCATTTTTGGGTGCTTTTTTCCTGCCAAGAGATGTGGATTTGGTGCAGAAATGTCTGAAATGTTGGCATATAGCCTTAAGGCCCCGTCACACCTGAGATGTCGGTGGCGACTGGCGGGTGCACGCACGTTTTTGGCGCCATGCCAGCGTCGCCGTCCCCCATTTACATGGGGCGACATCTCCAGACCCGCGCCGGCGAGCTGACAGGCGGCATCGCTGTCGGGGTGTCTGAAAACCCCAACGGCAATGCAGGACAATGGGAGCCTATGGCTCCCACCGCCTGACAGGTTTCAATTTCTGGCAAGAAATAAAACCAATGTGTGTGCACAGCTTTTCCTGAATCACATAGATTTTGCTGGGAATGAAAAACGCAGGTTTAGCATAAAATCAAGGTAAAAACATACCACAAAAGTGCACCAAAACTGCAGGAAAACTGACCTGTGTGAACAAAGCCTTAGGCTAGAAACACACTGTCTGAGTGACATGCGAGTTACTCGCAGGAGTCTCAGATCATTCACCCAGCACGACCCTTGCCTCTTTGGATGGGCTACTCAGTGGTATGTTTTTCTATTAGCTCCACTGCTCCCTCCAGAGAGGGGGAGGCCATCCTGGGTGAATGATCCAACACTCGATGTCACTCAGACAGTGTGTTACCAGCCTAAGTCTTCATATGGCAGATAGATCTGATCAGTGAAAACTAGTACAGTTCATAGCCAGTCGAATAAAAATAAAAAATATTACACTAAAATATTATACTCTAATAGATTATTAAAGTCAATTTATTAATTTATATGTTAGTTATGTTAATTACATGCATGTGTATTGAAGAAGTTTTCCCACAGGCTCTCGCTCTCAGTCCTATAGATGTAAATGGAGCAGTGCACTAAATTGTCATTTTATCAGTGGGGCTCCCAGCCTGGAGTGATAGATAGGTGACATCAGTATTTTTGCCATCTATTCTGAGAGCAACATAATGTAGAGACAAAGACCGTGATTCCAACTATATGTCCCTTACTTGGCTGCTTGCTGTAGTTTTGGTAAAATCAATGTGTTATCATCAAGAGATTATCCCTAGAAGAATAGTAAACCTGCTGCTATGTCGTATTTATGAATTTCTGTATAACTTTGCCCCACCACTGATTGCCAGCTTCCTGCCTATGCACAGTGTACACAGAAAAGTGCCAATGAATGGTGTGGGCGGAGTTATACAGTGCTCAGCATTTAGAGACCTGGTAGATCTACAGAAGATAAGCTTATCAAAACTACAGCAAGCAGCCCAGTAAGTGATATTTCTCTGGAATGAAGGTCTCTGCCCCAACATCATGCTCCTGTCAGATGGGGTAGCAAAAATCATCTTTAAGGCACTACAGTGCATGTAATGATGTGCCCAGTCTTTGCCTTTTAGGTGTCTAAAATTGATTTTATTAGCCTTAATTATTATTATTTAATACCAATTATTATTATGAAATCACAAGTACAACCATTTGATACATGGTGGTGATGGTAGATGTTTTATCAACAGAACCAGTGATGAGAGAACTTTACACTGTGTGCAGAATTATTAGTCAAGTTGTATTTTAGATTATTATTTTTATTATTGATCAACAACTATGTTCTCAATCAACTCAAAAGACTCATAAATATCAAAGCTTAATATTTTTGGAAGTTGGAGTGTTTTTTTTTTAGATTTGGTTATCCTAGGAGGATATCTGTTTGTGCAGGTAACTATTACTGTGTAGAATTATTAGGCAACTTAATAAAAATCAAACATATTCCCATCTCACTTGTTTATTTTCACCAGAAAACCAATATAACTGCACAAAAATTAGAAAAAACATTTCTGACATGTAAAAACAAAACCCAAAAAAGAAGTGACCAATATAGCCTCCTTTCTTTATGATGACACTCAATAGCCTTCCATCCATAGATTCTGTCAGTTGCTTGATCTGTTTACGATCAACATTGCGTGCAGCTGCCACCACAGCCTCCCAGACACTGTTCCGAGAGGTGTACTGTTTTCCCTCCCTGTAGATCTCACATTTCAGGAGGGACCACAGGTTCTCTATGGGGTTCAGATCAGGTGAACAAGGGAGCCATGTCATTATATTTTGCTCTTTTAGACCTTTACTGGCCAGTCACACTGTGGAGTAGTTGGATGCATGTGATGGAGCATTGTCCTGCATGAAAATCATGTTTTTCTTGAACGATACCAACTTCTTCCTGTACCACTGCTTGAAGAAGTTGTCTTCCAGAAACTGGCAGTAGGTCCGGGAGTTGAGCTTCACTCCATCCTCAACCCGAAAAGGTCCCACAAGTTCATCTTTGATGATACCAGCCCATACCAGTACCCCACCTCCACCTTGCTGGCGTCTGAGTCGGAGTGGAGCTCTCTGCCCTTTACTGATCCAGCCTCTGGCCCATCCATCTGGCCCATCAAGAGTCACTCTCATTTCATCAGTCCATAAAACCTTTGAAAAATCAGTCTTAAGATATTTCTTGGCCCAGTCTTGACATTTTATCTTATGTTTCTTGTTCAAAGGTGGTCGTTTTTCAGCCTTTCTTACCTTGGCCATGTCCCTAAGTATGGCACACCTTGTGCTTTTTCATACTCCAGTAACGTTGCAGCTCTGAAATATATCAAAATTGGTGGCAAATGGCATCTTGGCAGCTTCACGCTTGATTTTCCTCAATTCATGGGCAGTTATTTTATCGCCTTTTTTGCCCAACACGCTTCTTGCGACCCTGTTGGCTATTTGCCATGAAACACTTGATTGTTCGGTGATCACACTTCAAACGTTTGGCCATTTCAAGACTGCTGCATCCCTCTGAAGACATCTCACAATTTTGGACTTTTCAAGCCCGTCAAATCTCTCTTCTGACCCATTTTGCCTAAGGAAAGGCATTTGCCTAATAATTAAGCACACCTTATATAGGTTTGATGTCATTAACCACACCCTCCTCATTACAGAGATGCACATCACCTGATTTACTTAATTGGTAGTTGGCTCTCAAGCGTATACAGTTTGGATAGGACAACATGTATAAAAAGTATCATGTGATCAAAATACTCATTTGCCTAATAATTCTGCACACAGTGTATTCTCCAGATTAGTCTATTTTAGTGTATTTTAACACTTTCATACAACCAGTAATAAGCGCCTCTACTGTAAGTTAATGTTTCACGTTAGAACATTTTGTTTCTTTGTCTGTACTGGTTAAAGCTGATTTATTTTTGTTTGTTTAAACAAAACTTTTAATTACCGAGAAGGAAGTAGATCCTTGTATTTCAAAACTGTCTAAGGCCAGAGATACACTATGCGAGATGTATGCGAGATATACTCACATGAGTCTCACATGACTCACCCGGAACTGCCGCCGTCTCGCTGGATGGGAGCGTGTCAGCTGCATGTGTTTCTATGCAGCTGACACGCTCCTGTCCAGAGAGCCGGCAGCCGGTTGGGTGAGTCATGTGACTATCCCGAAATCATCTTGCCTAGTCTGTCAAAGTCCTAAAACTGAAAGTGTCATTATTAGCTGCAGCAACTAATTACACCTCATCAACTTTATTTTTTCAAGTGCAGTTTAAGAATTGAAAGCTTAGCTTTGATTATTGGTAATTGACAATAAAAATGATCCTACTATCAGTCAGTTTTGATAAATAAGGCCAATACATTTAAAGCACCCATCCAACATTTTGTGTTTTTTGCCTACACTGGAGTGGTGCTTTAAATGTAGGCCCCCTGCCCTCTGTCATATACTCACCTTCTGCCAGCTTCATCATTTTTTGGTGCCAGTCTGGTCCTAAGGCGCCATCTAGTGCCCAAAATGTATGACTGCCTGAAAATCAGAAGTTATACCGCAAGTGCTCAGTGCAAGTCTATGAGGCTAGAATGAGGCCTTCATAGACTTATTTGCCCATGCAACAATTAAGCTGCTAGCAAGTCACAATTCACAGGAGATCAAGGTTGAAAAGACACAGCACTTCTGGGTATGGGTGCTCAGGTAGAATCCAGATCTGTAACTGAAAAGATACAGACCAGGCACTCCAATTAGGTGAAAAAGACAATAATCATTTATTTAACAGCATATTAGCAATCCAAAGGGGCAAAGTTAAATAATTTGCTCCTAATCAGAGCTTCATTAGTTAACAGATTGCTGGGAGAAGTCTGCTAAGGACTGCGGCGTGATCCGGTCCGGGTCTGTCGGGAGGACCCAGACAGCCGCGGACCGGATCAGCACACAGGACTGGGGGGTAAGTGCCCTCCGGTCCGGTGTGCAATGCATGCAGTTCCCGCTGTTAAGTCAGGACCACGTGCAGCGGTCCTGACCTGTCAGCGGCTGCAGCTGAGTGCGCTGCACACCGGACCAGAGGGCATATTAGCCCCCCAGTCCTGTGTGCTGATCCGATCCGCGGCTGTCGGGTCCTCCCGGACAGACCCGGACCGGATCACGCCGCAGTGTGAAGCGGCCCTAAAATGGCTGGAGAAGGTGCAGACATGCAGTGTCCATTACTTGCTTTACATGATAAAAGTCTAGCTGCCTTTAGTCACCTCTAGGTGGCACTTGGGAGCTTGCTGCGTACAGTACATATAATGATCTCAATAATAAAGCAGTAGGCAGTAGAGTTGTCTACAGATAATTATAATACTACCACTACTGTCACACTACAACTCTAATGCTAATAAGTAGCATAACTGTCAATGGAGGGATTTAGGGCTTTGTGGCGAGAAAAACAGCTCTGACGGCTATAAAATGTACTCGGACATTAATCGGCACAGAATGTTCAGCTGAGAAGCAGCACAGTGTAAAAAATGGACAAGCTGTGCACACAAACAAATAACAAGTCTACAAATAGAAAAGGCCTTAAATAGGTCTTATTTTGGTGAGTACACATATATCAAGAGTCCAAAACACAGGAACTAACAAGTAAAAGGCCTTATGTGTCAAAACTTTCTAAAAGACAACCAAAGAAAAAACAGCAACAACTAAAGATCCTCACCTCCTTTTATTCTTCTACTGCACTTTTATAAGAAAGCAAATAAAGGGAATCTGTAATTGATTAATGATGTCCAATGGGCGGAGGAATCCGAGCCCGGCTGCCCGACTACAGTCCGGTATGTTGTCCTCTACAATGATCCACTATTTCAGAGGAAGCATAGTCTCAGGAGGCGGTCATGGACTTTATGGAGGAACCTGACTATTTTGGCTGAGTTCTCCCCCCACCGCTCTAGCTGAGTGATAGCTCTCTTTCATGTGTGTAGATACCCAGAGATCTATCAGTCAACTGGAATGAGTCCGGTGGTTTCTTATAGTCCCCAAGCTCATCAAACCATGTTTTCTCTGAAAATCCAGAGTGTCTCAGAAGAAAAATACCTGGCTCATATCCTGCAGGCTTTGACTTATGGCACAAATCGGCTGTCAGATTTCCTTTAAGAAATGTTATTCTACAGGCAACATGGACACGGTGATTCAGATATACTTATCATAGTTATTTGGATCGAAACAATTGGATCTTTTGACTCTTGTATGTTGTATATAAAGGGAATTTTCTTTACTCTTGAAGAAGTTATAGCGTTGTGGGACAATACACCGTTACTCAGTTCTCACTGGTGTCATGGCTTCTGACTATTACCTGAGCCATGGTGGATATGATGCTTTCTTTCCTTCCTATTGACTCAACATAGGTCCATGAGTATATATATATATATTTTTTTTTTTTTTAATGGCTACAATACTACAATATGCTACTGAGTCTAAGGATCTGAGCCTGAGTTAATACAACTAAGAGGTGGACTGTAGCTTTAATGTCGGAGTGTAGTGAACTTTGTACATTCATGTCCTCATTAATTACTTATCATGGGATGAATATGCATTAACATAGATCTTTGTGACATGGTGAATTAGTTTACTCTTGTGCTTGAATAGGTGTATAAATATAGATATCCCATATATGTCAAAGCTTAAGTGAAGGTAAAATATGGAGTAATCACCACATATAATCAATCTACAGGTCTGTGCTCTGCATGTCTCTATTCCAGAGCATCAATACATTGGCAGCTTTACCAGTAGAACAATTCTTGGAGTAAACTATACAAGTTGGTTTTACACTAACTGCACTTTATGTATGATAGAAAAAAACCCCTTGGCTTCATTTTCATAGTTTTACATACCATAGGGGCCACTCTACTGGGTTATATGGACTTTTTGGAGAGACAGTCCTAGTTCTGGTTGGAACCATATTGTGAACCGATGCTGGACTCCCCATTATATTCTGTCTGCAGAAAGCCAGCTGAATCCCACCCAATGTTTCTATTCTACGGGGTACATGGGAGGGTTGTTAAAAAGCACTTTGGAACTTGGCCCTTGAATAGGTCCATTATTGTGGGGTGAGCCAACACCATGAAAGTGATTGCAATTTGAGTTTTGCTACTTGGTCCCATCTTACGTTATAAGCGTTATTGCACCTTGTTCATGTTTGCACATTGGACCTCTAGGTTTAGGCTGTATTCACACTGGCATCATGCTTCTGTTTTACTGGATTACAATGGATCATATAATATATCTTAATAGAAAGACTCTTCAGATATTTTCCTTCATTGATTTTAATGGTGAAAAGAACAGAATATCAGCCTATTCTGGCCACCATAAAAGACATACAATTCAAAAAAAGGACATTTGCCATGACACAAATCCCATTAACATCATTAGGGCAGTTGAAAAAAATTGAAACCATTGAGTATGAAAAGGGCGAGTGTGAACACAGCCTGGCATGCTTTGGCTTCCTATGCAGATTTTTCCTGATATATATTTTTCTATATCATATTTTTACATTGTCTTAAAAATATATTATACAATCAGTGGCAAAATGATTCCTTATGATATGATCAGGTTGGTTCTTGAATGTAAGCTGTTGACGGTTTAGATTGTAAGCTCTGAAGGGCAGGGATAGCCCATCTACTTGTGTCTGATAATGCATCTCCTTGTTGATCAATGATAAGTGGGCACTAGAGAAATCTGGTAGTAGAAGTGAAGGGTACAAGGAAAACGGTAATTGGCAGCTGCTTAACTCTTTCTAAGCCAAGGACCAAATGTACTTGGGGGGTACCCAGATAATATAGAATGACATATTGGGCAGTAATCTTAACATACTGCTTTTTCTATCTTATGTTATCTTGTATACATGTGGGCGCCCACTCATTATTTATGTGACATGGGAGTTTGCTACTTTTTAGCATATACATTGAATTGAATGCCATTGTGACACGTATTGGACAATCTCATCTTACAATTGTTTTTACGGAAATAATTTTCTGAATAAAATCTAGAACAAAGTTGATTGTGATGTTTGTCTTGCATTCAGAATAGAGTTAACGGGGGAGGGGGGTATTTGTTTTGGGGGGCCCATGTACACGGACAGATCATTTGCCCATTAAAAGCAACAGTTGACGATATATTCATTTTCTTCCATGAAAGCCATCAGCAGCATTCGTACAATCATGCCCGTACAGTCTCTTTATTGTCTACAACATATTCCATGTTTGCACAATAGGAATGTGCTACAGATGATTTTAATGACTACAGTAAGGATCAAACATTCCAATTATAGTCCATTTGACCAATCACTGTCCTGTGTAAATTGGCCTTTTTAATTGGTAATCTATCAGAAATTATGTTGCCAAAAGTAAGTGGACATCATTTTGACCTTATGGCCAAAATTTGTATGCAACCGTACAGTTTACATAGACCAAGTTAGAAGCAGAATGGGTCGTACTGAGCGGCAGAAGTGACCTTAAATATTGGTAATTTAGGAGTCAACTTCCCCGGTTACTTAGTTTAATTTCCATGCTGCAAAAGCTGCAAGAGCACCAACAGATCAGCTGTGAAGAGGACACTCATATATGACACCATGGATCGATGGCCACTCCATGGCCGAGCAGCCACATGCAAGTCATGTACAATGAGAAAATGGAGTGACATTAAGGAGCCCATACAAATAGTAAGAACATGTTGTCTGACCATTTCATGTGAATGTCCACAACCTTTAAAGATCGCAGACGTTGGAGAAAGAAAGATCCACCAAGTTGCATTGTTTTCTTCCTAAAAAAAAGATGAGCCGATGGCAGATGTGACAACAGCTTCCCCTTTCCTCACTGGGGACGTGTGTAGGAGAAATTAGGAAGAATTGTTATCAACTGTAGGAGTATTCAGCCAGTTATCTAAGGATATGTTCACATGAAGTTTTTCCAAATGGTTACAAAATTGATCCAAGAAATGTTCAAAGAGATTTTGAAGCAGATTTGATGAGCATTTTGAAGCCCATCCACATCAAAGTCCACAGCAAAAAGCTCTGTGTGAACATATCCTAAGGTGTATGACCAGACCTAAAGGGGTGTTTTCAGGTTTTAAAGTTATCCACTATTCACAGAATAAGAGAGGTTTCCGATTGCTACTGGTCCGACCGCCGTAGCCCTAATTGATCTCTGAAAAGCTCCTGCTGACTGGAACAGAGGGTCAATTATGCAGATTACTGCTCCATTTATTCTTAATGGGAGTGTCGGAGATTGCCATATGCTACGCTTGGCTGATCTTTGGTGCTCCTACTAGAATGAAAGCTTAGGTAGGAAGCATGATAGACCTCCACTCCGTATTGCCAGGCCTAGTTCTCTGGATCAATAGGGGCCACAGCAATCGGAAAGATCCCCTATCTGAAAGGAGACAACTTTCAAACTTAATCAATACAAAACAGGGTGGGGGAACAAGAGGGGCAATAGTGCCCTATCACTAATGACACTCAGATATGAGTGGTGTCATGCAGTTCCACTCACCTATTCTAGTTGTGCGACCCACAACTGGTTTAAAAGCATAACACAGTATCAGCTGCTGCAGGACCTCCACCGACCACTCCAAAGTGGAAAAACTGCCAGAAAATATGGGAAGCAAGGTGTGCCACAGTCCGCGCTGCTGAGTCCACAAAATCACCTGGGATGCAAGATGTTGTAGCAGTATACTTCTTTATTCCTTCCTACGTGTTTCGGCCCTTTCCTGGCACCTTCCTCAGTTATTTTGGAAGGTCTGAAAATGTTAACCCCTTCATTACTTTAACAGCATAAAAGTCAATAAGGGCATATTAAGGAACAAGGTGGAAAAGGGGGAAAGGCAACACGTTTCTGACCTGCGTGGACCTTATTCAATGTATTGAGGCTTATGTCGCCGCATCTGCCGATCTGCCGCGTAATGGCCGACTTGCGCCACCGATCCAGCAAGCCGCATTCATTCTCTATGGGGCTGGCAACCAGGTGCGGCAAGTGCTGTATTGCCAAATATGGCGCTTGCAGCACCGCAAAAAAAATGCTGCTAGTGAAGGATCTACCAGATTCAGCAATACCGCATTTGCCACACCTGACCGCAAGTCCCAAGAGAATGAATGGGGTTTGTCGGATCAGTGCCGCAAGTCGACCGTTACGTGGCAGATCCGACAGATGCAGCGACATCTGCCGGGTCTGCCTCAAATTACAATAAACGCAGATGTGAAAGCAGCCTAAGGTCCACATAGGACAGAAACACCTTGCCCCTCCCATTTTTTCCACCATGTTCCTTAATATGCCCTTATAAACTTGTATGCCTATGCCATCTTTGTATTTGATTTGTATTTTATGTGATGCAATACATTTTCAGACCTTTTTGGCAGGGACGATCCTGCCTTTCTTTGGATACTTACGGTGAGCGTTTGTCTGTGCACCCGAAGCAGGTGAGCTGGAGACACTACTTCCGGATCGGGGCAGTACTTTATCTCTGCAGCAGTCACTTGTACAGGAATATTGTGCTACTCTTATAAAATGCAGAATTGATTACCGTTGTAAGGAAGAAGTTGGATTTTGGTTGATTACATTTCAGTTCTCGTCATTCCTATGTGTCTTGTGAGTTGAGGTTTAGCCTGAGGTTCCCGAGTGCAAAACCACTAAAGCTGTCATGTATATCTATAATAGTGGATGTAATTTCAGGTCTGTGACATCTGTATGTCATCCACCTTATGCCAATGAATTACTGGCTGACATGGTAATAGTACCTACCGTATATGATATGGAGTCATCAAATATACTGTACCAGAAGATGGCAAAGTGCATGGGATAATGACGATGATGACATTATCTGTCTCACATTATGTTGGAAGCCTGGGACACTTATTATAGAGGTGTATAAAGCAGTGTAGGGTGGAAACATGAAGAGCTGTCATCACACAGGAATAGATAAAATAGGTGTTATCTAAAATCACCCAGTAATACTAGAGCTCAAGGCCTCAGAGGAAAAATAAGTTAAATTGCTTCTATGTTCCAACACTAAATGAGAGATGACACTCAAATATTGTGTTGGTTGGTTGAAACATCATGTGCAATCTTTTGATTTTGAAGCATATGTGAGTATTATTTTTTAAAGTCCATCTGCCACCAGATTTTACAATATAAATAGCATACATTATTAAGTCAGTTGAGGTTGGTGTACTTACTTTGAAATTCCAAGTCAGAACGCCTGGATTTATAAGACGCTATTAAATGACAAGACCATACAGCCATTCTGATGTGGATTTTCAAAGTAAGTTTACCAGCCTCATCAGGTATAAGATTCCCATTTAAAAAGGTATGTCATTAGGTACAGTATACCAGATCTATGTAATTTTATTGTGAATTTATAGCGCAGATCTGTTTTAATATTGCAGCATTTTCTTCAGCATTTTGATCAGTATTTAGTAATGTGCCAGCTCCATAAATGAAAAAAAGAGAGGAGAAGCACAGTGAGAGACACCCAGTGGTCTAGTGGGATTAGAGGGGTCTGTGGAACAATTGGCCTCTCACCTTAGCAGGTTGTGGAACCCTTGCTCAACCCCAGTAACACGCTCGTCGGCAGAGGCCCAACGCTTGCCGCTGCCGTGCGGGTCTTCCTGGTTCTGGTCCTTGTGATCATCAATCCGTCATGTGATCGGGCGGCCCAGAAATACATCACCACAGGTCCTCAAGGCTGGAAGGCAGGTGGAATGGCCTGGAGCTGCTCCTGCCGCGCTACCCTCGTAGCAGGGACGTGGTATTTTGGGATAAATAAAAGTGGCATCAATGGGCGCATTGGGGCACAGAAACCACAGGAACAATGACAATTTGGTGACAAACCTTTTATTTCACAACGACGCATTCGGTAGCGGACTGCTACCTTCCTCAGGCGGTATAATGACAACGCCTTCAGTAGCAGATTGCTACCTTCCTCAGGTGGTATAATCACAACGCATTCATAGTGGACTGCTACCTTCCTCAGGAGATAAACTCCCCCTCAGGTGGTGTCATTCCCCTTTCCCATTGTTATATACCTGAAGAAGGTCTGCTACCGAAACGCGTTGTGGTGAAATAAAAGGTTTGTCACCAAGTTGTCATTGTCCCTGTGGTTTCTGTGCCCCAGCACTCCCATTGAGACCACCAGCTCCATAGGTGACAGCAAAAAATATAATAAGCAATTCCCATACTTCTATTTTGGACATTTTGTGAATAATTGAAATTATTATTCACCGGACAACCTCTTTAGGTTTTAGTGTTCTCATTGGGACAACTCGATGGCAGGACATTTTCTGGTCAGATTGGGAAATTGCAAGAAGTTTAAAAAAAGCTAAACAAAAAATTTATATCAAATATCTTCCCTATATCAGTTTTTATCTATTTAAATTTATTAAATTTGAAGAGTTGAGTGGTTACAATACCTGAGGAATTTTCCATATTTTTATTTTATGCTATTTTTTTTCTAAAGGTACAACCTCCATCACCGGTTCCTTCACTGAATCTTCAACCAAGTGCCATCTCTAATGGTAAATTAGTGTTATTTCTATCTCACTTTTTGTATTTGTGGATATTCCATACATCAGTTGGGTAACAGGACAACAAAAACATTCAGCCATATATATAAATGAGATTATATATAGGTCTATAGCATTACAGCATTGTATCTTATTTTGGAAGGGATATTGCTCTTGAATCCCATCCTTTGCTATGTTAGAGAGTGGGCATGTAGACAATTTTGGGTAAATGCCAGCAAAAAATGATTTCTACCACTCAACATTATCTTTTTTGGTCAATTCACAGAGGCCAAGCCGAAAGTTGTTGGAAGATTTCAAGTAACGACTACGAAAGAGCCTGCTGAAAATGACCCGGCATGGAGCCTCAGCAGCAGTCCTGAGGTGTCCCAGGCGTCTGACACTACACCTGAGCACTATGAGACCGCTTCTTCTGATACAGACTTCAGCACAGATGAAGGGACAGAGGGAAATTTCTCCGAGCCTGACAGACTTACTCCCAGTGGTAACATGGACACTGTGACATGGGACAAGCCACTCAGTTGCTCAGAATCTGACACCTGCAGCCAGGATCTGGGGGACCTTTGTGATGACCGGGAAGACTGTACCCCAGTGAGTAATGATATCAGTAAAGTCTGTGGTTCTGTCCTCAACAACAAAGCTATTAACCAAGATGGCTGCCAAGATAACTCAGCTAGTGAAGGCCTTTTAGAACATGGTTGTATTATCAATGGAGAAAATGCTGTGGACAATACTAAAGTAATAGCAGTAAGTGATGGGAAAGATGTGGACTCCAGGTCTTCTAGTGAAGAAGAGAACACAGAGAAGACACCTCAGCAGATCTCCACAGTTCAGGTGTGGCTTCACTACACGAGAGGCATCAACTATCTCAGCAGTGATGACACCGAGAGTGAAGATGAGGAGATCTTCGAGGAGCTTCAGCAACTAAGACAGAAGTAAGTTTAATAGAAAAGCAAATTGTAGGTGGACACATGTATGCGATTGTACATAGACCCTACAGGAAAGGGTGCCCACTGCTTCCATAAGTAAAATAATGGTATCTGTTAGAGCTGCATTCCTTTCCATCCATGTATCGCAATCATGAATGTGGTGATCAACAGCAGTGGCGTAACTTGAAACTCATGAGCCCCAATGCAAAAGCTGTAATGGGGTTCCCAATTATTGCAGATCTTTAATTGCATTGTTCTTTTAATATAAGCAAAAGGGACTTTTTGGGGCCCACTAGTCTCTAGGCCCGGGTGGGAGGGGAACCTCTGCACCTACAGTAGATACACCCCTGGTGAATGGGTAAAAGCCTATTGTCATGAAATTAGTTTTAGTCTGGAAGACTATCCTGCTACACTTGAAAGGATGATTCCTCTTTTTGCCCTGACAAGTGACACAAATACGTAAAAGACAAAATAAGATCCTGCATATTCCATTTTGAAGAATTTGGGGCAAAAAACAGAAACAAGTACTACAAGACAAATGAAGATTAACTTAAAAAAATTATTCTGATGAATCAGGGCCAAAATGTTTCCTCAATTTGACAAGCTTCATAAGTGGTGTAATTAGTAATGCTGGAGTATAGAAATTGTATGTTTTTCATATCTTAGGTCTGGTATAAATCAATCCTAGTAGCATCCAGAAATAATAGTAATATTGAACTGTCCTATTGATTGTGATCCAAGGACTTAGGGGATCACAATAGAATGTAGGGAGATGAATTGTATGATTGGAGTTTTTTTACGAGTTTTCTTGGTATTACTTTGTTCAGCCAGGACTTTTCTTTGGTATACAACATTTGAGGATTCACTTTTGCTTTTTATGACAATGTGATACTTTTGAATATAAGAGGGCTATGGAGACAGACCGATCAGAATGTATGGGGACAGAGCCGATCAGAGTGTATTGTGACAGAGTCGATCATAGTGTATGGGGACGGAGCTGATCAGCGTGTATTGCGACAGCTATTCAGAGTGTATGGGGACAGAGCCGATCAGAGTGTATGGGAACAGAGCTGATCAGAGTGTATGGGGACAGATCCGATCAGAGTGTACGGGGTCAGGGCCGATCAGAGTGTACGGGGACAGAGCCCATTAGAGTGTATGGGGACAGAGCTGATCAGAATGTATGGGGACAGAGCTGATCACAGTGTATTGCGACAGCCAATCAGAGTGTATGGGGACAGAGCCGATCAGAGCGTATGGGAACAGAGCTGATCAGAGTGTATGGGGACAGAGCCGATCAGAGTGTATTGGACAGAGTCGATCAGAGTGTATGGGGACGGAGCTGATCAGCGTGTATTGGACAGCTATTCAGAGTGTATGGGGACAGAGCCGATCAGAGTGTATGGGAACAGAGCTGATCAGAGTGTATGGGGACAGATCCGATCAGAGTGTAGGGGTCAGGGCCGATCAGAGTGTACGGGGACAGGCCCATTAGAGTGTATGGGGACAGAGCTGATCAGAATGTATGGGACAGAGCTGATCAGAGTGTATTGCGACAGCCAATCAGAGTGTATGGGACAGAGCCGATCAGAGTGTATGGGAACAGAGCTGATCAGAGTGTATGGGGACAGAGCCGATTAGAGTGTATGGACAGCCGATCAGAATGTATGGGACAGAGCCAATTAGAGTGTATTGTGACAGAGCGATCAAAGTGTATGGGAACAGAGCCGATCAGAGTGTATGGCGACAGCCAATCAGAGTGTATGGGGAGAGCCGATCAGAGTGTATTGTGACAGAGCCGATCAGAGTAGGGGGCAGAGCCAATCAGAGTGTATGGGGACAGAGCCAATCAGAGTGTATGGGGACAGAGCCAATCAGAGTGTATGGGGACAGAGCCGATCAGAGTGTATGGCGACAGCGAATCAGAGTGTATGGCGAAAGCCAATCAGAGAGTATGGGGACAGAGCCGATCAGAGTGTATGGGTACAGAGCCGATCAAAGTGTATGGGGAAAGGTCCGATCAGAGTGTATGGCAACAGCAATCAAGTGTATGGCGACAGCCAGAGTGTATAGGGCAGAGCCGAACAGAGTGTATTGTGACAGAGCGATCAGAGTGTATTGTGACAGAGTCGATCAGAGTGTATGGGGACAGAGGTGATCAGAGTGTACGGGGAAAGATCCAATCAGAGTGTACAGGGACAGAGCCGATCAGAATGTACGGGGACAGATCCGATCAGAGTGTACAGGGACAGAGCCAATCAGAGTGTACGGGGACAGAGCCGATCAGAATGTACGGAGACAGAGCTGATCAGAATGTATAGGGACAAAGCCAGTTACGGATGGTATGTTGTTTGTATTATACTAGTTAGCGATACATCAAAACTATGTACATGTATTTAGTACAAATCATGAGTGGTTCATACTGAGCAAGAAAACTAACTGTATATAAATTAGTAATCTGACGTCCTTGTATCTGTATCTTGTAGACACATGTCTGAAGTGCAGTTATTACAAGCACTGCAGAAAAAGGAGATTGAGGATCTGTATTATAGGATGGGAAAAGTGCCTCCACCAGGAATTGTCTCTCCAGCAGCCATGCTCTCCAGCCGACAAAGGCGCCTCTCCAAAGGGAGCTTCAACCCCTCAAGAAGAAACAGTTTGCAGAGATTAGAACTGCTCCCAGCAACTGGTAAGCTTATATTCAGTTTACACCTTATTAATACTACCACCATATATTTACTTACAATAGCTATATATATAATAATTATATAATAATTTTGCTCTAGATATACGGTAAGTAAATTTGTAGTTTTCCTTACAAACCTTATTTTTCTCAAACTTTTCATAGTGAAAAGTACATGATGGTTTTGGTTGTGGTACAGAGGGATCACTTAAAGAGTAACCATCATTTTAGTCATTATTTTTTTTCCTTTAAATCAATAGTGCATTAGAGAAATCTGCTTCTTTCTTCTGCACTGATGATTCATTCTCAAAATACTCAATTCATTCTTACAGTCTGTCTTCAGTGACTACAGACTTTCCCATTACTGAGATAGGAGATAACCGTTGATGCTCACAACATTCTATGGAGGACTGTAACCGTCAATTCAGGAGAACTTGCAGCACAATGTGTCTTTAGCTCCTCCCTTCTTCATAGGATTAGAAGAGCACAAACTGTTATCTCAGTAATTGGGAAATCTGTTTTCATTGAATATAGCTTGTACCCATGAACTGAGAATAATAATCAGTCCGGGAGGAGAAAGAAGGAGATTTCTCTAATAAGATATAAAATAAAGTTGCTTATTTTTATTTGCACGATTTATTTATGTGTACTATTACTTTAACCATTTACTACTTATTTAAAGTATTTTTGCAATTTTCTCATCAAGTAAATAATAGCCATTATTACATATTATATTAACAGGAATTAGGAAGAATTCACTTGGAGGAAGCAGTACGGGATCACAGGATCAGCGTCCGGGCAAAGGGGTCACATTCACGGGGATGTAACGAGAATGGTGAGTAGACACATTGAAGCATACTAGTGTTATTGTTTTACAACTGATGGAAAATGTCTGCTCTTTTAGGGTGAGTGCCCACAATCAGGGTTATGCGGCGTTCTGGACGCAGCGTGCTTTCACTGTGTTCGCTGCACTGCATTCTCCACAAAAGAAATTGACATGCTGGGGATAGGAAAGCCGCTCTGCAGCTCAGTTTACGCACCTGCAGAGCACAGCGTTTTGGACATGGTGAAAATAAATTACATCCAAAACGCTGCTAATCCTGATTGTGGGCACATACCTCACATCTGCGAATTAATACGCCAACAAAAAAATCAGATCGCACTCACAGCAATGTTATTTAATGAGTCACGGTTGATCTGCGATTTTGCCATCAGCTCTTTTCTGCAGCATACTGTGTATAGTCATGTAAAACAGCCAAGACTCGCTAATGTAAGTCTATGGGAGCGAGAAAAAAAAAATAGAGGTTAAACTAGAGGATATGCTGTCTGTTTGTTGTAACAAAGGACACTGTAAATGGTCCTGTCAATGATTGCAGAATAATAGCTGCTAAGGAAAAAATAACAGTGCATTCGGATGGCATATGGATGCTATATGAGAAAACAAATTGGACAATCGCATGACATATGGAATACCAAACAGATTTTACTTGTCTGGATGAAAATTGGTCAGATCTTTGATATGCAAATGTGATTTAATCTTTAGATGGATGGTGCAAGCAGCTTTAATCCAGCATCTATCAGATAAACATATCAGATCTTAGTAGTCATACCCTTTTAGCAATGCTCTGAGATTTCTATTACATTTTATTTGAAATCTGTTTGTCATGTCTGATTGCCTATAAGGGGAACCTGTAATCTCCAAAAAACTTGTTAATTGGCAGGTTTACAGGAGCAGCGGCTACAGGTAGACTACAGGGAGAAAATGGAGTTACATTCTCCCTGAAGCCGCTCACTTTCAGTCATCAGAACAGTATAGAGGGCTGCTGCAATCACCATTCCACCATACAATGACAGCGCTGTAATCACTCCCCTACACTCTGATTGACAGTCAGCTCTAAACATTGATTGATAGTCAGCTCTGCACATTGATTGACAGTCAGCTCTAAACATTGATTGATAGTCAGCTCTGCACATTGATTGACAGTCAGCTCAGCACATTGACAGTCAGCTCTGCACATTGATTGACAGTCAGCTCTGCACATTGACAGTCAGCTCAGCACATTGATTGACAGTCAGCTCAGCACATTGACAGTCAGCTCAGCACATTGACAGTCAGCTCTGCACATTGATTGACAGTCAGCTCAGCACATTGATTGACAGTCAGCTCTGCACATTGATTGACAGTCAGCTATGAACATTGATTGACAGTCAGCTCTGCACATTGATTGACAGTCAGCTCTGCACATTGATTGACAGCCAGCTCTGCACATTGATTGACTTTCAGCTCTGAACATTGACTGACAGTCAGCTCTGAACATTGATTGACAGCCAGCTTTGAACATTGATTGACAGTCAGCTCAGAACATTGATTGACAGCCAGCTCTGCACATTGATTGACAGGCAACTCAGCACATTGATTGACAGTCAGCTCTGCACATTGACAGTCAGCTCTGAACATTGATTGACAGCCAGCTCTACACATTGATTGATAATCAGCTATGCGCATTGATTGACAGCCAGCTCTGAACATTGATTGACAGTCAGCTCTGCACATTGACAGCCAGCTCTGCACATTGATTGACAATCAGCTCTGAACATTGATTGACAGCCAGCTCTGAACATTGATTGACAGTTAGCTCTGCACACACTCGCTGCGCTCACACTGCATACTGTCAATCAATGTGTTGGGGAGTGATCACAGCATGCTTAATATATGGTGAACGGTGACTGCAATAGTTCAATGTACAGTCCCAAAAATAAAGTAAAAAATAAACATAAAATTCTACTCACTTCTCTTTTTCCAGCTTAAAAATATAAAAAAAAATATATAAAAATAACCATATTTGGTTGTGGCCATAAAATATTTGAACCCCTCTGCCTCCCTACTTTAATTTTTTGAGATAATGACCTTTGGGTTTTCATTGGCTGTAAGCCATAATCATCAACATTTACAGAAAAAACACTTGAAATGCATCACTCTGTTGGTAATGACTCTATATAATATATACATTTCACTTTTTGTATTGAATTACTGATGATATTCTAATTCATTAAGATGCACCAGTAGATCCCTAGAAAAAGGCAAGAAATACAATTTTTATAATGAAATTTTTTTTTAAGCCACAAAATAATAAAATAATATAAAGTTTTTATCACCATTTTAATGTTGTCTGGATGTTATACCATAAAAACAAAACTAAAAAAAGCAAAGGTGGAATTGCATTTTTCTTTTTAAATTTATTCTGTTTTGATTTGTTTTTCCCATTTTTCAGTTCATTGCATTGAAAAATGAATGGCGTCATTCAGAACTGCAACTCCTCTTTCAAAAAGCAGGTTCTCAAATTGCTATACTGAAAAATCTATGGTTCAGGGAAGAAACAGAGGGACACAAAAACAAAAGGGCAAAAATTAAAGGGATAAAATTAAATTTAATTAAATTTTAATTTCATCCCTTAATTTTATCTTTTTAATGTTACCCTTTCATTTTTGAGTTCCTCTGTTTCTTCCCTGAACCACAGCTTTTTTTTACTTTTCAGTCAACATAGCAATTTGAGAACCTGCTTTGTAAAGTGAAAAATGGCTAAGTGTTTAAATTTCTCCATAGATAAATAAAATGTTGTAAAAACAGCATTAAACATTTGGAAATCCGAATAAGTGCAACCTTCTTCACCCCAAACTTGTGTACATTTGTGAGACAGAATGATCATTAATAACATATAAAGGTCTACAGAACATATTCTGTGTAAAGCAGATATTGATTTCTTATTCCAAATGATCCAATACTGTATTTCCTCTAACGTTCTAACTTTAGTAGAATTCCTCCTGGCTGTTTTAAACAGCACTAATGATGTTTAATGTCTAATGCTTTCTATACCTGACCTACATAGAAATAATAATTGTCATATTTTCATTTATTTTAGGTGACTACTGGGGGAATTCACAGTGATGCTTGTGATCAGGACGAGAAAGGGAAAGTAAAGGTAATCAAATAGTAAAATGTTATTGGGTTTGGTGAATAAAGAATAATGGGACATGACGCAAAAAGCAATTTCACCGTGATGGTAGAAGTCGATCAGAGCATTTTCCATATTGATAATGCCCGTAGTGTACAGCAGGAGTCTAAACTTTCAAACATGTCACAATAAATTAAAGGGAACTTGTCACCTCCAGAAACGCTATTTACTTGCAGGCATAGTAGTACTCTGCAGGTAAAAAGTGTTTAAAGGGAACCAACCACCCCAAATGACCCCCCCGGACTGTTAATATGTGTCCCTACACCCAGCACACACATTTGGGGCAATCGTTTTTAGCTAAAAAAACTGATTAGTAGAAGCTAAGATATAGCTTTATAAACTTTAAAAAATCTTGCCGACTGGGCGTTACCTCCTGCCAATCCCCGCCCAGGTCAGCCCTGCACCAATGAGAACGCAGGGCGAGTGATGTAATGTAACCGCCCCTGCGCTGTGATTGGTTCAGGACCCGTGAGTCACAGGTCACAGCGGCGATCACATGACACAATGGCCCTGCGTTCTCATTGGTGCAGGGCTGACCTGGGCGGGGATTGGCAGGAGGAAGCAGGAAGCGTCTCCATTGCCCGGCGCCCGCACCGATAATCATGTTACCGGTCTGGGGCACAGCATGTAGACTGGCACAGCACCGGACAGAGCAGCGGGCACAGCACCGGACATAGCAGCGGGGACAGCACCGGACAGGACTGCAGGGACGGCACCGGACCAGGTAGTACATATTGCGCAGCGCTCCACCCCCCCCACACACCCCCGGCAGCTAGGTAACGCCCAGTCGGCAAGATTTTTTAAAGTTTATAAAGCTATATCTTAGCTTCTACTAATCAGTTTTTTTTTAGCAAAAACGATTGCCCCAAAAGTGTGTGCTGGGTGTAGGGACACATATTAACAGTCCGGGGGGGTCATTTGGGGTGGTTGGTTCCCTTTAAGCAATGTTTAGCATCAGTGGCAACAGGGAGAATTTAAGTTATATTCTCCCTTCAGCCGCTTACTTCTAGTCATTAGGGCAGTGCAGAGGCTGAAATATTCATAGCTCTCTATACAGTAAGTGCACTGCCATCACTCCTTATCACATTGATAGACAGCCTGCTCTGTAAGCATACACTGTAGAGTAGACTGCCAATCGAAATGCTGATGAGTGATTACAGTGCGCTCATTCTGTATTGAGCATTGACTGTATCCACTCCCTGCACCCCAATAACCAGAAGTGAGTGGCTACAGGGAGAATATAACTATTTTCTCCCTGTAGCCATGCTTCCACTAAAGCAGTGGTTTAAACTGGAGGTGAAAGATTCCTTTTAAGCCAGATCTTCCTTAATAAGTATATTACTACCCTGATGCAAAATGTTTTAGGGGGCGGTTCAGCAAAGATTTCTTACCAGATTCATCATTAAAAAAGCTTTGAAAAGTCATAGATTTTTCACAATGTGAGCTTGTGCAAGATAAATGCTAATTTTTGTATTTTCACAGCATTCTTGCCCCAGCTCCACAAAGTCAGCAAAGTTAGAGCAGGACGGGGTGTGATGAGCTGTGGCAACTCTTGCTCATCAAATTCATGACAAACGGTGTTTGCTACACTACAAATCTTAAATCTTACTCAAGCAAAGGCTAGAGTAAGATTTGTGTTGAGGAGCACATAGCAGCGCACACCACTACATATCCCCCTGATTCAATAAGAGGCATGCTTCCACTCCGAACGCACCCTCATCAAGACTCGGTGTTATAATGTTGAAATGTTCAATTATAATAGGTAATAGCATAAACCACTCCGGCACATGTGCAGATAGTGAGTGAAGATGAGGACAGCACACTTTGCTTTGCTGTGCATGCTCCAGATAACAAATCCATGCCTCTGGAACGTTACTTGAGCCTGTAGGGATGTGGGTCTGGATGTGATTGAGACCACCCACCATAAGTATATTCACCACATTAAAACAACATTTTTCCTTTTATGGTACAAGAGTCAATTCGGAGATTAACTTCTTAATAAACCTTTTGCCACCCTCTATAATGCTATGTTGCTGGTTTAAAGGGAACCTGACAGCTGATACATGGTGCATGATCCACAGATGGCAGGTATCAGACATTGAGTGCATAATTTCTCTCTCTTTAATTCAGAAACATTGCATAATTTGAGAGAAAAACATTGCATTTTACTAAGTAAACTACAGACAGGACTATATTAGCACTGTCATACTAATTAAAATGATACCCGAGGTGAAGAAAGCCATTTTGTAGATTTTCTTTAATCTATTTGAAGTGTTTTCTATTCATACGGTATCTTCGTGCATCGGAGCAGGCCTGTGGGGGAGGACTGGTGGAAGGGTTTTCAGTTTTGTCCACGCACCTCCACTGCCTCTGGGTGTCATTTCTTCTTTAAATTTTACATTGGCGTCAGCTAAGGCTGCCTTCACACTGCATAATTTTCACATCCATGTAGTTCCTTGAATTTCAAGGACCACAGGGGCAGGCACTGATCTGTTCAAACGGATGGCAACTGATGTTAACAGACCTTTTTTTAACGGATCCATCATGAGTCACCAGAGATACAGGAGGGAGGAGCTGTACCTTGCTTCTGCGCATGCTCAGTACAGCAAAACATTGTTTTTTTCACGGATCTGTGTGGATCCGCGCTCCATAGACATCCATGTTATTTGACATGAACAGCTACAGATCCGTGTCTGTCCATTGGTGTCAGTGATTTTCAAGGCATCCCAAAATCAGAACACAAACGGATCAGTGACAAAACGTACACAAATGAATGGCTATACAGGACCAATCCGTGCCCTTAGGATAGCATGGGAGGCCAAAACTGATCCGTGGCTATCCGTTTTAAAACATAAACACGGATCAGAAATTATGTAGTGTGAAGGCAGCCTAAGCCGCAAGCAGCTCTTGCACAGATTGATCTCATAGTGGGATTCAGGAAAATGTCCCCAGCGGCTGTGCATGTGCAGATTGCTCAATGGCACCGCGGCATTTTCCTGAAGCTCACCATAACATCAGTCTCAGCAAGTGCTGCCCGCGGCTAGGATGATGCCAGTGCAACTTTCAAATAAGGAAGAAGAAAAGACACCCAGAGGCAGTGGAGAGGCTGGACAAGAGCTGAAAACTGTTCCACCAGTCCCACCCCATAGGCCTGTTAGTGATTGATAGGTCTCTTCCTATACATGCATGTAGGGAGAGACATGTTACTCCAGGAGAGTAGGTGGGAAGAAGCCACGAAGGACCTTCCTTCTAACTATACCTGGGTGGCTCGGTCTTTGGTGGCATTTAAGCTATGCCTTTCTCTGAAACGTCTCAGCATTTCAGAGCTAAACACATGTGGCTGAAATCATGCAGCCAGTGTATTGGGCAGCATGTACTAGCGGTCAGGTTACCTTTCAGGGATGAACAGTATATGTGATAACAGGTTCTCTTTAAACCCTTACAGCATTTCCCCTGTAAAATACCGTAGAATATCCTGGACTGGGATTATAACTGTAATTATAACTTTATACTTTTGTAAAACTTCTTTACCTTACTTTATTTTTCTTTTTTTCCCAGTAATGTCTTCAAATCATCTACACACTTGAAGACACAGCGATAAAAACAGACTACCTCAGGCAGACCTTTGCTGCTGTCTTCTGCCATGTTATGGTTGAGACGTGTCCAACAAGATCTATAGGTTGCTGTGGGGAATTGTGCGAAAACTGCTGGGAAGTGAAAGTATCTGCACCTTGCCTTGATGGTCATCATCACCCAACATATGGGTGTCATGGACTATGGCTGCCTCAGTGACTGCTTGTTGAGATTTTCTATTTGATAATCATGAATGTCTCATCTTATTGTTCTGTTTTTCCAAATGGACATAGCAGGTTCCCCACAAAAGTAACTGCTTGAAAAGTGAGAACCCACTGGAAACAGCGCTAGGACATGTTGTTGGCTTTGGTCGGATGTTCTCCATTCTTAGAATGTGAGTTCCATGGCCATGCACTTTGGACTTCTTCAGAGACGAGATCTGGAAAGTCACCTGCCAACACTTTGCCATTTGGCTTTTTTTATTTTAGCTTGAAGCCACAATTAACAATGAATGTGCATTATCTCTAAAGCTATAGCAATAATTTTGAGATTTAGATATGGTTGAATGTGGAAACTGTGAATGAGACTTGTTGTAGATATTACACTTGGAATGTGAATAAGAGTCGTTGTATTAAACTGTGGTCCTCATAAAATGGCAGGATCTAAAGATTGTACAAAGAAAGCAAAGTGCTTTAAACTCGGTGAATCCTGTCTTGGAGGAGCCCTTATCTATGTCGGTCACTTTTAGAACTCAAACATTGCTCAAATGTGGGAGATGTTCTTGAAAATAGGTTGCTGGCCTTGGTATATTTATCTATGAGACAGCAGCACTGTATAATATAATGTGAAATGATACTGGGTAACTTTCTGCTGAAACATAGATGTTATATATATATATAATTTTATATAGTATATAGTTAAAAAAAAAGTGATTTGGCATCCAATAATCCAGAAAGTCTGATAATGTGGGCCCTATTTCCAGGGTAGGACTGCTTTAAATAGAAAGCTGTGCTCTAATAATCATTTAGGAGCTTCTTCTGTTTGGGATCACCAAATTATAGCAAAATTAAGTTGCCCATAAACTTTAGAAAAAAGTTTGACGAACCAGTAGGTTTTGGCAGGGTCTCCTGAACCAGTTTCATTTTTCTTGTCTCAGAGGAGAGGGGTGTCTTGCAGTAACTTAATCTCCTCCCTCTATTAAAACACATATAAAGTCGGCAAAACTGAATGTACATGTATATTGGGGTCAAGAGGAATAGCTGGTGGCTGAACAGTGATTGGCCAACAGCTATTCAATATTTTTTTAGGTGGGTTCTTTCAGTAGATGACCTATTATTAGACATGATGTTTCTCTACTTCTCTATAACCATCCAAATACAGAATATCTCATGACCAGCACCTATCATGTCTTATTGATGCCAAATTAAAGGAGTTTTTTTTCTGTATAATGTAATAAAGCTCAACGTTATTAACATTATTCGTTTCTTTGTATCCAGGTCATGGGACAAACACCAACAAAATAATACATATCATATACATTTTTGGTTTTACAAGAGAAATGTAACTGCAATAATTATAATGGATAACTCAGGAATCTTTTTTTGAATGGAGCAAAGACACAATTGAACACAGTTTATAGGTGAAAGAGTCTATTATAACAAACGGTGATGAACAAACAAAGTGAAGAGCAAAAATTAAAGTCCATAAACACACAGTGTAGATATTGAATGAAGTTTTGCTGAAATGTCTCTTACAAAAACCACACAATAAAATGCAATCAGCAGAGTAGTCTATAAATCGCAGTTTACACTTGGAGATGCTGTAAAAGGACAGTCTATGGCAAGTCCAAACAAGGAGATGTTTAAGGAAGTCTATATAACACATTAAATCATCCAAGGAGGCCTTTGAAAGGAAGTTTTTAGAAAGTTTAGAACCAGATGCAGAGCAATTTACTAACTCGAGAACAGTCTCATGCTCTGCATCTATTTATCTATTTGACGTTGGAAGCAACAGAGCACTTAATAAAGCTTATGTGTCAGCAAAGGCAGGTGAGTCAAGAGCAACTGCAGAGGGAGTAGCGCGAATAGCCAGAAGGAGAAGGAACGCTGGCAACAGGTGTAGGTAGCAGAACATCTGAAGAGCAGCAACAGGTGATTCACACAGGGTTTCCAGGAGTAGGCAGAGAACTTGAGAAGCCATCAGGAGCTGGAAATCATGTAAACTACTCAATGAGGACTAGAGTCTGGGGTGGAGTTTATAAAGGCAGGAAGACAAATGGCACATGAAACAAAAGATGCCAGCTTAAAAGATCTCAAGCAGACCTAAAAGGTAATTAAAATATTCAGAGTCCTGACAATAGCATAAAGTTTTCTGTTTTGAAAGAGGAAGCTGGTATAGTGGAAATGATTAATAACCATTTCTCATTACATAACTCTAGTACATATATTTCTATGTAGTAAGAGTTCATGACTTATTGTTCACTAATCACTTCTACAATGTCAAATATAACTACAGAGTTAGTGTATTTTCCTAGAGGTCATAGGTAATGAAACCATGTAACTTTTATTGTATAATGACACAAGAGTACAAAGTTATTATTACACTAGATGGAGGCCCGATGCTATCGCATAGGGAGGGTGTATATGTGTGTATTTGTGTGTGTGTGTGTGTATGTGTATGATGTGAGCCGCTGCACTACGTGACCCAGCGCAGTGTGTTTATATATGCATGTGTATATATGTGTCTGTCTGTGACATGACCTGCCATGTGTGTATATGTGTATGTGTCCCCACCACATGACCCGCTGCATCACATATATGTGTGTGTATGTGTGTATGTGTATAACATGACCCACCATGTGTGTGTGTGTATATATATGTATATATATATATATATATATACACGTGTATATGTGTATGTCTATGACGTGACACGCCGCGTGTGTATATGTGTATGACGTGACCTGGTGTATGTGTATATGATGGTGTGTGTATATATGTATGCATGCATGTGTATGACTATGACGTGACCCTCAGCGTCAAATGACACGACAGCTGACGTCATTGACATACACATATACACACACTATACACATACAAAACACACACACTATACACTTACATCATATAGAAATAAACACACATTATACACACATCGGTCTGTCACTCCCCCGCACCATCAGCCTCCCCCCGCACGGTGTTACCGCTGGCCGCTCTCATGATGCCAAAGGACCTGTGTGACATCATGGGGTCATGTGATGTGCGGGGTCACATGATCCTGCTGATTTCCTGAGACTCCGAGAACGGCCAGCATCAACACTGTGCGGGGAAAGGCTGATGATACGGGTGGAGGGTTGTGGTGCGCGGTGGAGGGTGGTGGTGCGGGGGGAAGGATGATGGTGCGTGGGGGAGGCTGGTGAGGTGGAGGGATGGATCGTCAAGGGGGGAGGAGGGTGACCGAGCAGCGTGTAGAGTGTGCGGTGGCAGCGCTAGTGGCGCCATATCGGAATACCCATCACTTGGGTATTCCAATATGGCGGTCAGCATACTTCCGGCGCTTGGAATTGTGAGATTCCTAGACATCCCGACAAACCGGAAGTCAGGACATTATAAGGCAATTATATATAGAGATGATAATATATCAAATTCAATGGAAGATATAAGGTGTTTCTCACAAAGTGGTATACACATCGCTCTTCGCAACCTCTGGCTTTTGTGTCATGTCATTGATACACTCCATAACTGCTCTATGACATGGCAACCTCAAAAACAAACATACAAGGAAGATTTGAGGAACATATAATCAATGTAGATAAGTGAAGATAGAAAAAGTCTAGAGCTGACAAAGGTATAAGAGGATCCAAAAAGAGATTATTAATGAAAAGTCCCTTAGGCCCCAACTCATTACATTTTGCATGGGCAGTCTTGATGAGGGGACTGCAATATAGAGGTGCAGCTAATTCATTAATAGGTGACCGCCATTTTATGACGTAAGCACACCTTATAACTGGGGTTTGCCTCCACGACAATTGTTACTCCAGTCAGGTACTTGAGTATGTTTCTGGTTAAATTTATACCAAAAAAGTGACATAAATTTTGATGAATTAGATGTGTAGTCTTTGCAAAATCCCATCCCACCCAAGTTGCGCCCACTTTGCGAAAGCTGGCAAAGAATTATATAAAAACGACAAAAGTCACAAACATTTTGCAACATTTCAAGGTGTTTTTATGTAATGAATTGGGCCCTATAATCATTCTTCTCGCTTAACTTTAGATCTCCCAGAGCATATCCCTCGATGTTCTAGTCTGGAAATAAGTTCTATAGCCGATGACAAGGAATTCTGACATGTCTGAAATCACCTGACAGTTGAATAATTAAACAAATCTACTGGCAGTTAATGTTAGACCGTAGACTGACTTTCCATAGTCGGCTACAAAAATTATAAATCCAAAGTGATTGGTACTCTACTATTAGTAGTAGAGCACATAGAGTGCGGATAATGTGTCAACAACATCCCACTACTCTTGATTCTTTTGTCAAAATTGGATGTGTTTCAGTCCATGCAGAACTGTCAAAGTAGAGAAGAACTGATGTATTTTTTTGGCACTTCCAAAATCAGTTGTCAAGTCTGTCTATGGCACAGGCTCAAAACGGCTATCTTGGACTGACTTGGCACAAGCCACTCCATTTGGCAGAATCCCCAAAAACCCTGAAACCCTTTAACCCTTATACAGGGATCTGGATTTACAAAGGGGTCCAGAAGATTGCTGTCTACGGATGGGCTGCAGTCCAAAGACAGGAATATACATTAAGCAGGGTCAAAGCTTGGAGGTCACGATAAGGACAAAATTAGGATCTGTTACAGTAGTCGGTGAGTCGGGTCAAAACAGAGATGGCAGCAAGGTACAAAATCATCAGGCAGGAACAGCGTCCAAAAAACAGACCAAGGTAAAACAAGAAAACACCAATACAGAGCTGGAGAATAAAAACACCTAACCAGGAAAGCATAATCTGTATTTGGCAGCTTCTAGCAGTAAGCTGAAGGCTTTAGTAGGGTGTGGTGCCTTCTAATAGGCTGAAGCCAGGAGGAGCTGATTGCTTCAGCTGGACAGCACACACACCCACTCTTTCAGAGTGGAAAATACTGCAGGTCCCAGCCACTCTAACCTTAGTGGATGGGCAGAGCCTGTGCTGACCAGATTTTCTGGCTCTTCTCCTCCAACCAGCACCACCTTTCAAAGTGAATACGACAGTACCTGATGACAAAAGCAGATGTCGCAGGACCAGGTTTTGGTGGAGATGTGATATCAGCCCTGTTGCATATCATCAGTAATTATTTTTATTACACATTAAAGGTAGATTCTGAAATACCAATATATCTGGATATGCTTGCTGCAGAATATACCAATGTTTTTTAATGATGCTGTCTACATTGAAATTATTCAGATGAAAATCACATGTAAAAGGTATCCTAGTAAGCACCTTGTTTGAAACGCTATCTTGTTTGAAACATCTTGTCTGGCTTCTTTTAGTATATGTAAAGGATAACCTCTTGCACAAAATGTCCTTCCATCTCAGTATGTCTTTGTTCACAGAGAATAGGATCTGATACAATCAGGGGTGGATTAAGAGTAGCCAGGGCCCAGGGCTGTTCAGACTCTGTGGGCCCCCCCTGGGTTATGTGATGGGGGTCATGTGACGGGGTCATGGGGGTCATGTGACGGGGTCACGGGGGTCATGTGACGGGGTCATGTGACGGGGTCGAGGGAGTCATGTGACGGAGGTTATCATATACCTGAAATAGATTATTCCAGAAAAATAGTTGCTGAGTGAAACTCTAACCTGTCAAACATCCATTGATCCTAGTCAATTTACCCTTCAGTTAGGAGGAAAAAAAAAAAACACTTTAAGCCATAGTATTGAGCAGTCCATTAGAAGGAGGCCATTATGCCCTGACTGCCCCTGTACTCAGAATAAATAACTTATAAATATCTCGAACGGCGTGCACCCTGAATGATAATCACCTGTTACTGGTCCAATGGACTTGCTTGCAGATTGGTCCGTCCCGCCTCCTCGCGGTCCGACAGCGTCTTCTTCTGAATGATGTAGATAACGTCTCCTGCCATCCGTGTTATCCACGTGACCACGTCCAATTTTTCCATTGCCTATGCTATGCCCATACCTCTCCGGCTTGTGCAGGTGCACTGTGCTCCATCATGGGATTATCCTACAAGTTTAAAATCTCAGTAATGTCACCATACATTACACGCAGAAGACTGGGAGCCTGGAGCCATGTGCAGAGACCCCTGCGGTTCGCGCATGATTAGATGAGTTTTACATTGTAGCTGCAGTGGGGCAGAGCACGGTGCGTTTGAGCAAGCTGGAGAGGCATCTGCACAGACGTGGGATGTGGATAACGAAGGCGTGATCCATATCATTCAGAAGAAGAGGCTGTCAGACGGCAAGGAGAGGCTGAATGGACCAATCTGCAAGCAAGAATTTTGGACCGGTAATAGGTTAGAATACAGGGTGCTAGGTTTTTATAAGTTATTTATTCTGTGTACAGGGGCATTCAGGGCATAATAGCCTATGTCTTATAATGCAGAATCAGTGTGTGCACGAGGCCTTACAGATACTGAGGGAAAAAAAACTGAATTAGTCCTTACCGGTAATTCCTTTTCTTGGAGCCTTCCACGACAGCATTGGAGGATGTCGTCCACGCCCTATTGGGGGACAGGAACACAGAGAGGTTAAAAGCCCCTCCCCTTCCTCCGCACTCCAGTGTATTATCAAGATCACCTGAAGACATGGATTACCTTATACACCTGAATCCAAAATTGACAATAAGGGGGGGGAACTGATGCTGTCGTGGAAGGCTCCAAGAAAAGGAATTACCGGTAAGGACTAATTCAGTTTTCTCCCATCGCCTTCCACGACAGCATTGGAGGAATACCACCGATACTCCTCAGGGTGGGACAACTGCCTGTAGGACTTTCCTACCAAAGGACAGATCCCGACTAGAGGACAGATCTAACGTATAGTGGCGAGAAAAGGTGTGGAGGGACGACCACGTAGCCGCTCTGCATATCTGCTCAGATGAAGCTCCAGCCCGCTCCGCCCAGGATGTAGCAGCAGCCCGAGTGGAATGAGCCTTCAACCCCACCGGAGGAGCAAGGTCTTGAGCGACGTAGGTCGAACAGATCGCCTTCATGATCCAGGAAGCGATGGTAGCCTTGGAAGCCTTCTTCCCTTTGTTTTTCCCAAAATGCTGAACAAACAGGTTCTAATCTAATCTCCAGGAAGCGGTCACTTGGAGATAGTGGAGGACGGACCGACGGACATCCAAGGTGTGAAACACGGCCTCAGCTGCATTAGCAGGAGAATGACAAAAGGACGGGAGCACCACTTCCTGGGACCGATGAAAATCCGACACAACTTTAGGAAGGAAGGACGGATCCAACCGAAGCGTAATGCGATCATCGGAAACCACGAGGTAAGGCGCCTGGATCGAGAGCGCCTGCAGTTCCCCAACTCGCCTGGCCGAAGTAATGGCTACCAAAAACGCCGTCTTGTGAGAGAGAGATTAGAAGGGAAGCAGCAGACAAGGGCTCAAAGGGATCCCGAGAAAGCCCATGAAGAACAATGTTCAAATCCCAAGTAGGGACGGAAGGCCGAAGCCTGGGACGCAGTCTACAAGCAGAGGTAAAAAATCGTTTGATCCATCGATGGCCAGCAAGATCCTGATCAAACACGGCACCGAGAGCTGAAACCTGGACCTTAAGGGTGCTCGGCTGAAGGCCCAAATCCAAGCCTCGCTGCAAAAAATCCAAATTGAGAGCCACATTAGGATGATGGATATCCGGAATGGAAGGAGCACACCAGGACAGAAAGCGTTTCCAAACCTTCCCGTAAATGGCGTTCGTCACGGGCTTCCTGCTCTGCTGAAGCGTGCGGATTACAGCTTGGGAGAGGCCCTTGGCCGTCAGGATCTCGGCCTCAACAGCCAGGCCGCCAGATTGAGCCACTGCGGGTCCGGGTGAAACAGAGGACCCTGGGATAGCAGGTCGAGGTTGTGGGGCAACCGAATCGGACCCTCCAGGCATAGGTCGTGGATAGCGCCGATAGCGCCACCAGGATAGCCGTCACCCCCTCCGCCCGAATCTTCTGCAACGTCTTGAGGAGCAGCGGGATCGGAGGAAACGCATACACCAACCGGAAGTCCCAGCGATGGGCGAAGGCGTCCAGCCCCAGAGGATGGCCCGACCGACTCAGGGAAAAATACGTCGGCACCTTGGCATTGGCTCCTGATGCAAACAGGTCGATTGAAGGGACTCCCCACCTGTCCGTGAGAGAGCGAAACACGTCCGGATGGAGGCTCCATTCGCCAGGGTGGACCTCCGTGCGGCTCAAGAAATCTGCCTGTACATTGGCCATTCCCTTCCGAAGTACTGCCGAGGAGGAGAGAAGATGGCGTACTGCCCACAAAAAGAAGAGTCTTGCCAGCCCCTGCAAGTGTAAGCCACGAGTACCGCCTTGGTACCGCAAGAAAGCAACCGTAGTCACATTGTCTGACAGGACCTTGACATGATGACCCCGGAGAACGTGAGCTGCAGCAAGAAGCGCTTCCTCCACTGCCAGAAGTTTGAAGACCTGGCGACTGCCCGAGCGACTCCAAATCCCCTGGAACGGTGTGCGAACTACCCTCGTGCCCCAACCGGAACCGCTGGCATCAGTGGGAATGGAGGTCACAGGAAGGTGTCTGGGATTCATCCCCAGGAAAGCGAGATTACCACCCGCCCCGGGGTCCGGACCCGCGAGTTTAAGGAATCCTGACATCTGTCCCAGGAACTCAGTATGTGTTCCTGGAGCAGTCGGGAAGGAGCCTGAGCCCATGTTACTGACTGAATGCAGGCCATCATGGCCCCTAACAGGGACATTGCTTCCCGCAAGGAGGGCGACCCCCTGCCCGGAGGCGGGTCAGATTCACGCGGCGCAAAAGCTGATATTCCGCAGGAAGGAACGAGGTCTGTCTGGAGGAGGCCAGCAAGACTCCCAAAAATTTACGTCGGGTTGCAGGCACCCGTTCCAATTCCCAAAGATTGGGTACCCATCCCAGGGACTGAAGAATCTCCAATGTGTTGGAGACCTTTGTGCGCAGAAGCGCTGCGGAAGGAGCCACCACCAACATGTCGTCTAAATAGGGAAGCATACATATCCCCTGGGTCTGGATGAATGTGATCGCTTCCCCCATGAGTTTGGTAACCTCTGGGCTGACGAAATCACAAAGGGCAGCACATTAAGCCGAGAATGGACCGTCCCGCCTGCCCCGGAGATCGTGAATCGCAGAAAGCACTTGTGGAACGGGTGAATGGGGACATGAGAATACGTGTTCTGGAGGTCCACAACAACCTGGAGTAGCGCCCCTGGCCATCCTCTCCAGGAGGAACCGGGGACCCCACACCCAAATCCAACATGTGTCGCAGACCCGACAAGAAAACCCGTGCGAGAATCCCCCTGAGGAAGGGAGAGGACTCGAAGACACGGAGGGGCTGGCTCTCGAATTCCAAGCGTAGACCCTCCCAAATGGTCGAGAGGATCCAAGGGCACAAGGAGATCGCTTGCCACTGTGGCAGAAACCGCAGGAGCCGCCCCGCAATGGGGAAGGCGACCTCGTTTAGGAGCGGCTGGTGATGCCGCTGCTGGGGGAGCAAGATATTACGGGTCTTGTTCCCATACTGGAATGCCCAGCGACCAGACTTACCCTTCCCTTTAGACTGGGAGGGTTGGCTGCGCTCAGGCCAAAAGGACTGCCTCCGAAAGGGCTCCTGTTCCGGGAGACACCTTTTCCAGGATGTCATCCAATGCCCTTTGCAAGGGGAGGCCACACAGCTGGAGCTTAGACGTGAACTCCTCATTCCACCTTGTAAGCCACACTGCCCTGCGAGCTGTGTTAGCCAACACTGCGCACCTGGCGCCAACACGGAATGACTCAGCAGAGGCATCGGCCAGGAAGCCCATAGCACGTCTCAGAAGTGGAATGGAGTCCAAAGCTCCTCCCTGGGAGTACCCTGCAGGATGAATTCTCCCAGCTGGGTGAGCCACTTAAAGAGAGACCTGCTCACATGTAGAGGAAATGTACACCGTTAAAGACATAGCTGCCGCCTCCCAGGATCTTTTGAGGAAACTCTCCATTTTACGAACGAGGGGGTCCTTCAACTGGGAGGAATATTCAAAAGGCAACGTGGTCTTATATGCTAAGCTTCCCAAATGGAATACTGCCATAGACCTTCATGTTAGAAGTCCCATTGACTTTATAGAGACTTCCATAGAGATTCCCATTGGGTCTCTCATGAGGTCTCCCATCCAGCCCGTGACTGAGGCTCCTGCTGCTTAGCCTCAACAGTGTGTCAAGGGCATGCACAATGGGTTTACAATAGCAGCTGATTGCTACCCTGGCCACCTGGATGTCCACCTTCGGGACCTCCCAGACAAAGTCATCACCCTCCAATCCACTCGGATGGGGTGAGCCGCTTAGCCTTCAGGCCTCTGAACATTTAGTCCTGCACAGAAGAAGGGGATTCCACCACCTCTACTCCCATGGTACAATGGACAGTGTCCACCAATGCACCCATGGACTCTGTGGAAAAATAGTAGTGTCCAGATTCTCGTGTCTCTTGCTCTGGCCAGCCTCCATGAGATCCACAGAGTCACAATCCTGGAGCTTCCTCTCTTACGGAGGGGAAGGCCCGGAAGCTGCAGCAAAACCCCGCAGTGCCGAGATAGAAGCCTGCACCTCTCCCCTAATGGATTGGAGCTCCTCAAGCAAGGATGGGGAGTCCATCCTGACAACCCTGTCAGTCATGGCCGACACCTTGTTGTAGGAAGAGGGACATTTTGTGCCGCAGCCACATTCTTGCTCCCTTTCACAGACGGCCCTCGTCTCCCTATAGACAAAAAGGGAAGAGAAGGGGGTCCCAGTGTGAGTGCAGGGCTTAAATACCTCTACCCCTTGTGACCACCCCCAGAAACACTTACATGAGCTGGGGGAACGCTGGGCTCTGCAGAAGCAGAGGTGGAAGCCTATCACCTTCCATGTTTTAGGGATCAGCCTTACCTGGGTGTAGCTTCCGGCGGGTACTTATCCAGAAGTACCGTGCCCCCAACGAGGAACACCTGTTCCCTCCCTCCTCCTGGTCACCGGCCGCGGGCAGTAGCGCGCGAAAGTCCTGCTGGGTTCCCTGGAGCCGCGCCCAGCCTGCCACAGCCCTTACAGGAGCGCCGCCGCCCGAAACAGGAAGTGCCATCCCGGAACCGGAAGTGCCATCCCCGAAACCGGAAGTGCCTCCGCGGCACCTCTGATGCATGCCCCAGGGACCGCAGCTGGAGGAGGGAGACGCCGGAGAGCTGAACAGGCCTCCGGCGTTGCAATACACGGCCTGCTTTGCCCCGTAGGACGCAGGAAGGCCGGATGGTCCCACCACGGGAGCCCCGAGAAGGAGGAGGAGGCCGCCCCCGACGTCCATCCCTGGCCCGGCTGTAAGTACACCCCAATGCTGCCTCTGCCGGCCTGACAGCACTGGAACCTCTCCATGCCCCAAGGGGGACAGGAAGACACTGGAGTGCGGAGGAAGGGGAGGGGCTTTTAACCTCTCTGTGTTCCTGTCCCCCAATAGGGCGTGGACGACATCTTCCAATGCTGTCGTGGAAGGCGATGGGAGAAAAATCACCAAATACTCAGCGTGTGCACGAGGCCTTAAGGCCACTTTACACACACCACCTTATCTGTCCAACTTCTGAACAACTTGCTGGTTGCAGTGAAATCATGGACACATTGCTCCATTTTGTGGCTGTGAACAAATGGAACAATGTATCCATGATTTCACTGCAACCAGTAAGTTGTTCAGAAGTTGGACAGATAAGTTGGTGTGTGTAAAGTGGCCATCACATATACTGAGGTAAAAACTTCACCAAATACTCAGCATGTGCACGAGGCCTTACAGATACTGAGATAAAAACTCACCAAATACTCAGCGTGTGCACGAGGCCTTACAAATACTGAGGTACAAACACACCAAATACTCACTCACAACCTTAACATACTACACACAGGTAATACATCACCACCATACATCACATCCACAGGCCTTAAATCACTATAAAACTCACCAAAACTCAGGCTTCACGAACCTCATAGCACTTTACACACACCGGCCTATCTTCACACATTCATACACTAGCGGTTGACTATGAAATCATGACATCATTCTCCATGTGCGGAAAGGAATATATCATAATACTTCACCAACAAAGACAGATATCATTACACGGCAGTGAATGCATCACATATACATAACTTCACAAATACCACAGTGCAGGTATCAGATCTAATATAAATCAACACAAGATACATCAGGTGGCTACATCCACAACACAGGATACAACTACACAAAATCACTCACAGGCATATCATTCATACATAAAACAAAATACAGCAATACATCACTCACAGGCATTCAATCAGACAAAACTCCACAAACTAGGGCAATTACAGATTATAGATAAAAAAAAACAGGCAGACATACATTATACACTTCATCACACACTACGCATACCATGTAACAAAATCACAACACCCAGCATTCACATCATTAGCCATCATCACACACAGTTTGTGAGATTTTCACAGATGTCAGCACACAACCAGGTGACAATCACACATAACAACATACCTTCACACTCGTATGGCAGGGAAAACGACAGTTTTGCACACTACACCACAACACCCTACCATACACCTTTACAATCTATCACACACCACAGGCATACATCACACTGTTACTACAACAACAAGCATTACTCATACAAGCACATAATATTCATCACAACTAGGAATACCTATACGCACATACCACTAAACACACACGGGACATATCTCACAATGACTGTGACAGCGGAATGACGCTCTATAATACATCACACAGGCCGCATCTAGAATACTACTACATCCAACTACCGGATCGATCACAGGCAGAGAATACCATACTACAGTGCGCACGAAGGCACTTACATGCATTACATCATCACACACCGTGACTGTACATTCTGAGATACATGCATCCGCAGGCTGACCATAACTCACATGCACACCATGCTCCATTCATGGCTATACAAAAGACACAATGTATCATGCATTCATGCACACCACTAGGCTAGTTCAGAAGCGACACTACATCCTGGCGGTATCACACAGTGCACATCACACATACAGGTAATACACTTCACAATATATCACATCACAAGGCTATACATCACACTACATCAACACATCAGGCATACTCATACACATACCATCACACACAGACATATCAATACACACATACATCTACACAGGCAGGCTATATCATATACTAGGCAAAACTCACACAATATCATCACACAGGCAGGAATATCATATACATACAATACACACACAGGCCTTAACCAACATATACACACACACACAGCTATCATCACATACATTCACAACACAGGCATACCATCACACAAGATCACACCACATTGGCATACATATACATACATCACATGGATTTCATCACACAGTAATCATCACGAAGGGATACAGATCACAGTAGGGTTGAAATCACACATAATCCACCGAGGACATATACATTCACCAACACACACAGGCACGACCATTACAGATACTATAACAACACACCACATACTCAGCGTTCAACATCAACAGGCATATCATAACAAACATACAACATACAGCGTTCAATCTACTTCCACATCACACCAGGACATACACATCACCAACATACTCAACTCACGGTAGGCTTACAATACAACACAGGCATAACATCACATACATCATGCACAGCCATTACACAATAAAACATCACAAAACAAGATAAATCACACATACATCCACCACAGGCATACACATACATAAACACAACACATCACCATACATACTCACCCACGGATAGCATCTACACTACATCACACAGCAGAATTATAATTCTTTACCAGATACTGTAACAAAACACATGGCTACAATCAGAGGAATATCTATACATCACACACACAAGGCATTCATAATATATACACACACAGATTTCATCAGGTACATTTACGCACAGCAACCATCACACAACATCACACACAGCATACCATCACACCATACAGGCATCGTCACACTTTTAAAACATCAAAAAGGTTATCTATTATACATACACAATTAACAGTATTACATCAACACAGATACATCTACATACATCACACAGGACACGACTATAATCACTACCTACGCGTACATGACCACACATGGCAACTACCTGTGACATCACATACCACTCTACACACCAGGCCATGACTCACAGTGCCCTCTAAGACTGACCTTACCATCTGACACTCACACACACAGGACTACCATACTGCACATCACCCGAGCAGATACCATACTCATACATCACACGGCTAGAGATACTTGATCTACATCACCACTCAGGAGACTATTCACACATACATCCCACATCAGGACTATCCTTACATACATCACACGGGCTCGAAGATATCATTATCTACAGTGCACCACCAGGACTACGTCTCATTACCATAGAATACATACACAAAACACAAGGCATACATCTGTAATCTATACACCACACACAGGCCATCGACAACACACCGGCACAACACAAACACCAGGTGCATCATCACACATACACACCACATACACATTACACTAATCAACACACAAGGCATACATCACACATACATCACACAGCAGTCATCACATCACACACAATACTATATCACACACCACAGGCATATCATCACACATACATCACACACACAGGCATATCTCAATACACACACAGGCATATCATCACACATACATCACACAGGCAGGAATATCATCATACATACATACACACACAGGCACATAAATACCTTCACACTTAAATAGATCACTGTTGCACACACCCCACGCATCACTCACACACACATAACTTACACACCTCAAGCATCACTCACACACACATCACTCTAACACACCACATACACTCTCACACACTACACACATGACTCATACACCACATCACTCACACACACCACACACGCATGACTCACACACCCCATGCATAACACACATTACAGGCATCCCTCCAACTGACGCATCACTCAGACACACGAATCACTCACACACCACACATATCACATACATTACACGCATCACTCTAATTGACGCATCACTAGCACACACCACACGCATCACTCTCACACCACATCCATGACTCACACACCCTACGCATCACTCAGACAGCACATGCATCATTCTAACACACCCCATGCATAACACATGCATGACTCACACACATGCATTACTCTTACACACCACATGCATCACTGTAAGCTACTCACATACACATCACACATGTCATCATGCACACATCACACATACCATTATACATACATGATACATGTATGAACACATATATACTCACTCTCTTCATCTCTCCAGGGCATCACGTGGCGGCAGCACAGTAGTGGGGGGAGAAGTTGAAATCTTCATCAGAGGCTTGAACACGCAGGAGGCTCCTTCTCCTTCCCTCCTCCTGCTCCCGACAGCTGAACTGGCAGTGTTATTACAGGAGGGAGGGGGCTCCAGGCTGTACTCTTCTCCTCTCCTCAGGGCACACTGCCTTGTGTTTCTTCCCCTCCCGCACAGACTTGGCCCCGCCCACCTCCTCTACAGAACGTGTCCCCCCTCCCCTCACTGATGCTGGGCCCTCACTGATTGCAATCCCAGTGAAGAAGAATGGTGGAGGAATCCTGTATGGTCACAGCTGGGGTGAGGGAGAGAAGTGTGTGGCAGGAGCACAGAGCCGCACTGCGCAGGGCAGTGTCAGTAATCCCGATGTGTGTAGGTGCGGCACAAAACTTTATTAAAAAAATAAAAGACACATGAACTACACATTCAGACAGAGCAGTGATGGCGCTGCCAGTGCCTGCCTAGCGACAGTCCTGCACTGTGACGCACAGAGCCAAAATGTAAAGGGGGCGTAGTCAGCAGCTACTCACTGCTTTGCGGGAAATGGACCTTCCCGGGCGGGACAGTGGGAAAGCAACGCAAAATCGGGACTGTCCCGCTAAATCCGGGACAGTTGGGAGGTATGCTAATGGCCAATATTGTCGTCCAACTCCGATAAAAAGTCACGTGGTTCGTGCGTTGGCCCCGATATCGTTCGTGCGTTGTATGGTGTAAATGTGCAATTCGATGCAAGAACGATGCCAAAACGCTATCAGGGGAGAAATGAGCAGGCTCTCCAACTGCCCGATATTGGATGGACGATCTGGCAGGATCGTGCTGTGTGGCAGCCCAACACCGACCTGGAGAGCAACTTCCCCAATTCACTCCCATGTTAAATGGTCGTTCCCTGGGTCGCTCGTACAAGGGGGCGTATACATCACAGTTGTGTTGCCTGCCGATATCTCCCTGTGTGACAGCTCCTATGCGATCTTGGATTACTGCCAAAAAAGTGCGCACTCCCGTGCCGTTGTATACAATATTGAAACAATGTTGGGACGTGTAAAGTGGCCATTATAGAAACACCTGCACCACTTCTGTATTTTATCACCCACTCCTGGTTTTGGCTACAAATACTGAGGTAAAAAGCTCATCAAATACTGAACATGTGCATGTGGCCTTACATATACTGAGGTAACAACTCACCAAATACTCAGCATGTGCACGAGGCCTTACAGATACTGAAATAAAAACTCCCCAAATACTCAGTGTGTGCACGAGGCCTTAGAGATACTGAGGAAAAAACTCACCAAATACTCAGTGTGTGCACGAGGCCTTACAATTACTGAGGTAAAAACTCACCAAATACTCAGCATGTGCAATAGGCTTTACAGATACTGAGGAAAAAACTGACCAAATACTCAGCTTGTGCACGAGGCCTTACAAATACTGAGGTAAAAACTCACAAAATACACAATGTGCGCACCCACTACCCCTCCACCTTGGATAGACATGTGAAATACCTCTACATATTGTATGTGCCCCTCTATGTGAATATTTTTCTTGAATCATGAATGCATGGACTCCATACGTACATGATCCAAGCAAGATAGCCACTTATTAGAGGGGCACATGATACACCATGTATAGCCATTTCACATGTTTCTGTATTATCCAAGATGGTGGGGCACACCACTCCAGTGATTAAGGGGCCTTTCACATCAGCGGTTTTGCTGATGTGCGGCGATTCGGCAGTGGCGCCGGATCAGCCGCCTAATGGCCGACTTGCGGTCCAGATGCGGCAAGCCCTATGCATTGTCTTGGGCTTGCGGTCCGGTGCGGCAAGTGCGTTCTGCCGTGTGCGGCAGATTCGACACTTGCGGCCGCGAAAAAAAAATACCACTTGTAGAATTTTTTTTTCGCGGCCACAAGTGCCTGATCTGCCGCACTCAGCAGAACCGCACTTGTGATAGACAATGCATGGGCTTGCCGCATCCGGCCGCAAGTCGGCCGTTAGGCGGACGATCCGGCACATGCGGCGCCACCTGCTGGAACGGCCCAAACATCAGCTAAACACTGATGTGAAAGCAGCGTTCGTTAGGCCCCTTTTACATCACCGTGTCTTTCAAATTGCGGCAGATCCAGCAGATTTACCACATTTACTGCCTAACAGCCGTTGCGATGATGGATGACAACACGGTCAGCAGCGTTTTTTTTTCCACCGCCGCAAATGCCGGACTTACCGCACCCAGCAGAACCGCACTTGCCGCACCAAACCGCAAGCCCATAAACATGCATGGGGCTTGCCGCAATGTGTGCCGCAAGTGCGGCCGTTAGTCGGCAGATGCGGTAAACTCTGCCGGAATTGCCAACACAAATCATTGTAAAGCAGTGTGTACACCTTTCTTTACACTGACCTGAGTCTCCCCTGCATGCAGCAGCACCAGGTCTGGCTGGCAGTGCACACACAGTAGCACAGCCACAGCAGCACCCTGCAGCAGCAGGGCAGGAGTCAGGGTGGACATATCACTCACTCTTCTGTCACACAGGCACGTCCTCTCTGTGCTCTGTGTCGGCATAGGCGACGGTCCCTCTCCTCAGACTCCCCTCTTCATGCAGGGGGCGACCCAGGAGGTGGTGGACGGTGGTCGGCGGGTGAGACACAGACTCAGTCAGGAGGACGGAGGAGTCTGCTCAGCCTCAATCGAGATCAGCTGCCTGCCTGGGTCTGGGTCCTCCTAGAGTAGGAGGATTCAGCAAAGCCCGGTCGGCATAGCAGGGCGAACAGCGGCAGCCGGGACTCGGGAGAACAATGCTGCCAGCAGAGGCCGCTGGGACTATAGGAGTGGGAGCAACATCCGCAGGCAGCTACCACCGGTACGCACACCTTGTAAGCACACAGCTCCACATGCTCCATACATACATGGCTCCGCTCCGTACACCTAGTACACACTCAACTCTGCTCCATACACCTCGTACACATGGCTCAGCTCCGTACACACTTGGCTTTGCTCTGTACACCTTGTACGCATGCGGCTCTGCTCCATACACCTTGTACACACTCGGCTTCGCTCCGTACACCTCTTACGCACTCGGCTCTGCTCCGAACACCTCGTACACGCTCGGCTCCATACACATGCGGCTCCGCTCCATACACCTAGTACACACGCGGCTCCACTCCATACACCTCGTACACATGCGGCTCTGCTCTGTACACCTCATACACATGTGGCTCCACTCCGTACACCTTGTACACATGCGGCTCTGCTCCATACACCCTGTACACACTCGGCTCAGCTCCATACACCTCGTACACACGCGGCTCTGCTCGGTGCACCTCGTACACACACGACTCCGCTCCACGCACCTTGTACACACATGGCTCTGCTCCATACACCGTGTACACACATAGCTCTGCTCCATACACTTCCTACACATGCGGCTTGGCTCTGTACACCCTGTACACACTTGGCTCCGCTCTGCGCTCCGTACACCTCGTACACGTGGCCCTGCTCCGTACACACTCAGCTCTGCTCCATACACCTCATACACATGTGGCTCCGCTCCGTACACCTCGTTTACATGCGGCTCCGCTCCGTACACCTCGTACACACACGGCTCTGCTCTGTACAACTCGTACACATGCGGCTCCGCTCCGTACACCTCGAACACACACGGCTCCGCTCCATACACCTCGCACACACTCAGCTCTGTACACCTCGTACACACTCGGCTCCACTCCATACACCTCGTACAAACATGGCTCCGCTCCGTACACCTAGTACACACTCGGCTCTGCTACATCCACACTGTAAATCCCTCCTGAGTCCTGACCCCACACATAACTTTCATCTCATCCTCTTCTTCACCTCTCCAGCACCATGACAACCATCACAGAGTGGAGGCCTGCATAACGAGGAGCTGATCATGTGATCCCTGACTCCTCCCCTCCAATCACATCATCACAGGTCCTGTAAGCACAGGTCCTCCTGTGCCCTGTGCGGCTCTACAGGTAGGCTCACACTGCGGGAGGGGGAAAGAGTGTAACAGCGGTGGTGGCAGCGGCCGGGACTATAGGAGAGAGAGCGGCATCAGCAGGGGGCCGCGCCACCAGCAGGCCCCCTGCGGTTGCCGCTCCCTGTCAACTAGCAGGGCTCATCACCTCATGGATGCTGTGCCTGCGTGCAGAGTGCTGTGTGGTGGCGCCGTGGCGGATTATAATGGGGCAATTTACCCCCTGGACTGTGGGCCCCTAGACACCATTGGGCCCGGGGCAAAAGCCCATATTGACCTCATTATAATCCGCCACTGGATACAATCCTAGGCAGAGAGTGTAGATGGAGAAGACTAGTGGTCCCAGAACCGAGCCTTGGGGGACACCGAGAGATAGGGGGTAGGGAGAAGAGGTATGGGAGTGGGTGACGCTGAAAGTCTGGTCAGTTAGGTAAGAGGAGATCCAGGAGAGGGCTAGGTCAGTGATGCCAAGAGATTCCAGGATCTGAAGTAGAAGGGAATGATCAACAGTGTCAAAGAGGCAGATAGGTCAAAGAGGAGGACAGAGCAGTGTCTCTTGCTCTTGGCGGTCAGTAGGTCATTGGTGACTTTGGTTAGGGCAGTTTCTGTGGAGTGGTGGGGTCGGAAACCAGATTGTAGGCGGTCAAAGCAGGAGGAGAAGTGGGAGGACAGTTCTGAATGGACATGCTGTTCAAGTAGTTTTGAGGCGAAGGGGAGAAGAGATATGGGGCAATAGTTAGAAACAGATGTTGGATCGAGGGAGGGTTTTTTGAGGATGGGTGTGATCAAGACTTGTTTGAAGACTGAGGGGAAGACGCCAGTAATAAGTGATAAGTTGAAGAGATGGGTTAGGGTTGGGATGAAGACAGAGGTGAGGTTGGGAATGAGGTGGGATGGAAGCGGGTCGTGGGCACTGGTGGTAAGGTGTGATTTTGACAGAAGGGAGGAGAGCTGATCTTCGGTTATGGGGCAAAAGCAGCTGATGGAAGGAGAGGGCTGTGTAGGTGAGAGGGGAAGCTGTGGGGCAGTGGGTCAAAGCTGTCTCTGATTTTATCAATCTTCTGCTTGAAGAAGGAAGCAAAGTCTTCAGCAGAGATAATGGAACAGGGAGGAGGAGCAGGCGGACGGAGTAAGGAATTATCTTAGTAGGAAAGAAACTAATCTTATTTTGCAAAAGCCATAGTGGCTATTAAAAAGGAATGAGTTTCTACCAATTCGGTATTATTTTATATTAGGTCCTTTGGAACTTATTCTGAATGGTAACTTTTTTTTTTTTTTTTTAAGATACCTATAAGGGGCCTTTGACACTTGTGTTTTTTTCCTGTTCTGGAAGATCAGGAAAAAACCTGATTCTTACAGGATTAATTTTTTCGCCCATTCACTTTAATGATTTCAGGAAAAAACCTGAAGCAACAAGATGCTACCTGAAATCATTAGTGAATGGGCAAAAAAATGAAACCTGTAAGAATCAGGTTTTTTCTTGATCTTCCAGATCAGGTAAAAAAAGGAAGTGTGAAAGGCCCCTTAGTTACAAATACACGGCTTAGGCAAACATGGCCCCCATATGCAAATGGATTTTTGGCATAGTTTGAAAATCTTAATGAGTACACTCACTCTTTATTTCTGAAAGGGAATCTGTCAGCTCGTTCTACCCCCCCCCTAACCTATCACTACCTGTCCCTGCACCTTTGTAGCTGATCCCTAACCATCCCTGTCTGAGCTAAACGTGCCCTATAAAGTTTAAGAAAAATGATTTATAACTTACAAGCAGTCTTCATCCGGAGACTGGAAAGGCGGTCTCCGGGGCTCCATTTTCCCCTCTCGCTGGCTCCTAGAACTCCCCACTGGGCGTCCTTACTCCTTGTGCTGTGCCACCTCTTTTAGAAATTCCCGCCTCCTTTGCTACTGTGATGCGCCGGGTCGGAACGTCATATCCGGCCTGGTGCATTGTGAGGGCTATATGATATGTATGGCTCAGCTTCAATATGCGCACTGCACATGTGCCGGGCCGCACACATGATCAGCCCCCACAATGCACCCTCCATCCTACCTACCCACCTCACCCACTTCTCTGAGCTATTCCTTCACTTTCAATCCTCCATCTCCAAACAGACATGCCCACTGTGTAAACTCTTCTGCTTCCACCTGCTAACCCTCTCCCTGCTCCTCCTTCTCGCTGGCGACATTTCCCCTAATCCCAGCCCCACCACCACATCCCCACAGTCACCTACACCCCACCCCCACGACCCATCACCAACTCAAGTAACTTCACCAACCTTCGACCCATCCCCCCAGCCCCTGCTCCCCTAATCTCCCTGCCAGGCGCACTCTGGAACGCCCACTCAGTCTGTTATAAACTTCCATACATCCACAAACTCTTTATTTCTAACAAAAACTCTCATTCCTTGGCATCACAGAGACCTGGCTCCCCCCCTCGACACGGCCTCCTCTGCTGCACTATCTTATGGCAGATTCAGTCTTTTCCACACACCCCCGCCCCTCTGACAAACACGACGGAGATGTTGGCATAATCCTATCCAACACCTGCTCCTTCGCCCCCATTCCACTGCCTTCCCTCTGCTACTCTCCCCCTCTTTCGAGGCCCACTCTGTCCGCATCTTCTCCCCCTGTAACCTTCAGCTGGCCATCATCTACTGCCCTTCTGGATCCATCCCCACCTTCCTCAACCACTTCACCACCTGGCTACTTCATTTCCTTTCTGCTGACATCCCCACCATCATTATGGGCGACTTCAATATCCCCATCGACACCGCCCACCCAACTGCCTCTCAACTTCTCTCCCTGACCTCCTCCTTTGGGCTCTCCCAATGGTCCTCCTCTGCCACCCACAAAGACGGCCACGTGCTGGACCTCATCTTTACCCGTGTTTGCTCCCTCACTAACCTCACAAACTCAACCCTCCCCCTGTCAGACCACAATCTGCTGACCTTCTCTCCCTTACCTCCCCTACTATGCCACCCCCTCTCCGCAAACTTGAATACCCCCGCCGAAACCTAAAACACATTATCTACACTCACTCTCAGAATCCCTTCTCCCTCTCGCCGACATAACATCCATACGCGACACAGACACTGCCACCACCCTCTACAACACCACATTAACCAAGGCCCTGGACCTAACCACCCCCCTCACACACCACGCTCCACGCACTAACAGGCAACCCTGGCACACCACCCTCACTAAAGACCTGAGACGGGTATCCAGGGTTGCCGAGAGGAGATGGAAAAAAAATCACACTCCACTGAGCACTTTGCACTGTTCAAACAGTCCCTCACCGCCAGTGCCGGACAAGCATTTTGGTGCCCTAGCAGTAAGGCAAACGTGCCCACCCCCCCCCCCCGAAATATGTCTGGGAATAACAAATGTCAGCATACTTTGAAAGTAAATTTAATTATAACGGGACCTATAAAAGGTTCGTCCAACCACACTACAGAGACATACTGATAGGTTGTTTACATTGTGAGCCCCAATGGGGACAGTGTTCATGATGTATGTAAAGTGTTGTGGAGTTCATAGTGTAATATAAATGCAAAAAGTATTATTCTTAATATTATGTCACAATACCAGGATCTGAGGATCTTCTATTTCGACGTCAGGGACTCTCTGATGCCATGTTGCTGCTTGTCTCGCTGTTGTCCTCTTTTGAAACTGCAGTGCGGTGGACAAGAGAGCATTAACTGGTTAATAACAAGAAGTATGGAGTGTGTACTGAGCCATAAACCCTCCCCTTACCATGAAGTATGGAGTGTACTAACTGAGCCATAAACCTCCTCATACCATGTCCAGCAGACATTGTAGGATTACTACCCGTATATACTCGTGTATAAGCCGACCTGTGTATAAGCCGACCCCCCTACTTTTGCCCCCAAAACCTGGGAAAACCTATTGACTCGTGTATAAGCCGAGGGTGGACCCCAACACAGGTATACAGCCCCCAGCAGTGTGGTATACAGCAGCCTCCCCAGTGGTATATACAGACCCCAGGGGTAATACAGCAGCACCAGGGGTAATACATCAGCCCCAGGGGTAATACAGCAGCCCTAGGGGTAATACAGCAGCCCCAGGGGTTATACAGCAGCCCCAGGGGTAATACAGCAGCCCCAGGGGTTATACAGCAGCCCCAGGGGTTATACAGCAGCCCCAGGGGTAATACAGCAGCCCCAGGGGTAATACAGCAGCCCCAGGGGTTATACAGCAGCCCCAGGGGTAATACAGCAGCCCCAGGGGTTATACAGCAGCCCCAGGGGTAATACAGCAGCCCCAGGGGTTATACAGCAGCCCCAGGGGTAATACAGCAGCCCCAGGGGTTATACAGCAGCCCCAGGGGTAATACAGCAGCCCCAGGGGTAATACAGCAGCCCCAGTGGTGCTGTATACAGGGCCTAGTATGCGGGGGCCGGGGGGAGGCGCGCGCCTTTGCACACTCACCGCGGCCTCCGTGCGTGCGTCTGATGTAAGGAGGAGAGGAGGGGCGGGCAGAGCTGCAGAACAGGAAGCCCCGTCCTCCCCCCTCTCTGGCCGGCGCGGGCGCCGGCGGCCGGAACGGAGCCCTTCAGGGGCGCGGGGGGGCGGACAATGGGCCCCTCATGTGGAGAAAATGCGCCCTCCACAAGATGGCGCCCTAGGCGATCGCCTAGGGTCGCCTACCTATCGTCCCGGCCCTGCTCACCGCCTTCAAGGCTGCACTTGCTGCCGCCAAACAAACCTTCTTCTCATCCCTAATAACCTCCCTGTCCCACAATCCCAAACAGCTTTTCAAAACTTTCAATTCCTTACTCCGCCCGCCCCCCCTCCCTCTCCCCTTATCTCTGCTGAAGACTTTGCCTCCTTCTTCAAAGAAAAGATTGACAGAATCAGAGACAGCTTTGACCCACTGTCCCCACAGCCTCCCCTCTCGCCTATACTGCCCTCTATGCTTCCCCCCCATAACTGAGGATCAGCTCTCCTCCCTCCTATCAAAATCACAACTCACCACCAGCGCCCACGACCAGCACCCATCCCGCCTCATTCCCAACCTCAACTCTGTTATCATCCCAGCCCTAACTCATGTTTTTAACCTATCACTTACCACTGGCACCTTCCCCTCAGCCTTCAAACACGCCCTGATCACACCCATCCTCAAAAAACCCTCCCTCGATCCCACAACTGTCTCCAACTATCGCCCCATATCTCTCCTCCCTTTCACCTCTAAACTACTTGAACAGCATAAACACTCAGATCTGTCCTCTCACCTCTCCTCCTGCTTCCTCTTCGACCGCCTGCAATCTGGCTTCCGACCCCTCCACTCCACTGAAACTGCCCTGACCAAAGTCACCAATGACCTACTGACTGCCAAAAGCAAATGTCACTACTCTGTACTCCTCCTCCTCGACCTATCCGCCGCCTTCGACACTGTTGACCACTCCTTTCTACTTCAGATCCTGGAATCTCTTGGCATCACACACCTTGCCCTCTCTTGGATCTCTTTATACTTAATGGACTGGACCTTCAGCGTTACCCACTCCACATCTCCTCTTCACCCTACCCGCTATCTGTCGGGGCCCCCCAGGGCTCAGTTCTGGGACAGCTACTCTTCTCAATCTACACTCTCGGACTAGGGCAACTCATTGAGTCCCACGGCCTTCAGTACCATCTCTAAGCGGACGACACCCTAATCTACCCGTCTAGACCTAACATCGCCTCCCTACTATCCAAAATTCCTCAATGCCTGTCCGCCATCTCATCCTTCTTCTCCGCTCGCTTCCTTAAGCTGAACATTGACAAAACAGAGTTCATCGTCTTCCCCCCAAGCCACTCCCCCTCATACCCGACCTATCCATCATCGTCAATGACTTCTCTCTCTCCCCAGTCCCCCACACCAAGTGCCTCGGGGTTATCCTCGACTCTTCCCCCTCCTTCAAGCCCCACATTCAGGCCCTCGCCACCTCCTGCCATCTCCAGCTCAACAACATCTCCCGAATCCGCGCTTTTCTTGACCACGACACTGCTAAAACCCTTATTCACGCTCTCATCATCTCACGCCTTGACTATTGCTACCTCCTGCCTCCCTGCTACCTCCCATGCACCTCTCCAATCTATCCTAAACTCCGTTGCCCATCTAATCCATCTGTCCTCCCACTACTCCCCTGTCTCCCTCCTCTGCCAAGCCCTTCATTGGCTCTCTGCTTCCCAGAGATCCCGGTTTAAAACATTAACCATGACATACAAAGCCATCCACAACCTGTCCCCTCCATACATTTCCGACATGTAAGTAAAGAAAAAAAAAAAAAAAAAAAAAAAAACACCTGATGAAGACGGTCTCCCATACAGTCGAAACGCGTTGTGGAGTGTGCATGAAGCTCAAATAAAGGTTTGTTAAACTCTACCCCTCCTGTGGTGTTCCTTGGCGCTCCAGCAGAATTCTACAGCATCTACTTTTTTCTACATTTCCGTCATTGTCTCCCGATACTTACCCTCGCGCAACCTGCGATCCTCCCAAGAACTCCTCCTCTACTCCCCCCTCATCTGTTCTTCGCACAACCGCATTCAGGATTTCTCCCTGGTATCCCCCATACTCTGGAACTCTCTGCCCCAACACATCAGACATTCTCCTACCCTGGGAACCTTCAAAAGAAGCCTAAAGACCCACCTCTTCCGCCAAGCCTACAACCTCCTATGAGACCTGATCCACCCACCACCTCACGACCGGCACCTCCCCCTCCTAGTGTATCCCCACCCGCCCCTCGTTGATTGTGAGCCCTTGCGGACAGAATCTTCTACCCTCTTGTATCTGTTTGACCAAATTGTCCACATTTATTGTACTTGTCCTTGTCTGCCCATTTAGCATGTAAAGCGCCATGGAATTTAATGGCGCTATATAAATAAATAATAATAATAATAATAATAATGTTCTGGCCAACTCATGATAGTAGCAGTGGAGGTGGGAATTTCAAAAAGAGGTGGAACAACCAAACAACTAATGATGTCCAGTGGGGTGTGCTGAAAGCCAGCGAGGAGGGGAAAATGGAGCCATGAAGCCCTCCTTTTCAGTTTCCGGATGGAAACTGCTTGTAAGTTATAAATCATTTTTCTTAAACTTTATAGGGCACGTTTTGCTCAGACAGGGATGGTTAGGGATCAGCCACCAAGGTGCAGGCACAGGTATTGATAGGTTGGGGGGGGGTAGAACGAGCTGACAAGTTCCCTTTAAATATGCTAGAGCTTGGTATAGGTTCACAGATGCCATTTTTACATATGGCAAGGGGGCCACTTGATTTCAATTTTAGAATGTCATACAATTTTGAGCAAAGAAAGTGATTGCTAAATCACAAATTAAAAGAGTAAGAAGGATTATGTCAGATTCTATTGTTTGTGCATCAGGCTTAAGGCAGCACTCCTGACGGGGGGAAGGTTGTTCAGCGCTGGAGTGGTGCTTAAAATTTCAGTCCCTTGCCCCTTGTATTATACTCACCCTCCAGTGATTTTATCTGTTTTCAACTTCACACCAATCCCGCGGCACCATCTTGTGCCTGTACCGTCTGACTGGCCAGAAGTCAGAAGTTATGTCACAAGCTCTCAGTGCAAGTCTATAAGAGCAAGAATGATGGATCTCATAGACTTGCATTAAAGATAGACCTCACTGAAGCAGACGGCAGATCACAAACTGACAAAGACCGACAGTAGCAACTCTGAAAACAGATCAAGATGCTGAAGGCTAAATAAACCAAAGAGTTATGTCTCACCAAATAGTTAATAAGTGACAGTGGCATTTCCACATGTCTGCTTTACATCAGCACAATTTCTGAAACAGATTTTTTTTTTTGTAAGGAAGTTAGAAGAGTTAAAACTATCAGCAATCTCTCATTTTTCCAACAAAATTTAGAAAATCAGTTTTTTAGAAACCACATCACATTTGAAGTGACTTTGAGGGGTCTATATGACAGAATACATAATTTTTAAAACTGCTCCCCTCAAACCTACTTCAAAACCACATTCAAGAAGTGAATTAACCCTTTAGGTGCTTCACATGAATTAAAGCAATGTGGAGGGAAAAAATGATAATTTTACTTTTTCCCACAAAAATGTTACTTTAGCCCCCAAATTTTTTATTTTCAAAAGGAAAGCAGAAAATGGACTATACAATATGTGTCATTTCTCCTGAATATGTCAATACCCCATATGTGGTTGAAAACTACTGTTTGGGCTCGGAAGGGAAGGAGCATCACTTGATTTTTGGAGTGCAAAATCAGCTGAAATTGGTACCAGAAGCAATGTCGCATTTGAAGAGCCCCTGATGTGATGAAGAAAAACTCTTTGACACCTTTCACTCTCTCTTCAGTCCTAAAGTGTAGGCCTCTATCACTGACCTATCTGCTGATTATCTGGATTCTTTACAGAGAAAATAGAAAACATCCGCCAGGAAATCGGCTCCCAACCTCCAAGTGCTGTTACTCCAATGCTTCCCTACATCTCCTCTGGCTCACTCTCCACTTTTGACCCAGTCACATAAGAAGTCTCCAGGCTCCTCTCTTCCTCTTGTCCTATTACATGCACCACTGATCCCATTCCCTCACACCTACTCCAGTCTCTCTGTCCGGTCGTCACTACTTACCTAACCAAAATCTTCAATCTCTCCCTCTCTTCTGGTATCTTCCCCTCTTCCTTCAAACACTCTATCATAACTCCATTATTAAAGAAAACTTCTCTTGACCCATCCTGCACAAATAACTACAGACCAGTCTCCAATCTCCCCTTCATCTCTAAACTCTGGGAGCACCTGGTCTACTTTAGCCTCACCTGTTACCTCTCCACTCTCTTCTAGATCCATTACAGTCTGGTTTCTGCCCCCTACATTCTACAGAACCTGCCTTTATCAAAGTGACCAATGACCTTCTGACCCTCAAGGGTAGGAGGGAAAATGTACCATAGAATTTGTTGTACAATTTCTCCTGAGTACATCAATTCCCCATATGTGGTAGTAAACTACTGTTTAGGTGTATGGCAGGGCTCAGAAGTGAAAGAGCACCATTTTGCTTGGAATACATTGCGAACGCCATGTCCTGAGAGTCCTGTGAAGTGTGCACAGGGCCCGGGAGTAGGACACAGGAGGCGGAGCCCAGGCAGCTGCTGTCAGACTGCTAGAGGCGCGAATACAGCACGAGTGTCGGTCTTCCTGCTATGTACCAGGGGGCACTACACGCATTATTCCCTGCTCCCATTGGTGGCAGCTTTATGGCAAGATCGCAGGGCACCAAATTTGTTGTCATGACAGCTGGGGTCAGCTGATGACCCTCGTCTGTGATGACCTACTTCCTGCGAACACTGGCTGAGCACTGGCATTCACAAGAGATCAGCATTTCTGCAGTGCAGAACGGTGCTAAATCCAGACCATTGAAGGTTCAAGTCCTCTAAAGGGACTAGTAAATACAATAAAAAGTCAGAAAAAAAAGTTTTGTAAAAAACACAAAAAAATCAAATCACCCGTTTCACCACCTTGAAAATAAAATAATTTTAAATAAACATATATTTGTTATCTCACGTTCAGAGATGTCCAACCGATAAAAATAGAAAATAAATTAATCTGATTGGAAAAAAAACAAAACGCCAGAATTACATTTTTTTTTGCCGCCGCAACATTGCTACAAGGACTCACATCACATCTACCCATAAATGGCATTTCTGAAAACGTTAGCTCAGCGCATAAAAAATAAGTCATCATAAAGCCCCACATGCAAAAAAATAAGAATGTTACAGGTCTCCAAAAATGGCGACACAAGCGTAATTTTTTTACATTTTTTTTTTTTTTTACATATTTCAGAATTATTTTTTTTCAATAATTAAAAAAAAAACTATACATGTTTGGTATCTACAAACTTGTACTGTCCTGGAGAATCATACTGCCATGTCAATTTACCATATAGTGAACATTGTAAATAAAAGAAAAATAAATTGTGGAATTGGACTTTATTTCAATTTCACTGCATTTGGAATTTTATCCTGTTTTGCAGTCCATTATATGGTAAAATGAATGATGTATTCAAAAGTATAACTCGTCCTGTAAAAAACTGGTGACGTGTTCAATACTTATTTCACCCACTGAATTAACTTTATTCTACTGTATGTACGATTAAGAGGATAGCAAACTAATATAATTTTATTTGATTATTTGAAAAAGAAAAGCAACATTTTTTCTGTTGCCCTATTCTGGGACACATACCCATTTTATAGTTGGGGTCATTAAGGACTAGGCGATATCATATATGTTTGGGTTTATTTATACATAATTTTCACAATAAAATCCTGTTTTAAGAGCCATATTTTTTTTCAGCTATGAGGATAGAGGAGAGCTAGTTTTTACAGGATGAACTATCATTTTAGTTTGTATAATTTTAGAGCTACTACCTTTTTGATTGCTTTTTATCTTTTTTTTTTCCAAAGCAATTTTTGGCTTTGTGAAGGGCTAGTTCTTAGCCTGGAATGCAGCTACAAAATGAGATCGGAATGGCAGCTCTCCTGACCCAAGCGTGACAACTTCATTTATTTTTATGCAGCGGACACACTCAGGTCAGGAGAACCGACGGCCAGTCCAAGCATTTTGATGCGATCCTTGCGCGAGTCATACAGTAGTGTCACTCCAGCCTAATACATTTCCTGATTGTTCCACTCTTGATTTTGGCTTGGGAAAGTGATTTAGGAGTGAGTTGCAGACACTGAAGAAGCCCCCCAAGCTGTCACTACCTGTCTCTGCACCCTCCTATTACTAATCTAACTATCCCTCTCTATCCTGTGTGCTGTGATGGTGTATAAAAAGCATTTTATACTTACATGTTGTTATGGTAACAAAGCGGGAGCCCCCCTGGGTCTCCTCTTTCACTCTATCCCCTCTTTATCACGCCCCAATGGGCATCTTCATTCTGTTCAGTAAATCCTCCTGTTTTGAAATTACCGCCACTTCTCATAGTACTGCGCCGAGCCGGAGTGTCATTGTGGGGCTGATCACGTGGGACGGCCCGGCTTCAATATGCGCACTGCGCATGCACCGGTCCGTCCCACGTGATCGGCCCCACAATGCACCGGGCCGGATATGACACTCCGACTTTGCGCAATACTATGAGAAGTGGCGGTAATTTCTAAACAGGAGGATTTACAGAAGTCAATGAAGACACCCATCAGGAAAGAAGGATCGAGGAGGGGACAGAGAGTGATCGAAGACACCCAGGTGCACTACTAACAGTAGTCCCCCGCTTTGTTACCATAGGAACATGTAAGTATACAATGCTTTTTATACACCATCACATCACACAGTTAAAATAGAGAGGGATAGTTAGATTAGTAATAGGAAGGTGCAGGGACAGGTAGTGACAGCCTGGGGGCTTAAAGGGGTTGTACCACGACACACTTATCCGGCAAAAGTTTCAAAAGAAGTGTAAATATTCACAAAAAAAATGTTTATAGTGGATATCATGACTAAAAAATAACTTTTTATATATGGTTTTGTGTGCTTGTTCCCTCTCCATGCTGCGCTGAACAGGATTGTGGGAGGGGTTTAAAAAAGGATCATGTGACCACAACTGCAACATTCCTGCCTTCACTGTATCCCTCCGCACTCCTAGATTCAAACAGTCCTCTCACATACAATATCCTGATTACTCTTTACACTATTTATATATTACTGTTTAGTTTGACATTTCTGTGGTATGTTCCAGTGTCCTGCACACATTTTATTTAATATATGTTTATTAATGCACTATGGCAGCTTACACCTGTGCATTCCATACGCACATACATTAGATATATATAAGGCTGAGTGTATGTATGCCCACTAAAGGAATCCGCACCATCGTGTTTTACAAAATTTGACGACATTTTGCACACACCCCCATTAGACTCAGGGAACTTCTTAGACTATGTTTTGAGGGGAAATTTTAACCCGGTGCTTTACAGTCAGTCGCAAAAAAAAAGGTCTATTTACTGTTTGTATGTGTGAGCTAAGGCTGGCTTCACATTAGCGTTTGTGTCTGCATGCTGATCGCATGCAGACACAAACGCAGTGCAAAGCAGTGCCATTTTGATGTGTCTGCAGCGGATAATGTCCGCCTGCGGACACATCACTGTGCAGCCCGGCAGCCAATCAACGGTGTCCGGGGGCGGAGATCAGCACCGGAGATCTCCGCCTCCCCACAGCCGGTAAGCTTCGGGACATGACGGCGGGGAGAACAGCTGATTTGACAGCTGTTTGAATCTTCCCGCGCCGACATCTCCTCTCGGTGTCGGCGCGGGAAGATTCAAACAGCTGTCAAATCAGCTGTTTCTCCCCGCCGACATCGCTAGCAGATTACCGGCGGCGGGGAGGAGGAGATCACCAGAGGCTCAGCTGATCTCCCGGTGGCCGTCGGTGATCTCCTGTGACATCACCGCCGGCCACCGGGAGATTTTTCAATGGGTCTGCAGCGTTCTCCTGCGCTGTCAAGCGCAGAACACTGCGGACCCATTGAAGCCAATGCATTTTTTGTGCGCTTGGGGACGCTTGCTGATTTTCCAAGGTCCCCGAGCGCACAAAAAAATGCAACATGCTGCGTCCCGGGTGCGGACGCTGGACACCGGAAGGAGCAGATATCATCCGCATCCGCACCCGAACGCAGCAAACGCAGGCACTATGCGTTCCTATGTTAAACATAGGAACGCATGTGCGCATGCGTTTGACTGCGTATGGGAACGCAGCATACGCTGCCTTCCATACGCAAATGTGAAGCCAGCTAATAGATACTGCATTGGCTGCTCGGCATTCATAGGATAACATAGTTTATGCGGGTCTGTGTAACATTTAGAGAAGCTGCTGAAAACAAGGACGTCTGGAAAATGCTGCACACTGGGATATCACTGTCAATGAAGCAGAGCCACACAAACCGACTAACACACCTCTTTGTTATTCTTTTAACAACCTCCTGCACACAGCCCGCAGTATACAGCAGGAGGCAGCACACGGCCCCCGGTATACGCAGGAGGCAGCACACGGCCCCGGTATACAGCAGGAGGCAGCACACGGCCCCCGGTATACGCAGGAGGCAGCACACGCCCCGGTATACGCAGGAGGCAGCACACGGCCCCGGTATACCGCAGGAGGCAGCACACGGCCCCGGTATACCGCAGGAGGCAGCACACGGCCCGGTATACCGCAGGAGGCAGCACACGGCCCCCAGGTATACTGCAGGAGGCAGCACACGCGCCAACACACCGCCCCGTATACGCAGGAGGCGCACACGGCCCCCGGTATACCGCAGGAGGTCGCACACGACCCCGGTATATCGCAGGGTCGCACACAGGCCCCCAGTCTACAGCAGGAGGTCACACACACGCCAGTATGTGTGGGTTGGGGTGGATGTTTTTTTTTTGGGGAGTGGCAGAGGTGCAGGTTAGGCATTTTTTTGGGAGGGTGTGGGGGGTGGGTGTTTGTAAAGGGTTGTGGATTTTGGGGGGGGGGGGCCATGAGTTTAGAAGGGTGTGTGGGTTTGGGGGGCAAGAGTGCAGGTTTGGAGATGGTGCGACGGGACAGGTTTGGGGGGAGGAAAAAGTTTGGAGTGGAGATGCTCCAGCACAGGCCACATGCTGTACATCAGTCTGAATGACATCCGGCTGGCTGACGTGCGGAGGGATACAGAGCAGAAGTGGGGACATACTAAAAAGAATGAAGAAAAGGAATAAATAAAAAGAATGAAGACAATAACTTATGTAGGCAAATATTTTGGAGATGTAGAAAAGGTTTCTTGAGCATCTTAGGTCCCTTTCACATAAGCGGGAAACGCTGATCGCGGCAACTGCCGCGATTACCGCATAACGGCCGCCACCGCGGCACACCGCAATATCTCCTGTAATCTACAGATATTTCATGTTCATTCCACACCTATAATGCTCAGGTAACATAATATACACCTGGTTATATGGGATATGTGTTCATTCTATGTCTAAGATACCCAAGAACCTTCTACACATCTACATAATCTTTCTGTAATCAGTTTATCTTCATTCTTTTAATTTATTCCTTCTCTTCATTCTTTTTAGTACGTCCCGCAGAAGCGGCCACTTGAAAGAGGGAGAACTGGGCATGCACGTCCTGTAGAAGGCAGTTAGCAGGTTGGACGGGGCGGCCAGTACTGCTGACACTTGGGGGCGCCATACCTAGCATCATTAGGGCATATCTTTTTAAGGGCCCTTTCACATCAGCGTTTATTTCAAATCGCGGCAGATGCGGTGAAAAAACCGCATCTGCCGCGATTGCCGCATAACCGCTGCACTTGCGGCGCGGTTGCGGTAATCCCCATAGAAAGTATAGGGGGACTTGCGGCAGGTGCGGCAAGTGCGGTTTTGCACTTGCGGCAGGTGCGGCAGCAAAAAAAAACGCGGTCAGCGCGCGGTTTTTTTCGCGGCCGCACCTGAAGAGGCAAAAACGCACTTGCACGCCTGCCGCAAGGTCAGTTATGGGTTGGACCGCGCGCAGTACTGCGGACATCGGGGCGGCGGTTTTTACGCATCTTGGCGATTTCATGCTATTGAAGGGCCTAGGGCATCATTTTTAATATGATTTCATTACAATAATATTTATTTAAAAGAGGTCTACAACATTAGTAGTTTATTACTTTGTGACACAACCCCTTTAAAGTAGTTGACAGATTCCCATTAAGGCGGCTTTCACATCAGTGTTTTTGCTGATTTGCAGCAGATCTGGCAGATTTACTGCATCTGCTGCGTACCGGGCGACTTGCGGCAAGAATGTGGCAAGTCCCCATTCATTTTCTATGGGACTTGCGGCAGGTGCAGCAAATGCGATTTTTGCCATGGTCTGGCAAATACAACAGGTCAAAAAATAGTACCTAGTAGTGTTTTTTTTTTTCACGCGCCCAAGTGCCGGATCCAGGCAAACCGCAAGTTTCTGCACTTGACGCCAAGCCCCATAGAGATGTGGTAAATCTGACGGTTTTGCTGCAAATTTCAAAAAACTGCTGATGTGAAAGGGGCTTACTCTGATGTTTCAGGCTGGATCAGCGTTAACATGAGCCCTGGGTCACTGCTGCAGCAGCAGTCCAGGCATACATCTAGCCATTAGGAGTTAGGATGGGTCTCATTCATCCTTAGATTCTGATTTGCCAACCTTCAAAGACGTTTGAGATACATCCTTGGTACGGAAAGTTTTCACATGTAAATTAAGGCATTGCTGTTCAGCAAATTGCTGGAGTTGCTCAGTGAAGCAATTGTAGAGGGTTACCATTTAGAGGACACAGCACCCTATTTAAATGTTCACTATGACCCTTGCCAGTTATCTAATTGTAGAGAGATTTGCTGCACTTACATAGATAGACCTTTCCTATCCCAATTACAATTTTGCCCTCTTGTATTGAACACCTCTGTGCCTGGATTATGCTTTTGTTAACTTTGTCAATCTTCCTCTTTCTCTGGCTCAGATCAGAGTTTATGACACCTCTTTTCTAAACCCTTGGACCCTACAGTGTTTCCCCAGAAAATAAGACATACTAGGGGAGGTTTAGTATGCTTCAAAATATGAGGCACACCTGTTTTTTGGAGGCCAGCATGCCACTGATCAGAAGACAGGGGCATGCAGCTGTAACTCATCCCCTGCCCACCCGTCGCAGTTGTCTGCTGATGCATTCAGGGCACCACTCTGCCTCGGCTGCTGTAGATGTATAGTAAAATGCGGACCTGCAGCCGTGCGCCAATCAGAACCCAGCAGCCGCACGCCAATCACAGTCAGCTGCTGGGCTGTGATTGGCACTCGGCTGCAGGTCTCTTGGTGGGTTTACACACCCAATTTATCTGTTCAATCTCTGAACCAATCTCTGGTTGCAGTGAAATCATGGATACATTGCTCCATGTTGTACACAGCCACAAAATGGAGCAATGTATCCATGATTTCACTGCAACCAGAGATTCGGTCAGAGATTGAACAGATAAATTGGTGTGTGTAAACCCACCATCTGACTCACGGCTGCAGGCTTCCGATTGGCTTACATCTACGGCAGGTGTTGTAGATATACGGTAAAATGCGGGCCTGTAGCTGCGCGCCAATCAGAGGCCATTCACCGACATCAGCTGCTGGGCTCTGATTGGCGCGCGGCTGCAGGCCTCCGATTGGCTTACATCTACGGCAGCGGGAGAATACATCGCAGACCTCGGAAGTCCGGTACCATAAGAAAATGTGTGTGTATAGGTTTGTGTGGTTTTTTTTTGCAGGTACAGTAGTGTAATGGAATGATAAGGACTATAACGGGATGATGAGGGTGCTGTATTGGGGGCTGCAATGAGATGACGGGAGTGCTGTATTGGGGGCTGCAATGGGATAATGTTCATTATTTTTGTTCAACAATTGTGAATTCTTCTTTATGCAAAAATAAGACATACCATATATTAATTTTTGGTCCCCAAGTTACGCTAAGAAACTGTTTTTTTCTGGGAAGCAGGGTACTAATTAGACTGTCTGTAATAGCCTTCTAAACTATATCAAATTGTGGGGTCTTGGTTTGTCTTTTGGTCCAAAACACGTAAGCTTGTGAGCCCCTACACGGCTCCCCACGGATCACAAGTCCTATCCACTAAATTTTTATCTCAAGTGAGCAAAGGACAAAATAGAAAATAAATCTTACCACAGCAGATTCTGGTCAGACGACCATTGCACTCAGTGCTGTATGCAGCTCTGCCCAGGTTTTAACTGAAGGCATTATGAATGCAAGACACCAGCCCCAATCACTAACGACCTCCATTCACACAGAGGGAGTGACTACTGGTTTGTCCTACACACACAATGGGCTCCATATAGGGCGCAGTTCACACAGGCCTGCACAGTGTATGCCCAGCCTCTTACATTAACCCCCATCTCAGTAGGCGGGCTGTTACGGCATTCAACACCGTTACCTGCGCCAGAACAAACACTTTGTCCTTTGCTCACTTGAGATAAAAATTTAGTGGATAGGACTTGTGATCCGTGTAGGGGCTCACAAGCTTACGTGTTTTGGACCAAAAGACAAACCAAGACCCCACAATTTGATATAGTTTAAAACTAACTAAATTTCCATAATGTCAGTTTTCTGTCATTTTTGGTTTTTCTTGCACTCTTTTTGTGCTGTGTGCAGCTGGGCCGTATGGGTGCGTTTGTTCTGGCGCAGGTAACGGTGTTGAATGCCGTAACAGCCCGCCTATTGAGATGGGGGTTAATGTAAGAGGCTGGGCATACACTGTGCAGGCCTGTGTGAACTGCGCCCTACATGGAGCCCATTGTGTCTGCAGGACAAACCAGTAGTCACTCCCTCTGTGTGAATGGAGGTCGTTAGTGATTGGGGCTGGTGTCTTGCATTCACAATGCCTTTAGTTAAAACCTGGGCAGAGCTGCATACAGCACTGAGTGCAATGGTCGTCTGACCAGAATCTGCTGTGGTAAGATTTATTTTCTATTTTGTCCTTTGCTCACTTGAGATAAAAATTTAGTGGATAGGACTTGTGATCCGTGTAGGGGCTCACAAGCTTACGTGTTTTGGACCAAAAGACAAACCAAGACCCCACAATTTGATATAGTTTAAAACTAACTAAATTTCCATAATGTCAGTTTTCTGTCATTTTTGGTTTTTCTTGCACTCTTTTTGTGCTGTGTGCAGCTGGGCCGTATGGGTGCGTTTGTTTTGGCGCAGGTAACGGTGTTGAATGCCGTAACAGCCCGCCTACTGAGATGGGGGTTAATGTAAGAGGCTGGGCATACACTGTGCAGGCCTGTGTGAACTGCGCCCTATATGGAGCCCATTGTGTGTGCAGGACAAACCAGTAGTCACTCCCTCTGTGTGAATGGAGGTCGTTAGTGATTGGGGCTGGTGTCTTGCATTCACAATGCCTTTAGTTAAAACCTGGGCAGAGCTGCATACAGCACTGAGTGCAATGGTCGTCTGACCAGAATCTGCTGTGGTAAAATGTAATAGCCTTCTGCAGTAGACCGATACATATCAAATTGTGGCTATTGTTTCAATAAACGTAGGCTTATTTAATGACGAATGATTAACAAATTTGTGTGGTGCCAAAACTGGCAATTGCAGCATTTATAAAAAAAATAAAAAAATCCTACAAATCTTGGTCCCTATTCCTAAGTGGCTATTACCTGTAGTTGATGGTGATCATACAAGATGATTTCAGGAAATAGGAACTGGTCTTTGTCCTTCAGCTTCTGGTGTCCACTGAGCCAGGCAAGCCATCAGACGATGGAAAGCACAATGCATGCTGGGAAGTAAGGGAACAGAAGTACTAATGTCTTTAGTGCTAGCGAGGCAGCAAAATGGCGTTCGCTGACTACCATTTCTCGGAGTTGAAAAAGGCTGTTAACAGGTTAAAAATGGTTAAAGCAAATTATATACTCACATTACCACTCACATCTCCGGAATCTCCATTTCTTTCACCAGTCTGGTCCTCATCTGCTGAGCCCTACTGCTTACACTGAAAGGGCCAGGGCTGGTACTCTACATGTGTGAGCAAGGTCACAGCACATGACATCACAACCACTCAGGTTCATGTGCAGAACCCTCCTTAAAGCCCAGTTACACGACATGACATAGTCAACGACATCGCTGATACGTCACGGGCTTGAAGGCGTGCCAGCGAAGTCGTTGCGACCTCGTTGCGTGTGACTCCGGCAAGTTGTTACGATAAATCGTTGGATCAGGTTTAGCAACATGTTGGAAAACCTGACGATCTCAACTCCTGCATCATTCTGTGTGAGATAGCGATAACGATGTCGTGGACGACTTCGCCCATTCACAGCAATGAGCAGGGATCGTTGGGTGGGTTTGCGTACGATACCTGCTCACATCGTTGGCGAGTTGTTCACGATATCTACACGTGTGACATCACACCAGAGATGTTGAAATGATGTCAGAAACGACCACGCGTCCCCGAGATCATTGCCAACATCGTTTCAACGTTGTGTCGTGTAACTGGGCCTTTAGGCTGATCAGAGATGGAAATCCCAATTCAGTGTGAGGGGTCTGGGAATTTCAGCATGATCGCCTGGGATCATAAGATGTGACAGGGACTGGATAAGATATCGTTAAGGAACAGGGGGACTGCAGTGCTGAGCGGTGAAGGAAGGATTTTTTTTTACATCTTTATATATTATGTTCATTGTGCTCTGGGATCAAGACAGATTCTAGAGCACAATAAATATACTGAATAAAAACTGGAAAGAAGCACAGATCGGGTCTTATCCTCAAAAGATGCAGGTTAGGATAGGGAAAGGGGGTGCTCACCTCAGAGGGTTGTGATAAAGTCACAACGCTCTGTATAGTTCAAGTCTCGATGGCTGCTGTAATCCCCACAGGTATAGCTAGGAGTAGGAAGGGGTTAACACCGGCTGCCATAGATCACGAATCACACAGTATAACGAAAATGTGATGTTAAGAAATAACGGTGTTAATCCCTTTCTACTCCTACTCCTCGCTACAGCATAATAAGGAACATTCATTTTGTGGAGAATAACTTCTCTGGAAATTGAATTACTAGTGAAAAGCCATGAGAATAAGCAAATTAGAGTTTTGCCAGACCTGCTCATCTTTAGTACTAGCAAAATAAGAATAAGACAGCTCCTTTAAACCTAAAGCAGTTTTAACTATGGAGAATGAGGCTGCAAGATTATTCTTTTTCTCCGATTTTGGATTACATAATAAGTACACTTTAGTTTTATATAGACATTACTAGCAGATTCCCTTCATACACACTTACGATTACTGGTAATATAAAAAATGTAATAAATGTTTGTGTTATTTAATTTTTTAAAGAGCTATTACTTAAAAAAGGATGTTCTAGTTCTAACAGGTTTTCATCTATTCACAAGGTTGGGGATTATTGCTAGATCAGTCCCACTATTGACAGAATGGAGGTTCCATGTCCATTAATACAGTACTCAAATAGGTAATCAATACGTGGTAAAACAAAAGCAACTGCTGCTAGCTGTGATTGTTGCTGTTACCGGAAGGTGTCGGCTGTATAACACAGCTGATATTCACCATGTTTTGGGTGGGTTATGTTCCTAACCTCATATCTGAATTGTGATACACATGTGACTAGAGATGAGCGCACCTGTTCAGAGTTCAGGTGATTTCTATATATAAGAAAAAAAATAAAAAAATCAATGGAGCACACATTGCTGTTCGTGTGTGCTTGGCCCAGTGTGTGACAGCTCTGTTTTTACTCCCAGTGTGAGACTATCACCCGCATTGTGGATGGCTGTCTGTACGTTGGTGGAAAGTCAAACAGCCAACCAGTGATGGAGCAAGTCAAATTCGGGTCCTAAACAGCGCTGCTGAATCCAAACATGCACGGGTTCATTCGGCATCCGAACCCAAACCTTGAAAGGTTCGCTCATCTCCTCATGTGACATGTTAAGAAGGGGTTAATGAGAATTAGTCCATTTTGAAATTTCTTAAATTTTATTTACATAAATATAGCAAGTTAGTTTTTATACATTTTATTAATACAATGAAGTTCAATTTAGATAAACAGAATATGACAGATTTACCACCAAGTAAGCCTTCACACTGAGCAAAAAAAAAAAGTTTGTGAAATATAAAGAAAGTATTATTAAATTATTATTCTGCAACACAGATTGCTTTCAACCTGTGGATAATGGTAACTTCAGGTCTAGCATCCAGCACTTGACATTTACGTTATCTCTGTGGTTAAACATCGGGCTCTTTCCATGGCTGGAGAATTGTAATCTCTTCGTAAGTCACAGTTCACGTACAATCAGTTTGCTGATGTTTTGGGATAATTTGCTCGGACAACTTTGGCTTCAGCTTCAAGCTCATCTAGAAACTTCTCTTGGGATACAGAGAAGAAGGTGTATCCATCTGTATAAGTAGTTAAGAAATCTAATTTGAAAGAATCTCAGATCACACACAAACAATGTCTAGTCACCCTGTAAACTCCCCTGCATGCTGTAAAGCTATTTACACTCAACATTGAAATTGTAAAAGGAAAAATAGTGGATTTATGGAAATCACAGAATGGCTAAACATGTTGCTAATATGTAAAAAATTCAAACAAAGCGTTCAAATAGATCTGGTTTTGTTCTGTATCAAGTATGAGCATCACGTGCACAAATCCCTGTACTAACAGGTCATTTATTATGATATTATTTATGGTTGTATGAGGAATGTTCTACCATGCTGAATACACTTACATTATAATACCCTTCACCATAACCCCAGAAGATCGATGTGCCTCTTGAAGACATTGACCACCTATTCTCCACCTGTAGACTGAAGGCTGGAGTGGAGATCTATCCTTTTCTGGAAGGAGTTCCACGTTTACCTAAGGCTGGGTTCACATTGCGTATTTTTTCCTGTCCGTGGGATCCTACTTTTTGTAGGACACCACAGGAGGTGACCTTTTCTGTGTCGGGGTCCGTGATTATCACGGGTCCGGACACAGAAAGCGCTGTGCGAGGCCTTTGCATTTTCGCAATGTACATTGCGGAAGTGAAATATAGTAAAAGAAATGATTAAAAATACAAAAATCTCTGCTCACCTGACCGGGATCCACCGATGGCTCCAGCAAGCTGCGATGTGACTACAGGACCTGTCGTGACGTCACATCCCGATCAGCTGATTGGGTCACATGACCGGTAACTGCGGTCATGTGACCCGATGATGCTGCCGGGTTGTGACATCATGGCAGGTCCTGTAGTCACATCGCAGCTTGCTGGAGCCATCGGTGGATCCCGGACAGGTGAGCAGAGATTTTAGTATTTTTTATCATTTCTTTTACTACATTTCACTTCCGCAATGTATGTATATACATTGCGAAAATGCAAAGGCCTCGCACAGCGCTTTCTGTGTCCGGACCCGTGATAACCCATGTGTAACCCAGATATGGACTGAATAAATTATCCATATGCCTGCAACCCAGTGAGTGCCGCTCCTTTTTCTGACTGTATTGATTGTACTTGTGCTTGAGCTGAGCAACTCCGATCGGTTTGCAAAATGTCTCAAAACTTTTCTGGCGCATATTTGAGAGGTTGTCCACTACTTTAGCGCTGATGGCCTATACTTAGGATAGGTCATCACTGCTTGATCGTCCAGGGTCCAACACCTGGCCATCAGGGCATTACTACCCTTATTCCTGTATGGGGCCCGGTGAGCAGAAGAAAGGAGGGGATCCCAGACAATGCGACAGCCCGGGCCCCCCCTCCTTCATTCTTCAGCACACTGGGCCCCAATGACAGAGGGGCAAGGCCCTAAAGTGTAGATAAGAGGGGAGCTGGTGGGGGCCCAGGGCATCTGCCCTAAAGGCAGCAGGCAGGGGGAAGCCGTCTATAGTGTCTCATCAGCAACTGCATACTGCAGTGGGAGTCAGACGTTTTCTTTTTGAGCCGCTGTCAAGCTGACAGCAGCTCAGAGAAACTGCAGCATGCCGGCTCCTACTTATCAACTGTACAAACGTCGTACAATTGAAACCCTGACTCCCAGCACCACCGGGTCAGTGGGACATCAGCAGCGTGATCAGATCAGCTGATTATGCTGCCAACATTACTCCTAGGTGTCACCAGAACACTGGTAATAAGCACTCCAAAAGGAGCTGAAGACACCGAAGATTTACTGTAATTAGGGGAAAGGGGAAGATGGTGGGGGATTGTATGTGAAGCAAACAGGGGTGATAGGGTGTATGTAAAGCAAAGGGTGTGTGGGGGGATAGTATATGTGAAGCAAACTGGGGAGAGAGGGATTTTATAACCCAGATTGGAAAGCAAGGGAGTGATGACTACAGACAGTATGGGGAGCAAGGGGGGAAGAGTATAGGAAGCCATGAAGTACATGTGAGGACACAGTATGGGGAGCAAGATGGCGGGATGTGTAAAGAGTGAGGGAGGATGGGTGCAGACACAGTATGGGAAGTGAGAGGGATGGGTGTGGGTACAGTATGAGAAAAGGAGGGGATGGGTACAGTATAGGGAGTGAGGGGGATGGGTGCGGACATTGTTTGAAAACTGAGTGAAGGATGAGTGCAGTCCCATCATGTGAAGTGAAGAGGAGATGGTGGGGACACAGTATGAGGACAAACCGTGGATGGGTGCGGACACATTATGGGAAGAGGTGACTGGTGCAGACACAGTATGGATAGCTAAGGGGTGAGGAGTACGAAGGTGGTGAAGATATGGTATGGGATGAGAAAAATCTGAGGTGGCAAATAATAAAGACTGTGTGGTGTAGGGGAAGGTTGGATGCAGACGCAACTGAGTAGTGTGAGGAGGCAGTATGAGACAACAGTAAGAATTAGACAGTATGGTGAGGAGGGGGGAGTGTGATGAGAGCAAACAGTATTAAGATAGGACAGTATAGAAGACAGTGTCAAAAGGAGGTAGTGTGGAGTGTATGTACTATAAGAGGTACAATGTGTTCGTCAGTTTATGCAATAATTCATTATCTGGGAGAGCAGTGTAGGGCAAATATTTATAATCAGTCAGCATTATGACACTTATCTTTAAGAGACCTGTGCCAAGATGTCCAGCTACTTTTGGGCTCTGAAATTTTTGGTGGCAACCTCTGCTGATCAGCTATTCTCCATGTTGGAGGGCAAAGAAAAGTATACATGTGCAGGAGCACAATGGACGACACTGTGTGAATGAGCTAGGATGCGTCATTTCAACAAAGCAGGAAAGGTCGACAGCAACTGCAAGCAGAGAGGAGGCGCCAGATCAAGAAAAGCAACACCCATCGGAACACCCTGTTGGTGAGTATAATGAAAGGTCTTTTTTATGTTATACAGATCATCTTAGGGACTTACATACAGCATTCTAGATTGCTGTATATAAGGGCTTACTGCTGGTGCCCGCAGTCTATAGTGGAAAAACCTGGGGACAGGTTCTGTTTAAAGGGGGTATCTGGGATTTAAAAAAAAAAAAAAAGAAAAAAGAAAAAAAAAAGTGACCAAGCACTAACCGGTAGATATCTGCTACCTACCCGTCTGTTGTGCCCAGCACCAGTCACCGCGATTTGCCGTACCTGATTGGGGGAGACAGCTGTCAATCAGCGTGCCGTCAGATATGACGCCCATCTACAGAGAGGAGTAGCTGCCCCCTCTGTAGTTGTGATATCACCGGAAGCGGCAAAACTGCAAACGGGAGCGGTCTGTGACTGCTCTGTTGGAGGTGAATGGTGCCAAGCTCAACAGGCAAGTAGGTAGCAGCTACCTCCTTGTTAGGCAGCTTTCACATTTGCGTTCGGAATGCAGCGTAACCAAACGCAGCCAAACGCATGCGCATTGCATTCCTATGTTTAACATGGGTGCGCATAGTACCTGCGTATGGCTGCGTTTGCATTTTTTAAAAAGCACCCTTCGAATGCAACATGCTGCATTTTTTTGTGCGTTCGCGAGCGCTTGTTTTATCAGCAAGTGTCCACAAGCGCACAAAGAATGCAAAGATCCTAATGGATCCGCAGTGTCCTCCGTATGACAGTGCAGAAGAACGCAGCGGATCACATTGAAATCTGCATAGAAATGATCTTCCGGTGGCTGCCGCCAAGACTGCTGATTGGGTGGCCGGGCACCACACTATGTGAACGCATGCAGAGAATCCCCGCTGCGTTCTCATCTGTATGACTGTGTTTTTCGAGTCTGCACACCAGACGCATGCAGACACAAACGCTAGTGTGAAATCAGCATTACTGCATAGGCAATTTTTTTTTCATCTTAGATAACCCTTTTAAATCACTCTGGGGGATCTGAAGTACATTTGCAACAAACTTTCATTATTGGAGACTTTCTGAAAATTTTAACTCATTTAACCTGAAAACTCTAAACTCCGATCACAAGACGTGGTGAATAAAAGGAAAAAGATGAACTTGTAAAATACACCTTTTTCAGAGTCTAAGTTAAAAAAACAAAATGCAAATAAAAACAGGCAAATAATGCAGAAAAAAATGATTGAAATGCAATAATTAATAGGGACAGTCACCTAAGTGTGCTCATTTTTAACAGATATGCTTGTGAGGGGTTTCTTGTTATTACACAGCATGCTCTGGTATGACCATACTGACATTTTTCTCTATTATTCTCTAAGTGTAAGTTATAGAGGATAAAGAGTATACCCAGCACAGTGTCCTCTTTCTAAGTGTAACTAAGAGAGGATAGAGTATGCCAAGCACAGTGTCCTCTATAGCTTTTTCCTAAGTGTAAGTTATAAAGGATAAAGAGTATACCCAGCACAGTGTTCTCTTTTCTAAGTGTAACTAAGAGAGGATAGAGTATACCCAGCACAGTGTCCTCTATAGCTTTTTCCTAAGTGTAAGTTATAAAGGATAAAGAGTATACCCAGCACAGTGTCCTCTTTAGTCTTTCCTAAGTGTAAGTAATAGAGGATAAAGAATATACCCAGCACAGTGTCCAGTGTAAGTAATAGAGGATAAAGAGTATACCCAGCACAGTGTCCAGTGTAAGTAATAGAGGATAAAGAGTATACCCAGCACAGTGTCCAGTGTAAGTAATAGAGGATAAAGAGTATACCCAGCACAGTGTCCAGTGTAAGTAATAGAGGATAAAGAGTATACCCAGCAGAGTGTCCTCTATAGGCTTTTCTAAGTGTAAGTAATAGAGGATAAAGAGTATACCCAGCACAGTGTCCAGTGTAAGTAATAGAGGATAAAGCGTATACCCAGCACAGTGTACAGTGTAAGTAATAGAGTTAAAGAGTATACCCGCACAGTGTCCAGTGTAAGTAATAGAGGATAAAGCGTATACCCAGCACAGTGTACAGTGTAAGTAATAAGGATAAAGGTATACCCAGCACAGTGTCCAGTGTAAGTAATAGAGGATAAAGAGTATACCCAGCACAGTGTCCAGTGTAAGTAATAGAGGATAAAGAGTATACCCAGCAGAGTGTCCTCTATAGGCTTTTCTAAGTGTAATAGAGGATAAAGAGTATACCCAGCACAGTGTCCAGTGTAAGTAATAGAGGATAAAGAGTATACCCAGCAGAGTGTCCTCTATAGGCTTTTCTAAGTGTAAGTAATAGAGGATAAAGAGTATACCCAGCACAGTGTCCAGTGTAAGTAATAGAGGATACCCAGCACAGTGTACAGTGTAAGTAATAGAGGATAAAGAGTATACCCAGCAGAGTGTCCTCTATAGGCTTTTCTAAGTGTAATAGAGGATAAAGAGTATACCCAGCACAGTGTCCAGTGTAAGTAATAGAGGATAAAGAGTATACCAGCAGAGTGTCCTCTATAGGCTTTTCTAAGTGTAAGTAATAGAGGATAAAGAGTATACCCAGCACAGTGTCCAGTGTAAGTAATAGAGGATAAAGAGTATACCCAGCACAGTGTACAGTGAGGCCTCCTGCCAGCCCTCCCCCCACACATGGCGGCTCCAGGCGAGATCACCACACTGAAGGATACAGATGCCCAGCACTACGCCGCCTATGGCCAGGCCGGTGATTATATTCCTCGTCCGCAGCTTCCCCGAGCTCACCAGCTGAGCCATCTCCTTCCTCTTCCGTAGCACCTCTATCTGCTGCTTGGTGAGCGGCGGTTGTTTCCCCTGTATGGAGCCTGACCCCTGCGAGCCTCCTTTCTCCGCCATGCTTGTGTGTCTGCGGCGCCCAGAGATGACGTCAGCGGTAACCGCCGGCGCTTCTCCTGTCAGGTAGTGAGGGAGGGAGAAAGGGGAGGGAATCCTACAGAGTCTATTACGTTTAAGACGAGGTTCAAAAAAATGCTGTGAGGTGGTAAAAGCTATCGAGGACATCAATGTTAAAGGCCAAACTGGCATCCTGCCCACAACAAATATGGCGCTGGCGTAGACTCCCTCATTTATATTATGAGGAGGGACACGATAAACAGGACTAGCACTTGTGTCAGCTCCATGTATAAATTCTTTGTCAATCATAGGCTGTGTTCACACGCTGCGTATTTGTCGCGTTTTTTACGCACGTAAAAAAAGCGCGAGAGAATAACTTCAACTGTACTTTTTTATGTGCGTTTCTTCCAGTGCTTATAATGGGACCTATGGAAGAAACGCACGTAAAAAACTGGAAAGAATCGACATGTACGTTATTTTTTGTTCCAAAAACGCTGCGTAAAATTACACGACATCTGAATGGCACAAAGTTAATGTCCATTCACTTTGCTGGGAAACGCATTTTTGGGGCAAATACACGTGTAAAAAACGCGCCAAATACGCAGCATGTGAACGAGGCCATAGTGAATCATTTTCCCTTAACCAATCAGGTCGTGAGTTTCACATTTCATCTTTCCTGGTAGATGTGATCTGATTGGTGGCTCGTATCCTCCATTGCACCTCATTTTTTAGTTATGCAATAAATTGTAAAATGTAAGAAGCAGCTGACGTATGCATATTTGCCCAGTTATGGTATTTTGTGACCAGGAGACCACAAAGCCCATAGTCTGTACTGACTACTTTCATGGCCTGTTGTGCCCAATTTCCCTCCCTCTAAATTGGATTCCAGGGCTCTGAGGAGCAGTGGTGTAACTACACAAGGTGCAGCGGTTGCAATCGCACCTGGGCCCTGGAGCTTAGGGGACCTCAAAAGCCCTTTTGGCCTTAGAAAAAGACTAATTCAATTAAAGATTTGCAATGGTTTGGGGCCCCATTGGAGCTTTTGCATCGGGGCCCATGAGCTTCAAGTTACACCACTGCTGAGGAGCATGCTGGCATTGCACACAAGAAACCTCCCAGAAGAATTGCATTTCTGTAGGTTTCAGGTGCTGTAGACAAGCCCTGGAGATTTTCCCCCACTTAGTATCCGGTGACATCTTTCCTTTTACCGCACACTCACAAGTATCTCAGGAAGTTGACGAGAATCATGTCTTTCCAATAACCCTCCAAAAAAATCATACTCTAGGTTAATGAATCCACTGTACTCAAGAAGAGCGGTGCTCGCAATCTGACCCTCTTCCCTAGTGATATAACCTTCTCTGCCAACCATTGTTTGGACATTATATACTGTGGCTTATGGATTAGAAAAGAAAAGAAAATTCAGCTCACCACTCCAACGTCCATGTATATTCCTCCAGCAAGGATAGATAAGCGTGGTTCAGGCCACGCAATACCGATGAGACAAAACAAGGATATCTAATGAGCAAAGGAGAAGTCATAACTTGCAGGATCTACTCCTCCAGGGCTATTCTCCCAACACTTGCACCCAGCACACCCCATCATGGCCACCGCTAGAAAAGAGGACGGAAGAATTATGGGATGGCCACCCTCTCTACGAGACATGGGAGAAACGTGGGCAACTCAGACAGGCCCTTCAGTATCTCTAGCCCCTGTAGGTTTCTGTGCAGCTGGCTGGCCAACCAAATCAGGCCTGGCCAGGAGCCGATGCTCCATTCTCTCCATGTGGGCTTACTGCTGCCAGTCTTGGAATTCGTTCGCGCTGGCGGCCCGAATTTATACCTACCGTGAACCACCCCTGCTGCCCTTCACCTTCGTGAAGGTGACCACCTCCCCAAAATGCAGAGAGAGAGTCGTGAAGGCAGATGGTCATGCAGTAGGATAGACCGATTTACGTAGCACCTGTGACCAGTCCTGTCTTTGGCTAGGAACCCAAACCCCCTCTCCTGTAAGAATGTTGTCACCTGGCCCTGGGTGCTTTGGTCATCAATGACATTAGCCTTAGGCCACAGTAACCACTCTCGGGCAATGGCATCAGTTAGCCTAATTTCTTCCAGAAATGGGATGGGCCGGGGTGGTTCATGCCTATTAGAATATTTTTTGGGAGGGGGTAAGAGTCCTCACATGGCATTCTCCCAGTCAAAGGCCTCTGGCGGAGATTTTACACAAGGCAGGGAAACAGAGGCTTCTGCCACTACTACCTCACCCTCCTCGTCCTCCTCCTGAATTTACCAAGCCAAGCATGCTGTAAGATCCTGACTCTGACCTGTCCTGGTCCCACCTAGCATACTGAACAACTAACCTCCTCTTGACTCAGAGCTGTGTTCTGCTAGGACCTCTTCTGGCATGCAGGAATAGCACTGGTTTCTAACCTCGCTGCATATCAGGCCCAATGTGGGTAGTGCATTCGTACTCCAGCTCACATATGTAGAATTAGTCAACTTCCCTGCAGGCTGCTATGGTTCTGAAGCAACCCTCGGACCCTGAGTTGCGAGGAAGGATCACATTCTCTAGAGCAGGCCTCTCTAATCCATAAGCCACAGTATATAATGTCCAAACAATGGTCGGCAGAGAAGGTTGTATCACTAGGGAAGAGGGTCAGATTGCGGAGCACCGCTCTTCTTGAGTACAGTGGATTCATTAACCTAGAGTATGATTTTTTTGGAGGGTTATTGGAAAGACATCATTCTCGTGATGGATCCATCACGCCTCCAAACTGCGGAAAGCTGCCACATAGTAGCACAGTGTAGCTGCGTTGTACGACAATCACAAGATAGCGCCAACCTCTGCGGTGAAGCGTCTTTCTTTTGCTTAGGGGTCCTCCTCTTTCATCACCAGGACCTAATCACATACAGGATATTATTGTTTGCCCAATCTTGTTGCATACATCCTCATTAATCCCACCGTGGGGTGAGCTGCAGAAGGCATAAAAATTCCATTTCCCATGGAACAGGTAACACCTGAGCGTGCAGGTAGGGGGAGTGTTTTTTTGAAGTCTGACATAGTTGGAGGACAAATAAGAAAAAGATAATCATTTTTTCTGCTCACCACCAATTATTATTATTTTTTCTGCTCACCACACAATTATTATTATTATTTATTTATATAGCGCCATTAGATTCCATGGCGCTTTACATATGGAAAGGGTAGACGAGGACAAGTAAAACATGTATGGACAATCAAATCGTACAGGTACAGGTGGGAGAGGACCCTGTCTGCGAGGACTCAATATTAATTATAGATATAACACCCTTGTGCACATGACAAAAATTTCTCTTCTAAACATATGCAATGAAAAATGCAATATCCATAGTATGGTCTTTCATGACTGTGAACACACCTATAAGACCATGTATGTTAGGCGGCCGTCACACGGAACGATATCTTGCCCGATATCGTTTAAGCGATCTCCTTTTTGATCGCTTAAGCGATATCGGCAAGATATCGTTGCATGTAATCAAGCGATTTACGATGGTAAATCGCTTGATCGTGACATCGCTGATCTGAGCTCCGGTTCTCAGATCTAGCGATGAACGATGCAACGATCTGCATCATCGTGGTGTGTGACACCACGATGATCCATCTCCCAGCGGCAGAGCATATGCTGGGAGATGGTAACTATGGTACACGTCGGGTAACTAAGCGACGCGCGGCGCCTAGTTACCCGATGTGTACCATAGTAACGAGCGAGATCGCGGCTCCGCATCGCTGGTGAGTCTGTCTGTGTGACATCTCACCAGCGATGTGAGCGATATTGTAAGCGATCGCGCGTGCACGTGATCGCTTACAATATCGCTAAAGATGTCGCAGCGTGTGACGGCCCCCATAAGCATATAAAGGACATATGTATTTTTATCTCAATTGCTAACAGATAAGTGTAGAAGAGGTGGCCTCTCACGCTCCAGACCATCTGCAATAATAATACTTTGCCCTGTAAACAATAAATAAAAATTAAAAAATGAATTAAAAGTTCTCTTAAAGGGATGTTTAAAGGAGACTATAGTGGTCCTGGATTTCACAGCTGCTGACACATCTGGCACTGTTCCAAAACTTCACAGCCTTCAGCTGTTCCAACACCTGCAAACTCAAGTAAGCTTAAAAACTTTATTTTAAAGTTCCTTTAAATTCTACAGGTTGAAAGAAATCAGTGCATCCGATGGCTGTGAACAACACGTAACCTATGGTTAGGGGTGTTTTCTGCCACCGGGTCTTCCGATAAGCGTTTTGGCCCCAAACCTTAAAGGAAAGTTATAGGGCCATTTTAAAATTTTAAACTTTTTTCCCAAACAAAGCTGCCCTCGCCGTTTTTTTTGTAAATTGCTCGGGTTTCCAATCATGAACCGAATCTGCAATGTTCATGCCCAATTGCTATGTTCGAGGAAAGTGCACTCATCTCTAGTCCTCATACTGCCAAGTTTTATTTTCATGGTTCAACATATTTTTGCATTATTTGTTGCAGTTCAAGGATGAACCAAATTCCAGTTAAATTAAATAGATTTCCACAGTTTCCTGGAACATTTTTTGGAATAGCACCTTCTGATGTGTTAGAAGATATTCTTATTGGTTTGGCGAATGACAATGAGCTTGCCCTGGATCGCTTATCAGAGCATGCAGGCTCATTCAAGAAACCTAAAATAATAGGTAAGAACTTGTTTAGGTGAGAATGTTTATGTATCATATGTAGCATCCATAGGCATAGGGGTGGGTAGATGCCTTATGTATTAAAGGGATATTCTCGTCTACTCTTTGGGAGTGCACCTCTCACCAGTCTCCTGGTTTCCTGTTGGGGTAAAGTTCAGCATCATTGCACCACTAGTTTGAACTGTGCCCTTTGATTCAGGTGCAGCAGTATAGAAGAAGCGCAAGGACAATAAAGCTGGCTCAATTATGCGCTCCAGTGATCTATGCCAGAGGTTCCCAACTCCAGTCCTCAAGGCACACCAATAGTGCAGGTTTTCAGGATTTCCTTAGTATTGCACAGGTGATAATTGAATCACCTGCACTGGGGATGATTCCAATTTCTAAGGAAATCCTGAAAACATGCACTGTTGGTGTGCCTTGAGGACTGGAGTTGGGAACCTCTGATCTATGCAGTCTTAGATAACTATATAACAACTAGTCCTCTTTTATAATATGATCACTCCACCAAATCTTATACAAATTGAAAGAGGCCAAGTCTCAATCAAGGAATGATTTACCAGATCCAATCAAGTAATATAAAAAAAATTGCAATCTTTATTTTAAATGAAAAGTAAAATCACTTGCACTAAGCACTTTATTTATATGCTCCTTCTCTACACTTATTAATCCAAGTTTGGGATGGAAGTAACTACCGTAAGTCTAAAATATCTTCCCTGTATCTTTAAATTCTCACAAGTACCATGACAACAGCTGCCGCTGTGTTTCTATGCGTGCATTGCGAGTTTTGGGATTACGTCACGTGAATATGGTCACGTGACCATCCCCTAGGAGACATCAGAAGCGTAATCCTTCTCCCAGTTTCCTCGCTAGTGCGCATGTGCGGTCCGGCACCAATGACATGGCACGCTGTTTCCGGCGGACGTATGCTGTGTGTTTACACACGCTGCCGCCAGGAGGCGGGTTTAATGTCTGGAGGCTTGGATCGATGGCGCCAATGATGGTGAGGCAATTGGGATGACGTAACGCGCTTGGGGGATATAAAAAAGCCCACTCTACCTCTGTTCAGCACGCCCCCGGAAGAAGCTCCATAGCGAAACGGCGTAGGGGTGGGAAGCCCAGGCACAGCAGTCCCTTACAGCAGGTAACTAATACTTAACCCGTTATTCATAGGATTTGATAACCTAAGGCTATATTTGTGCACCTACCAACAAAATCACTTGTTATCTAGAGGTGGAGAGATTGTCTCCAAGGAACTGGCTTGGATAAGAATTTGGCAGACTCAGTATAGGTCTAATAGGAAGCCAATAAGGTCGTTCTACCTATATAGGTGTATACATTGCTTTATGAGGTATAATCTTTTTTACATGGGTTCTGTGCAATATATATGTTACTTTGTATTGATAAAGGATTATCACTGTACTATGTGGTTTTCCCTTTGGGAATCAGCTCTGTTTTGATTTTACTTTTCATTTAAAATAAAGATTGCAATTTTTTGATATTACTTGATTGGATCTGGTAAACATTCCTTGATTGAGACTTGGTCTCTTTCAGTTTGTATAAGTCTTAGATAACTGCTTAAAGAGCTGTATTGAAAAGAGTTTGTAAGCACTGCGCATATGCTAGACTGCAGCAATGTCTTCATAAGACAACAAGCATTCAATAATAATGTGAGCAAAGAAAATTATTAAAGGGAATCTGTCTGCTGGTTTTAGCAGCCTCATTTGAGAGCAGCATGATACAGGCAACAAAACCCTGAATCCAATAATGTATCACTTAGATTACTGAGTGCAGCCATTCTGACAGAATCAGAGGTTTTAGTTTTAGCAATGCAGCAGAGCTGAAAAAGCTGTTCCCCCCTTCCCCCTTAGGCGCATAGGTGCACTTCTATCAACAGTGAGTTGCTAATCACAAGAGGCGGCAGAGTCGGGTAACATGGCAGGAGCCAGTTAGTCACAGCAATGATAATGTACTAGTGATAAAACACTCAGTTTAAGTAAACAACAAAGTGGGTGGCATGCGACTAATCATTGAATTCTGTGTTTTAATCCCTTCAGCATTTTAACCTCAGATTACATAGCAAAACCTGCTGACAGATTCCCCTTAGGGTACCTTTACAGGCCGCAACCGCGGCGAGGAATCTGACCGGCAATCTGTTGCCCCGTCACCATCGCCGTGAAATTGCCTCGCAATTGCGGCGTGTAATTGGGGAATTTGGCAGTGATAAGAAAGGTTGCGCCTGGTTCCGATTTCACACCACTGCTCCAAAATCAGAGGCAATCATGAAGGCGACATTCCCTGCTTTTGGCGTGTGAATAGGCGATAGGAATTGGAATCTGCGTCGCCTATTGATTTCCCGGAGGCGTGCCACAACGTGCTGGAGACCACACCCCGTCAGCGATGATTGGTGGTGGCTACTGTGTTTCCATTGGCTGTCACTTGACACCGCGTCATATTTGAACAGCTGTCCATTCACCACCGCACTATGGCAATGGCGTCATGTATTAGCCAGCCTTCCAGCGCAGGCTGCCCAATCATAACGCTATTGCGTTGTCTAGATCACCGTGTTTGGGGCGCGGTATCCACCAGTCTGCCATGCCTATGTTCTCGCGGCGCTGGACATGTACGCCCACATTCCTTTGGGGATTGCGGGTGTGAACGGCGAGGGAACTCCACCGGATTGGTTCCACTGTGGGGTAGGCAACTTCCAGGGCGACACGTCGCCTTAGGTTGAGGGCGAAATTGCGGCGTGTAAAAGCGTTTTCGGCGATCTGAGGCAACCATGAAAAATGTGCAAAGCCAAATACCAGGAAGCATCAAAAACTAAGCAGTTTTTGTTAAAGTTTGACATGTCAAAAAGAGACAAAAACTCGGTGTCAAAAGCACAATAAAAGCACACATTTTACGCAATGAAAAAATGCAAGTACGGTAATTTCATTGAAATTATAGGTACAGAAATTCTGCTACATCAAAAACTCATCAAAACCTCATTGAGGGAACGTAGCCTGAAAGAAATAAGCTAATTAGTGATGAGTGAATACTAAAGTATTTGGATTCAGATTATTTGGACTGAATTCTATGAACTGTTCCAAAGCTAGGGGGGGCAAGCTATGGTAGATCAGAATATATCCGGCCCAGCGCACTGTGGGGGATGGTTACGTGATCAGCCGGCACCAGCGCATGCGCAGTGCGCATATTGAAGCCGGGCCGAACACGTGATCAGCCCCCACAATGCAATGGGCAAGATATAACGTTTTGGACATCGCATCAGAGTACCACAGGAGGTGGAAATTTCAAAAAAAGCAGCCAGGTTCCCTTTACAGGGAACCTGTCACCCCCTTTGGCTGTTCTAATGCCTACCCACCACCTTACACATGATGTATTTGGGGTTCCTGCAATCCCTCTATATGTCCAGCAGGCCCCCTGCGTACCTCAAAAATGAACTTTTAATATCTCCCGCGTGGTCTGGTAATTAACTGAAATTGGTTTGGGAGGATCTGCTCAGTCTAGTCCTTGCTGCCCCGCTGGTTGAAATGCCCACCTCGTTCCTTGCGAAAAGGTCGTCCCTCCTGTGTATGTCACATTGGTCTCGCGCCTGCTCAGTCGCGTGGGTCTTCATGCTCAATGCAAGCACACCATGTCTCGTGAGCACAAAACTACAGCACAAAACTACATCACCAGATCCCCAGGTACAGAAATACATCTATATAACCCCCATCAGTGCAGAAACACTATGTCAAAACTCTCAGTACAGAAATACATCACCAGAACCCTCATCAGTGCAGAAACACAGCATCAAAACCCTCCTCAGTATAGAAATACATCCATATAACCCCCATCAGTACAGAAGCACTATGTCAAAACCCTCATCACCAGAACCACCAGAGGTACAGAAATACATAAATAGAACCCTCATCATTAACATAATTCATCATCACAACCACCATCAGTACTTGGTAAAACAATTGTAATGTCAGGTCAGACCCATACACATTTGTACTACATGATCCTACTACTCCTACTACATCCTTAACAATGGTAAGGAGTTGTTGTTACCAGCCATCAATAAACGCATACAAGAACCAGTACTCATGAGAATTAGTCATTATCACAAGTAATCATTTACATCAAGGTACCTTATAGATGACCTTGTCTTTGATCGAGGGTCATCTTTTTCTATCCTTCATCTTGTCCAGGCACCTTGATGACTTTTCACATTTACAACTCATCTCTGGAGACGTCCACCTTCTCCAGTCTTCTGCAGCACATCCTGGCACGATACCCTTAAAAATAGCAAAATTTTCAAAATTCTCCTAAGTAAAAATATCTGCCCTACACTGTGTCCCGGAATAAATAATTGCTCCTCCTCACCGTTCCCTTCACAAAATATGATTTACACACTGTCCCTCTCATGGCACATGCCCTCTACACTGCCCTCTCCCTCCATACTGGCCCCCTGGGCACACTGTCCTCAAACACTGTGTCCCCTATACTGCCCACTGTTTATACTGTTCTATCTCATCAAACTCCCCATCCTCAACATACTGTCCCTGCATGCTGACCCTTTTCCATTCAGCTCTACACTACTCACACGCTACAGGGTGGGTCATTTATATGGATGCACCTAAATAAAATGGGAATGGTGGGTGATATCAACTTCCTGTTTGTAGCACATTAGTAGATAGGAGGGGGAAAACTTTTTCAGATGGTAGTAACCATGGTAACCATTTGAAGTTGGCCATTTTGGATCCAACTTTATTTTTTTTAATGGGAAGAGGATCATGTGACACATCAAACATATTGAGAATTTTATGAGAAAAACAATGGTGTGCTTGGTTTTAATCTAACTTTATTCATTCATAAGTTACTTACAAGTTTATGACCACTTATAAAATGTGTTCAAAGTGCTGCCCATTGTGTTGGATTGTCAATGCAACCCTCTTCTCCACTCTTGACACACTGACAGCAACACCGCAGAATAAATGCTAGCACAGGCTTCCAGTATCCGTTGTTTCAGATGCTGCACATCTCATATCTTCACAGCATAGACAATTGCCTTCAGAAAATTAACAAACAAATCCACCACTGTTGGTCTGACACTAACCACAGTGGATAGATCCCTCCAAGACTGTTGGAACACAAAAACTGATGGTATGGTGTGGTATATGAGGTACAAAGATAGTGGGGCCATTTTTCATCTGGAAACCTCAATGCCACTGGATATCTGAATCATGTAGAAATTTCAGACATGACCCTCTTCCCATTGAAAAAATAAAGTTGTATTCAAAACGGGCAACTTCAAAATGGCCACCATGGTCACCACCCATCTGGAAAAGTTTCCCCCTCCCATATACTAATGTGTCACAAACAAGAAGTTAGAAAGATGATGGGAGTGTAGGTGTGCCACGGTCCGCGCTGCTCCAGGGCTTAAAAAACTCACCAAAGAGACAGTCAGATTTCCATCCTTTATTCTCCTCCTCCTACGCGTTTCGGCGCCTAGCCTGGCACCTACATCAGGTGCCAGGCTAGGCGCCGAAACACGTAGGAGGAGGAGAATAAAGGATGGAAATCTGACTGTCTCTTTGGTGAGTTTATTAAGCCCTGGAGCAGCGCGGACCGTGGCACACCTACACTCCCATCATCTTTCTGGATTAAACCACTGTTCAGTGGTCAGTGGAGGTCCTGCAGCAGCTTGGAATAATATTTCCTAAACGCCTTCAAACCAGTTGTGGGGATCACAACTGCACCAGGTGAGTGGCTTCTCGGCATCACCCCATTACTATCAGTGTCACTAGTGATAGGGCACTATTGCGCCCTTGTCCCCCATCCTTTTATATTTTTAAACACAAGAAGTTGATATCACCAACCATTTATATTTTATTTAGGTGTATCCATATAAATAGCCCACCCTGTATTCTGTGTCGCAGCCATCCCCCTCACTCCACATACTGTGTCTACATTGATCCCCCTCACTCCACATACTGTGCTGCAGCCATCCCCCTCACACCTCATACTGTGTCCACACTGATTCCCCCCCCTCATTCAACATACTGTGCCACAGCCATCCCTCTCACTCCTTATACTGTATCCACACCCATATAAACCCCCTAACTCCTTATACTGTCTCCACACCCATATAATCCCCCCCCCCCATTCCACATACTGTGCCGCAGTCATCTTTCCCTTACTCCTGATACTGGATCCTCAAATTTACCTTCTTGCTTCCCATACTGTCCTCCACATACTGTGTCTATACTCATTACCCCCTCGCTCCGTATTGTGTCCTCAAATCCCCATTTTCTCTTCAAGCTGTCTCCACATATACTCCACCCACCCCTCTCCCCCTCATTTACTCCTTTTACTCTCCCCTCATCCTCTTTCCCTGTTTGGTTCATATATTCTCCCCCCACCCTCTACCCCAGTTTGCTCCTCATACTCCCCCACCCTGTCCCCCCAGTTTGCTCCACATACTCTCCCCATCCTGTCCCCCCAAGTTTTCTCCTCATGCTCCCCCAACCTGTCACCCCAGTTTGCTCCTCATACGTCCCCCCACCCTGTCCCCCCAGTTTGCTCCTCATACTCTCCCCACTCTGTCCCCCCAGTTTGCTCCTCATACACCCCCATCCACCCACCCCCACCCTGTCCCCTCAGTTTGCTCTTCATACTCCCCCCCACCCGTCCCGCAGTTTGCTCCTCATTTACCCCCATCCACTTGCCCCACCCTGTCCCTCCAGTTTGATCCTCATACACTGCCCATCCACTCCCCCCACCCTGTTCCCTCAGTTTGCTCTTCATATCCCCCCATCTTGTCCCCCTAGTTTGCTCATACACCCCCATCCACTCCCCCCCCATCCTGTCCCCCCAGTTTTCTCCTTATAGACCCCTCATCCACTCCTCCCCACTCTCTCCCCCCAGTTTGCCCCTCATACTCCCCCCACCCTCTCCCCCCAGTTCACTCCTCATACACCCCCCCAATCTCTTCCCCTGTTTGCTCCTCATACTCCCCCCTCCACCCTGTTCCCCTTCCCTAGTTACATTAATGCTCCTTGTCTTACCCAGCTCCAGTGTGGAACGCTGCGGTCCATCCTTCTGCCGTCTCTGCCGGGTGAAGTCATCAGTGATATGAGGGGACCTGAAGACACTGATGACGTTGCTCTGACCTGGAAATGCCGGAAATCAGAGCTTCCATTGTACATACAGAGCGTCTGATAGACGATTTGTGTACAATGGACTGCGGGATCCGGCGAGCTACAGATTTCTGCCCCGCTATCAGCTGATAGCGGGAGCAGAGAACAGCCAGCTCGCACTGCGGGAGAAGGGGGAGGAAGATGCTGCCGCGGGGAGAGACCTCGGGCGCTGCAGCAGGAGGCCGATGGTACCCCACCCGCCTGATCGCCTGCTGCTGGGCAGATTGGCCAAATGGGGTGACAGGTTCCCTTCTGGGGGGAACACCTGCCCCCCCCATCCTGCCCCACGCTGGGTACGCACCTGGAACCTAATGCAGGTCAATGTAGAATCTGAACATTTTTCAGGGAAATCCAGAAAAAATGCTTGAGTTTCCCATTGACTCGCATTAGGTTTGTTATTTGTGATGAATACTAAACTAGTTTATAGTATTCGGTACAAATAATCCGAACACGAATATTTTAGTATTTGCCTATCACTAACACTAATCTATCCTTAGATTTAAAATCTGCCACACAATAACCAAGAAATGTATATTTTAATCCATATGCAAATGAGGCTGTAGTTATCTGGGTGTGATTGGAGTCATTCCCAAACCTCTGACATCCCAGCTCTATTCCCTGCTTAGCGCCACCTTCTTATGCTTGACTGACAAGTCACTTGTTGAACACAAAGCCAAAGCAGAAGAAGGTAATAGAGCCAGAGATGCAAAGACTTGAGCAGTGCTCTGGCTACACCCAAAGCACTTCAACTTCATATATGTGGTACCCCTGTGGTCTGGTCACCACAGAGGTACTGCACCTAAGCCATATGTGTGGTATCCCACTCCCAGGTAAGGAGGGGACACAAATCCTAGACACACAAATACCTGTACCCAACACCCATCCTAACTCCAGGCCGGGGATCTTGGGCGGATCCTATTGAGTAAGGGCCCCATCTTCTGGATTGGGGAGGGAGTAGGTAGAGGGGGTGGGAGGAGAAGGTAGAAAAAGCAGAGAGGAAGAGGAGGAGTTAGACAGTTAAAGGGAGTAGTGAAGCTGAGTGGAACATTTGGACAGAGATGAAGCTCAAGGGGAGGCTCCCGCCAGGGGAGGAGTGGGACCAGAGAGGAGGTCGCCATGGAACCCGTTCCAGCAATCAACCTAAAGGGCATTGCTGGTGGAGCAAGGTTGCAAGAGGGGACCGGCATAATTTAAGTAGGAGCTAGGAAACCAAAGGCCACTGCACCTGTATGGGCAGTGGCTACTGACTGTGCATATTCTGCGAAACAGTGGCTAGACCTAGGGTCAGGGGTCACCCGACAAGGCCTGCAGCCACCTGCTTGGGACACTGTGCACAAAGACACAGGGCAGGAGAGATCAGTAGCCAGTGTGGAGAGACAACCAGGAGAGGCTTACAACAGGGTGTCTTGGAGGAGTGAACCCAAGTTGCCTGGGAGTTGCTGGATCGCAGACCCGGAGGACACGGTGCCCCTGCTGGGCTGGACTGCTGAACTGAACTGTGAGTAAACGCTTAAGAACTGCAACCGCGTGTCCTCCAGTTATTCCACATGCCCTCCTGCACCATAGCACAGTCATCACTGTCCCAATAGACTATTACACTAAACCTGGGGCCCCACTTCACTTGTGGGGAGCGATTCCATCCACCCCAGAGGTCCACAACAGCAGCGCTGGTCACCTATGACCAGGTTCCACAGGTGGCATCATGAAATAATTTCTAAACTCCCCTGTAAATAACCCCTTTACTGCACGGCCAGGGCCACAGAGCTGGGTTGGCAGCCACCGTGACCTCCCAAAGAATCATCCGGCCTGACTACCGAGTACCCCCCAGCCCTTGCGGCCGTTGCATATACATATGGATTAAAATGTAGATTTTTCAGCTGTGGTGTGGCAGATTTTAATCATCATGACAGATACCTCAATACCTTATTATTAAATGAAATGTTCAAAATGAGCTGTCCTTTATTCTAATCACATCTGTCCATATCAACCTACCCATATGTTTTATTGTTGCAGAACTAGTCTTCCTCCTGTCAAAGTATTGGGGTCAGGATAACTCTACTAAGTACCAGGCAGTGGAATTATTAGACAGGTATTCATTAATTTGTCATTTTTAAAAACAGCATGCCGTATTTTTACCATCTGTAATGTATACTGTACATGGATAAGCTGCAACATTAAAACTGTATGCTACCTATACAATTCTGACCCGTTAATGTGTGGGATCTACAACAGCTGTGTCCTGTGCTCGGTGTTCTGTTGTATTTGGCACAAAAGCAGTAGCAGGTTTAGATGGTTCTGCAAATTGTAAGATGGATCCTCATGGATTGAACATGTTCTTTCATGTCAATCCCATGGGTGATTGATTGGGTTGAGATCTGGAGAATTTGAAGGCCGAGTTTACACTGTTAATATAATAATTTGAGTAATTTCACTGTACTGAGAAAGGCTATTTGGCAGTTCGTGTATTAATAGGTCTACATATAAATTTTAGATAACATCCATATAAATGTCATGATCCAAGTTTACCAGCCGAACATGTCCCCGAGCATCACATTGCCTCCACCAACTTGCCTTTTTCCATACTGCATGCTGGTGCTTTCTCTTCTTCAGGAAAGTAACACACATCCAGCTAGATATTCAGCTATGTAAAAAAAATGTGATTCATCAGACCACCTTCTTCCCTTGTTCCATGCTTCAGTTCTCATTGTGGGTGCTTTTGGCAACTTGTACTTGGTGCAGTAAACTGGGATGCATAAAATTTACTCACACTCTTCTATCACAGCCAAAATAAAAGGGGGTGACTTCTACAAGAGAACCTCTGTTTATTCAATTCAGGATCCCATTTAGAATAAAAACAATGGACACTCACCTCCCACAGTGGCACATATCCAATGTTGTTGAGGTGCTGTTTCTGGAGAATTACTTGACTTGTTTCACATGCCTACTGCAGCCAATGATCATCCACTGTTTAGCTGCAGCCTTAGGCCGGTTTCACACTACGGCAAAATCAGGTCCGGGCTGTCCGGTGTAAACCTGACAGCCCCGACCCGATTTAGCTGTAATGTAGCCATGTGGGGCAGGATGGAGCCGGATGACAGCTTTGTACCATCCGGTTTCCATCTGTCCGGGAGAATCCAGCAGCATTCGGACAAAATTGGATGTTCCCGGATCCTCCTGGATTCAGCGCGAGCCGGTGCCCCCTAACGGGACCCGGACGCCAGGTGCAGGAGTTTAGCAGCGAGCGCTGCTAAACCTCAACACCAGGAGCTGTCCCCTGCACTGATTTCAGGACTGCGGCAAGCTCCCTGCTAGCCACGATCGGGAAATTTGTGCAGCTGCGGCTGCGATCACGGTTCTGTTTGCAAATCCGATCCGGGGCTGTCCGATTCACATCGGACAGCCCCGGACTGGATCACACCGCGGTGTGAAGCCGGTTTTTACTATATCATCACCAGAGTGGACATCTGCCCTGAAGGAATATTGATCAGCTGCCAAATGATGGCTTCTGATTGGCTGCTGCCAGCATGTGACACAGAAAGTTGTGTCACTCTATGGGTACCTTTACACGCTTCAACTATTGCCGGCGATCGGAGGCAACCGAACGTTCGCGTGCATGTTTTTGACGGTTGCCCCGATCGCTGATGCCGCATGTACACGCCGCAATTGCGTCGTCAACCTAAGGAGATGTATCGTCCCGGAAGTTCCTATACCAACATTTGGAAACCAGAAGCTTAGGGAAGAGAGGTGTACCACAGTCCGCGCTGCCAAGTTCACTCACATCAAAGAAAACGAGTAGACGATCTCCAGTTCAATCCTTCTTTATTCTCCTACGCGTTTCGGCGCCTAGCCTGGCACCTTCATCAGGGATATCCCTGATGAAGGTGCCAGGCTAGGCGCCGAAACCGTAGGAGAATAAAGAAGGATTGAACTGGACATCGTCTACTCGTTTTCTTTGATGTGAGTGAACTTGGCAGCGCGGATGTCACATCGCCATTGGACTCGGTGGCTGGTGTTCCTGCCTCGGCCACTGGGAGGAGCCGGTTTCCTTTAGCTGATAGTGCCAGTGATAGGAGGGCCTTGTCCTTAATGGACCTGCTCCTGCAGACGTCTGCCTCTGTCGCGGAGCGCCGCCATGTTTCTCCTTTGGGTGGTGTTGGTAGCAGAGGAGCGGGCCCTGCAGAGCTGTCTATTAGGCGCAGCCTTCGTTCTGCTGTCAGAAGTGGGGTGGGCGGAGCCAGTCGTGCATCACCATCTGGCCTGGGTCTAGGGGCGGTCCGGATGAGATCATCAGGCTGTGGGCTCCAGCCTATGGGAGGTAGCCGTGCCCTTCAAGTACATTGGAGCCTGGCTTGCAGGCCGCCAGATATAGTTTTGGTTCCCAGTGATAGTGTGTGTTTAGTTTCGTGTCTGACCTTGCCTGGATTTCTGAACTCTGCCTCTGCCTATTGATTTTGTACCTCAGCTGCCCTCTTGGTTTTGCCCTTGACCTTTGCCTGGATTTTTGACTCTGCTACTGCCTGACGATTTTGTACCTTCGCTACCCTCTCGGTTTTGACTCGGACATCTGACTTGTTTTTCGGGTCTTGATTTTCCCTGGCGACCTCCCGGCTCTGTTGCTCATATAGGCAGCTACCCCCTGGGCTCCTCTGTAATTCCAGATCCCTGTATAGGGGTTAAGGGTCTCGGGGGTTTCTCGGGGTGCTGCCTACCAGCAGCTAAGCCTCACAGCGGATGGTCGTCATAGCGTACTGTGGTGCACCTCTCTTCCCTAAGCTTCTGGTTTCGTCTTCACGTTTGTGAGACCGGTGGAAGTCCAGCAGCAGCCATCAGGATATTTATCCAAACAGGTCTACAAACCAGTTGTGGGTCTCACAACTGGAATAGGTGAGTGGTTCACTTTTCTCACCTTAACACAAGCTAGTGTCTAGTGATAAGGGCACTATTGCGCCTCTTGTCCCCCCCCTCTTCTTTTTAACATTTGGAAACGTCCGTTGACTCCTGACGCCGCTTCACACGCCGCAATCCCCAAAGGAATGTGGGCGTACATGTTCAGCACCGCCAAAACATAGGCATGACAGACTTGTGTATTCCGCGACCCAAACACGCTGCTTAGACAACGCATTAGCGTCATGATTGGCTAGCCTGCGCATTAAGGCTGGCTAATACATGACGCCATTGCAATCGTGCAGTGTGAATGGACAGCTCTTCAAATATGTCGCCCTGTTGAGGGACAGCCAATGGAAACACAGTAGTGCCCCAAATCATCGCTCATGGGGCGTGGTGTCCAGCAAGCTGTGGCACACCTCTGGGAAATCACTAGGCGAGCAGATTCCATCCCTATTGCCCGTTCACACGCCAAATCCAGGACAATTCACCTTCAGGGTTACGTCTGGTTTTTGAACAATGCTCTGAAACCGCAACCGGGAGCAACTTTAAA